>JAHZTW010000001.1:80563300-80726263 GCA_020283515.1 Alliaria petiolata
AAACTCTGACAGACACTGGTTTTGTTCGTCCACAGAGGCTTTCGCTGCCCTCTTAGCTTTCGCTGCTTTAACACCAGGAGGTCGAACCATGACCTCATCATCTTCAATGTTAATCGACTGGGAGCTACCAGATTGTGCTGAACCATCCTCACGTTTTCTTCTTTTTGAACTCCATTCGCCTGCACCTTGACCAAACGAGTTGCTACACCATTTCTGGTCATACCGAAGCTCCTTCCATGCGTGCTCAAGGGTGAATTTCGCCTTGTTGTCATTGTAGAAGATCTGATGTGCCTGCTTCAGAACATCATCATCATTCTGCCCACTTGTCTTAAGTTTTTTTGCAGCCTCAAATGCTCCACAGAACTTGGAGACAAGCTCATTGATCTTCGCCTCAAATGCTCCACAGAACTTGGAGACAAGCTCATTGATCTTCCTCCACCTCTGCTTACACTTACTGTGATCTCTCTTCTCAGCAGATGCAACCTTAGGACTAGCATTTCCTCCACCTCTGCTTACACTTACTGTGATCTCTCTTCTCAGCAGATGCAACCTTAGGACTAGCATTATATAATGCTGCTATGCGTGTCCAAAAGGCACCACTTTTGTTGCGACAGGTTTCCTACCGTAATGTGACCCTTAGCATCGACACTTTTGATAAGTTGAAGCCCAATAAGACCCAATAATATTCATAGGCCCAGATTGGTCAAAGAGGGAAACGCATGTTCTTCTACAAACAAGACTACAACCATTTCTCACAAATTGCATCCAAGCTTTCAAGAGCTGTAAACATGGAACTAATTGTCTCAGATACATTCTGTAAATACGTCTACATGATTAACAACAGTATGAGTCGCCGCCCAAATTACCCGCGGTCATCGGCTTGCTTACCGTTCACTTGCTCTGAGTCCTTGGCAACTTCAACAAATATCAGTCTACCATCTACAATCTGAAACCAGAAAAGCAAACAAAAGAACCAAATGCTGTTTCAGTACATTTCTCAAGAAGCTCAATAACGTTATATAACCACAATGAAAGCAGCAAAAAAATTTTGTATAGCTTCTGAAAAAGCTCGACCAAACTTATCATCACAAAGGGTTCTGTTTAGGACAATAATGTGCAAAATAAATGAGCTTTTGGATCTGAAGATACGTTACAGAACAAAGACATTATTAAGCAATTCTCCAGGAAACTATCTTAGTACATTAACAAAGCCAAGAAACCTGTTGAAAACTAAATATTCATGTTACGAAGAAATGACAAGTGTTTAAATGGAGAAATTTGAATTGGATTTGTCTCACCCTCCCATCCAAGCTTTTCATTGCCTTTTGAGCATCATCCTCAGACTCGAAAGTGACGAAGCCGAACCCTTTGGGTCTCTGCGTTTCACGGTCCCTAATAAGCCGAGCTAAATAACCCACACAACACAAAAATTAGTTCAGGAAAACCTAATCGAGCCTTAAACATATAAACATATTCGATTTCATGTATGTACCTTCTTTAATTTGGCCAAAAGGAGAGAATAGCTGCCACAGAGATCGATCTGTGGTGTAAGCCGATAACCCTGCACAAGAAAAAAAATCTGAGAAACCAGAGAATGTAAATGGAGGATGAATCTAATCGGAGATGAACATAAACCATTATCTTACTGCTTACGAAGAGTTGACTTGGGAATCTCTTAGCCATCTCTAAGAGTAAAAGTCAAACTGATTCAGAAAAGGCTCAAGTACGAATGCAAAACTTTTCTAGGTTAGAAACTCCACCGAAACACCCATCAAATTTTGTGAGTATCAACTACATGAAGCTGATGAATAACAGTGAAACGACATACGTCAGTATCAAGACAAAGTGATTAAGATCCGCAAGCAGAACAAAACTAAAATGCATACCCTATCTTTAGGTCAATTTGAGTGATCAGTAAAACTGAGAAATATCGATTTCATCAAAACGAGAAGTGGATGGATAAGAAGAACCGAATATCACCGAAATTGATAGGTATCGCTTGAAAAATGTTGAACAAGAAAGAGTTCTAAATTCAATTGAAAATCTCACGGGGAGTCTTAGATTTCTTCAGATTTCAATTTTGGCTATCGCAATCGAAATAAACACCAGTAAAATTAGCAGAGAAGCTCTCGAGCTGTTTTGATCCTAGATCAGTCACAGATACGATCACAGAAACACCAAATCTCAGAGATCTAAACCCAAATAACAAGTCCATCTACAGATCTAATCGAAACAACAAAATGAGCCAAAACAGTAATCGGGACGAAACGAAACGCGTTGCAACCCAAATCGAGAGGCGCACTCAAGATCTCGGAATCGAAGTTTTAAAATAAGTGGAAAAATTGAGCTCACCATCGCTGGAAGCACACTACGAGAGGGGAGAAGAAAGATATTTCAGAATTCAGATATTGATAAAAGCAAAACAGAAATCGAATTCGACGACGACGTTTAGGATAGAAACTCCACCGAAACGACGACGTTTTCCTTCAAAGTAACATCACGATTCGCAAGAACCGTTTAAACTTTAAATTAACCGATATTATTTAGAACAAAGATTAATTTCGATTAGAGCAAAGATAAATTGATTAATTGAATTCGTAGAGAAATTGGATTTGATTGATTACATCGCAATAACAAAAACCAAAACGAAAGCAAAACAGAAATCGAATTTCAGAAACTCTAATAGTCAACACCCATCAAATCTAAAAACCCTAATTATACAACACCTTCCCCAATTCTTGACGCAATTCACGAACTGGTGAATTTCGTAACGGCTTTGGTTCCCTCGGAGACGGCGTGTTTCGCGAGCTCTCCGGGAAGAACGAGTCTGACGGCGGTTTGAATCTCCCGGGAAGTGATTGTAGGTTTCTTGTTGTACCTAGCGAGCTTAGACGATTCCTGAGCGAGTTTCTCGAAGATATCGTTGATGAAGCTGTTCATGATCCCCATGGCTTTGCCGGAGATTCCGATATCGGGATGGACCTGCTTGAGCACCTTGAAGATATAGATCTTGTAGGTCTCTGTGCTCTTCTTCTTCATCTTCTTTTTCTTGTCGCCGCCTGCTCCGGCTTCCTTCGGCAGCTTCTTCCCGGCCTTGGGCTTCTTCTCCGCCGGTGCTTTCTCGGCCTTCTTCTCCTCCACTGGTTTCTTCTCGGCCGGCTTCTTCTCTCCCTTTGGTGCCATTCTCACAAGCGGAAAAAAAAAAGGTTTCAAGAAATTTTCAAAAGGATGGAATCGTGAGAGCAAGTGAACTCGGAAAATTAAGATGTGCGTTCTTCTACGTATTCGGTAACGAAGTAGATACCTATTGGCTAATTTCAATTCCGCAAGGATCGATGACGTGGAAGATATATTCACCGTTAGATTGACCAAATTCGTTGATGCAGCGAACGGTAATGATTTGTTTTAAGAGTCGCTTGTTTTTAATTGGGCCCATAAAAACGGATAAAATGTTATTCTCCTTCTTTTACCGTTAGATTGATCTAACGGTGACGATATAAACAAAGCCATCAATAATGGGCTACAATAGGCCCAATTATGTATGTATTATGGGCTTAATGGAACTTAAATCTAACCCATATAATAAAGTTTTCCAAGTGAACCAATAAAAAGCTAAAACCCTAATTGAGTTCCGCCTTCTAGCTCTTTTGTTTATTCGTGCTTCAAGGCAAACGAGAAAGGTCGGAGCGGCTGCTACTTGAGTTTCAGGTCAGAATATCTCCGGAGTTTCAAAAGCTTCATTTCTTCTCGACTTGTATGATCTGCTGTCTCGCCTGTTGTGGTCTGAAAATTTGTCCAATTTTGATTTTCTCGAGAGAATCTAGGTCCCAAGTTTTTAGTGTTTTGTTTCTTTGATTTGATTTCGTGTTGTATTATCAAAATGCGACTAGAGCTGGTAGATGCTGTATCAGTCTCTTTGTTTATGTCATTCCAGTTGTGTTCATACTGTGTTTTGATGATTTTGGGATCAAGTTCGTTGCATTTCCGTGAATTTTGCCTGAGTAGATGTTCTTGAAATCGTAAGCTCTTTTGTGTATCTTATTAGAACGAATAAGTGCATTGCATCATTTTACAATGTTAATGATTACGTTGCTGGGAAATCTCTTATCATTTTGCAAAGTTTCAGTAAGGACTCATAAATCTTAGATTTTTTGTTGTTGTTGTTGTTGCTGCTTATGGTTTGCAGTTTTTGAATTTTGAAGTATGGTGAGAATCAGTGTCCTAAATGACGCTCTCAAGAGCATGTACAACGCAGAGAAGAGGGGAAAGAGGCAGGTCATGATCAGGCCTTCTTCTAAAGTCATCATCAAGTTCCTCATTGTCATGCAAAAGCACGGTACGGTGGTTTTCCTGTGTCTGTTTTTACAACATTTCCTTATGTTTCCTTTTTGTTTCCTATGTAGTTTCAAGTGTAATGGTGTTTGTTTTCGCTCTGCTTTATTCATGGGTTTTAGGTTACATCGGCGAGTTTGAGTATGTCGATGACCACAGGTCTGGTAAGATCGTTGTTGAGCTTAACGGAAGGCTAAACAAGTGTGGAGTCATCAGTCCTCGTTTTGATGTTGGTGTTAAGGAGATTGAGGGTTGGACTGCTCGTCTACTTCCTTCTAGACAGGTTGGTCTCGAGACTAATTTTCTTCTTTGTATTTCAGTTTCATTTAGAAATACCCATCTTATATAATCAATGTGCCTTTGAGAGATCAGAGCAGCAAGATCAATGCCTGTCTCTTGTTCCGTTGCGGGCAGAAATCAAAATCATATCTTTTTCTCTGTTATCTCTTGCAAGTAAATCTTTATTACTTCAAATCCGAAGAAAAGATCTCACATTGAGGAAAAAACCATTTTTATCGGGTGTTTAGTGTCCATATTTCGTTGATTAACATAAGATTCTATCATCTTGCAATGTTACTACAACTTTTGATTAAACACATGTTTTTATATGCAGTTTGGTTACATTGTTCTGACGACATCAGCTGGAATCATGGATCATGAAGAAGCCAGGAGAAAGAATGTTGGTGGCAAGGTTCTTGGCTTCTTTTACTGAAGCAGCTTCACGAGATCCTCAGGTTATATCTCGCTACTCCTTATGTGGAGGTAGTGGGAAAATTCGATTGACCTCATAAAGTAGTAGTTTTATTTCCTTTTTCTTTTTTGACTCGTCAATTGTTCTTTATGTGGATGCTTAAAGACTTGGAGAAATAGACAAATTTTATTTCAGTTTTTCGAGTTCGTGAAGCAAATCCATCTTTTTTGCCTTATCCTTTTAGTTGTGGCATTTGGGGTCGCTCTTCTTGTTTGTTTGATATGTATCTCAAAAAAAAAAAATTAAGCTCATCTAAATACAATCTTCGAGTTGACTATTGAAATGAAATTCCATCTTTATGATCTACGTTTCTATTTTCCATGTCTTTCATTTTTTTTTTTATTGAACTGATTTCCATGTCTTTCATGCGTTAAGAGTCAAAGTAAACATTAGCTATTGAATATTTTAATGTTCTTTTGAAACTTCCAATAATTCTCGAAGCTTGAAAAAAAGATCTCTTTTCGATCAAACTTTTAAATTCTGTCTTTATTATGTGTGAGAAAATTTCAAAGTCGCTGACAAAAGCTGACAACAATTCTAACGACAAAAATGAATAGTTCTCCGAAAGCTATCAATTCGAAACTCTTTTTTTCTTTTCTAAATGTTCATTTTAATCATATTCAGTTTCAGAATCGAAACAAATTATCCATCTCTCTATCTCCATTATTTTTGGTTTTCCTACTATTATGATGATGGTTTTAGCCACTTAGTATTCGACACTTTTTATTGTATAATTCAAGATGATATTGGCATGCCACCAGTTCATCACTCGCAATAGCTAGCCATAGACACAATGACACGTGGTATCTCTGGGATGAATCGAGATGAGATTGAAGCCAAGTTGGTCCAGCTAGCTGATTTGGATTTTAAGTAATAAATAAAAGGCCCATAAGGCTTCGTGCGTTTAAGGCCCTCCAAAAGAAAAGAATCCTTCTCTCTCTTTCTGTGCACTCCTTTTATTCCTTCTTCGGGTTCGAGTGCTAACGTGCACGGAGTATCCTATCGTGCACGCGAAGCAGAAGACGAACTAAAATAGAAGAAGCGGGGAAAAAGCACAAAGGAGAGGGAAGCTAAATCGGGACTGGCGCGTTTTAGCCGTCCGCCATATCCTTCGCTGTCGCTCCTCTCTCGTTCTTCCGACTACATCGGTTCCTTCTCCGCGTCCTCTCATCCGGTACATTTCTTTCGCGATCTTCTTCTTTTGCTGCCGATTCATTCGGGTTCTGCTGTTTTCTGATCTGATCCGTTTCCGATGAAACAAAGGTATATGGTTTGATCTGTGAGTTTTGTTTAATCCTTCAGCTTCGATGGCTGCTCCACCTGCTAGGGCTAGAGCCGATTACGATTACCTCATAAAGCTTCTTCTGATTGGAGATAGCGGTATGTGATCTGAATCTCTTCGATCTTTTGTTTCTCGTTGTTTTCTAGGGATCCGAGCACAAGGCCCTGAATCTATTCATTTTCTATGGAATCGATCTGTTCAGTGCGATGTTGCTGAACCTTTTTTTTGTTTGTGATGAATTGAAATCGTTGTGTAGACCTAGATTTTAATCGCGATCGCTTTCCTTGCTGTTTCGTTCGTTTTAATTACAAAGTTCCGATTAGATTTGTGTTTAGAGATCTCTGAAATTAACGATTCCTTTTTGCAGGTGTCGGCAAAAGTTGCCTTCTTCTACGTTTCTCTGATGGCTCTTTCACCACTAGCTTCATCACCACCATTGGGTTTGTCTTCTCTCTCTCTCTGCTAATGGATAAATTTAATCCCTGTAGTAATGTATGTATGATTTTTTTTTTCGTTGACGAGTCTTTGTTCTCTTTTGCCTGCTTTTTATGTAGCATTGACTTTAAGATAAGAACGATTGAGCTTGATGGCAAACGTATCAAGCTCCAGATTTGGGACACAGCTGGTCAAGAACGCTTTCGGACAATCACCACTGGTGAGTATTCATCTTTCCATATAGATTTTGCTATCTGAGTCTGTACTTAGAGGCTGCTTTCACCATCAAATTAGATAGATTCTTGAGAAGATGAACATGTCTGAAATATCCACTTACAGGTGCTATGATATCTTGTAAATGTGAATGTATTTTTGCAATGCCACTTGATTGATTTTGCTTTTGTTTGGCTGATTACTTCTAAGGTCTTGTATAGTTGATTGTTGTTGGGCTATTTCTGCAGTTTTTGTTTGAAGAGTTTCTGCTCACTTGTACTTCTCCTTTTGCAATTTTTCACAGCTTATTACCGTGGGGCAATGGGCATTTTGCTAGTGTATGATGTCACAGACGAGTCATCCTTCAACAGTAAAAAGCCCCCCTCCTTAAAGCCCCCTTTCACTTGGGGGTTTCTATAAAATTCTGTGTTTCTTTTACACACAAAAATATATTCTTGACCTTGTTGCAGACATTAGGAACTGGATTCGTAATATCGAACAGCATGCTTCAGATAATGTTAACAAGATCTTGGTAGGAAACAAGGCTGACATGGACGAAAGCAAGAGAGTAATAACGCTCACACCGACTTTATCCCAGTTCATGATTATTCACACGACTGATCCTAATAATAATAGTTTCTTGGTCCTATCCACAATTTTCAGGCGGTACCTACAGCAAAGGGACAGGCTCTTGCTGATGAGTACGGAATCAAGTTCTTTGAAACAGTAAGTCTTGACAAATTCTCTCAATCTTCGATTTCAAAAGAACACAGCTGCTAGAAACTGTTGATGGGGTCGTGTATACACATTTGCTGACATAGCTACATATCTATATGCATCTTTCTGCAGAGTGCCAAGACAAACCTAAACGTGGAAGAAGTCTTCTTCTCGATAGGGAGGGACATAAAGCAGAGGCTTTCAGACACTGACTCGAGGGCAGAGGTTCGTTACATCTCTCTCTCTCTTTCCTCTTGCGTTGTTACTTACTTTTCTTTATGCACGGGTCTGTAAACGCATGGTCTCATGTTTTGTCTTGAAATTGCAGCCTGCGACGATCAAGATAAGCCAAACGGACCAGGCAGCTGGAGCCGGGCAGGCCACACAGAAGTCTGCATGCTGTGGAAGTTAAGAAACAAGATTTAAAAGTCAAGTTCAAAGTTTGGGGGTGACTTGAAGAAAACTAAAAAAAAATATCGTGAGGTACTTTTGTAGTTTTTTGTTTTATTCGAACTTTTGTGATTCGTTCTAAATTGCCTTTCCTATTTGTACGAAGGTTTTAATCGAAACTTTGTATTTTTTGTTTCTTTTTCTTTTTCTGTTGCTGATTTTTATTTTTACGGTGACTGAATTGTTCCCCTCTCTATATATCCTCTTTCTCTTTGCTTCTTCTTTAATTAACTCTTTAACTTATTAGATTCGTCTTACTTGTCTCCTTTACACTGTAAGCAAAACAAAACCACTAAAGCGACAGATTCAGCAAAAGTGTATACATACTAACAAGTGTTCATGTTCTATGCTTTTGATTCCACCAACGATTTAAACTGTAGATTCTTTGATTAAGCAATAGCTTTCCAGTGATTTACTCAAATACAAACATCTGACATAATATAATATGTGATTTTCTTTTGTGTTAAAGCTTCTTCGGTCCAGTGATGATCATGAAACTTGTCATATATTTAAGTGCACCACAGTAAACATAACAACTAAACTGGCCACGCTAAATACATTTGTAGTTTCAACACTAGTTAAACCAACGGCAACCAAAAAAATTGAGCGAGCAAGAAAAGAAATCTTGGATAGTAATCAAAATATATTCATATCGATCGGTAAAGATGACAAAAGCTACAAAACCATGTTTAAAAAAAGTCTATGCAAAATGCTAAACTTAAGATCCAACGAATATGAACTAGAGTACATATTCAAGATACGAAAAGAAGAGAAGGAACAAAAAATCAATAAATGGTTCTTCCCAACTCCAACTTCAGATTGATCATACTGTCCATCGAATCAAATCCCAAATCAAAACACTCCACTCTCTTCCCACTACTCGATTTCTTCACCGTCGTCGCCTCCTCCGGCAAAAAAGATCGTGTAATTAACGCGCCGCCAGAGTCTTTCTCGTTCCTATGCTTCCTCATGTGACCACCAAGAGCCTGTCCCATCGGAAACTCCAGGCCACAAATCGGACAAGTATGCGGCTTCTTCTTCTTCTTCTTGGTTTTCATAGCGACGGGTCCCGAAGAAAATGACGACGACGACGAGGACTTCTTATCGTCGCTGCTATTGTTAATGGGTTTATTGTGGCTCGCACGATGTCCTCCTAAAGCCTGGAACGACGAGAAATCTTTCATACAAGTCTTGCATCGGAATACGCGATGCTTTCCGTCTCCTCCTCCGCATTCTCCAACTCTCGATAAGAGCATCAGACATTTCGCCGCCGTATCATCCACCGTCCCATCGAGATTCTCACTATTCGCCGTAGTATCTTTCACCGTCCGATCAAGATTCTCAATTCTCGCCACCATGGTTGATTGTTAGACCGACTTAACTTTTAGGGTTTGTTGCGTTTTGTTTTTCTTCTACGGTTGGAGTTTTAGTGATTGTGTGTGTGTGTGTGTGTGTGTGTGTGTGTGTGTGTGGTGTGACTTGCGAGGTGTATTTATAGGGGAAGAGATGTGCGAGTAAAGAGATAAGACGTGTGTGAATTGACGAAAATACCCCCATTGTGACTTGCTGCGTACGCGTTTAATACTTTGGATAGAAAAAGGAAATTAGTCGTTAGTTAAGAAAAAGGAAACTTCTTGGTGATTTCCTTTTTCTTCTAGGAACAAATTATTGTGTACACCACGCGCTCTCCTCTGGTTCGTGGTTCCTAAACCGCCTTCTTGTTTTTAATATTATTATTGTTTGTTTTTTAAATACTTTCAAAATTCCAAGTTTGAATGAACTCTAAACTCGTAAATTCTTGTAATATTTTTTAAAAAATATATGTTTGTTAATGATAGCATTTATCAAATATAAATATTTAACTAATTCATGGTAATATAGTAGTTGATGAGTTTACCATAAATATTAATTAGGATTATAGCTAGTTTGATTATTTTTGGTTGTGATTCCATAATTCTATATAGACTAGTATAGTATGTGCTTTGCTCGGATTCTGTTGAAAAATCGAAAAAATAAACTGATAGAGATTACAAACCAAAATTGACCGAGATGACAACTAAAGATTGAGATTTTTACAGTGAAAATAACATGAATATTCATGAATCTATTAGTCATATCATAGTTTAGAAACACACAGGTTTACTAATAAATCCGTTATTCCTATTTGTATTATGTTAATTTAGCAAATTATGTTTATTTCTATGAATATAAGTGAATGTACTTTTGTAACACCGATTTATAGAAAACTTATAAATAGATAAAAGTTTGTATATTATACGTGTTCCACTTACACCCAACCCTAAAATTATCGAGGTAATCTCATCCGATCTAAGATTTTCTCATGTAACTTAGGGCATTTCCATTAAAAGTCTTTCAACTAAGTTTCTCACAAAATATAAATTACTATTGTGATTTTTTGTTTTGTGAGATGGTCAGGGTTTTACAATTAAAAAAAAAGAAAAAAAAATATGTGGTCGAGAGAGGGAAGGAGAATCGATTCTCTGCGCAGAACCGGTTCTCCGCCAAATGACACCATATGATTGGTCAATTTTTTTTTTCTTTTACAAAAATCATTTTTTTAATTACTTTTAATAATAAAGAAATCTGAAGAGCCACAGAGACAGCTCTCTAATAATAATATTTTTAGACTAGTACCTATGAGTCTTTTAAATGAATACTTCATCTATATTATATTAATATAATTAAATATAAAAAATTGAACCAATCACATAGTGGAAAAAATGTTCATTTAATTCTCCAACTATTTGCAATCCCCAATTATCACATGCATATTCTTCAATTCGTAGATAACTTGCAAAATCATGATCAAAATAGTCAACTAAAACGACGAGACGTTAAATCTATTTATATGTCATAAAATATACTTATTTAATTCTTTAACTATTTGCAATCGGCACATTAAATCCCTAACTATTTGCATGCACATAATAATTCCTTAAGTAGTGGTTGATTTCGCAAAATCGTGATAAAAATTATCTCTGAGCATTTTGGGAAGAGTTTCCCGTTACGCCTCGTTTCCGTCCCAAATTTTTCGTCACATTCTCAATTTCGTTCAAAATAATTACATGTTTGAGATCATTTATTTTATACTAAACAGATAAGAAAAAGAATAAGTATGAAATCGGATAACCGAATTATTTTATTAAAATTTAAAAATTCAATATACTTTCCCAAATTTTTCATGAAATAATCCAAATTTTCCCAATTTTTCGATTGCAAATAGTTGGGATTTAATGTTCTGATTGCAAATAGTTGGGGAAATATTTTGTAAGTCTCTGATATTTAAGAAAAAGTCTTTCAAACCAGAAATATTTCTTTGTCTTTCTCTTATTAAATTTTTTTTTTAAATAATAAGAGACTTGGTCAGATATGCTCTTAGTTAAGATATCTTTAGTGGAGATGGTCTTTCGATATTCAATGACAACGACAAGAAGAGGTGTGTAGCTCGCACGCGCCACCGAGAAGCGCGCGTGGGAAGAAGTGAACGAATTTAAAAAAATGTAAAAAGACTAGTTGTATGGAAACTAGAGAGAAACGTTCGGAAGCGAAACAGAACAAAACAATAAAAGGAAGAGAGTGACTTGTGTGATCCAACAACATTTTTGATTTTGATACCATTCCACGCGGTTCCTTCTTAGCACTCACACACATATTTCTTCACGGGGTTTCTATCCACAACATTTTTTCTTATCTCTCATACACACTCATCTCCCAATACAAAAGCATGTAACATAATATCCACATATGATCAATATATATGACATTTGATCGTTGAAGTTCCATAAACATCTTACCTGAAATTATTTATATTGCACCAAACAGTTTAAATTGTAGGTTCTTTGATTTGGCGATAGCCTTCTATTGGTCTACTTACTCAACGATAAAACGTATGATATGATTGTATTATGGTGAGAAAATAAACATCTAATTGGTGTTAGCTTCTTTTAACGTAGTGATAACAACTACTAATTAAGTTGAGTGTTGACAATACCTATATTTTAGTTTCATGATATGTCACGTTAACAACATGTTTTA
Organism: Alliaria petiolata; assembly: GCA_020283515.1. NCBI lineage: Eukaryota > Viridiplantae > Streptophyta > Magnoliopsida > Brassicales > Brassicaceae > Alliaria > Alliaria petiolata. Next base: position 80,575,537 of record JAHZTW010000001.1, read on the forward strand.
TGCGCTTTTGATTCTAATAAAGCAATCTAAACTCTAGATTCTTTGGTTGAGCGATAGCCTTCTGTTTACTCATATACAAGCATCTTTTGTGTTAGCTTCTTCTATCCGGTGATCATGAAACTTCCCATATTTGTTTGCGCACAACAGTAACCATAACAAGTAATTAAAATGGCCCACGCTAATTATATTGTAGTTTCAACACTATACTTAAACCAAACTGCAACCGTTCATATCTTAAACCTTCAAGAGTTTTAACCTTTAACCATAAAAAAAAAATTGAGCGAACAAGAAAAGAAATCTCGGATAGTAAATCAAAGTGTTCACATCAATTGGTAAAATAAAGATATATATAGCCATATAAAAGTCCATGCAAGATGCTAATCTATAAAACTAAAAATACAACGAAATATAGGAACTACAGTAATATATTCAAAATATAGTAAAGAGAAGGAACAAAATAATCAATAAATGGTTCTTCCCAACTCCAACTTCAAATTGATCATACACTCCATCAAATCCAATCCCAAATCAAAATACGCCATTCTCTTCCCACCACTCGATTTCTTCAGAGTCGTAACCGTCGACGTCTCCGGCAACAGAGAGCGTGTAACCAACGCGCCGCTTGAGTCTTTCCTATGCTTCCTCATGTGACCCCCAAGAGCCTGTCCCAACGGAAACTCAACGCCACAAATCGGACAGCGATGCGAAGACATAACTTTGATCTTCTTCTTAGTGACGGGTCCCGAAGAAAGTGACGACGACGACGACTGTTCGTTTCTACTATTGTTAATAGGCTTACTGTGGCTCGCGCGATGGCCTCCCAAAGCTTGGAATGATGAGAACTCTTTCATACAAGTCTTGCATCGGAAAACGCGCTTCTCTCCGCCGCCGCACTCTCCAACTCTCGATAACAGCATCAGACAGTTCGCCGCCGTATCTTCCACCGTCCGATCAAGACTCTCACTATTCGCCGTCGTATCTTCCACCGTCCGATGATCAAGATTCTCACTTCTTGCAACCATGATTGATTATTATGCTAAGATGACTAGACTTACTTAACTTTCTAGGGTTTTGTGTTTTTTTTCTTCTTCTACGGCTTGGAGTTTTAGTTTGTGTGTGTTGTGTGAGTTTGTGATGGTTGGTATTTATAGGGTTAGTAAAGACATATTAATTGACGAAAATACCCATAGTTACTTGCCGAGTAAGCTAGTGAAAGTGGTATTCTTGTAATTAAGTGGGGGAATATGAGGTGGAAAGAAAAAAAAGGAAATCCACCTTCACGGTTTGCGTCACGCGTAACACTTAGGAGGAGACTCAGAAAAAAGGAAATTAGTCGTTAGCTATAACTTCTAAGAAAATGAATGTTCTTAGTGATTTCCTTTCTCTCCAGAATTTTGAAGTGTTGAAGAATTTATTAATTAATATATCAAATAAGTTTATTAATCCCTCCACGCGTTCTCTTCTGGTTCGTCCATTACTAAGCCGCCTTATAAAATTAAGAAATGTGCAGCCGCATCACATATGTTATTAAACAGAATGACCATAACAAAAGTGGTGTCATGATATTCTTTGTATAATATATATAAACCGATTTTATCATTTTTATATATCGAAATAATAACAGATCTATACTGTTTTTAATATTTGTATAGTATAGTTGATCTATTTGTTTTGTAACTTCTCATTTCTTCATCTCTGGTTTCGTTATTTAGGTCGCCAACTCTCGTTCTTTCAAACTTATCTCTTCTATACCTTTCACTCTTTCGATCCCAAATTTGATATATATGTTTTTTTCGCATGTTATATTATTATATGTAGATAATATAGATCAGATAAACTGAATAAAAGAATGTAACAAGTTTATACTGTTTTTCATGTTCATATAATATATAATTTGATCGATTTCACACTTCGCATCAAATATATATATTATATTTAGACGGTATAGAACATACTGAATAAAAAAATATCTGAACATTTTTGTCCAACGAAATAGTACTATGGTTATGCAACTAATTTTTGAATTGCTATGACTATATTCTTTATTCTTTTTCCCAATATGTATAAACACCAAAAAGTTCTTATAAAATTTCCTTTAATTAAAACCTTTAAAAAAAATAAAAATAAATTGCCATATTTTTGTGAGTATCAAAGAAAAATAGATACCCATATACAGACATAAAATAACATCATCATCAACACAATTAACTAATCCTATATTGTCCTTTTCACGAAATTGGTAAGCTTCCCTTCCTTCGCCGTTATGGAGGGTTTGATGCTTCTCAAGCTGTCATCTCTTTGATACTCACAAAAATCTGATTTTGAAGATATATCATTGCTTAGAAATGATTGTCTATTTACCCGACGATTCTCCTTAAACCCACGTGTCCCTTACTTGATGTACTCCAAACAACTTCTCTCCCAAATGTTATCACCCTAGGAGCCATGCTTGGTTTTTTTTTTCTGGCCGATGGAGATAATCTCGTCATTATTATAATTTATGCAAAGAATATCATAGCTAAGATTTTCGTATGGTCATATTTTTTATTTACCTGTTTTTTATGGTTACTAAACATAATTTCCTTTTTATTTTTGATAAACTTTTAATCTCATTAAAGTAAAAAAAAAAAAAACTTTAATCTCATTCGGTCGAACATTACTCACACCTTATAATATTCCTAATAAACTAATCTCCTTCTGTCTAGATTTTGTTAAGAGTAACGTACGTGAGCCATGGTCATTGGTCAATTACAATGACAAAAGGAAAGGCGCGTGGAAAAGAATGGAACGAATTAAAAAAAAAAATGGTAGTTGTACGGAAACTAGAGAGAAACGTACGTTTGGAAGCAAAACAGAAGAAAATAAGAAAAAGAGAGAGAGTGATGACATTTTTGTTACAAATTCCACTCGGTTCCTTGTTAGCACATCACTCACATATCTCTTCATAGGGTTTTTTATACACTGTTGATATCTAAATCCGGTTATCGTAAATAAGTGAAAAAGATGGGTTCGGATTTTCTTATACGAAACATTGACGTCGGAGATTACAATATGAAATCGTCGAAAAGATTTTGTCGTAAATACAAAAGGAAAATATCGTAGATACGATAAGAAATATATCGTAAAAGTTCTCGGACATACGATTTGCGTAGAAATCGAGAATTTAGGAAGATACTCTATGGGAGTTTTTTAGGCTCACAATTTCTTCATCTTAGTGCGGTATTTATAGAAAAATGTTGTTTGCTGGTTTTGACGGGAATGGGCCTTGCGGGACTTGTTTGCGTGATTTTGACGGGAAAATGATTGGGCCGGGGCAAACTTAATGGACTTCAAGCCCAGTACCAACAGTAAATCCCCCTCTCCAGTCCGTTAAAATGTAGATGTTTATATGAATTTTGACGGATTCTTCGAATTTTTTGGTCCGGCATAAATCGGAGTTTGACGCCATTGACGAATCCCGGGCCGTTACGCGGAATCCTCGAGATATATTTTTTATCTCCCCATTTTTTATAAATCTTTCTTCTTCTTTTTATTATTATTATTTTTATTTACACTCTCTTCTCCTCTTCCACTCGCATAGTGCGTTTCTTCTTTTGCGGTTGTAGTTTCCACAAACTATTATCTTCCTCAACTAACTAAGTAGTGCCACCGTAGGTATGTGTTTTTTTTTTATAAATCTCTTCCCCTTCTCCCTTTACTCTTCCACGTTCTCCGTTTTCTCTCCATTAGCAAAGTAGGTACGATTTATTTTTCTTTTATATTCTTTCTTCTCATTTTTATGTTTTTGTTTGTGCATCCATGAAGTTCTTGGTAAAAGCTTGCGACATGATTTGGCCAGAGCAATCTTCAAGATCTTTCGAGTTGCTTTTGTTGGTGAGAGAAATGTCTTGGTGTTGCCGGGTTAGCGAGGGTTGCGTTCTTGGACCGGCGTGTGGAAGCTCGGGGGTAGTTGTCGGAGATTTTGCCAAATCGGTGGGTCTCCCCGTGGGTTGCGTTCTCGGACCAGCGTGTGACGTGACGTCGTCTCGCAACGGATAGCCGGATTGGTGTGGTCGTGTCGGAGTGATGTTGCCATTCCGGGGTGATGTCACCGGACCGAGGTGGAGAAAAGCTTTGTCGTATCGCCGTGCGTGAAGTTTCGCCGGGTGAGGCTCGATCGCCGGGTCCACGCCATGTCGCCGGGTCCACGCCGATTTTGCCGGGTGAAGCTCACCGTGCTGTCGTTGCCGAAGGTATCGTCGTGTGGAGCTTTGCCGGATGAGGCTCGTCGGGTCAAACTGGATTTCGCCGGGTCAAATCTCATCACGCCGGCTCGCCGAAAGCTTTTCGCCGTGATTCAGCTGCGTGGTTCTCGCCGGGAATCAGATTTCGCCGGGTGGAGTTGGAATTCGCCGGGAGGAGACTTTTCGCCGGGTTCTTTCCATGTCGCCGGATCGCGAGTTGGAGCTCGCCGATTTCGCCGGGTGGAGCTCGATTTCGCCGGGTGGAGCATGATTCGCCGGGTGGAGCTCGATTTCGCCGGGTGGAGCATGATTCGCCGGGTGGAGCTCGATTTCGCCGTCACCGGGTTGCTGTGGTGTTCGTCGGGATGGAGCTTGCGTCGCCGGGTCGAGCTCGATTTCGCCGTCGCCGGGTTGTTGTGGTGTTCGTCGGGATGGAGCTTGCGTCGCCGGGTCGAGCTCGCGTCGCCTGGTCAAGCTCGCGTCACCGGGTCCTCGACGTGATCTATGTTGAGCTTCAGAGATGACGAGATGAAGGAGACAGCTGCGCGTGGGTTTAGGAATCATGGGCCTCATCATTATTTTGGGCCTAATAACTTGGGCCAGCTTTTCATTTAGAATTTGAGCAGTGTAGTGTGTGTATTTTAAACAACATCAAATGTGTCTAATTTGGCCGGGTCTTTAACGTGATCTCGTTTCGACGGCAATTTGGATTGGAGGCGTCGCCAGGTTTCGACGTCGTTTTGATCCTTGTTTTCTTGTGAGGATGACGTGGATTTTTGGTGGGTTTTTGTTGCCCAAACTACGAGAATTTTGTCAAGATCGGCTTGTTCTATTTTATTAGGTCGGGATTTGCTTATTTGTGGATTTTCTTGACAACCTGATTTTCCATTTTTTTCAGATAGTGTTCCTTTTCGATCGTGTTTTTGTTGGCTACTTGGTATCCGATGTCGGACGACAATGCGTCTTGACTTGATAGAGCGATAGAAGGGGACGAGACGGGGTTGGCTTATTTCGTGCCCTTTGCGATTTTCCGGATTCCTTATCGGATTCAAAGTCATTGTTAAGTTTCAAGTCTTTTCACGGGATCTCTGGTTTGGAGCTTCGATCTCCCGAGGCAGGCGAGCGGCCTTGGACCCATGCTCCCGGTTGGATCTGTGTTTACGAGTATTGGTTCGTTCATTGCGGGTTATGGTTTCCGTTGCCCGAGCTCTTGGTGGATTTATGCGCCGCTAGAGGAATATCATTTTATCAACTTTGTTCGGGCGCGATCCGGAATATTGTTGCGGCCACACTTTTGGCGCCCGAATATGGAGTCTACATGAGTCTCCACCTTTTCGAAGCGATGTCGGTCGCCCAATGGAATACCCAGGGGATTACGGGGTCCGTTCTTGTGAATATGAAACCAGGGCGTATGATTGTTCGTGCTTCTCGAAGAAAAGAGCACGACTGGTGGAGGCGTTACTTCTATGTTCGTGTGACCGAGGTGTCGGTTCCCGATGTAAGCAAAGAGTTTAGGTGTCGTTGGAGCACGAGCCTTGGTAGACTTAGCGATTCGCTCGAGATCTATTCTGATGAATGAATTGTATGACCTCTTTTTTCTTTGATTCTTCGCAGTTCCACATCCGACCGGCAAGTCACATCTTGAGAGATATAAAGACGATCCTGGGAAAATCAAGCGGTTTGGTGCCCAAATGTGGTCGACTATTACCTCGGTTCGGGAGAAGAAAGATGGCATTCCCGGGTATATAGGTAAGTCTTGGCAAACATTTTGTTCAACGGGAACTCCTTTTTCGCCAAATTTTTAGACTTTGTTTGACGTGTCCTTGTTTTGTAGTGAATTTCGATCGACCGAAAGAGATGGATAGGCGGATGAAGAAAGTTCCTAAGTTTCTTTTCGCGAAGGGTTCTCAGGCACCTTCTCCTGCGACTCCGAAGTTTGCCGAGATCGGATCCTCCGGTACTGGTCAAACCTGTCGCCAGGTCGGGGAGAAAACGAGTAGGAAAAATAGATCCCCGACTCCGGTGGGCAAGGCCATGGTTCTGTCCTGTAAGGTAACATTTGGCGAGACGTCTTCGGGCAAGGCTTCTGGAAAGGCTCATGTTGGAGATGGCGGTTCTTCCGAAGTTCCGTTGGGGTCTCGCATGGAGGATACTCGGAGTACTGTGGATGCTCCGAATTACACGTTTTCGTTCGAGCACACAGGGAGCGAGTTGCTCATTCATGACGTGGAGGCTAGTTTCGAGTTGTATCGGAAGATCAAACATACCGATGACGAGCTTTTCCCGGTCGATGATGATTCTTACGAAGTGAACATCTTGAAAGGCATCGCTTCGTACCATTCCTTGGTAAGTTTCGTATGACATTTGGCGTTGAAATTTTTATTCGTTCTCTCTATGCTAATCCATTTCTCTTTTTTTTTTAGCTGGCGGCTTCCACAAACAAACTCGATCACGTATTACGGAAGAATATCGATAAGATGCGCTACAAGGCTTTGGATGCGGAAGCTATGCGAGATGCTGAGTGTGCGGCCAAGGAGAAGGCTCTCAAAGAGCTCGAAACTTACAAGAAAAAGGCGAAAGACGCTGATGCGGCGGTGGCGAGCTATCGGAGGCAACGTGAGCAGTACAAGGGGAAGTACGAGGCTGCATTGATAAATGGCGCGCGTGAGGTGGAAGACGAGAGGCGGCGTGCTCTTGAGGCGGTCGCCTCGAGCTACCAAACGCGGTTCGAAAGGTTTAAGTATTTTTACAATGGTAACGAAGCCGTGGAGGATGCCCTTAGTCTCTTTTAAGAATTCTGTGAATGAAGGCGTCCGTTTTCCCGAGGGCAGGATCTCTGATTTAAAGGAGGAGGTTGCCAAAAGAGAGAGAGGCTGAGGATTTGTTCGTTGAGGAGTTTGTGGAGGGCGATTTTATCGTTACTCCAGTTGATGATTGGATTGAGCGATTGACGCGTCCGGAGGACGCGGCTGTCGTCATCAACGAGTATGGGTCGAATGCGACCAGGCTTACATCTGCGGTTGTTGCCACTATCCGGGAGGACGAGGTTTCAGAGTCTTAGTCGCTTTTAGCCTTCGTTCTTTGTTTATCGCTTTATTATGGGATAGTTTGTATGTGAACTCTTATATTTTTTTTTTGTACTCCCTTTTATATGTATGAATCTTTTGGAAAATTCAGCACTTTTCTTTTCCTCCATGCTCGATATTTCATTGTATAGTTTTACGGAAAGCTAAGTTTCGCTCGAATATTGTAATGTGCCAGGTGCTCGGCCTATTTGTTTGTTTTGACCTCTTCATTCGGACCGGAGTCCGGCTTTGTCTATCCTTGGCGCGAGACTTGGCTCGGCTTATCCCGTTAAATTTGTGCGAGATTGGGCTCGACTTTTTTTTATATGCATCGAAGGAGTGAATTATTTCACTGCTGCATTGGTGCGTAACGTATTCCGAGGTCGAAATCACAACGTGCGAGGTGCTCGACTTATTTGTTCGTTTCGACCTCTTCATGCGGATCGGAATCCGGCTTTGTCGATACTGGATGCGAGACTTGGCTCGGCTTACCCCGTTCAATTTGTGCGAGACTGGGCTCGGCTTTTAAAACCGACGAGCTAAGTTTTTTAGGCTTATGCATCGAAGGTAAGGATTATTTCACCACTGCATTCATGCGGAACGCGTTTTAAAATTGATCACCTCACGAGAGTGTCAATATGTTTGGGCAGCCGGACTGCGTATCGAAACGGACGAGTTGACGATAAAAATAAAAGTTTTTATTAAGTACAGCTGGACCTCCGAAAAGACTGCCTACGTACCCTCAAGCGGGGAACAAGCCGCTCGTAGTTCGCATTACATATTAGTTGTATTTTTTTTTTTATTGTTTTTTTTTGTTTGACGCGGGAATAAAGACGGTCGTAGTTTGATGAAATTTCTTCGTTAATAATAGTAGCGCTTAACGTGCATGATGTTCCATGACCATGAAATCGCCTCTCCTGCCATGGTTGTTAGTTCGAATACTCATGGTTTGACGATCTTTGAAATGATGTAAGGTCCTTTCCAGCTTGCTCCGAGCTTCCCGGCGTTTGGTTCGCGCGTGTTCTCGACGACCTTACGGAGGATAAGATCGCCTTCTTCAAAGTGCCGACCCCGGACTTTCTTGTTTAGTAACGGGCTGCGAGCTGTTGATAGTTTTGAATTCTTAGCAGTGCCTGATCCCGTTCGCCTTCTAGCAAGTCGAGTTGATCCTTCATCATTTCCTCGTTCATCATCGGGACTTGCGCGATAATTGTGTGTCGAAGTCCGGAGATGCCTACTACTGCAGGTGACATAGCTTCTACTCCGCGTGACAATGAGAAGGGAGTTCTATTCGTCGATCGGCGTGGCGAAGTCCGATGAGACCAGAGCACTCCGTCGAGTTCATCTGCCTAAGCTCCCTTTTTCGCATCGAGGCATTTTTTGAGGCCGTCGAGGATTGTTTTATTCGTTGCTTCGGCCTGTCCGTTGTCTTATGGGTAGCGGGGAGTCGACTTGCTTAGTCTGATCTTCCATCGTGCGCAAAAATCTTCGGAGATGGTTGATATAAACTGGGAGCCGTTGTCGGTGTCGATCTCGTAAGGGAGTCCGTGTCAACAGATGATGAATTTCCAAACGAACTTCTGAACGTCGAGGGCGTGGATCTTGGCGTATGACTCCGCTTCTACCCATTTTGTGAAGTAATCCGTCATCACTAAGACGAAACATTTTTGGCGGGATCGCGGGGGTGGACCAACAATATTCATAGCCCATCTCATGAAAGGATAAGGAGCCGTGGAAGCCGTCAGTAGTTCCGAAGGTACTCGGATTGTTGGAGAGTGCCACTGACACTTCTCGCATCGTGCGACGAATTTCTCGCAGTCGGTAATCATCGTTGGCCAGAACACGCCGTGCTTTTTTATCCTTAGGGCTAAGGCTCGTCCGCCCGAATGGTTTCCGCCTGCTCCTTCGTGCGTTTCCTTCATGATGCCTTGCACTTCTTGTCCGTGTATGCAATTTAGCAGGACCCGAGAGGCGTTCCATCGGAAGAGGGCGTCCTCGACGAGAGTGTAGTGGGCGCTTCGTGCTTTGAGACGTCGGACAGCCCATTTGTCTAGTGGAACTTCTCCATAGGCCATGTACATTTTGATTTCGATCCTCTAGTCTATTTCGACGGGTTTGCCAGCTCTGTCCATCGGTTCAAAGTTTGTCTCGTCGGCGTCATCGAGGCCTTCTTCGAGTTCGGTTATGACACATACACCTTTTGATAGTTCGATGATGGGCTTGGTGATACTTTCCACAGGTATCATTCTGCGGAGAGTCGGGTCAGATGTCGATGCGAAGGCGGCCAAGGCGTCAGCCGGCGAGTTGTCGCTTCGCGGGATTTTGGTGAGGACGAAACTGTCGAAGCCTTCAGCTAGATTTTTGACGACCTTAAGGTAGGCGTCCATGCGGTCGTTTTTGGCCTCGTACTCTCCGTTGAACTGGCTGGCAACGAGTTGCGAGTCACAGAACGCTTGTATTTATTTTTCCTTGATCGCTTTTGCTAACCTTAGGCCGGCGCTGAGTGCTTCGTATTCTGCCTCGTTGTTTGATGCTGTAAACTCGAGTCGGAAGGATTGTTCGAGGATTTATCCGGTTGGTGATATTAGTCGAATTCCAACTCCTGAACCATTGCGAGACGAAGAGCCGTCGACGTATAAAAACCATTTTTCTTCGAGCGAGACTCCGTTTTTAGCCGAATCCGGGGGTAATTCGACGAGGAAGTCTGCTAGCACCTAGGATTCCGCACAAGTCCTGTTTTTCTAGTAGATGTCGTATTCGCTTAGTTCGACCGCCCATTTTGTCATTCGTCCGGATTGAGTTGGACTGTGGAGAACTGTCCGTAGAGGCTGATTTGTGAGAACGGTGATTGAATGCGATTGAAAGTATGGTCGTAGCTTTCGTGCCGAAGTGACTACGGCTAGTGCGAGCTTTTCCATTGTTGGGTACCCGCTTTCTGGGACGTCGAGCGACTTGCTCACGTAGAATATTGGTTTTTGTTCGCCGCGATCTTCCTTGACTAGGACACCGCTGACGGCAGAGTGCGAGACAGCCACATATAGGTACAAAGTTTCGCCGAGGTCAGGTTTTGCTAATACCAGTGGTGTTGACAAATATTCCTTGAGCTGGTTGAATGCATCTTCACACTTCTCGTCCTATTCGAACCGTTTGTTGCCGCGCAGCAGTTGATAAAAAGGGAGGCATTTGTCCGTCGATCGGGAGATGAATCTGTTTTGCGCGGCGATCCGTCCTGTAAGTCCTTGTACTTCGCGGGTATTTTTCGGGGATGGCATGTCGAGGATTGCGTCTATCTACTTCGGATTATCCTCGATTCCTCTTTTAGTCACGAGGTACCCAAGGAATTCTCCTGATTTGACGGCGAAAGTGCACTTGTCCGGATTTAGCTTCATGCCGTATTCGTTCAAACTCTTGAAGCAGGTTCGCAAGTGCTCGACGTGGTCCTCGACGTTGAGTGATTTTACGTCATCGATATAAACTTCCATCGTTTTCCCGAGCTGGTCGGCGAACATCTTGTTTACCAAGCGTTGATACGTTGACCCTGCGGTTTTCAGGCCGAGGGGCATGACTTTATAGCAGTACGTTCCTCGATCAGTGATGAAAGAAGTTTTCTCGCGGTCGTCGGGGTGCATCATTATTTGATTGTAGCCCGAAAAAGCATCCATGAAAGAGAAGAGCTCGTTTCCAGCAGTTGCCTCTACCAGACGATCGATATGCGGTAGCGGGAAGCTATCTTTGGGACATGCCTTGTTTAGATCTGTGAAGTCAACGCATACTCGCCATTTGCCATTTTTCTTTTTGACGACCACCGGGTTGGCCAACCAGTCGGGGTATCGAACTTCCGTAATCGAGTCGGCCTTCGATAATCGCTCGACTTCGTCATTCACTGCCTTAGCGCACTCTGGGCCGAGCTTGCGTCGCTTCTGCCTGATTGGTTTCACGGTTGGATCGACTTGAAGTTCATGTTGAGCGAGGGCGGGAGAAATCCCTTTCATGTCGTCGGTTTTCCATGCGAACGTGGAAACGTTTTGCCGTAGGAAATCGATGAGTTCGTCTCTGAAATCGTCGCTTAGTTCTGCTCGATGCCGACGCATCTTTCCATATTTTGTATGTCGATATTGGTTCTGACAACTTCTTCTTGCTGTTGATCGTCCGGGGGTGGGAGTTCGCTTGGTCCTTGGGTTGCGATCAGACACGTTTGCCCCGCTTTTCGCAGTTTGTGCTCGGTGATGAAGCAGATTCTTGCCATTCGTTGGTTTCCTCTAACCGTGAAGATGCCGCTTAAGGTTGGAAATTTTATGCATTGGTGATTGATTGACGGGACTGCTTTCATCGCATTTAACAAGGGGGTGCCGAGGATTGCGTTGTAGCTTGCCGGCTTATCGATGACCACGAACTTGACAACCTTAGTTGTTCGTCCGACATAGACCGGGAGTTTGATGGTTCCGATCGTCATCGTGGTGTCCCCCGCAAACCTTGTGAGTGGCTTCATGCTCGACTTAAATTCGAAACCTTCGAGCTCTATTCTCTGTAGAGTTTCCTTAAAGATGAGATCCACTGTGCTCCCGGTGTCGATTAAAACGCGGGTGACTTCGCAATCTCCAATTCGGAGCTCGATGACGAGAGGGTCGTTGTGAGGCGTGTCCACTCCTTCGAGGTCATCTTCTGCGAAAGATATGTCATTGCTGATTTTAAGTTCGTCGTCGGCATTGCGCTTCCACGGTTTAGCTGCGATCGTTCTACGTTCGTAGCTTTTGATTGATCGGACCGAATCGTTACACGTTGGAAGCCCTCCCATTATCATGTTGATTCTTCGTCTTGCCGGAGGCGGGGCGTTGCCTTGCCCTTGATCGTCGGATTCGCGTTTTGGGGGTGCCATGTTGGCGTTGATAGGTCTAAACGGCGGATTCGGTGCTATGACGGCAGGTTGTCGCCGGGCTTTTTCTTGCGCGAGTCGGAATCGTTCTCCCTCGTTTCTCGGTTGTGGGGCTTCTCGTCTTTCAGTTAGTCTTGTTGTTTGGTTGGCACCTGACTCTTTGAGCTCTCTTTTATATCGTGCCAACAAGTCGTTTTGTAGATGGCGGCATTCTTCGTCGCAATGCCCGTAGCGCTTGTGAAAAGTACAATACGGTTTTGATCCGTCGGATGTGTCGTGTTGGTTAGACCGTATATACTTGTTTGATCGTTCAAATTGTTGCTGATTGAATTGCGATTTGTTGACGACAAAGGTGGATAGCCTGCTTCCTCTGTCGTTTCTTTGATAGTTGTTGTTGAAGTGCTGACGCGTTTCGTAGTAATCTTCCTTCGACTTGTCCTTTTGGGTAGACGCTTTCGGGGTGGCATATTTCTTAGCCTTCTCAATTCTTTCTTCTTCCATTTCGATAAAAATCGTTGCCCTGTGGAGTGCGTCCTCCAAAGTATGTGGTTTGTTTTTCTTCATCTCTTCGTAAAAGCTTGATTCGTACCATAGCCCGTTGCGTGCTGGGATCGATGCGCTGTCTGATACCGACACTTTGGAGACGATGTTCTTGAATTTGCTAATGTACGACCGCAGAAATTCCCTTGGGCCTTGTTTCAAAGTGTATAGGTCGACCTCGCACGCTCCTGGTTCTATGTACATGAAATAGTGTTTGACGAAAGCTATTGTGAGGTCTTCATAACTATCGATTGAATTTGCTTCGAGCTTTGAAAACCAACTCAGAGCCGCGCCGGTCAGGTTTTCCACGAACAATTGACAATACCCGCGTCGCGTTCTTCAGGAGGGAATTGGGTTCGGCACATCACAACGCTAAATGCTGTTATAAATATCATAGGATTTGTTGTCCCGTCGTAGGCCGTGATCTTGATTTTGCCCGGATGCCGACCTGTTGAGTTGGTTATTTTGCTCGTGAATGGGGTGTTTTGCGCTTCTCTGAGTACTTGATCGATTTCGGGCGCCGAGCTTGGTGCTTGGCGGACTTGGGAAGTCATCAACCTTAGTTGCCTCTTTATCCCCTCCAGTTCGCTATTTTGATTTTGACGATTAGGGGTATCGTTTTGCCGATCGGTGTGCTCTCGGCGTTGGTGGTCGTTGTTCGCCGGTCGTCTCTGATCCCTTCGTTCTTGGTTGTCTATCGGGGGAGGTAGTTCGCCCTGGTCATTTAGGTCGGCGATCTGGTCCCCGAATAGAACTCGTTGTAGGCGTGGGGTGTAGGTGGTTTGCCTTGGCATCTGGCTCCTGTCGTTAGCATTGTGGAGGTCGTAAATTCGGCTGTGGCATACGTGCTGAGCTGTGGCCAATTCGTCCAGTCGTTCGTTAGTCCCGCGCGTATTATCTTTTGTTTGGGCGATAAACGTCTGGAGTAAAGCCGAGATGTCGGATTGTGCCGACGTGTTGTTTGCAGGTGCTTCCATCCTTGTGGCACTTGTCAAATTTGTGATCGTCCTGTCCACCCTCATTGGATCGGAGAAGGCTGTCCTTGTCGTAGTTAGGAAAGTCGGTCCCGTCGGTGCCGTGTAAGTTCGATATGCCGAGGCCATCGAGGTTGGCCTCGCTGTCGTGGCTGGAGTCGGTGCTTCCGATGTGCCGTGAGTTGGCATCGTCGATAACGATGAGATCGGCATTTCTGAACCGGTGAGGGTTGGCCTTGCCGATGTTCCGAAGATCGTCGTTCCCGAAGTAGTGGCGGTTGTCGCGGCCGAAGTCGAAGAGGTTGGTTTTGTGGACGTGGGAGTCGTTCCTTCCGTCATCGATGATCATGTTTTTTTTTTTTTTTTAAAGTGTAGAAAAGTTTCCCCTCCCCACAAACGGCGCCAAATGTTGATACCGAAATCCGGTTATCGTAAATAAGTGGAAAAGATGGGTTCGTGAATTTTCTTATACGAAATATTGATGTCGGAGATTACATATGAAATCGTCGAAAAGACTTTGTCGTAAATATAAAAGGGAAATATCGTAGATACGATAAGAAAAATATCGTAAAAGTTCTCGGACATACGATTTGCGTAGAAATCGAGAATTTAGAAGGGGTGCTTTCTGGGAGTTTTTTATGATCACCATTTCTTCATCTTAGTGCGGTATTTATAGGAAAATGTTGTTTGCGGGTTTTGACGGGAATGGGTCTTGCGGGACTTGTTTGCATGATTTTGACGGGAAAATGATTGGGCCGGACCAAATTTAATGGGCTTCAAGCCCAGTACCAACAGTAAATCCCCCATATTCATCTCACAGTAGATCTAAGTTAAGTGACTAATCTCCGCAAACACAAAGGCAACCGGAATACTTGCAATGAGGACAAATCTTTGAGGCAAGTAAGAACCGAAGTTGGATCCTTCTTCCGGAGAGGAAAGAGATCATGAGAAACTGGTTAACAAAGATAAGGAGAACACACATGTAGCATACTATCCATATAAGACTTTATATATAATTAATATATGACATTTGATTGTTAGAGTAATATAGTTTCATAAGCACCTTCCCTGATTATTTACAAAGAATTTCTTCTGACAACTCCAAAACAATAATTTTTTTAAGAGAATAACTATATTTAGGATGGCTAGAATTATACGAAAAAAACACAAAATACTTTTGCTATCTTCTTCTCTTTCTCTTTTTTTTCTTTCTTTTTCTTCTTTCTCTACAAGATAAAACATCTTCTCCTCTCATGTTTTCTTTTGTTGTTTTCATATATATTAATTTAATAGGTGAATCAGCTAAGTGCCAATTACAGGTCCAATATTAATTATATATCCACATAAATGGTTGCTACCAGTTTTAAATGGTTGCTACCAGTTTTATCACTACTTTCCCATTAATAGAGATTTTAAGCTTTGCTCGTTCTACTGGGTTCTTCAATTTCTAGAAAAATTCTTAAATTTCACAAGTGGAGAAAACTGCTAAAAAGTCATTTAAATCATGAACTTTCAAAATTTGGCCATTTAAATTATGAACTTTCAAATTTTGCCCATTTAAATCATATACTTTGATGAAGACAAATTAAATAACAGATTTTTTGGTGGACTACGTTTTAAATCATAAACTTCTGTTGACTGAGCCATTTTAGACATACCGTTATCTCGATTAACAGACCGATTTAACCCCGTCTAATCAGTCTGTTAGTTGAGATAGGTATGCCTAAAATAGCTCAGTCAACAGAAGTTTGTGATTTAAAACGTAGTCAACCAAAAAATTTGTTATTTGATTTGTCTCCGTCAAAATTGATGCTTTAAATGGCTGAAATTTGAAAGTTGATGATTTAAATGACTTTTTAATCATCCCATATGGAATGTGCCACATGATGAAGAAGCCTAATCATATGATGAGTCAGATAATGAGAAGAAGACGAAATATGCAAAATAATTGAAGGTCTGATCCTTATAGAGCACTACATCACTTTCAAATATGATATTTTATCAAGAGTTTTTTGGGCTATGGAGATATAAAAAATATTTCAAACAGAAAAATGTACTGATTTTTATAGAGCACTACATCACTTTCAAGGATAAACCGCATGTAAAGAAGATTATTGGTACGCTCTGCCTCTTTTGATCAATTTTTTTTGTAATATATGTCATAACCTTTCTTTTAATCAGTTTATGAGTTTATTATGCACGGTCACTGCATTATTACACAATTTGATATAAGTCTATCTTCTTATAGATTCACATCACTCTAGAAAGAAAATTGTAAGTCTTTCGGAAACAAACTTCAATGACGAGGAAAACATGAACCTTGGAAGATGCTTCACTTTTGTTTTCTCCATTCCTCATGCACTTCCCACAGTACATCTCTTTCCCATAATGATTTGCGAGATCCTTTTCGCAACAACATATCACTATTATCAGATATAGAAACATATAGCCGTTGCCTATTGTATATCTCGGCATTTACCTCTCGTATATTCTTCTTACCTATTTTTATCATCCCCTCTTGTATAAAGACCAACTTTCTATGTCAATACAACTCACTCAATTCCATAACTCCATATGGTATCAGAGCCATAACGGGCTAAATTCCTAAATTTCTTTTCTTTCCTCTTTTTCTCCTTCGCTCTCCATCTCTTTCACTTTACCGTTGATTTTTCCGGCCATCAACATGTCTAATGACGCCACCTCTGCTGAAACAACTACTGTCTTCAACTCTGCAAATACTTCAAGCACTCTGATTTCTATCAACATGTCAAACATCACTAAACTCACCAATCTCAATTACATCATGTGGAGTCGCCAGATCCGGGCTCTGTTGGAGGGTCACGAACTTCATGCCTTTCTTGATGAGTCTATACAGGTTCCTCCTGCAACAATCACTACAGCTGGAGAAACGTTACCTAATCCTGCCTTTGCACCATGGCGTCGGCAAGATCGTCTCCTGTACAGTGCACTCATCGGCGCGATCTCTCAATCCGTTCAATCCGTGGTATCCACTGCAACCACAACGTCTGAAATCTGGAGCCTCCTGGCCACCACGTTTGGGAAACCACTCCATAATCACTCCAATCAATTTCCGATTTTTCCCCCTCAAAATTAGCTTCACAATTCACTCAAATAGCTGTAAACAAACGAAACGTTTGAAGTTTGATATCAGATTTTCCCATTAATCGTGAAGCATAAATCAAAGGGTCGGGCACAAATGCCTACGAAGATCCTTCTGCGGATCACAAAAAGTGTGCAAATAAAAAAAGACCATCCTTGGATTGGAGAAGACGACAATATAATTTTCCGGAAAAATCGTCTAATAAGACACAAACTCTCCATCTCCACCGATTATCGATAAACTTTAAGGAAATCGAAGAAAGACCATAACTATGACCTAATCATAACCTCTTTGTGTTGATTGTTACAAGTTATGTCTCATCTTGATCATATGTAGGGGAAATAGTTGTTGATGTTAACAAATAGTTGCCTCATAAACTTTCTTTGAGCTATTTGACAAGTGTTTTGCTAAAAAAAATAATAATAATAATAATAATGTCTATAAAATGTATTACATGTAACAAACTGTTGGGTTTAGAAACAAATTGGGTCTATACATATTTTTTTATCATTGTAATAGAAGTCTACTTATATCAAAACTGTATGTACTGTACAATTAGGTATGAAATATTTCTCAAATTTTGACTAAACAAATAATCAAGCATGGTTTTAAGACAATTGTTTTACTAGTACCTTTTTATGTAATGGACTACTAAACTTTGTACTTTGCTTGTTTGCCTTGACTGGACATGTCATTACATGAATGTCAACCTACTAGCAACTACCCTACTTTGGGCCAACGGTAAAATCAAATGACAACCATTCTCTACCATCTCCGAGTTGTCAAGGATGTATGCAACATAAGTTGACTATCTAACCAGAGGTATGCTCATTTCACCAATGCTAGGTACTTGAATTAAATTGAATGATGAAGTTTTGGTAAAATAAACATACATCTACACAACGCAAACTTTCGTAGATTTCGTAGTGATTTTGTAATCTAGTGAGTGTCTTATAAGCTTAAACATAAACATCTTTGGGACAAATTTAATTTGCGTGACATTTTCTATATACTGAAAAAGACTAACATTTTTTTTTTAATTTATTGAGATATTTAATTGATCGAAGTATTACATTATTTGCTACCTCTTAGAGAACCAATTCAAGCCCTTAGTGAACTCGCACAGTCGCACAGTCATCGATCAGAATCTGCGTAGGATATCGTTACAAAAATGACTATACACATATGTGTTTATAAATTAACGTTATCCATGTAGTTGCATATTTGTAGTAATTAAATAGCAAAAGTTGCATGATGAAGAAAAAGTAATTGTCCTTAATTTTTATGTTTACTTTTACGTATTCGGCTGAAGATTATGGGCCTTATGGCTGATGAAATCCTTATCTCCACCCGATGGCTAAAAGCTAGTGATTGCTTAATTGGACAACACCTTTTTTTTTTCTTTTCTAAACGGAATAATAATAATTATTTTTGTTAAAGAAACAGAATAATAATTAGTGAGCAAAATGGAATAACAACTAGTGTGATGTTAAAAAAAAAAACTAGTGTAAAATAGAGTTTCTCCACAAAAAATTGTTCCACAATAAGGAAGAGTGACGATTGCAGCCAATATGTCTAAATCCCAAGAGAGGAATAATCCAAATGTCAGAGACCCAAAGATCCAATCATTTTCTCTTGCTTAAGACAAGAGTTTACTATTTTGCACGAAGTATGAAGTTCAAATTTCTAAAAGGCACCGATTCCATTTTCCATAGACTATGGATCTAATACTTTTTTCTTCTTCTTTTTTTTTGGTAATAAGCTAGCATATTCGTACCAATTGATAATATAAAGGAAATATGCAATAAAAACTATACAAATTTTCTTGCAGATTCTACAAAAACATTTTTAAGTAAATCTTATTTTATATATATATATTTTTTTAAATGGCCATATCTTATTTTATATATTTATACGTAACTGTATGATGTATCTCTTTTTAAATTAAAAATACATTAGAATATAAAATAAAAAACTTGTAAACTCCATCAAGACACTACAAGAAAACAGAAGATTTGCGACGGTAATATATGTCGCAATTCCGTCGCAAATAGGGTATTGCGACAGAATTGTGACGATAATAAAAATGTCGCTAATCGTTAGCCGCAAATTAATTTCCGTCGTAATGATTGCGACGGAAAACATTTATCGCAGATCCGTCGCAAAAAGGTATATCGCAAACGTGTCGCAAATTTGCGATAGATATTTCGACGGTAAAACCGACGCAAATTGGTGTCGCAAACGTGTCGCAAATGTCGCCGTCGCAATGTCGTCGCAAAATGCTGCCGTCACAATGTCGTCGCAAAGTTTAGCCGTCGCAATGTCGTCGCAAATAAAGGACGTCGCACTCCTGTCGCAAATTTATTAATATAAATATTATTAACGAAAATTAATATTAATTAATATTAAAATTAAAATTTAATTTAATTTCAAAATATAAATATAGAAAAAAAATTTCAATTTTAAAAAAAAATTCGAAATACAAATTAATATTCATAAACAAAAAAGTTATTGTTCAAAAAATAAAAACTAAATTTAATCGATAGGCGGGTCTTCATTTGCGGTCGACAGACCGGTTTCCGAGGTGCGGTAAAGTTCTGCGAATGCCGAATCCCGTTGTGCCATAAACTCGAAATACTTATCGTAGCTCTGCATCTTCTGGTTCTGCAATTGAATCAGAAGGGCTTGAGTCTGGATTATCTCCTGAAGAGCGGGATCTGGTCCGGTGGAAGAAAAAGTCGGAAGAGTGGCAGCCTCGATATCCGACTGTAAATAACCCACTCCGAAGATTCTCCCTCTTATACGGGGAGCGACCTAAAAATATATATAAGTATAATTAAAAAGTTAATAAATAAAAAAGTAAATTAAAATTGTAATTAATTTGAAAATACTTATGTCTAGATAAATCTTGTTCTTCTCGGCCGTACTAAGTGAGCAAGATGCGGTGCTTTCTGGATCATCAGGATCAGCCTGAGACATCTCTTGCATCCTCGCAGTGACGTCGTTGTATAGCTTCTCCGAGCGTCCATCGACAAAAGATCCATCCGGATTTTTTTTGGTCTCCTCGAGAACCGCCAACAGATCTGGAATTTCTGTTCCCGTCCGCTCAGCCTACAAAAACGTTCAAAACATCAGAATGATTAAAATAAATTATATATTAAAAAAATGTAATTTATAAAATAAATACTTACTATCATTCGGCCCCGTCCTTTAAACGAAATCTGACCCGACCGATGCTTAGAGGGTTGCTCTCCAACGTGAGCACTATATCAAGCTTTGCGGGCATTGGTGCTCTTCTTCACGCTTCCCGGCTCATTCCAAAATCTAACAAGACCCTCCCAAACTAACGGATCAATCCATTCAGGCCTCGCATCATCGCCTAGCTTTCTCCACTTTGCCTTCCAACGTCCCACATGGTCAGTCATCCATTTCTTCAACTTGGCCTCAAACATTCCGCCGACTTCTCCGTTAATGCTCCAATCCCAATGATATTTTTGCTACAAAAAAAAATTATTAAAAAATAGCTTAAACATGGAAAAAATAAATAAAAATAGCAAAAAAAAATTATAATACTTACGGCAAATTGTTTGTACCACCGGTTGATGGTCTCTTTCGGAGTTTGCGACCAATTGGCATGAGCTTCTTTGAAATCTCTTTCAAAGATTTCCCGGACCTTAGCAGCCACAGATGGATCATAATCGAACCCGGGGAAAAAAAATTAGAAACGAAAAGATTTGCAATAATTATAATTTAAAATATTTAAAAAATATAATTTAAAATACCATTTGGTACCGGGCGGACGGTTTGGATCGAGGGGTGTCAGCCTGTCATGCCCGTGACTCTCGAGAAGCTCTCGAATATCCATCTCTTGCCAACGGTGACCTTAGTCTTGATGTTCCTCCGGTTGAAGAGGAGGAGGAGGCTGTGCGGGAGCTGTCTCGGGAACGGGAGCTGAAAATGTAGTTCGAACCGATGGGGAGGTGAAAGAAGCCCCTGAAGTAGACGGGATAGACGGATGCCCAGACCCTCGCGACATGTAACGAGAAAAGTCGTTGTTCGTAGACATCTGCAAAACAAAAATTTGTTAGTTATAGAAACATAAAAACAAAAATGATAACCTAAAGAAAGTTATAAACTAAAATTAAAAATTTATAATCTAGAAGTAAAATTTGTAAACTAAAATTTTAGACTAAAATTTTTAAATCTAAATTTGTAAACTAAAATTTTGAAACTAAAATTCTTAAACTAAAATTTATATAGTAAAATTACAAAATAATAAATCTAACAAATAAAACTAAAATAACCATTTTAAATTAGCTATTAATTGATTCAATTTGTAAAAACATTACATAAAATCAAAGTAATTACAAAATAAATATAACAAAATTCTAGATAAACTAAAATTATATACCTAACAATTTCCAAAAATCTACATTCCATATCTAAAAATCTAACAATTTCTAACCTAAAAATTTCCTAATAATCTAACATAGATCTATGGGATTTGCTACCTTTGTGTAGGAGTCCGACGGCGAGGGAGGAAGATCCGGCGGCAAGGGAGGAAGATTCGGCGGCGAGGGAGGAAGATCCGGCAAAGAGCAGGTTCAGCAAAGAGGGAGGAAGATCCGGCGAGAGAGGAGCGGCGGTGGCTCGAGAGAGAGAGAGAGAGGCGGTGGCGAGAGAGAGAGAGAGAGAGAGAGAGAGGGAGAGCTCGGCGGCGTGAGAGAAGAGAGGGAGAGGGAGAGCTCGGCGGCGGTGGCTCGAGAGAGAGAGGCGTGAGAGAAGAGTAAAAGGAGGAAGAAAGGTTTTTTAGGTTTTAATGTTTACACTCTGCGACGGCATTGCGACGATGACTTCCTTCAATTCTTCAGCTGAAACGCATCTGACCTATCCATACAATATGGACAAGATAATCTTCCATGCGTAGTCCACCCTGATAACATTCCATATGCTGGGAAGTCACTAATAGTCCACATTAAAACTGCACACATATTGAAATTCATATGCTGCGAGTAGTCAAACGTGCGAACACCACTATACCAGAGCTGTTTCAACTCATGAATCAAAGGTTGGAGGAATACATCAAGTGCTCGCTTCGGATGCTTAGGACGAGGCACTAGAATACTCATGAACAAAAATTCTCGTTGCATGCACATATCCGGAGGAAGATTGTATGGCGTCAATATGACAGGCCATAGAGAATATTGCCTCTCAGACATACCAAATGGACTAAATCCATCAGTGCATAAGCCAAGATAGACATTCCTGCATTCGTTAGCAAAGCCTACGTGTACCGTTTGAAAGTGTTTCCACGCCTTTGCATCTGACGGATGTGTAACCTCCCCATCCACTGTAAAATGTTGTGCATGCCATCTCATTGCTGCCGCAGTCCTTTCTGAATGGTATAATCGTTTCAATCTATCAGTGATTGGCAAGTACCACATGTGTTGGTACGGGACACGAGTCCTTCCAGTAGTTTCTTGATATCTCGGCTTCCCACAAAATTGACATTCCTGCAGCTTGTCATCATCTTTCCAGAAAATCATGCAATTATCAATGCATACATCAATCATTTCTGATGGTAATCCAAGACCCGAAACCAACTTCTGTATTTCATAGTAATTTTCAGCAGAAAGATTATCTGCTGGCAAATACTCTTTAAAAAGTTCAGCCCACAAATTCATGCAACTCTCAATCATATTATTATCACTCTTAATTGTCATCATCCTAGATGCCAATGATAATTTAGACTGCCCTTTTCTACATCCATCATAGATGGGCTGGTTTGCAGCGTCTAACATATCATAAAATCGTCTAGCATCTGCATTGGGTTCTTCCCGACTATTATCAACAAATGAGGTTGGTGGAGCTTCATGCATTGCATCTACAACCATATCATGATATATATTCCCTTGTTGATACCCTTGATCAATATTTCCAAATATATTAGACCTAGCATCATAATTATCATTAATAGGCTGCTCAAACCCCTGACCTGCGGTACTACTACTTCCTGCACCACTACCTTCTCCATGCGAAAACCACAGATAGTAGTTTGGCATAAATCCTCTATTATATAGATGCCTCTTCACAGCATCAATTTCTATATATGGTATATTCTTGCACTTTCTACATGGACATAATATTTTACCATGTTCTATCGCAAATGGTTGGTTTGTTGCCTGATACAAGAATCCTCGCAACCCGTCCCGATACTCTTTCGTCACTTCACCACTCTCCGGATCTCGTTGATTGTACATACACGATCGTAATGCATAGATGCCATCATACTTCGAAGACGACATTTTTTCACTCTTATTTTTGTTTTCTCTCTTATTTTTTTTTTTCACTCTTATTTTTGTTTTCTTTCTTTTTTTCTCTCTCTTCCTTTTTTTGTGTGTTTGAATGAGTGAAACAACAATCACAAGTGAGCTATTTATAGATTTTTAAATATCTTTGCGACGTATTTGCAACGAAATTTTGTAATTTGCGACGTCATCTTGCGACAGACTTGCGGCAGCAGAGGAATTTACGGCGAATTTGCGACGGCGGCCGACTAATTTGCGACGATTTGTACGGTTAGGTGAGACTTATGAAAAACGTGGTTTACCTACTTCTATCCTCCTCGCAGGTCCGTCGCAAATCCGTCGCAAATATTGCTACGGATATGACGCGTCGTAAAAACGTCGCAAATGTTGCTACGAAAATTTTCCGTCGCAAAGTCCTCGCAGTTTGCGACGGACTTGCGACGGATTGGTGTACCGTTGCAAAGCTGTCGCAAAATCGTCGCAATTTACGATGTGTTTGCGACGAATTTTCTCGTCGCATATTTGCGACGGATTTGCGAAGTTTTTTATACTCTGTCGCAATGTCAACGCAATTCAGTCGCAAATTTGCGACGGCAACTGTTTTCTTGTAGTGAGATATTTTTATTGTAGCGATGCTTTTTTTGTTTCAGGTCTTTTTGATGCCGGGATATGGATTACTAGGTAAGTTCGATCCATTGACAATGCATTTTGGGAATCATTTTATCCCCCTAAACCCACGAAAGGAAGCAAAAATAGTCACTATCTAATTCCAATTTTTAGCATCTCAGTTTTGATGGTTAATTAATGTAACATGGATACTTCTATTATAAACATGGCATCCACCTACGTTAGATATTACTATACTCAGGTACTTTGTAACTTATTTCCAAGGCCTCAAAACTTCATGATTAACGTAGGCTTCATCTTTAGCAAACAAAAAAACGTAGGCTTCGTCTTTCTAAATACACACTTCTTACAAAAAAAGGAATACAAATCTAATATTATCTTAAATTCTTAGTTATAACGTTATTGATTATGCTTTTTTTTTTTAAACGGTGGGAATTCCGGACCTTCGACCTATAATCTACTCCTGTATCTGAAGTCAAATTTTAGATATTTTAATTTAAAGAATAACCCTTCATCCCAAAAAAAATTTGAACACAGAACACAAATAAACCAATCTCCTTGCAATACTACTAGGTCACCACCTCTAAACGAATTACTTAACCACTTGATCCAACTGATGGTTATTACGATTATTATATTTCATAGCGCATAGAGATAGAGTTTTGTTATGCTTATGTCTTCACAGTTTTAACTTTTAATTTTAACTAAGGGTGTTAGAAATACTATAGACAGTCACTACTTATGATGCAAAGCTGCAACTTTTGAAAATGACTTCTGAAAGGAAATTAGCTTAAATATTTTTCTTCTTTTCTTTCCCCTAAAACTACAAATCCTTTAAATCCGGGAAGAAAAGGTTAGACAAAGGGAATTCGCTACTTAAAGAAAAAAATAATATAATCACTTATCTAAACTAAATAGACGGATATTATTAAGTAAGTTTTTGCTTTCTGTAATATTAATATGACTATATATAATGTAATCTTATTAATAGTATATTATTCCATATGGGGGGATCACATATCATTGCTTACGTAAGATTTGATGTAGATTTGGGCTTTATACCTTTAGACGTCCTCAAGTTCATAAGAATATCCAGCGCATCGCCATCGATATGATCCTCGTCCTCGTAGATGAATCCCAAAACAATCTGCATGCCTATAAAATTTCGGATATTTTTACCATTTAATACATTTACACGGCTCACCCATATATGAGTCGGCCCTGTCCCTAGCTAGATGGTGGGATTCAAACCCACGGCTTCTTCTTTTGCATTGCCAAAACCTTGTAAAAAAATACATACTATATCACAAATATATATTAGACCATACATATACACCCATATATAATAATATCTTATTATATAAAGTAGGATGCATCAAATTTGCTTATTAACATGATCGCGACACATGTCAAGTTAATCAATCGAATTTTGACACGTGTCATAAGTATATATCTAAAAAAACAAAATAAAACAAAAGTATCTATTTCAATTTAAGAAAATAAAAAGCATCTATTTCAATTTAAGAAAAGAAAAATATAAAATAAAATAAATGATTTATTAGAATTTAAAAAAAGAAAAATAAAAAAAAATAATTAAATATGATATATTTCAATATTCTGACACGTGTTCCGATAAAATATTATAATTTATATTAACTATGAAAATGATCTATTAGAATTTAAGAAAAGGAAAAAAGTAAATAAGATTAACTATGATATATTTTTAATAAGATTAATTATGATATAAAGAGAAGAAAGATCATATATGGAAGATGACTATGAAGAGAAAAAAAGATTTTGTTTGCTTGGAGAGAGTTAATGGGAAGATCGTTAACATACTGACTCGAATTGCATATCCAAGTTTTTAATGAAGCAGAACAGAAAAAAGATATTTGATAAAGTGAAAGAATTACAAAAGGAGGTTAATGTTGCTTAGATCTGTAAAAGATTCTGTGTTTTAAATATTTTAACTGAAAACATATGAAAATTAAAATAAATAAACAATTATTAGGTTTTGATTTTGTATTTTTGATATATTTTTTTTAAAGTAGTGATTCGATTTTGTTTTCTATTTTGAAAAAAAAAAATTCATTTTAACGGATTTAAAATTTTATTATTACAAATCTGCATAAACGCGGATCCTAATCTAGTATTTACATCAAACATCATTTAATACCTAGTTAATTATAAGACTACACCTATGTATATGCTTGCATATGCATGCATACGTGTGTAATGATGGTTCACGAATCATGAAGAT
Organism: Alliaria petiolata; assembly: GCA_020283515.1. Taxonomy (NCBI): domain Eukaryota; kingdom Viridiplantae; phylum Streptophyta; class Magnoliopsida; order Brassicales; family Brassicaceae; genus Alliaria; species Alliaria petiolata. The sequence goes on from JAHZTW010000001.1 coordinate 80,601,528, forward strand.
TGAGGACACATTTGTCAAAAAAGGGAAGAAAGATTGAAGACACATGCCACGCAAGCATGTTTCTACATGTAACATCTTTAAGAAATACTCTTATAAGCCATATGAAATCAAAAGAAAATGGTTGCAACAATAGAAATTAAAGAACTTGAAGTAACTCAAGAGACACATCACATAACACTGCTCTTAAAACGATTTGAAATCAAAAAAAGAAAAAAATGATTTCACAACCAGATATGTAAAATGAAAAATTCTACCACAATCAAATTTTTTTTTTTTTTAACATCGACTGATTTTTGTTTTTTTTTGTTTCAGTCTTATTCCGGATCACTGGCAGGCTGGTCCGGACCAATATCACATATTTTTATTTATTTTCGAATCTCCTATTAACAATAGCAACTATAATAAAATAGGAGAAATGGGACCAGAAGGTATTATTTTAACCTGCATTGCGTGTGGGAGTCACGAGCCAGGAGGAGGAGGATAAGTGGAGGTGGGTCATAGAGGAGTGTGTTCGTGACGTCCACGTCCCTCAATCTCAATTTTCAATTTTTTTTTTTTGGATCCACTAAGTGATCAATCTCCAATTCTCTCCGTTCGTTTTGTTTTTCTTCTATCGCACCTTTTTAGTTTTGAAATCCTGCGCATTTACACAAGTAAATTCTCACCGAGTCTCTAAATCATTGAAGAAATAGTTAGACAAGATGACCAAACCCAACTAACAATTAAATTCTCTTCGTTTTAAATATTTTTATCAATCAGCTCCTAACTATATTCTTCCAAATGTATCGGTATAATTACCTCTGTTTACTACTTTCACTAAGTGGCCAAATCCAACTAATAATCATGTCACACCTCAGCAGTAGCTTTCAAAGGTGTGATGTTGTGTAGAATTTTTGTTTGTAAAAACTATTGGACAAAAGACAATATATAAATCACAAAGCAACGCGCATAATTATAAACTCCTAAGAACTCGAATCTAATCTAGCATTAAATAAATAAAAAAGCAGAACCATATATAGGATCCATTTCGGCAAAAATTTCTTTTTTCAGATCTCCATTATTTGTTTTCATTTGTGTTTACGATTCACCTATATATCTCTTTTACATTTATAAAAAAATGTTTTATGAAACCTAAAAATGGTTTCTAGTTTAAAAATATGATATATTTATTTCTAAAACAAATGCTAGTGTTTGAAATCATTACAAAACAGCCTATTGTTGCACCAAAAGAAAGAAAGAAGTTACAAAATAAAATAAAATAATTAAGGCTTAAGTGTCTCTCTATCAGTAGTTGTCACTAAAGAAAACGAAAGAACAAATTTCCAACTAAAAACGATAGTTCAAAGTAAATAGTTCCAAATAATATAAATTCATAGAGCATCTCCAACCCAATACCAAATTTGATGCTAAATTGCATTTTGCAATAAAATATGCTCCAATCCAATCTCATTTTCAATTGCAAAATGGTATAATACCATTTTTGGTTGCAAATATAGCACCATCTCATTTTCAATTGCATTTTGCAATTGAATTTTTTTATTTATAAAATAATCCTTCAAATTTTACATATTTTTACTTTTAGAGTTATAAATAATTATTTTGATGATAATTTCTTTTTTGATGATTATAAATATTAAAACACTATAATATATAAAATTAAAATATAAATAACATTATTTTAATAGAAAATATAAAAACATAATACTAAATTTAAAATAATTAAAAAGTACTGAAATTAAAAATAACAGAAAATAAATTTAGTACAACAATGATTGGTTACTTAATAAGTTAATACTCCGGTAAATCGCTTCCGAATCCACTTAAATCACCAAAAAAATTGTCCAATGAAGCAGATTAAGGCGGATCTTGTTGATATTGTTGTGTTGAGCCATTTTTCGTAAAATCCGGGTTTGTTTACTCTGAACATATACACGAATATTCGAATCTTCTATCGAGTTCAAGTCTTGGAACAAAAATTTGTTTGTTTCCTTAAATTCTTTTAAAGCGTATGTAGTTCTTATTTTGAATCTCCAAATAATGTTGTCTTTGTGCACGTGTCTTCTTTAATTACTGCAAAAGTAGCTTATTTCTTTCTTCTAAAGTGTAATGTGTTTTTTTTTAAATTATAATAATGAAATTTCAAGAATATCATAATTTATGAAAATTTTTGAGAGAAATTAAATAAATGGATCAATTTGTAAATGTTAAAGAAAATATGTATAATTTGTAATTAATAATAAAATAGAAAAGAAGAATATACTAAAAATATTCTTTTTGACATGGAAAATGCAATTATGGGTTGAAGAGAAATCCAATTACATTTTACAATTATAGCATTTTGCAATAAAAAATACAATTATGGGTTTGAGATGCTCTTAGAACCATCTCTATTTTCATTCTCCTGCAGCTAAACAAATCAAACAAGAGCGTAAGATCTATCAATCCGTAGGCCAAAGTCTCAAGCCATAATCCTAGACCAATATCCAAATTCCAATCTCAGATTCTGCGACTAGATACCAAAACTCAGTGGCGGAGCCACGTTCAAGGCATACTATTTCTTCAATGATTTTGTGGAATGATGATTAAAAACATAAAAAGTATTGAAAGATAAAATATTAATCGTATTAAATAGTATTCCACCAATTCTATTCCTCATGTTTAAATGGTGTATTTTACAACTTTCAGCCAATAATATTGTACCATCATCATTCCACAAAATTAACGTTTTGTACAATATTATTGGCTGAAAGTTTTAAAATACACCATTTAAACATGAGGAATAGAATTGGTAGAATACTATTTAATAAGATTAATATTTTATCTTTCAATATTTTTTATGTTTTTAATATTTTGTTTTAAAAGTTAATATAATATATATTATAATTTTAAATTATTTTTTCTTCAAATATTATTTTAAAAATCATCTTTCCAAAAAAATATTGAACTACTTCACTAATTAATCAGATTTTCATATTATTACTTATTACTTAATAATATTATAGTATTTTCAGTTAATAGTTTTGAATGTTTTATGCTCATTTACATTGTTTATTGTATTATAAATATTATAAATTAAAAGATTATATTTTTTTATTACTTTTCATAGTAATTAATAGTATTAGAAAACCATTTATCAAAAAAAAATTTTTAAAAAAGGCGAAGAAAGATCTAAGGTCTCTCTCTATGTTTATTTCAAATTTTGTAACACCCTAGAAAAATAATAGTGAGTTTTTCTGGTCTAAAATAACAGGAAAACTATAGAAAAACATTCTTATATTTTGGCTTTGATTTAGGATATATTCTGATGCCAATGATATCCACATTTGAGATAGTGCTTGCCAAAAAAATAATATAAGAAAGAGTTCTTATTATCACACGCACAGACACACACTCACAGGCAAAGATATAAAGGCAGAATTAATGGGAGTGTTTCATCAGTAACACCAATCACCCTCTTGACGATCTTGATATATTGGCCTTGTGACATCACAATAAAGAGACCCTACATTATCAATAGGATAATCCCTCAGACATATGGACTGTAAAGATTGGAGGAATAAGAGAAATCATTTAGAGTTTTAATATTGTGAGTGTGATATCGCGTGGACACACCACAATATTGAGAATTTAGCTTATATATATATATAGTGGACAGAGGATGCCATGGTGAACCAAACTGAGAAGGAACTTTTTAGTAACAAGAGACATAAAGATAAAAGAGAGACAGAGAGACAGAGAGAGAAGAAAGATGAAAGTGATGCAAGAGGAAAGCAGAAAGGGTCCATGGACAGAACAAGAGGACATCCTTCTGGTAAATTTTGTTCACTTATTTGGAGATCGGCGATGGGATTTTATAGCAAAAGTATCAGGTTTGAAGGTGGAGGGAGAAAGATAAGAATAGGTAAGGAGCCTCCATTAATGAGCTAGTTTTGGTTGTAGGTTTGAACAGAACAGGCAAAAGTTGCAGGCTAAGGTGGGTTAACTACCTTCATCCTGGTCTCAAACGTGGCAAGATGACGGCACAAGAAGAGCGTCTTGTCCTCGAGCTTCACGCAAAATGGGGAAACAGGTCCGAGAAACAAACTAAACTTGGTTACAAGAATCATATCTTTTCTACTTAACAAAACGTTTCATCTATATATATATATATATATGTAGGTGGTCAAAAATAGCCCGGAGATTGCCGGGAAGAACAGATAACGAGATAAAGAATTACTGGAGGACTCATACGAGGAAGAAGGCTCAAGAAAAGAAGAGACCCATGTCACCAACTTCCTCATTTTCAAACTGCTGCTCTTCCTCTATGACCACTACCAATACTCAAGATGTGTCGTTCCAGTCTCGGAAATCTTCAGGGAAGGTGAGCTTTTACGACACTGGAGGATCCACCACCGAGGAGACGAATCAAGAAGAAACCGGAGACGGATACTCGATGGATGACATATGGAGAGAGATTGATCACTCTGCGGTCAACATAATCAAACCGGTTAAAGACATCTACTCAGAGCAAAGCCATTGCTTAAGTTACCCAAGTATTGCTTCTCCATCTTGGGAAAGCTCATTGGATTCTGTATGGAAGATGGATGCAGATAAAAGTAAGATGTCTTCTTTTGCGATAGATCAGTTTCCTTTCTGTTTCCAACACAGTAGATCCCCATGGTCGTCAGGTTAATTAGGATTCGATTCATTCAAAAAAAAAAAAAAATCTGTTTATATATGTTATATATATATATATATAATATAAATACAGAATAAAACCTAACGACTTTTGTTTTGATGAACACAGAAACAGCCTATGTCTGTAATAACCTTATGTGTAGTAAGTTTAACCAGCCTGAGTTTGTACTTTTTTAATATCTTTGTTTCTAGAGTGAATGAGAGAATAAGTCTTGTGATCCCACTTTCAATGTGTAATACAAGTCAAGAATACTCAAAATTCCAAAGATATATTTTTAGAAGTTTTCGAATGTATAATCACATCCTAAATGTCAGACCAAAAGAAAAAATAAAATCACAATCCTAAATGATCAAGCAGACAAAATAAGCAAAACTGGACAAGAAAAAACAAAATCACATCCTCAATGATCAAGCAGACAAAATAAGCAAATCTGGACAAAGAAATCTATGAAAGCAACTCGCTGATTCTCACTCTCACCCAAAATACCACTTTTTTCTTTTATACAATTTATCTATTTTACAAAAATTCACACTAGATATGCACATCCACCACAAATAGCTCTACTTGCACCGTTCTGGAAATTTTTCTTATCGGATTTGCATCTAATAACATGCAGATATCGCATCTTCTGTGAATCGAAATCCATACTTCCTGGTGTAAAAGCATTAATGATACTATTCCACAAATACCATTTTTAAATATATATATATTTTTTTAATATGGCATATACTCATTTAGTGAAAAGTCATTAGAAAACCATTTATCTTAATCCTAATTAAACCAACCAGGAACGGGAACACATAATACCAAATCAAAAGAATCTAATTCAAATCAGAAGAAAGCAAAATTGACCACTACAGTCTACAGTCATATTATCCAAGAGACAAAGTGCATGATTTCATCGATCGAAAAGGGTTGGATCATCTTAGCCAAAACTCTGTTTTTAATCATGTTCGCAGAATTGAAAGAGCGTTTGAAGCAAAATCAGCGAAAGATTCATGAACTTTCCAGGAATATAAATCAGAAACAGACTAAATCGAACGGAGAATATGAATCATCATCACCAAACGAAAGATACAAAGCAATTCTCTTTTCACCAACTCGAGCCAATCATCGAATTCGTACCGTAATGCGAATTTTCCTTTGGACTTATCGTAATCAAATCCGTAAATAGTTTTGGTTATGTTGCAGTGACGATGTTTCCCCAAAATCACAGATAGGACAGACGTCGCTTGTTTACAAGCATTTTAAAAATTTCCAATTTACTTTGTTTGTATAGCACGGCTTGAATTTTCTTCTTTTTTTAAAGAGGGATTTTCTTTAAAAAATAAAAAAAAATCAAATAATTTCAAAAGTTTTGCATAAATTAGGGAAATCGGCTTTTTTATACATGAACATTTGCGTTAAGTTCAATTTATACATGAACTCTCAAGTTGGTCCAACTCATAAATTAATTCTATTTTTTTTATCATTTTATACACAAACTTCAAAGATTCCGTCAATTAATACATTTATCGTTGAAAGATGATGACGTGGCTGACACATCATCATTTATGTCGCCACGTCATATTTTTTAAAAAATATTTTTTTCTTATATGTTAATTATTTGACATAATAATTATTCAATAACTATAAAAATTTTAATTTTTATATTACAAAAATATTCAAAAATCATAAAATATTATGTATACTTTATTTAAAAATATTTAACGAGATAAATATTGTTTTTTTGTAGGTTTAATTTTTTTGTAGATTTGGTTTAAAACGATTTTTTAATTCTTTTAAAACTACAAAAACTAAAATTATGTTCAATTTTAAAAAACCAAACCTACAAAAAAGAAGATTGATCTCGTTAAAATTCAATGCTACCGTGCCATCAATGTTCATAATTATGTTCTCATAAATTTTCTATATATATGAGAGCCTCAACACAATATTTGAAAGCCTCAACAAAATGCTCCATCAAAGGGACACCGTTTTAACATAAAAAGCTTTACGTAATTTAATTTAACATAGCTGAGTGTGTATGTCATTTTTTAATCATGTGCGTGCGCGACAAAATTAAAATTAAAACTAGATTTTGTTCAAACGGGAAATCGGCCAATTCATACCTCAATACCGGTATGCGGTCCCGATCCATATCTACATTATATACATGTGCTAAAACATATCTTAACACATAATAAATTTAAATTACATGCCCAAACTTTAAAATAACGGCTAATTCATACTTTAACCGCGATTCCGTTATTCAACCGTGAACGGAGTCTGACCTGTCCGTTACGTGTATGATGTGGCGGTGTACTCTTACGACCAAAAACTTAAACGACGTTGTTTTTAAATTTAATAGTTTTTTAAATCTACAAAACGGCGTCGTTTTGTTAGAATTAAAATCATCTATCTTCTTCGTTTTAGAAGGTTTCCCGTCGAAAAAAATAAAGATGATTTTAATTGCAAAATGCCTTAAAAAGAGTAAAACTCATGATGATTAGTTTTGATCATCCAAAAATCCCTTAAAAAGTTTCAAAATATCAACAAAATTAATCATACCAATCAAACAACCATCTTCATCAATCACCCACACATAACTCACCCTGTGAGCAGTCGCTTGTATCTTCACTGCCATTAAAGAGCTTTTCCGAAGACCCCGGCGACAATGAATCAACGAGTGAGATCAATCTCACAATCCCTTTCTCTTCAAGACGATTCCTAACGACTCTCACGAGACTCTCCGGCGGAGGAGTGAAAATCGACAGTGAGGGTAGTGTGCGTGCTTTTGATCACGCCGAGATCGGAGTTAGAGAGCGACGGTAATGGAGAGAAGGAATCGGTATATGTCTTCTTGTGTGATCGAGCAGAATTTGCCGCTGTTCTTGTGGGTTGTTGTGGTGGTGAGCGAAACGACAGGTTTTTTTGTATCAGAAGCTTTTGTTGTTGTCTTCTCTTTGTGATTGGTTTCGTGTGAATCGGAACAATCAGGTTCTGTGCTCCTCCGGTTATTATATCGATAGCTTCAATTAACCTGAAAGATCAATTTTTAATCTCTATGAACGAAAAAAACAGTAATTAAGAAACCCAATATCTGGATTTTGTGACATACTTGCAGGAAAATAGGACATGTACTTGAACCCTTTTTTTTTTCGTCGGGAAACCCTTCTAAAATGAAGAAGAAGAAGATGGATGATTTTAATTCATCAAATGAACAAAACATCGACATTTTGTTTTTTTTTGTTTTTTAAATTAAAAACGACATTTCCTTAAATTTTTGGCATTATGTGACTGTACACCGTCACATCATACATGTAACGGACATGTCAGACTCCGTTCAAGGTTGACTAACGGAATCGCGTTCAATGTATGAATTAGCCGTTATTTTAAAGTTTGGGCATGCAATTTGAATTTATTATGTGTTGTGGTATATTTTAGCACATGTCTATAATGTAGGTACGGATCGAGACCGCGGACCAGTATTGAGGTATGAATTGGCCGATTTCCCTTGTTCAAACTAATATTCACTTTCAATCAAACCAATATTCAAATTAAACACTCTTAATTGAAAGATTGGTTTTAAAATTAAAAACTAGATTTTGTCGCGCACACACATGATTAATGTTTTTGAAGATTAAATTGTCTAATCTATAAAATGTGATATGATATGACTGTATCATAATAAGTGGTGGATTAAAAAATCACTTACATACTAATTTATGTTAAATTAAATTGCGCAAATTTTTTATTTTAAAACGGTTGTATTATTTATGATATGAGAGTTTAATTATATTTTAAATAAAGTATACTTAATATTTTACGATTTTTGAATATTTTTGTAATATCAAAATTTTATTTTTAAATTTTTATAATTATTGAATAATTATTATGTCAAATAATTAAAATATAAGAAAAACACATTTTTTAAAAAATATGACATGGCGACATAAATGATGATGTGTCATATACGTCATCATCGGTCAACGATAAATGTATGAATTGACGGAATCTTTGAAGTTTGTATATAAAATGATAAAAAAAAATTGATATATGAGTTGAACCAACTTCAGAGTTCATGTATAAACTGAACATATAATATAATTGTTGATGTATGAAAAAGCCGATTTCCCGCATAAATTAATTACATGCAACAGAATATTACAGTGCCTGTTTTTTAACTATATATGTAAAAAGTTAGTAAAATTTTATATATACAAATTTGGGGTGCATATATATAGAGATCTGAGTAATTCTGGTTTTATATTATACATTTTCGATAATTTTGGTTGGTTGCTTCTAAAGTATTAAATGTATTTTATTTTTTAAATAATTTAGATACCTTATGAGTTATGATCCTAATTATTTGAGATTTTTCAAGACAAATTGAAACTAAATCGGATTACATATTAATGATCCAAATGGGTAAATCCAAATTATGGGTACTTCAAAATTTCTATTAATTTAGGTCACGTGTGGATCAACATGATCTAAATTAACAGAAATTTTGGGCATTAGTTACGTATGTGATTAAATGATGAAGATATTTTCCTCATTTATTAGACATTTTAAACTCAATATAAATTACAATATTATCATCTATCCAATTATAAATTTCTCTGTTGTTTATCTATAATTTGTAATTTGGGTTAGTCGTTGTGGTTTAGTTAATTATCTACTATAATTTGAGTGAAGTTATTTATCAAAAAAATCTTTAATTTTGTTATTTTTTTTAATGTGATTCATAAATTAGCTAATTTATGAATCTTGATTTTTTTATGTGATGAAAATCTTTAACGCGTGTGTGACTTAACGTTAGATTACCTAAACGAAGCAATAAAAAAAGGAAATATTTTAACTTGCTTTATTGACTTCAATTAAGAAAAAAGGAAACCTGTTTACGTTGACTAAGTCAAACAGTAACATCTAGCCTTTGTTATAAAAACACCAAACCTATTTATATGCCCTTGTTCTTTCTACTCGACTTTGTTTTTTCAGCATCATCATTACACAAATTGAGATTTCAAGAGAGAAAAAACGGAGATGGAGATAGAGTCACCGCCTCTGAAGAAGAGTAGTAGCAACAGTATCGTGGAGATAAGAAAAGAATCATTCGATGCCGCCGTTCTTAAATCTTCCGGCGGCTCCGACGACATAACCCTCGTCGGAGAAGTAAAGAAGTCTTCCTCTTGGATCAAATCTCAGCTCCTTGGAAGAGGATCCTACGGTTCGGTTTATCTCGCCACAAGCGACAAAGACAAAACTACGATCATGGCGATAAAATCTGCGGAGATCTCAAAGGCGTCGAGCCTCATGAACGAGAAAAGAATCTTAACCCGTCTCGTATCTCCTTTCGTCGTCCGTTGCTACGGCGACGAGATCGCGCGTGAGAGCACTCTCTTAGGCGGCGAGATAACGAACTACAATCTGGTCCTAGAGTATTGCTCCGGTGAAAGCCTCGTCGACTTAATCGAGACTGACGGAGGGTTAACGGAGGAGTATGTTAAAGTATTCGCTAGAGATATCCTCTATGGTCTCTTCTACATCCACAGCAATGGAATCATTCACTGCGACATTAAACCGGAGAATATCTTACTAAGCCCTGTCGATAACCGGTTAAGACCGGACGAGTATTTGGCAAAAATCGGGGATTTCGGATTCGCAATTGAGAAAGGTTCGGTCGAGTACGGAAACGGATGGGGTCATAAGAGAGGCACCACCAGGTACATGGCTCCGGAGCTTATAAGGCATGGTATTGTGGATTATGATGTTGACACGTGGGCTTTTGGATGCACCGTTTTGGAGATGTTGACCGGACATTTAGTTTGGGGAGAATACGGCGATCTTGGTTCTGAAGATTTGGCCAATCTCATCGGTCAAAGCGGTTCGATTCCTTATATACCGGATTGGTTGTCTCTAGAGGCACAAGATTTTGTGAGCAGATGTTTGGTTAAGGAGCCTGGTTCGAGGTGGGGGATCGGTTCGCTCATTAACCATCCCTTTTTGGATTTGGAAGTTGAAGAGTCTCAGTGGTTTTGTATATGACTGATTCGATTAATCGCTAGTGATTGAATCACGTTAAGTGAGTTTTCTGATTCGCTATTATTAGTTTGAAAAAGTTGCGGTAACAAGTTGTAAGAAAAATGTTCAAGTCTGTTTAGTATCAGTGTTTAATTTGATGCGTTAACAATTTTTTTGATTGATTCATAAATCTTTAAAAATGGTATTAGTAGTATAAATTGTACTCGGTTTAGCAATGATGAGTGACTCTCTATATTTTTCTTAAAAGAAACACCATATCTAATGGTTAACAAATAACAATACTATTACATGATGATGATTCAACAGTTTGTCATGTCCAAAACCCAAAAAGGACAAAACCAAGTATAAAGAAAAAGTGCAAATGAGAACATTACATAAATTGATATTTGTGATATTTAAGTGTTGTCAAGGAAAAGTTATCTGAAAGTACGTTGTACGTATATGCTAAACATAGTCAGTCACAACTCTAGAGAAGATAGGACTTGGGAACAAGGCTGAAGAACTAGTATTCAAGGAACAAAGACTTGAAACTTAGTCACAATTGCCAATAATTAAAACTCACGAGTAAGATCATGAATTTAGCGATAAACAAAGAAGTAAAACTAACCATAGAACACAGATTTCTGGTTAGAGTACTAATACTTAGACACCTAAACTGCGTATGTAGAGGACATTGCAAAGAACAATTGTCACTATAAGCGGAATGGTTCCTAAACCAATAATGCTCACTGATAATCCATTGAATAAATTAACAAATTTGTTCTGAACAAGTCTGAGATTTGTAAAAGAGGTGTTCAGGACTGGAAACATGATGTGTGTGACCATATTATCAATCATCCAAGCATCATTAAAGAATTTCTGCCTAATGGACAAAATTAAAAGAGCCTAAAAACAATCACAAAGAGAATTTTGTATATACCAAACAAAATACAAATAAAACCGAGAAATTATTCGTATAAAACCGAAATATAATTTAATAGCATTGTTGGCTAACTTAAAATTACTGATTTATAGTTTGAATTGATCCATAGCATTGAACAAACCGAATTAATTATTCCGTGCTTCGGTTTACATTGCCAATTAATTGCTTTCAAACTGTTTTTAACAAAATTCACGAATTGGAAGATTTCTAATAAATTAATTTTATTCAAGAAAACCATACATATTTGAAATCCGCGTGATAGAAGAAGACGATGCAGATTCGTCGGCCAAGACGAGCCCTTTCCAGGAGGAATCAATCAGAGGTGATAATGTTCCAGAAAGCGAGTGGTGGGTGGTGACTCGTTTCCTGGGAAAAGGCTCATACGGATCTGTTCACTTGGCAGTGAGCACGATCGAAGGAGAAGAAAACTCTCTTCCTAGCGAGATGGTAATCAAAACTTGTGACTTTTCACAAAATTCACTCCTCGAGAACGAGAGAAAATTCTTACTGCGTCTCAAAGATAATCCCTACGTTGTCTCCTACTACTTCAGCATGATGACAGAGGACAGGAACACCGAGAAGGTGTTATACAACACGATTCTTGAGTACTGTCCAGGGGAATGCCTCGCGAAAGCCCTCGAAAGTCACAGAGGAAGAGGATTACCAGAAGAGGATGTGAAGATATTCGCTACCCAAATCTTGATTGGTCTCAAGTATACCCATGAGGAGGAGATCATTCACTGCGACATTAAACCCAAGAACATCTTTCTTGCGGCTGACTCTACGGCTAAGATCTCTGNTATTCGCTACCCAAATCTTGATTGGTCTCAAGTATACCCATGAGGAGGAGATCATTCACTGCGACATTAAACCCAAGAACATCTTTCTTGCGGCTGACTCTACGACTAAGATCTCTGGTTTTGGGAAAGCGATGAGGAAAGGGTCGGTTGAGTACGGTGAAGGTTGGGGTCATAGGAGAGGCACAGCACGGTTTATGTCCCCGGAGCTTATGGGAGACATGGTCTTGGACTATTGTGCTGATGTTTGGGCTTATGGTTGCACGGTTCTTGAGATGTTGACAGGAAAAATGGTTTGGGGAGACGAAGGTGAGCTTGATTGGGAAGATTGGATCGTTCTCATCGGTGATAGTGGTGCCGTTCCTCATGTCCATGATTATTTGTCAGACGAAGCTAAGAATTTTCTCTCCAAGTGCTTGCAGAGAGACCCTCACCAAAGGTGGACTGTTGATAGTTTGCTCAAACATCCGTTTGTTCGTCGTTACGTCTACATTGAAGATGAGGAGGAAGAAGAAAATCAAGTACAAGAAGAAAAGAAGAAAATCAAATAGGGGATGCTAATGTAGAAGCATATTTAGAGGAAGAAGAAGAAGAAATAGGAGTTCTAGATAACGTAGAAGCACATGAACCATATTTAGTAGTTGAAGAAGAAGATGAAATGGGATTTGCAGATAACTTAGAACCGTTTGAACCATATTTAGTAGAAGAAGAAGAAGATTAAAGAAGATGTTCATGTCAATTCAATCAGTTGTAGATCATGTTCTTTTAATTGTTTTAAACAATTTTATATTTCCCCTATATAATATAATGTTGGATGGGTAAAGTCTTCTATTTGCTACTTTGAGTTCTGTTTCATTATATATTAGCCTACAGTTGTAGAATCGACCATCAGCACAACTGTAAAAAAAGAGAGACCCAAGTCTCTGTTTCAGTAATAACATGTATTGTTAATGTGTAAATGCGACTTTGACTAATACACGAACCTTAGAAAGAGCATTTTTATACATTTAACATTTAAGTTGGCAAAAACAAATGTAAAGAAATTGTGGCCTTTTCAGCAAACTGCAATCTTAACCTGAGACGCATCAGGTGGCTCAACCATGACCTGTCTTATAACCTGTCACGAATCAGCTTCTTCTCTAATCAACCAAACGATGAGAGACTTCATTTCTCGGCGTGCCTTATCTTCTTTGGCTTAGAGAACACCAGTAAGGAGTTTCAAGAAACCTATAAAAGAACAAAACATTGAAACCATATATAGAAAAAAGCAATGTAGACTTTAAAAGCTCTCAGATTTGGCAAGCCATGCATACGGAAAATGTCAAGAGGCGTCAGAGCAGATTACTTGACGCAATGTGAATAAGATATCGAATGTGCATTTCTTACCGAGTAACATAATAAATACTAAAAAACATGCACACAAATGATGGTGAGGTAATTAGTCCACAAAGTTCCACTTTCCTTCCGTTAAATGGAACTTTGTATACACGTGACAGAATCTATGGTACGACTGAAAAATGGAAAACTCGAGATTGGTCGTTGTCCTCTTCCTCTTAGCCGTTTTCCTCCCATTCTTCATCTTCTTCTCCAGAGTCGTGGACTTCTTTCTCGGGCAAATTCTTGAAAACAATTGCTTATCAGAATTGTTAACAATCCAGATCCTAATTTTTCAGTATTGTTAATCAAACAGAAGTAACAAAAAAATCAATCAGATCCTAATTTACCTCTTCTTCGCCGCCGAGCACTTAGGCGAGCACGTTTGCCTCAGGTTCTTTGTCCTCTTCTCCTAGCTGAAGGACAAACCTACAAAGAAAAGCTTTTAACTTTAACTAGAAACTTATCACAATATTGAAGCTTCTGCTTTAGTAAATGTAGTTTATCAGAAAAAAGAGGATTCTGTAAATGAGAACCAAAAGAGAAAGATGAAAATATTCCAATGACTTTAGTAAATGTAGTTTAACGTAAGAGAGCAAGCAAATCACTTTGTTTATCTTATTTTTTTAGCCATTAAAAATTGTTTCCATACTTTTTTTTGGGTTACCTTTTTTAAATGGGCAATTTTCTTAAATAGCACAAAATGAAGTTTATTTTTCAAAAATAGCCTCATACGCTCACTTTTTTCATAAATAGCATTCATTAAAGTTAGGAAAGTCTTCCTAAATGTGTCTAACGGCTACCTAAAATTCATTAAAGTTAGGAAAACCTTCCTAAACGTGTTTAACGGCTTTATTAAAAGTTAGGAAAGTCTTACTAAATGTGTATAAACGCTTCCTAATAATGCTAAAAATGATTAACAAGATTTTTGCGGTTATTATTGAATTGAAAACTTAAAAAGAGACTATTTTAAGCAATTTTTCTTTGTTAAATAAAACTGATAATAAAAAATGCTCTATTTTTTATAACAATATTGGGATTTGCTCGGCTCCCCTAGCAGAGTTATGCGGTGTGTACTACAGACTCTACAGGGCCTGAGATCATCGTGTTTCGCGGTTAGAAATAGAAGTGGATTCTCATATAGTGGTGGGATTCTTAACAAAGGGGATAAATGAGTCGCATCCGCTATCCTTCCTAGCAAAGCTGTGCTATGGTTTTTTATCAAGGAACTGGTTAGTCCGAATAACTCATGTTTATAGGGAAACTAATCGTCTTGCGTACGGATTAGCTAACCTTGCTTTCTCTTTGCCTCTTGGCTTTCATTCTTTCGCCGAGGCCCCTGAGGTGGTTATGTCGATTCTGTCCGATGACGCTTTAGGGGTTACTCAGGCTCGCAATGTAATCCTATAGTTCGGTTTTTTCTTTTTCTTAATAATATACCACGGAGACAATTGTCTCCTGAATGCGACAAAAAAAATGAATAGTGAAGACGACGAAAGTTTAGGGTTGTGTATAAATACATTTTTGTTGTTGTCTCGGTTTAATTTCTTTTTTTGGAGTATCTTAATCTGTTCATTATTAAATGATCCGATTATTTCCTTATTCTCCAATTAATATAGCCGTTAGGGCTTGTAACAAGGCGTATACATTTTTGTAGAAATAAAGTAGGAGAATTATTTATTTCCTTTTTCGTGAAAGGAAAATCTATAATTTTCTTAAAAATATTAACCGAACTGTTTTATTGTCAGGTTTTGACTAAGTCAAAGATTAATAGACCAAACCTATTTCCTTTTATAATAAAACCTATTCGTCCTCCTCCGACCTATTTTTCTTTCTCAATACCCTAATCATCATCATTACAA
Organism: Alliaria petiolata; assembly: GCA_020283515.1. NCBI lineage: Eukaryota > Viridiplantae > Streptophyta > Magnoliopsida > Brassicales > Brassicaceae > Alliaria > Alliaria petiolata. Next base: position 80,617,188 of record JAHZTW010000001.1, read on the forward strand.
GAAAGTTAGTTTGCGAAAGAAGAAAATGGCTATTATTAAGAAGATCCTGGTAGTTAAACGGCGGCCTTTAAAGAAGATGAAGAGAAAGGAAATCAATCCTCCGGCCGCCGCCGCCGTAACCGACGACGGAGGAAGCAATTCGTCTTCGCTGTGGGTCAAAACGCGATTACTTGGAACAGGAGGTTACGGTTCTGTTTATCTAGCGACGAGTAAAAACGACAAGGATAAAACAGAGAGGGCGATCAAAACGGCAGAGCTTTCAATCGCTTCGAGCCTCATGGACGAAGGAAGGATCCTCTTCCGTTTACAATCTCCTTTCATAGTCCGTTGCTACGGCGAAGAGATGGCGCGCGACGAGAATCAATACAATCTGATACTCGAGTATTGCTCAGGGAGAACCATCGCGGACTTGATAGAGGATGAGCACGGAGAGTTACTTGAGTGGGATGTGAAGGTGTTCGCTAGAGATATCTTGTCTGGTCTCAGTTACATCCACGACCGAAACATCATCCATTGCGACATTAAACCGGAAAATCTCTTGCTCTGCCCTGCCGATCACCGGTTTAGGCCTAACGGGTATCTGACCAAGATTGGGGATTTCGGGTTAGCAATGGAGAAAGGTTCGTTAGAGTACGGTGACGGATACGGTCACAGGAGAGGCACGACCAGATATGTGGCTCCTGAGATTATGAGCCATGGGTTCGTGGATTTTGGAACCGATGTTTGGGCTCTGGGGTGCACCGTTTTGGAGATGCTAAGCGGGGACGCAGCTTGGGGAGAACACGGTGATCTTGCCTTTGATGCTTGGGTGGATCTCATAGGTTACACCGATTGTCTTCCACGTCAACCGAGTTGGTTGTCTAGAGACGCTAAAGATTTCTTGAGCAGATGCTTGGAGAGAGACGTTCACAAGAGGTGGTCTGTCCATTCACTCTCCAACCATCCCTTTGTTGTTAAGCTGTGAAGAAAAACTTTGAAGAAAAGAAACTACTAATGACAGTCTCAGTTTAATCACTTGTACATCTCTCATTCTTTCTTCGATTGTTTTGAACGTTTTTGTGTATTTCCCGTTGTAGGATTGGTATAAAGTCTTGTATTTGCATCACTTTGTATTCTTGTTCATTATAAGTTTACAGTTGTAGAATCAAGTCTCTGTTTTAGTATCAATGTATTGAGTGTCAATTTTACTAAGATGATGTAACAATATGACTTTTGACTAATTCACTGACCTTAGAAAGCGCAGTTATATACATTTAACCTTCAAATTGATGTTTCTGTGTACAAAAATGTAAAGCCTTTGTGGGCTCTTCTCAACAAAGTGTAATCTGAACCTCAGACGCAACCATGACCTGTCTTATGAAAGCTCTTCTTCACCAAACCTCAAATGCTCTTTTCTGCAACATACAACCAAAAAGGCTGCGTCTTGCTAGTTAGATAATGCAGCGTCGTAAGCCTTCTTGGTCTGATCACAATTGTTGGCTATCTTGGCCTGGATCTTCATAACTGCATCCTTGACCTTCTCCTTGTCAGCTCTGATGTCGACAGTGAATACAAGGGTATGCTTGCCTTTAATCTTCTTCATAGCAGATTCAGTGGTAAAGCTCGTTTGATGCGTGAGTATTTTAGGAGGTTCTTCTGATCTACTTAGCCTTCTTCTTGAAGGTTTTGTACCTGACCTCATTGCTTTTGCAACCTTCATTGCCTGCTGGTGTTTTATGATTGTAAACCATAAGCCTGTTAGAAAAAAGCACAATCATACAGAGTTCACAATGTATTGTCTGAAAATCATAAAGAGTTCACAATGTATTGACAACTTCTGTAGTATCTCAAGAACAAGTTACAGGGAAAAATAACTCCAAATGCAAGAGACATATACTCAAAATCACAATAAATTAACATCTGAAAATGACTCCACATGTAGAAAATCAAACAGGATCCCAAAAAAAAAGACAAAGGAAGCAGAGCACAATGTTAAAGAATCACAACCTGTGATTTCTGGAGAAGCAAGAACATTCCTTCCCTTTTTCTACTAATAGACAGATAGTTCAGAGCAACAGAAAGATTCAGTACGGTTGAAATTCTTAGCTGCCTCCATGTGAAAATGAAAAAAAATCATCAAAACCAGTAAAGAATTCACCACTTGATCATCCAATTTTCAGAAATCAAAACCTCCACTCACTTCTCCAAAAAGTTTATCAATAAGACCTAAAAGTTCCACTTTCCTTCGGTTAAAACGGATCAAGAACAGTCAAGTGATCCAAAGAGACATTGATTATCATGTATCACTAGAAACGTTCTACTCTATCCTGATCATTCTGGATTGAGCCCAAATTAAAGCCTTAACTCTATCCACCAGAATCAAATTCACACTATATAAGAGGAGGATCATTGATCAGTGACAATGTACCTTATGCAAAGCCAAGACTTTGATGGCATTTTCACCAATCAACTTGTTCTTGAGATCCTCACAATGCATCAACACCACAGTCTCTACATAGGCCTCTACATCATCACGCCCACTAATCTCCACCACGTGAGACTGAGACTGAGACTGAGAGGGAGACTTCATCTTCTCCATGAAAAAACTGCTCTTCTCTGATAGCACCTTCTTGTGCATACCCATGGCGACTCTGTACCCGTTTCCGCCCACCACAGTCAGCTTCACGTCGCCAGGTTCGACGCTGTTCTTGAAGTCCGATAGTTAAGAGCAATTAAAAGATTCATTAGGATTGAAATTCTTAGCTGCCTGCACTTGAAAATGAAAAAAAAAAATCATCAAACCCAGTAAAGAATTCACCATTTGATCATCCAATTATCAGAGAAATCAAAATCTCCACTCCAAAATAAGACCTAGAAGCCTGATAATCTACAAGTAAGAATAGTCCAAGCTTAATTTCACAATCAAAGCAGAAAAAATGATATGGAGAGAACAATGTATCGAGACAACAGGAAGCTTTTAGGAGCCATTGTTAGAGAGTTGGGGAAGAAGGAGAAGAGAAGAACATTGGTAAACCAATGCCTTATTGCTTTCATATTTTTATATTAAAATTGGTTATTACAATTTCGGTTCGGTTCTCTGATTTTTAATAACCAAGAAATGTTGGTTAATTCAGTTAGGTTTTGTTCTTCAGCGAGGCGAGATAGAGAAAGAGAGAAGCGGATCGTTCGTTAATGGAGAAATGGCTGAGGCTGATTCAGTAAACGAAGCCAAGGAGAAGAAGAAGCTATGGAAAGCTGTTTTCGCCGTCTCCGGGATCATGATTACTCTCGTCATCTATGGTCTTCTCCAGGTCTCTCTCTCATTCTTTACTCTTCTCTCAAAATTTTTCCCCTTTGATTCGCCTTTCTTGTTGAAAAATTGATTGAAGAAACTTGGTCGGTTTCATCACCGAAAGGATACCTCTTGTCTTTCTTGTGGAATTGCAAAACAAAACTACAGAAATTCATATAAAGGAATAGTTTTTTTGTTTTTTGTTTTTCACTCCTCTGCTAATTTACTTACAAGTTCGTTGTTAATAATGTTTTGGGTTGAATTGTGCAGGAGAAGATTATGAGAGTGCCATATGGGTTGAACAAAGATTACTTTAAGCATTCTTTGTTTCTAGTTTTCTGTAATTGCCTCACTACATCAGCTGTTTCTGCTGGTGCTTTACTGGTAAGTTAACTATCAAAACATGATTTGTATCAATATTGCAAGAGAAGCCTGGTTTTTAATTTTCCCTCCCTTTCTGTATACGTTAAGGCGAGCAAGAAGGTTTTGGATCCTGTAGCTCCGGTTTATAAATATTGTCTCATATCAGTGACTAACATCCTAACAACAACGTGCCAGTATGAGGTATGACAAAGTTCTTCATCCTCCAATCTAATCAGTGAACTAAGCCCATTCCCTCTAAATTTTTGTTTTGACAATCTGTGATGATGATTGCCTCTTAGGCCCTCAAGTATGTGAGTTTCCCAGTCCAAACTCTTGCAAAATGTGCTAAAATGATACCTGTAATGGTAAGTTATAACCTTTTCTTCTTATGTAAAGTGGGAAACTTCTTATACATGTGAGTTTATCACCACTCTCTACTCGTTTCATGTGTTTCTTTTTTCTGCAGGTTTGGGGAAGTCTCATCATGCAGAAAAGATACAGAGGATTTGACTATTTAGTGGCTTTTCTCGTAACACTTGGGTGCTCTGTCTTTATTCTCTTTCCGGTAAATTTTCTAATCTTCCCAAAGGGATCTCCATTAGTTTATAGTCCGGTTTATTAGTTTTGGTTATGTGTTTGAATTGTAGGCAGGAGATGATATTAGTCCGTATAACAAGGGAAGAGAAAACACTGTCTGGGGTGTTTCCCTTATGGTTGGTTATCTTGGGTATATATCCATTTTTATTCATTGTTAATCTGGTTTTATATTAGGAACCTCGATAGTTTTTTTTTTCTTTCTGGTGTATCGATAATCGGGTATTGGTAAATTGGCTAACAGGTTTGATGGGTTTACGAGCACATTCCAAGACAAACTATTTAAAGGTTATAATATGGAGATACATAACCAGATATTCTACACAACACTTTGTTCCTTTATTCTCAGTTTCACTGGTGAGAATCTTCTCTTTGCAGTTATTCTTATCTCTGTCTTTTTCTCACTATCATTTTGTTTGGACTCTGTACCGTGTAGTACCTTTTGTGATGTTTCGTTTCCATGATTGATTGATCAATTGGGGTTTTTGTGGTTATACTAAATAAACTTCTGATTTAAGCTTCAACTGAGATCATATGTCAGTAACTCTAAACCTGTGTAGGTAGTAGGAACTTTTCTTAAGCTTTGTTTATCTCTGGCTGTGATTCTCTTAGTCCATCAATGACTTTCGATTCAGAACTCATCCGCCTTGCATAAACTTCAATGTGTAGACCTCAAAAAAGCTCATGAATCAGGTCGATCATGCTTTTTTGCTACTTACTCACATGGGAAAATATTTCCTGCTTGATATAGGCCTTGTATTGCAAGGGCATTTACTGCCAGCAGTGGACTTTGTTTCTCGGCATAAGGATTGTTTATTCGACATTGCTTTGCTTTCCACTGTAAGTCCATTTCTACTCTTCTGCTTAGGCATTACCATGAATCATGATCATGGTCCATGATCATGTTCAGGAAATCTATTCAAATTGGAGTATGATTGCAGTGCAGCAGTGGTCACAGTTTCTATAGTTAGAGATAATCTAGAGTTTACTTTGTAATCCAAACACAAAACCCCTAACCACGCAACAGCTATAAGATAGTATGTGAACTTATTAGAGATGAACGGTGTTGTTTCGCAGGTAGCAACAGCCAGCCAATTTTTCATTTCTTACACCATTAGGACCTTTGGAGCTTTAACGTTTGCTGCGATAATGACTACACGACAGGTATGTTACTCTGATTTCAACTGTCTGATTCCTCTCACAATCTATTCTATCTAAGTTCTTCATTTTTGTCTGAAAAATTTGAAGCTTTTGAGCATCATGCTCTCCTGCATTTGGTTCTCACACCCGCTTAGCTGGGAGCAGTTCATTGGATCCGTAAGCTCCTCTAAGTCTCTCTTTACTTCATCTTACCATATAGAGTTGTGAAGCTAAAACCCATTTATCACCCGTGCAGGTAATTGTATTCGGATCTCTATATGCTAAAAACTTAGTAAAGAAGAAATCCGAAAAGGCGCAGGCAGCTCAAGAACTTCCACAGGACGTAGAGGCTGAGCCTCTTAAGGGAAACCCTTAAAGCACAAGGAGAGTTTTTTTTGGCACTAGAGTAATATAAATATTTTTATAGAGAACTACAGTAACTAGTAAAATTTTATAAGGTTTTATTTACGTGGAAACTGAGCAAATAAATTATCTAGGTGAAAGCCATTAATTTGATCAAGATTGCTTGCAAGGGGTAGGTGCCATCCCCCAAGCATGTGGAAGCCATTGTGTAGAAGATTTATAGAGCATTAAGTGGTTGGAGTTTGTGGTGGCAAATTATAGAAGAACTAGTATTTAAGTTAGTCTAGTTATGAACACAATTTCATCAATACAGCTTATAAAGTGTTTGTTCTCTCTACGTACATTTTGTGATCAAAGAAGTAATCAATAAGAACAAAAAAAAATGGAAGGTAAAAGTGTGATTTTAAGTGTGCTCATAATGAGTCTGCTCATGGTTCAAAATCAAGTAGAAGGTGGAACAATCTGCTGCCCATCTCTAGCGTGTAGAATAAGCTGGGTTACATGCCACGGTGGCCTGCCACGACCATGGTGTCTATCTCTCAGCGGATGCATAGATGTTTCTGATGGACCCTGCCCTGCCACATATCAGGACGGCATTCTCGAAAACTCTGGTAAACGGAACTCATTTTTATAATGTATTAGTGGTGTGCATCAATATAGTTTTTTTTATCAAGATGGATCAATATTTTATTTTTGATGCAAATCTGTACGTAATTTTTGAATTTTTGATATAAGGTAACGATGTAAAAAGATTCTGCAAGTTGGGGTGTATGTCCTCGGTGTGCGGTGCCATGACCACTCTCCAGAACTCCGGTAAAGCAAACTCCGGTAAAGCCAAACTCATTATTAGTTATTATAATCGTTTTTGTTGGAATTACAATAGACAACAAAAGTATAAATATAATTCATTCCAATTTTCTTTCGGTGACTAGATGCTGCAAGTGAAGTTGTGAATGAAACGGTTGACCGATGTGCCAAAGCCTGTGCTACTTTCTGCAACAAGGACTCTCTTAAGCTTGCAGCTGAAACTGCCTAAACAAGCATATCACATCTAACTAAGTGTTGGTGTCTATGTGTTTAATTATTGTTATGAATATGTCGAAAATGCTAGACTCTGGTGCTAGTATTTTAATAAGTTGTTTCTTGTTTGTGTTTATGTGTTTAGAAGGTTGTCTATCCTAGCTTGTATACGCCTTCTATTTGCTATCATCTAAATAAAAAATTATGTACGATTCTTCTCGAGTCTCGACTATTTAATTTATTATTATTATACACATCCAAACATCACTAACAAAGCCTGAAATTTTCGGTTAACCAAATTGAACTGGTCGGTTTTTCATTTTTCTAATTTTAGATATTGAAAAATATAAAAAATGTATTTTAGAATTCAAATATTTAAACAAAATCTTTGGCGTTAAAAAAGGTTAGTTATGACTACTTAGAGCCAACAAACTGCAAGAGAGGCGTTTACCAACGAACATGAGAAGTCTAAAAACGGCAAGATGTTTTTGGTCAAAGTCTTGTATTTAAAAAGCTCAAAAAGTTGCAATAAAAATGAAATATTTAGCGCAAGACTTCGCATGATACAAGGACACAAGTAAGGCTTTTCTTTGAGAAATTTCACAAGACGGAAAAAACCTTTTTATTTTTCGAAGAATTTAATTTCACATTTGATTTATAATGGAAGAAAGCAATATCAAAGAAGAAGAAGAGGTGAAAGGGAAGATCATCACTTAGATGGCGATGGCCTTTGGCAGCAGGTTTGGTTGTCGTGTTCTTGGCAGTCGCTGAAAACTCCAAGATTGGTTTCTTCTTCTACGGCTCCAATTCTTTACATCACGTTCTACTTACTTTCTTTCAATTTCTATTTTCGATAAATTTTGGCGATGATCCATCTATATTTTGTGGAGTTGACTTGTTTAGTTTTGGAGGTGTTTTCTAATTAGTTTCTCGAATCATTGATGAGGGTATATAACCAAGAAGTCCCACGTTATTTTTCATGTTGGAATCGGATGTAAATGTAAAGCAATTGTGGGCTTTTCAACAAACTGCAATCTGAACCTGAGACGCATCAGCTTCTTCTCTAATCAACCAAACGATGAGAGACTTCATTTCTCGGCGTGCTTTATCTTATTTGGCTTAGAGAACACCAGTAAGGAGTTTCAAGAACAAGAAGATGTCAGTTGGTTATACTTGTGAAAATGTAGGGCTTAGAAGAAGTTCAAGTTTTTCAATACAAGACACAACGGTTTGTTCCTCGTCTTCTGAATTCTGACCGAGGAACCGCCTCTAAGTATTCCAAGCATGACTTAATATGTAGTATGCATAGTTATTTAATTTTGTTGCTGTTTGTTTTTCTTATGGTAAGTTGAGGGATGGCTTAATACAACAGAAAATGGATGGGGTTTCGAGCGGTTTATATCTATTTCAGATGAGTTTTAATCTGAAATGCCCTTATGGAAAACAAAATAATCTCCTATATCCCTCAATAATCTACATACCCTCCATATAAGTTATCTGACCATTTTGCCCTTACTGATTATAATCAAAAACAAAAAAAAATTAATTAAAATTTGTTTTAAAAAAAAAGAAAAACCTGAACCCGAGAGCTTCTCCCCCGAACTCGCCTCTTCCCTCCTCCTCGTCGCGACGCTGCTCTTCTCTCGCTCACTCGTCCGGAGAGGAGACCTCCATTGACGCCGTCGAGACTTTCGCCGAGCTCGTTCTTTCGCCGTCGCCGTCCAGGAGGTTTCACCGATCTCGTTAAGTAGTAATTAAGGTAAATTTTGATTTCAAAAGAATTGAAATCTCAAAATCAAATCTTCAACATTGTGCGTTTTACCATGACTTATGGGCTGATTAGGACTATAAATTGGTAATAAATAGATTGTCTTGGTTGAATTGAGTTGAATCGTATTCGATTAGAATGAATTTGACAATTCACACGGAATCCAATTTGGGTTCCTGGGAAAAAACTACTGGGTATAACTGGGTATTACTGATAAATGTATAACTATGGATAACTAGTCACTACTATCATTGGTTCAGAAAGTATAACTTCGTACAGCTGGGTGTTACTGATTGTATAGCTGTGTATAACTAGTATTAGTATCACTATTTAATAACGTAGAACTAGGTACAACTGAGTATTACTGATTGTATAACTGTGGATTACTAGTATTACTATCACTCATTAATAAAGTTTTTGTATTGTTTTGGCAGGATACAATGAGCAACAACAGCATCATACATTTTAAATGCAAAGGTGGGCAATATAGTATATTCTTGAAGACACCAACGACGGAGGTAACTTTGGCGTTGATAGATGCTAGAATATGCAAAAAGGTTGATTTAGATGAAAGTATGGTGAAGTTGAAATTGAGGTACACTCCACTGCTTGTGGCACATGAGGAATAGTGGATTATTTTTGATGATGAGGATCTTCGTGTTTATCTGGCCTCCATTGATAATGAGAATCGTAGATGTCTTCTGCATGTGGAGGTCATCACTATCTCAGAAGAATTGGCAGATAAGCTTTCGAAAGCGAGGGAAACAAGTTTTGGTGGTGTGAACTATGATGAAGTTGAAGATAATGCCATGATTGTGTACGACCAACAAGCAGAACAACAACATGAGGCGATAGAGAAGGATGATGAGAGTAGAGAGGGTGGAAATATATCAGGTGATGAATATGTGGATATGCGCAATGAATATGGTGCGTTGCAACATGTCATAGAAGCAACTCAGTTTATGGAGGCATGGGAAGACGGTTTGGGTCTATATTTACATCAAGAATTCCCAAATAAGAAGGCAGTGCAGGATTTGGTGGATAGAGGCTCATTTGTGAATTGTTTTGATTTTGCTATAGAGAAGTCAGATAGGGTCCGATTAGTGTTGAAATGTCGTCAAGGAAGCTGTAGTTGGGGTTTACGAGCTGCAAAGATTAAAGGTACATATCTTTTCTCGATTAGAACTTATTTTAAGATGCATACATGCTCTCGGGCTAGTCAGAGTTCAAGCAAGCAGAGGAGGAAAGGCACACAACGATTAGTTGCATCTCTTTTGCATGATGATTATGCAGGCCTAATGGACACTCCAGCTCCTAAAAATATCATGCATCTTGTTCAGGCAAAAATTGGCGTGAGGATATCATACTCCACTGAGTTGCGAGGGAAAATCAAGCAGTTTCAGATTTGCGTGGTAATCCAGAAGAAAGCTACAAGATGTTGTATTGTTATTTGTACATGCTTGAAAACGCCAATCCAGGTACAATAACAAGTGTGGAGTTGGATGAAAAGGAAAAATTTAAGTATCTATTCATTGCTTTGGGAGCTAGCATAGAAGGGTTTGAATGTATGAGAAAAGTGATAGTTGTGGATGCAACTTTTCTGAAAAACGGGTTTGGTGGTGTACTAGTTTTTGCTTCAGCTCAGGATCCTAATCGTCATAATTACCCTATAGCCTTTGCTGTGCTCGATGGTGAGAATAATGCTAGTTGGACCTGGTTTTTCGAGAAGCTGAAATTTGTTGTGCCGGACAGTTCCATATTGGTATTTATGAGTGACAGAAATGTAAGCCTCATCAGCGCCATAGCTAATGTGTATCCGAGCTCTCATCATGGTTATTGTGTATGGCATTTGTCCCAAAATGTGAAAGGTCATGCTTCTAACGTCAATAAAGATGTGGTCGCTTGGAGATTCATGGAGTGTAGTAGGTTTTACACGGTGGCTGAGTTTGAGCGTGCTTATAGTCATTTCCAGATGAGATATCCTTCTGCGGCAAATTATGTAGAGCAAACTACTGAGAAAGATAAATGGGCAAGGTGTTATTTTCTTGGAGATATATACAACTTAGATACAAGCAACACTGTGGAATCTTTGAACAATACTTTCAGGATCGCAAGGACGTACTCCTTAATACCTATGGTTGATGCGATCATGAAAACAATTTGTGATTGGTTTAATGATCACAGAAAGGAGGCCGTTGCAGGAACGGTTGAACATAAACTGGTGACTTTAGTGGAGAACTTGTTGCATGATATGTGGAAGGATGCTAAGAAATTACATGTGGATGAGCTAAACAGTTTCGGACTTGAATACAATGTCATTGGTTCTAATGGGAAGTCTTATTTGGTGAATTTACTCTCAAAAAGTTGCAGCTGCAGGGTGTTTGACATTGAGAAGTATCCTTGTATACACGGACTAGCCGCTTTCATTACATTCCAGTCTGATGAAGATAGAGTTCGCGATATCCAACTACATGAGTTGTGATCAAGATATTATTGGTTAAACCAGTGGGTATTGGCCTATCGCAGGACAATTTATTTAGTGCCTCATCAGTCTGAGTGGAATGTCCCTGATTACATCAAAGCACTGAAGATCATGCCTCCAAATCGCCTCAAAAAGAAGGGAAGGAAGAGAATAAAAAGGTTTCCATCCGCGGGAGAAAGGCGTCCTAGGACTCAAAATAAAAGGCGACCAAGACAAGGGCTGGAATGGTTATTATTTGGAAATCAGCAAAGTGGATGATTTATTTCGTATTCCCTGGTTTGTAAAAACTGCCTTTGCCAACCGTGTAGAACTATGTAAAACTATGTAAAATGTGTATTTGACATCGTTTTCAGGCTTTGTTTCAGTATTGGTTAACTACGAGAAACTAGTGTATTACTGGAATTACTGGTATTACTGGAGTTACTGGTATTACTTGTATTACTAATTGTAGTTGATAATAATTAAAAAATTATATTATTATTACAAAACCAAAACCAAAATTACTCAACACTCCACTTATTGTGTATAAATTTCATAATGAGTATTATTTAGGGCATTGTGAAATTATATTATAATCATTCTAAATAGTGAATAAGCTTTACTTCTACACAATACTCCTTATATTTGTAAGATCATTTTGTAAATAATAACAAACATACAATGACAAAGTTGAAGAAATATTGATTTTAATCATATGAATACATAAATCAATCAAAATTATATGGTAATCGTTTTATATAGACTGTAAAACTAAAAAAATACAATTTCAGAGTGTGTAATACTAAATAAATTGAAAAACACACAAAGTACAACTATTTGGACATTTCGTACAACTACTATATTATGTACAACTACGAGGTAATGTTTGTTGGCGCCAATACCAAAATTTGTTTTTGTTTGTTGGCGCCAATACCAAATTTTTTTTTTTTTTGTTGGCGCCAATACCAAAAATCTCATCCCTTCTTCTTTTTAAGCGCCTAAACTAAACCCAAAATTCCCTCTTCCACTCCACAATCTCCCACAATCTCTCCACGATCTCTTTCTTTTCTTAACTTTCTCTCTTCCTGTGTCTCTTTCTTTTCTCCTTTCTCCTTTCTTATCTGAGTCTTATCCTCTCCTCACCTCACTCCTCTCACTCCCTCTCAACAACGATTTCTTGATTATGGACCCCAGTTATAGTGACGCGAAGAGGAACAAGTCGCTATGCGACAGGCTTTATTACGTCGCTATGCGACAGGCTTTATTACGTCGCTATGCGACAGGCTTTATTACGTCGCCGATTGTCACTATGGCATTCCGAAAAAATGTCCTTGTGGTGGAAAATTATAGAAGAGACCTCTCAAAATGCAGCAGACCTAGGAACGAAATATTTCACCTGCAGTGAGTTTGAGGTATTGGCTCTATAATTTATGCTTTCAAACTTCTTTTTGTTTCAATTAATTGGTTTATTGATCCTATATTTGTCTTGATAAGTAGAATGATGGTAACCACATTAGGCAAAGATGGGTTCAGGCTATCGAAGATGAAATTTATAGCTTAAAGGACAAGGTTGCTGACCATGAAGTTCAAGACAGACAAATGCGTTATGAGCTACAAAAAAATGCTGAAGAGATTGCAAAGCTGAAGGAGTTAGTGGCGAGTGTTGTGGGTCGTGATGGTTAACTTAATTTGTGTTTTGTTTCTCTTGTTTGTTTCTCATGTTTCTCTGTTTATTTGTTGAGTGTCTCCTTTGTTTCCTAAGACGTTATTCGATATTCTCTATTTTCTAGTAATACCAGTAATACCAGTAGTTCGAATTAAAAAACAACAACATTACTCTACATAGTAATACCTAGTTGAAATAATACACATTCAAGGATCCAAGCAACATAGTTCAGAAACTAATCAAAGTTCAGAAATTACCCTGAATTAGAACAAGCAACATAGTTCAGAAATTCATCAAAGTTCAGAAACTACCCTGAATTAAAACAAGCAACATAGTTCAGAAATTCAAAACCAACAAAGTTCTACTTAGTAATACCAGTACTACGAGTCAGTAAAAAACCATAAAAAAGTCTTATAGTCTCTGCTTCTTCGACCTTGTCTTCACCCCACTCGACCTTCGTTTCCCAGCACTTTTTCTTTTCTTAGACGTCTCTCCTCCATGCTCCTGCACAAAAGCTTCCAGAGGTGCGAGTCTTTCCACCAACCCAACAACCTTCTTTTCAAGTTGATTAATCCTTTCTCCAAAGTCATTTTTCATGCCGTTTACGATCTCAACCAAATCATTTAAAGGCGTGTTTACCGGTCTGTCATCGGCGGCAATGACCCCGGTCACTGGATTCTGAGGTTCCTCACGCAATCTAGAAGCCACATCTTCCTTGTACATCTCCTCAAAGAGTACGGCATATCCTTTGTTAAGACGACTCATCCAGCTCTCAACAATGACATCATGCTTATCATCATCGTCGTCTTTTTCCAAGATTTCAGCCAGAAGAGAGCTTTCTTCATCTGTAGCGATTAGGATACTATCAATATCCTGTAAAAACATAACAATCCAAAATAAATAAAATTAAAGATTAAAAACTTAACAATCCAAAATAATTATAATGCAAGGTAAGAGAAGAATATCAAACCTTAGTTCCACCAAGGTGTTCATTTATACTCTCCAGAGGAAACCCTTTCATTTCGCTTTTCTTGAACCTTGTCTTGCACATCATTGGGCAACTCATGTCTACGCCTGGAATAGCTTCTCGGAATCTATTCCGCAAAACTAGAATTGACTCAAATGCTAAAAGCTACACAACACACATATAGTTAGAGGAGTTAGAGTATGCTTCAGTTATAACAATTAGTACGAATAACTAATACCATAATTATAACAGGTAGTAAGTTACCTCCATAGGAATACAGAAACCTGGAATCGGCCATAATACACCCTCTTTGACGCTTCCTCCAAAATGAGACATCGTGTGGGATATCTCACCTAGCATGTGATCAAAGGACAATCTGCCCCAAGGAAATGTCCTACACAACTCAAGATCATGTACTGCTCTCTGAAAGAATTCCAACACGGGAGTAGCATCTACTCCAGTCTTTGTCTGCCCTATAACAATGCTGGACAAGAAGTAGAGGACAACCATCTTCAATCTATCTCGACCAAAACCCATTTCCTCTAGCTTTTCCTTCACATCTTGATGTCTGATTGTTGGTCGCTCAAAATGCCTCTTGACAAAGTTCATACTGCCCTCGCGCATATAATTCACTGGATAGTTGTGGCAGTCTAGTCCTGAGATCAAGGCGTGTTCCCTCAGCCCGTAACGGATAGGAACGCCATTGACAACAAACCAAACTTCCTTTTCTTTCTCGATGCATGTTGTTCGAAGAAGTAACATCCACATTCCCATAACCTTGTGAGATTTGTCCCTTGGCAAGTGGAAAACGTGTTTGAATTGCGGATGGCTCTCAAACCATCCCCTCTCTAGAGGTGTGAGCGGAGGGTTCAAATTCTCCAGCGTTTTCAAAGCTTCATAGATATAACACCTTGTCGATAGCTTTATTTTCTTCTTATATTCTGTCGGTGGGAAGTACATTTTCAAAGGTCGTAGTGCTGTCAATTGATCCTCAGAATCCTACAAAAAATTCAGTTGCACCAAGTTATTCCAGTATTACAAATAAAACCCGAGTAGTTGTACCAAGTAATTCTAGTATTACAACAAAAATTCGACTAGTTATATCTAGTTATATTACAAATACAATCAGGCTAGATTTGTCTAGTATTACTTAAACAACCACAAATCCTAATATTATCTACTTATACTAGTATTACATGTAACAACCGAGTAGTTGTATTTAGTTATACAAATCCTAGTATTACCTAATTATACTAGTAATACATAAAACAAATCCTTCTTACATGTAGTTATACCAGTTTTCCCTAGTTCTACCTAACAAAAACAATTTAGTTTCCCCTAGTTCTACCTAACTATGAAGAGATCGAAATACTTACAATACTTTGATTACTTACATCTTCTTCCTCTCCGGCTTGAGTTCTCTCTCGGTCTTCTTCAGAGCCTTCATTGTCTTCTTCTTCTTCATTGTCACTCTCTCCATTCTCCTCGTCCTCCTTCTCATTCTCGTCTTCCTCTCCTTCTTCTTCATTCTCCTTCTCATTCTCGTCCTCGTCTCCTTCTTCTTCATTCTCCTCATATTCGTCCTCGTCTCCTTCTTCTTCATTCTCCTTCGCATTCTCGCCCTCCTCTCCTTCTTCTTCATTCTCCTCGTCGTCATTCTCTTCGTCGTCAATCTTTTCATTGTCTTCTTCATGTCTCTCGCAAATGGGAACCGTAGATCCTTCCCCCTATTCGCCAATGGGAACCGTAGTTCCAAGCTCTTCATTAGGCGGATCCGCACTGCTTTGATTCTTGTCCACTTCATCAATCGGCGGATTCACATCTTTAGCAACAGTCTTCTTCTTCTTCCTCCTTGTTGTCCACTTTGTCTTGGCCATTGAATAGGCGGATCGATTTCACGAGATTTTGATTTCAGTTTGAAATTGAGAGTCGAATGGAGTTTCGAAGGATCGAACAAGAGTTTGAACTCGATGGCAAAGAGGAGAGGAGAGGAGAGTCGAACAGTTTGATCGACTTTGATTTCGGGTTAGGGGATTTCGGGATTTTAGGAGTTTCGGGTGGGTTAGGGTTAGTTAGATCCGATATGTGTTTGGATGGGCGGGTTAGGTAGATCCGAAACCAGGTAAAATTGTAAATATTGCTAGTTGAGTAGGGTTTGCCATAATTGTAATGTTTCTTTCAATTAAATTTAAATAAAAACAAAATAAAATTAGAAAGGGGATTTTTGAGATTAGTCATTTAGCAAGAGGGGCATTTGAGATCATGTCTCATTTCAGATGTCTTCAAGATGGAACCAAAGGTTTCGTTGTGGACGATTTGCTCGAGGTTGAAGTCGAGATCATGGCCTTCTTTAAAACGTATCACTCCATCTAATTAGGGTTTATGATGAGCCCAAAAACAAATTAAACTACTTTTCTTTCTCCTTTTATAATAATGTCAACTCGTGTGAGACATTTTGAGCCGAAGCCATGTGAGACAAACCTATCTCTTTTGTTGATATATGTCTAAAATAATGAAGGTTTCTGATTATTTTCTCACAAGGCTACAACCTAGCTACTCTTTTGTTTATACTTTATATGTTAAAGAGCGTCAAATACTTTTTCCAAATTATTTGTCATCCTCCTCTTTTTTTTTTCTCAACAGCCACTCCAAGAACGGTTCCGTAATCTAAATCGGTGGATCTGAGTTTACATATTCTAAACGATAAAAATAGTCTCGGACACATATGCTAACTTGTCCGCTTTTGTGTTTTGTGCGCGTGGGATGTGCGAGATTGAGAAGGACGAAAACTCTCATCTACTTGTCTCGTATTCCTCCAAGTGTAGTGAGAAAGCTGGTCATTCTTCTGGTTTAGACAGCATCTTCACCTATTCGAAATAGTCTGTGACAAATGTCACCGCTAATCTCCTGTCGCCGAGTATGCAATGCATGGCTCATATTAATACTTCTAATTCTGCGTGCAGTGGAGAAAGACTTCGTCGAACATTCTTTGCCCCCATTAAAGTCTTATATGAGCCTATACCTTGGCAGTACCATCCTAAACCAGCACTGGTAACCGTTTCTTTCCAAGGGCCATCTATATGGCACTTTAAACTATCATATGGCTGTATCTGTGATATCGTTATCCGTTGTTGATGAGTAGATATTAGCTCATCTGCCTGAGACAATTCCCAAGCCAATGCTTCTGCCTTTGCAAATCTCAGTACTTCTCAGGGATCCCGTTCTATATTTGAGAAGAATTTGTCATTTCTTACTTTCCTAATATACCACAATAACCATGGGTATACATCTATTTTGGCATCTTCCTCGTATACATTCATTTCAGCGTCTTGAGGAAGATGCCAAAATAGATGTGCCATATTAGCATATAATGCATCCATCGGGAACCAAAACTGGGGAGTGGGAATCGCCGATAAAGCCCATACTTGGAGAGCTGGGGGACATTGAAAAAGGGTATGATTTATGGTTTCTTTCTCTGCTCCGCATCTTCCACATTGAGGATCACAGTTGATACCTCTGCTATGGAGACGATGCATGACCGAGATGCAACCCGATAATATTTGCCACAAGAAGTGTTTTAATTTTGGAGGACATTTAACCTTCCACGCTTGACCTTGTAA
The DNA here is from genome assembly GCA_020283515.1 of Alliaria petiolata. Taxonomy (NCBI): domain Eukaryota; kingdom Viridiplantae; phylum Streptophyta; class Magnoliopsida; order Brassicales; family Brassicaceae; genus Alliaria; species Alliaria petiolata. The sequence goes on from JAHZTW010000001.1 coordinate 80,634,421, forward strand.
ACCATTGATGTCCGGTCCATAGGGGCGTTGAAGCTCTCTAGTCGATGACAATTCTTGCTCAATCATGTAGCCAGATTTAACCGTGTAACGTCCCGATTTTGTAAAACTCCAGCTCAATAAATCTGGTATATTTTCCCTAGTTGTTGGGATTTCAGTAATCCATGGTATATCTGACGGAATAATTAGTTGTTCTAATAGTGGTAAATTCCATGTTGATGTTGTAGGGTCAATAATTGATTGACTTTTTAGGTTGGGGTAATAATTCTATCCTCTGCATAAAGCTGATCTCGGGTGAGATACTGGAATCCAGAGTTCGTTTGATACGGAAATAGACTTACCGAATCCAACTACTTTAATAAGCCATTTTTGTACCAGCGATCTAGCTGATGTAATACTCTTCCAATCATAAGATGGAGAGTACGACCGTATCGGATCCAATGGGTTGGCATTCCTAAAGTAACGACATTTGAAAACCTTAGCAAACAACGATTTCGGGTGATCAGTAAGGTGCCAAAGTTGTTTAGCTAGTAAGGCCGTGTTAAAATCCTCAATGACGTGAAAACCAAGTCCACCTTCCGACTTGTGTTTGCATAGTTTATTCCAGGCTAACCAGTGCATACCCCGTGACTATTTGTTAGCGCTCTACCAAAACTGCACCACCGTGCTAGTAAGTTTTGCAGTTATCGTCTTTGGCAGCGTAAAACATGACATAGCGTATGTCGGCATTGTTGTCGCTACTTACTTGATTAACACCTCTTTTACTCCTTTGGACAATAAACGAGATGTCCATCCATTTACCCTTCTATGTTGCCGTTCGATGAGGAAATTAAATATCTTAGTTTTAGCGCCTCCTATACTCTCTGGAATTTCCATATATGTGTCCATTCCCCTGACATTTGTTATTCCCAATGTTTGATGAATATCCTCCCGGATATCTGTATCCACCATATGACCAAATTGCACGGATGATTTGTCAAAATTTATTTTTTGACCCGACACAACTTCATATTTTTGTAGGATTGTGAGTAACGTCTGCGTTTCTTCCTTGGTTGCCTTACAAAAAAAAAATAGATTAACATCCGGGAAGAGCATATGAGATGGCGGGCTTGCTCGCGCTATTTACATTTCCGTAATCTGTTTTTCTTTTTCCGCTTTCCGCAAATTTGCTATTAAGACTTTCATGCATAGAATAAAAAGATATGGAGATAAAGGGTCTCCCTGTCTCAGTCCCCACTTTGGTTTTATATATCCTCTTAGCTGCCCGTTAATGAGAACATTATACTGCACCGACTCAATGCACCACATCATCCATGTAATCCATTTTCTGCAAAACCCATTTTTCGTAATAGATATTCGATAAAAAGTCATTCTACGCGATCATAGACTTTGATCATGTCCGTCTTTGCCGCCATATATTTGTTTTTTTTGTATCATCTCCTTTTGAAAAAGATTACTCTAATTAACCACACAACTGCTTTCACAATATCATTTCTCTCTTAATCCAAGAAAAGAATGGTTGACTTGTAAACTTTATATCATGTGATAACATTTCGAAATCGTGTATGGCAAAGACAAACACACAAAAACCTATTTTTATTCTGCTCTGCGGATTTTTTTCCTTTGAAGGAAAGAGTTTGTCTATTGATGCAGCACAAGGCCACCTGAAACTGGATAGAATCTACTTTCTTTGAAGCTCTATTAGTCTTACATAACTCACATTAGCTGCTACATATTACTTGAAAACATATCAGTCAAACACAACTGTGAAAAGATAAATAGCCATCCATTGACTAAATATTCATTAAAAGACATGATTTTGGATTTGAGACTTCAAAATGTCAAAACATAACCAGAAAAATAGAGCTCAGATTTTATTATTAAGTCACAAACCGAAGCTGAACCGGTTTGAGCTCGATCAATTTCTCTCATATGAGAAAACTGATCGAGGTCAAACCAGACCCTTCATTACATAATCGATTTAACATACCCGATACATCTCTAAACCAAAATTAACCGAAACAGTACCTAGTAATCGATGTTACTCAGTTTACTACCAAATTAATGAGCCTTTGTTATCTTCAGACCAAAGACTTGAAGCAAACTCATCAAGCTCTTCTTGATCGTTGAAAATACCTTCAAAACATGTCTCAAAATCTATGAGTTGATCAAGATCCATCCTTTCATCATCCAGTTTTCCGGCAGGTAAATCGTTGTTGTTGTTGTCTGTAACTGTAACGCATAAATTGTCAGAAATCGCAAGAATCTGATCCCGCTCTTCAATTACTAATGAGCCTTTGTTATCTTCAGACCAAAGACTTGAAGCAAACTCATCAAGCTCTTCTTGATCGTTGAAAATATCTTCAAAACTTGTCTCAAAATGTATGAGTTGATCAAGATCCATCCCTTCATCATCCAATTTTCCTGCAGGTAAACCGTTGTTGTTGTTGTCTGTAACTGTAACGCATAAATTGTCAGAAATCAGCAGAATCTGATCCTGCTCTTCAGTGTTATTGAGATTTGCAGGTAAATCATCATCCAAGGCAACGCTTTCTGTATCTGATCTGAGACAATCATCATGAGTTCTGCAATTGGGCTGGACATTTAGGGTTCTAATGTTGTTGTCGTCCGTAAAACAGAGATTTTCGGAAATTGCAGATATTGACTGAAAATGATCAGTTCCGTAGTCTAATACATTCAGGTCATTATCATTAACGAAAGCTTGATGAGGATCTCTTTGATTCACGGCGTCCTCCGAACGCAATCGCTTCGCATCGCTCAACAGAAACTTCATAGACTCGATCGCTTCCTTGATTTCTTCCGGATTCTCCGATCTGCGAAGGATCTCGTCGTCGTCCCACCAAAACCCTAGCCCTAGATCGCTGCGGGCCAAGCAGATACCGATGTCCTCTCTCGCCTGTTTGCTTTCCGAGGGAACGGGAACAGGACGCTTTCCGGCGAGAAAAGCGTAGACGACGGCGTCGACGGAGGAGTGACCGAAAGAGTAGAAAGAGACGTTGGATTGAGAAGAAGAGGGAGTTGCTAGAATCGCGATTTGCGCGCCGGAGAGAAGACAGAGCTGCGAGGCTTTACTGTAGAGGCCGTAACTGCGTTTTGTGAAACAAGTCGCGAGTGAGTTTTTCTTCGTTATCTTCTCAATCGTAATCTTCCTCTTAGTGCCTCCTTTCACCATTTTTGTGAAGAACCGAAAAAACCCTAATTCTCAAAAAAATCACAGAGCGAAATTAGACAAGTCGGAAGAGAGGAAGATGGCAAATAACACTCTCTTTCTCTCTGATATATATAGGCTTTGTGGTCTTTAAATCAGCTTTTAGTAAAATGTTTCCTTTTTTAAAGTTTTTATTATACGGAACCACCTGAAACAAAATTATCAAAAGAACCAGCATCAAACCAAGACCGGTTCAATTAAACCAAAATTAGTTTAGTGAAAGAAACATGCTTTTAAACCAAACCAATGTCTCTGTTTCAATTAAACAAAAATTGTCTCTGTTTCTAACTCTTTTAGCCAATGGCTGTGGGAATTGATTCTCACCAGCTTGAGAAAGATGGCGAGGTTTTAAACAAGAAGGTTACTCAGGACAGCATTATCCGTGAAGTTGTCGAAGAAATATGTGTGTGAGTGCTAAGAAGGAACCGCGTGGAATGGTATCATCTCTTGTAAGATCATATGTCAGTGTAGGTAGTAGGAATTTTTCTTAGGCTTTGTTTATCTCTGGCTGTGATTCTCTTAGTCGATCATGCTTTATTGCTACTTACTCATATGGGAAACTTTCCTGCTTGATATAGTCCTTGTATTGCAAGGGCATTAATCCCAGCAGTGGACTTTGTTTCTCGGCATAAGGATTGTTTTTTCGACAGCGTTTGCTTTCCACTGTAAGTCCATCTCTACTCTTCTGCTTAGTCATTACCATGATCATGTTCAGGAAATCTATTTCAATCGGAGTACGATTGCAGTGCAGCATTGGTCACAGCTTCTGAAGTTAGAGATGATCTAGAGTTTAGTTTGTAATCAAAACACAAAAACCCATAACCACGCAACAGCTAAAGCCTAGAGGATATTATGTGAACTTATTAGAGACACACGGTGTTTCGCAGGTAGCAACAGCCAGCCAGTTTTTCATTTCTTACACCATTAGGACATTTGGAGCTCTAACGTTTGCTGCGATAATGACTACAAGACAGGTATGTTACTCTGATTTCAACTGTCTGATTCCTCTAACAATCTATTCTATCTAAGTTCTTCATCTTTTGAGCATCATGCTCTCGTGCATTTGGTTCTCACACCCGATTAGCTGGGAGCAGTGCATTGGATCCGTAAGCTCCTCTAAGTCTCTCTTTACTTCATCTTCTGTCTCTTACCATATAGAGTTGTGAAGTTAAAACCCATTTATCACTCGTGCAGGTAATTGTATTCGGATCTCTATATGCTAAAAACTTAGTAGTAAAGAAGAAATCCGAAAAGCCGCAGGCAGCTCAAGAACTTCCACAGGACGTAGAGGCTGAGCCTCTTAAGAGAAACCCTTAAAGCACAAAGAGAGTTTTTTTCTTCCTCTGATGCTTAAACAGTGGCCAAACCAACACTAATGATCCCTACGTTACTCCGAGGCATCTGACTAACAAAAACTATGCGGCCGGTATGGGTCACAACAGTATGATTCAGGTTGAGATCGAATCCATTGCTTTTTCTTTTTGTCAAGAAGAAGTCATAGATGGTGTTAGGATGATTATTCGTAGAGCTTAATGTATGCAACTGGAGTTTCTTGCTTGTGTCTTCTACTTTTTTTTGGGTGCAAAACAAAGGGACCAATGGATGATTATTTGATTGGAGATTGAACTTCACTGTTTATTGTAGATTGGTTAAAACGGTTTGTGTTTGTAATGGAAAGCTGATTGGATATTAATCTCTTACATATGTTGCGTTAACGATCCAAATAATCGGCTCACAGTATATGTTAATGTTAGAGGATTTTTCAAAGAAAGACGTCTTGGAGTGGGACCAAAGGAATGACACCGATGTCTTAGCCGTGTGGCATAGACGGATGTCCTTGCATCACTGTCCCAGATGTCCTTGCATCACTGTCCCAGATGTCCTTGCATCACACTCTGCAAAACTAAAATTATATAAGTGATTTAAAAATAGTGCTTGAACACAACTAGTTTTTTTTTTTTTTTTTTTTGGCACTAGAGTAATGAAATAATGGATATAAATATTTTTATAGAAATACAGTAATTAGTAAAATTTTATAAGTTTTTATTTCCTTAATTAATAATTAATAACCAAAAAAGGAACAAGGGAAACTGAGCAAATAGTGAAAGCCATTAATTTGATCAACATTGCTGCCAAGGGGTAGGTGCCATCCGCCAAGCATGTGGAAACCATTGTGTAGAAGATTTATTGAGCATTAACTGGTTGAAGTTTGTGGTGGCAAATTGTAGAAGAACTAGTATTTAAGTTAGTCTAGTTATCATCACAATTTCATCAATACAGCTTATAAAGTGTTTGTTCTCTCTACGTACAATTTGTGATCAAAGAAGTAATCAATAAAAAAAAAAAAATGGATGGCAAAAGTGTGATTTTAAGTGTGCTCATAATGAGTCTGCTCATGGTTCAAAATCAAGTAGAAGGCATCACAATCTGCTGCCCATCTTTAGCGTGTAGAATAGCCTGGAAGGCATGCCCTAGTTCCCTGCCAATATCATGGTGTCTATCTGTCAGCGGATGCATATTTGTTCCTCCTAATGAACCCTGCCCTGCCACATATCAGGACGGCATTCTGGAAAACTCTGGTAAATGGAACTCCAATTTTTATATTGTATTAGTTGTGCATCAATAAGTTATTGTTTTTGGTACTACTTGGCCTCAAACTCCAATTGATGCAAATTTGTACGTAATTTTTGAATTTTTGATATAAGGTAACGATGTAAAAAGATTCTGCAAGTTGGGGTGTATGTCCTCGGTGTGCGGTGCCATGACCACTCTCCAGAACTCCGGTAAAGCAAACTCCGGTAAAGCCAAACTCATTAGTTATTATAATCGTTTTTGTTGGAATTATAGAACAACAAAAAGTATAAATAATTCATTCCAATTTTCTTTCGGTGACTAGATGCTGCAAGTGAAGTTGTGAATGAAACGGTTGACCGATGTGCCAAAGCCTGTGTTACTTTCTGCAACAAGGACTCTCTTAAGCTTGCAGCTGAAACTGCCTAAACAAGCATATCACATCTATGTGTTGGTGTCTATGTGTTTAATTATTGTTATGAATATGTCGAAAATGCTGGACTCTGGTGCTAGTATTTTAATAAGTTGTTTCTTGTTTGTGTGTATGCGTTTAGAAGGCTGTCTATCCTAGCTTGTATACTTCTTCTATTTGCTATCATCTAAATAAAAAACTATGTGGGATTCTTCTCTCGACTATTTAATTTTGTTTTTTCATTTTTATTATTTTACCGCACTGAACATCAAAACATCAGTAACAAAGCCTGGAATTTTCGGTTAACCGAATTGAACTGGTCGGTTTTTCATTTTTCTAATTTTATAGATATGAAAAAATATAAAAAAATGTATTTTAGAATTTAAATATTTAAACAAAATCTTTGGCGCTAAAAAAGGTTAGTTATGACTACTTATTTCAACAGAGCAAAAAAACGTCACGAGAGGCGTTTACCAACGAACATGAGAAGCCTAAAAACGGCAAGATGTTTTTGGTCAAAGTCTTGTATTTAAAAAGCTCCAACACGTGCCAAAGTGTGCAAAACCATAGAGACGACTTAAACAAAAAAAAATCGCATTAAAAATGAAATATTTAGCGCAAGACTTCGCATAATACAAGGACACAAGTAAAGGTTTTCTTTGAGAAATTTCACAAGAAGGAAAAAACCTTTTTATTTTGTGAAAAAATTAATTTCCCATTTGATTTATAATGGAAGAAAGCAAAATCAAAGAAGAAGAGGTGAAAGGGAAGAGATCATCACTTAGATGGTGATGGCCTTTGGCAGCAGCTTTGGTTGTCGTGTTCTTGACAGTCGTCGCTGCAAACTCCAAGATCGGTTTCTTCTTCAACGGCTCCAATTCTTTACATCAGGTTCTACTTACTTTCTTACATCTTCTATTTTCGATAAATTTTGGTTATGATCCATCTATATTTTGTGTAGTTGACTTTTTTAGTATTGGAGGTATTTTCTGATTAATTTCTCGAATCATTGATGAGGGAATATAACCAATAAGTCTCACGTTATTTTTCATGTTGGAATCGGATGATGTTTGTTGAATAATCGTGGAAAGTTCATTTGTGGTGTCTGATGGATTCTTCACGTATAATGATAATTATATCTTCTGATGATATTGTTGAGCTGTGTTGTGTTCAAGGCGTATGAGGACAAAGATTTAAATGCAAAATGTGATTATTGGTAGGATTTTTTTTATTATTAATTTGTCAAGGGACTCATATACTAGATTGATCAGTATTTAACTCTCTTATTATTTTTAATTTTTTGGGCACAGGAATTTGGTAAACAAAAAGGTATGGTTAATACAATTAACTTAAACTTTTGCATTGACTATTTCTGCTCTTCTATTGTTTTTTTTTTGTTCTTTCTTTTTGTTTGATTAGACTACTCGTTAAACTCGTAAGATCTGCAAAACTTTATTACAGCCTAAGAAAAATCATTATAGGGACAAAAGAAAATGTGAAGAACCACCTTGCGAGTCCTCATATTGCGAAGAATTCAAAACAATTTCTATGTTTCCTCTTTTACTAAAGTGTCGCAGAAACACGAGAATCTCATGGTACCAATACCAATGTGGCTGTCGCGAAAGAGTCCTCCAACATCTTATAGCGTCAAGTTCGAGTCTTTCACGACCATGATGAATCTGGTCAAGGATGGATACTACGAGTCTCGACCTTTCACCGCCGGTGGATACAATTGGTAAGTCATCACTCTCATCAAGTTCAAGATCATCACAACATTAATCTGGTAGCTTACATGTTTTTTTTTCTTTTTTTTTAAATTATTATTATGACTCATTCTGGCTTAAATAAATGTTAAAAGGACGTTCCTAATCTACCCAAAGGGGATTGAGAAGAACAACTATGTTTCGCTTTATGGAAGAATCGATAAGTCAAGCATCATCGGCGATCGGCAAGGTGTGTATGTGGAGATTAAGTTCTTCGTCTATCAGCGTTCCACTAGCTTGTATTATTATTACCAAGGTGGGTACAAAATGGAATAATTTCTCAAAATAAAACTAGTGATGTTAGTTAGTGACCAAGATATATATCTAGTGATTTATATTGGTCTCGTCATTGGATCACCATCTGCTGGATTCAAACCCGCATAATGCATTGATTTATATATTTTTTTTCCAATGATGTTAGTCTAATGGTCATTGTTATAAAGTAACATAATGTCTTGGTCAAGAACAGGTTATCCTTAAGCTATTGCGGAATTCATATAGTTTTGAGGATTAATATATATGGTTTTCGGTAGAATAATTAAAAACAAATGTTTGTTGTTTTAGTAAATGAACCGGTGATGTTTCATCCGTTCAAACCGGAGTGGGGTGTGGCGAGATTTCTAGAGACGTTCCGTTTCGAGACGTCAGGATATGGATACGTTTCCGAGGGCGGTGAATGTGAGTTTGGAATAGACGTCTTCGTTGCTCCACCCTTTAACCAGTGGGAAAATTTCACCTATGATCAAAATTTCAGCGATTCACATCAGGTTTTACTTACTTTTTTTCACCTTCTATTTTTGATAAATTTTGTGATGATCCATCAAGGACCGGTCCAACGAAAATGGTGGTCCGAAACAAAACAAAAAAATGTGGCCCTTTATAAATAACAAATTTTATAATTTTTATTATATGGCCTCATAAATTATTTTTCATTATTTATGGCCTCATAAACTATTTTTCATTATTTTATGGCCTCATAAACTATTTTGTTTTAAATGAAAACAATCAATATGATTAAAAAAATGGGATGTTGACAAATAAATTTTGTTTTAAATGAAAATCAATATGATTAAAAAAATGGGATGTTGACAAAGAAGAAAAAGAAAAACGTGGACTTAGTCTATAAACTCATTATTCCAAAAGATAATACGTGGCCCGCGTGTGCTATCGGGCAGGCCTGGATCCATCTATGTTTTGTGGATGGTTGATTTGTTCAGTCTTGGAGGTATTTTCCGATTAGTTATAACCAAGAAGTCTCAAGTTATTTTCATGTTGGAATCGGATGATGTTTGTTGCATATAATTGTAGAAAATTCATTTGTTAATTTTTTTTAAAAAAAACGTTGATCATTTATGTGGAAATCCTGATTGTTTGTGATGTCTGATGGATTCTTCACGTATAATGATATGTTGAGCCGTGTTCATGAGCACACCCTATGAAGTTGTTTTTATGAAATGTGAAATGTGCCAAAGATTTAATTGCAAAATGTGCCTATTAGTAAACTTTTTTTTTGTAATATGTCAATGGACTCATATCGATCAGTATTTGACTAAATTGTTTTTTTTTTTTGGGAACAGGAACTTGGCAAACACAAAGGTATGATTGACAACCTCAATAGTGATACATTTGAGAATTCACAATTATCTTAAATTTTTGATTTGACTATTTCTGATAATCTGCTTCTTTTTTTGTTCTATTTCTGTTTAGAGTTTAGACTGTCAAGTAGATCCAATCATATCAATGATTGCCATCATCACGGCTCCAATTATATATAGGAATATCTTCTAATTAATGCTTGTGAATACCCTAGATCACCTTTGTATATATACACTTGTAATCTCGGTTATCAAGAAAACACTTTCACAATAAGCTTACATGGTATGAGAGCCTAGATCTCTAAAAACACATCACTTTTCTCTCCTCAAAACAACCCTAGCCCCCATAGAGTTCTCCGGTAACACATCCCCACCTACCATCACCGACACAATCAACTCCAACAACACAACTCTTATCACGGTCAACATGACCAGTGTCACCAAACTAACCTCCTCCAATTACCTAATGTGGAGCCTCCAAGTCCATGCTCTACTTGATGGTTATGACCTAGCGGGTCACCTTGATGGATCTACCGTTGTCCCAGCCACTACCCTCACTCATGGTGATAACGTCTCCACCAATCCAGCCTACACGTTATGGAAACGCCAAGACAAACTGATATTCAGTTCGCTCATTGGTGCTATTTCCACCACCATTCAGCCGCTTGTCTCTCGTGCCACAACCTCCTCTGAGGTATGGAACATCCTCTCCTCAACCTATGCTAAACCAAGTCGTGGACACATCAAATAACTCAAGACCCAACTCAAAAACTGGAAGAAAGAAAGCAAGACGATTGATGTTTACCTTCAAGGTATCACCACTCGTCTTGATCAACTGGCAATCCTCGGCAAACCAATGGATCATGAAGATCAAATCGAGCTTCTCCTTGATGGCCTTCCTGAGGAGTATAAATCTGTCGTCGATCAGATGGAAGGAAGAGATACTCCTCCCTCCATTGTAGAACTCCACGAAAAGCTCCTCAATCAAGAAGCTAAATTGCTTGTTGCAACAGAAACAAGCTTCTCCCACACACCGGTCACGGCGAATGTTGTGCAACATCGTCCCTACAACAACAACAACACTCGCCATTACAACCGTCCAAAGAACAACACCACCACCAACTGGTCACAATCACAACAACCAAACTGGCAGCCATCTTACAACAACAATCCGCGTGCACCGAGACCATACTTAGGCAAGTGCCAAATCTGTAGTGTCCAAGGACACAGCTCCAAGCGATGTCTGCAGCTTCACTCCTTTCAATCTGCAATGACTCAACAACCATCATCCCCATTTACACCATGGAGACCCCGTGCTAACCTTGCAGTTGGATCTCAATACCCTCACACCAATTGGGTCATCGACAGTGGAGCCACGCATCACATGACCTCGGATCTACAGAACCTCTCGCTTCACCAACCCTACAATGGAGGTGATGATGTCCTCATTGCTGATGGATCCACCATGCCAATCACACACACGGGTTCCTTATATCTTCCTTCTCAACATCGTGACTTACACTTGAATAAAGTTTTGTGTGTTCCTCATATTGATAAGAATCTCATTTCAGTTTACCGATTATGCAATACTAATCGTGTATCCGTTGAATTCTTCCCTGCCTCATTTCAGGTGAAGGATCTCAGCACGGGGGTCCCATTAATCCAAGAGCGGACTAAGAACGAACTTTATGAATGGCCAGTCACGGTTCCACCTCCCATCGCCTTGTTCGCATCCCCAACATCAAAGACAACTCTTTCATCATGGCACTCGAGGCTCGGTCATCCATCATCTGCAATTTTAAACACTATTGTCAGCAACTACTCACTTAAAATTTCTCCTACTACTCCAAAACCCTTGTCTTGTTCGGATTGCCTTATCAATAAAAGTCACAAATTACCATTTTCCCAATCAACTATTACTTCCACCAAACCCTTAGAGTACCTATTCTCGGATGTCTGGAGTTCACCAATTCTCTCCAAAGACAATTTCAAATATTATCTTTCTCATTGTCGATCACTATAGCCGCTATACTTGGCTCTACCCACTTAAACTAAAATCCCAAGTCAAAAACACCTTCATCGCCTTTAAATCCCTTGTTGAAAATCGGTTTCAAACAAAAATAAGAAACCTCTACTCTGACAATGGTGGAGAATATGTTGCTTTAAGGGAATACCTCACAGAGAATGGAATTTCGCATCTCACCTCTCCACCACACACGCCTGAACACAATGGGCTGTCCGAAAGAAAGCACCGGCATATCGTGGAAACAGGCTTAACCATTCTCTCCAAAGCTTCGATTCCAAAGTCCTATTGGCCATGCACGTTTGCAGTCGCGGTCTACCTCATAAATCGATTGCCGACTCCTGTTTTAGATATTCAATCTCCATATCAGAAGCTCTTCAGTGTGACCCCAAATTATGACAAACTTCGTGTCTTCGGGTGTGCTTGTTACCCCTGGATTCGCCCATATACTCGCCATAAGCTTGAAGATCGGTCTCTCCAATGTGTGTTTCTCGGGTATTCAAACACTCAAAGTGCTTACCTTTGCCTCCATGTTCCCACGGGCAGAATCTACACGTCGCGTCATGTAATTTTTGATGAGGGCACCTTCCCCTTCTGCAATTCTGCCTCTGAATCCTGTCTCTCGGACAATGAAGAATCCTCGGCAACCACAAACTGGACACCTCCGATCACGTCTTACACTCTGCCAACACCGTCGTCTCAAGTTCCGCCATTGGTACCCCCGTGCTCAGTTCTTCACCACGACCCGCCGTCTCCGATCACAACGCCACCGACAACCTCATCCGACTCTCAGGTATCGCCCTCTATCTCTCACTCGCCTTCTGTTTCTCTCTCCTCTGAGCCCACTGCTCCAATATATAATGGGCCCCAACCCACGGCCCAGAACACACCACCAGAAAATAACTCACCCATAACTTCAGCCCACACCGAAAATACCTCCCAAACCCACCAATCCAACTCCAATCAAACCCAACCAACAAACACAACCCAAACCCAAAATTCCACGACGTCTTTGTCGTCTCAGTCAGCAAATTCCAATCCGACACCACCTCCGCCACCACAAATCCGATTGCAACCGACCAACAATCACCGAATGTCTACACGCGCAAAAGACGGTATTGTTAAACCCAACAAAAAGTACCTACTAAACGTAACCATGACCTCCTCTGATTATGAACCGCGCACAGCAATTCAAGCACTCCAGGATGACCGATACCGCCAGGCAATGATGGCCGAAATCAATGCTCAGCTTGGTAATCATAGTTGGGATCTTGTGCCACCACCATCGCCACAAACAACAGTAGTCGGCTGCAAATGGATATTCACAAAGAAATATAACACGGACGGCTCCATCAGCAGATATAAAGCCCGCTTAGTAGCCAAAGGTTACAATCAACAACACGGTATTGACTATGCAGAGACATTTAGTCCAGTAATCAAATCAGACACCATCCGCATAGTTCTCGACATTGCCGTCTCTCGCTCATGGACTATTCGCCAGTTAGATGTCAACAACGCTTTCCTACAAGGCACCTTAACCGAAGAAGTCTATATGTCCCAGCCTCCAGGGTTCATCGATACAGATCGGCCTCATCATGTTTGTCGTCTTCGAAAAGCGATATATGGTCTCAAACAGGCGCCTAGAGCCTGGTACACAGAGTTACGCACATACCTTCTCACGGTGGGCTTTGTGAACTCTGTTGCAGACACATCACTCTTTATACTCAAGACTGGACGCTCCATGCTCTACATGCTTATCTACGTTGATGACATCATTATCACAGGAAACGATGATACTCTTCTATATCGAACATTGGATGCACTGGCCAACAGATTCTCTGTCAAAGAACATGAAGACTTAACTTACTTTCTTGGTATAGAAGCTAAAAGAGGACCTAAGGGACTACATCTCAGCCAACGAAAGTACATCATAGATCTCCTCACAAGACATAACATGCTATCAGCAAAACCAGTATCGACTCCAATGGCAACATCACCGAAACTCTCCCTTCACTCGGGTACAACTCTCTCGGATCCAACTGAGTATCGCCGAATTGTTGGTGGACTCCAGTATCTAGCATTTACTCGCCCAGACATCTCCTATGCAGTTAACCGCCTCTCTCAATTCATGTACAAACCGACGCAGGATCATTGGCAAGCGGTCAAACGAGTCATGCGCTACTTAGCTGGTACATCCGACCACGGCATCTTCCTCCGACGAGATAACAACCTCACCTTACACGCATATTCTGACGCGGATTGGGCAGGTGATTCAGATGATTTCGTCTCCACCAATGCCTACATTGTGTATATTGGTAACAACCCCATTGCGTGGTCTTCAAAGAAACAAAAAGGCGTTGCTCGATCGTCGACAGAAGCAGAATACAGGTCGGTTGCTAACACCTCTGCGGAACTAAACTGGCTTTACTCATTACTTACAGAACTAGACATTCAGCTACCTGCACCACCGATGATCTATTGTGATAATGTATGAGCGACTTACTTATGTGCAAATCCAGTGTTTCATTCACGTATGAAACATTTGGCATTGGACTATCACTTCATCCGCAATCAAGTTCAATATGACACTCTCCGTGTCGTCCATGTTTCTACTAAGGATCAACTCGCAGATGCTCTGACAAAACCACTACCACGAGCCACATTCAACAAGCTCTCTGGCAAGATTGGAGTAACTAAGGCTCCTCCATCTTGAGAGGGCATGTCAAGTAGATCCAATCATATCAATGATTGCCATCATCACGGCTCCAATTATGTATAGGAATATCTTCTAATTAATGCTTGTGAATACCCTAGATCACCTTTGTATATATACATTTGTAATCTCGGTTATCAAGAAAACACTTTCACGATAATCTTACATAGACTACTCGTTAAACTCATAGTTAAGATCTGTAAAAAATTATTACAGCCTTAAAAAAATCGTTATAGAGACAAAAGAAAATGTAAAAAACCAATTTATGGTGGTTCAGTTCCTGAAAATTGTATTTACGGTTGGGGATCAGTGTTGGAGTCTTCACATTACGATTTCATATCCTGAGATTAATTGGGCTATGTTTTCCTCTGTTACTAAAGTGTCGCAGAAACACGAGAATCTTAAGGCACCAGTACCAATAGGGCTGTGGCGAGAGCGTTCTCCAACATCTTATAGCGTCAAGTTCGAGTCTTTCAAGAACATGATGGATCTGGTCAAAGACGGATACTACGAGTCCCGACCTTTCACCGTGGGTGGATACAATTGGTAAGTCACTCTCATCAAGTTCAAGATCATCACAACATTAATTAATCTAGTAGCTTATATGTTTTTTTTATCTTGTATATATAACTATGACCTATTCTGGCTTAAATAAATGTTAAAAGGACGTTCCTAATCTACCCAAAGGGGATTGAGAAGAACAACTATGTTTCGCTTTATGGAAGAATTGATACGTCAAGCATCATCGGCTATCGACAAGATGTGTATACGGAGATTACGTTCTTCGTCTACCACCCTTTCTCTCGCTTGTATAATTATTACCAAGGTGTGTACAAAAGCTTAGAGGATCCATACATATATATGTATGGTCCATTGTCAGAGATTTCTTAAAATAAACATATTGATGTTAATTAGAGACAAGGATATATATATATATATATATATTGGTATTCAAACCCGTATAATGCATTGATAATTTTTTTTTAAGGATAGTCCAATTGGTCATTGGCTCATCGCTATAGTAGTACATAATGTCTTGGTCTAGGCTAGAGAAAGATTCACATTGGAGGCCTTTATCCTTGAAAAATGAGGAATTCATATAGTTTCGAGGATTAATATTGGTTTCGGTCTGCATCCTCGGACACCACAAAAAGAATAATTAAAAACAAATTAAATTGTTTGCTCTTGTAGAAAAGGAACCGGTGATATTTCGACCGTTCAAACCGGAGTGGGGGGTGGAGAATTTTCTACTGACGTCCCTCTTCGAGATTTCAGGACCATATGGATACATGTCCGTGGGCGGTGAATGTGAGCTTGGAATAGACGTCTTCTTAGCTCCACCCTTTAACCAGTGGGAAAATTTCACCTATGATGAAAATATCAGCAATCCCATTTTTAATTGGAACCTCACTTATTTCTCTACTCTCTATCTCGACTCTTACACATCCGATACGTTTTCCTCCGGAGTCAGAAACTGGTGCATGACTCTCTCTCTCTCTCTTTCTACATTCACACGTTGTATCTATACATGTGTTAATATCTCTGATGGGTTTAATTAGGGTTTTGAAAGTGTATCCAAATGGAGATGGTGATGGAACGGGTAATTCTTTGTCACTCTACTTGTTGAGTGAGCCTAATGAAAAGGATTACGTTCGAGCTAAGCTACGAGTTCTGAACCAAATCTCATCCAACAATGTGGAGAAACAAGGTGAGTGTTTCTGAAGCGACCCGATCCAGAAAACCTAACCAGGCCGGCCGTTCCTAAACAATTTCGACCAACTTACAATTATGCGGAATTTTTAAAATTTTCTCATTAACCTCAACAACAATTCGGTTCTCAACAGCCATTCTCATTGCATAAATAATTCAAATTCAATACATAAATCCAAGGTTCATAAATCATAAACTAACTTAGCCAAATTCGATTAAGTTATCAATGACACCAACGCCCAAAAAAAAGAAAACGACAAAATAACCAGAACAATGCTTAACGTTTAAACCCCAAAACCCAATCGTAAATCCACTCCTTTCTTCATTGCCTTCGAGTCCGCCTTCAGAACTAACGGTCCTGGACAACATCTTTACCTGCACACTCAACACATAAGAGAGGCATAAGCATTACCATAAATGCTTAGTGAATACGGTCATCCCGTAACACCTTAGCCAGCAACTAATCACGCTTTCATGCTAACAATTCTAACACAGTATCATCACACTTAGCAAGCAAGCAACAATCAACCAATACGCATGATCATCCAAACTACTTTTGACCATCTAGTCTTACGGACTTGGTTCCTCCTTAGCATGAATCACACATCACCTAAGCCAAAGGAACAATCCTGCCTCGGCCACAAGCTAGCTAGACACCACTTAATCTCACGGTCACCAAACCGCAACACAATCACATAAACATTGACCTCGCTAAGCATAAATTCCTACTTACACCAGCGATCAATACACATATCAAAATCCCTAGCAATCTTTCAATCCATAGATGCTAGCCACAGTCACGCACTCACCTTAGACAATCAAACGAACGGTTTTAGTCAAGAGAAATCTGGTCAGAAACAGATTCGGACGATCCAAGCCGCAACCCTCGGCTATCGCTATGACCCGAACACGCGAGATCCAATCTCCTATCGGCCGTTTACGAACCAACCTCGAAATCTCTCGGTCGGATTTTCCTTGGCTCGCGAAACGCTCGATCCGATCGCACAACCTCCGAGTAAACTCGCTCGGACAACTTGATCTCTCGGTGATCCCTCAAGCTCCCGGGAAAATCTCTCTTTTCTCTCGACTAATGCACGGCTACTCGAGCAAAAACGTACAAAACACCTTATATACGCGAAACCCTAGGGCTAAACCGGCATACTCATGCGCGTTTCCCTTTTCTCTCGGCTAGGTTCGGTCCAATTCGATTTTTTTTTACTCGGCTAATCGGCCAATCTTTCCTTTTCTCTCGGCAGTTTTCCTAAACCGCTCGGCCAAACTCGAGAAATCCTAATCCGACTAGGAAAACTCTATTTTCTCGGATAACTCATGAGAAATCCTTTTCCCACAAGGAAAATACTAACTTTGCCGATCCATCCCAAAGCCCACGGCCCATTCCCAACACTTAGCCGTTTTTCCACAATTTTTCTCAGCCGCGGTCACAATTTTTGACCTTACGTACGTACCACGGACGTACCACGATCGTACCACGGACGATACTTATTTACAAAACAGGCGAGCCTCCAACAACTCAGTACGTATGAACATTGGCCATCCCATGACCCAACACGTCCCAAATCATATTTACAGGTTACGGATGCTACAGTTTCCCTCTCTATATATATGTGTCCCTTTCATGACAATATAGTGTGATACCTGATAAGAAGTATATAATGTGATTTTCGTTTCATATATTTTTCTTGTCTTGTGTTTGTTATGATTTATTAATAATGCCCGTGGAATGTCATTTGTGTTGCTGTGAAATGTTTTGACAATAAAGACGACGACTTATAATAATTACGAAATTAAAATAAACTGTTAAATAAAAGAAGAAGTATATATTGCGTTCGATTTGTTGTATTGAAAAGATCTGTTCGTCTATTATATATTAAGTTTCTTTGGTAAAGTTTATATTTTTTTATATTTAGTATTAGTTCTTTTTATTACGGATTCATGCATGCCCATTGATATCCGGAGTATGCATAGTTATTTAATTTTGTTGCTGTTTTTTTTTTCTTATGGTAAGTTGAGGGATGGCCTAATGCAGCAGAAAATGGATGGAGTTTCGAACAGTTTATATCTATTTCAGATCTTAAAAATGGAACCGAAGGTTTCGTTGTGGACGATTTGCTCATGGTTGAAGTCGAGATCATGGCCTTCTCTAAAACGAAGCACTCCGTCTAATTAGGGTTTATGATGAGCCCAAAAAACAACCTACCTCTCTTTCTCCTTTTACAATAATGTCAACTCGTGTGAGATTCAAACCCGAGAGATCTCTTGACAAAACTTGAGTCATTTTTTATCAGTTGAGCCGAAGCCATGTGAGTGAGACCACCTATTTCTTTTGTTTATATGTCCAAAATAATAAAGGTTTCTGATTATTTTCTCTCAAGGCTACAACCTAGCTAATAATAAAGAGCTTTTAATACTTTTTCCAAAATATTTGTCATCCTCCTAATTTCTTATATAATTGCTAATAAGGCAATTTAAGAGTTTTCAACCAATGCGACTATTGATTTGAGATGAGCTTTACTGTTATACTTGGAATTGACAAGTCATCTATGTCATTTAGTAATACGATTGTTTTATATCATAAGAAGTTAAAAGAAAATATACTCTCAGTACGTCAACATACAACTTGTCTCCACACTACGTTTTCTTGTGTCAAAATAAAAGCGTTTTCTTTGTTAAAAGAAAAGGATTTTCTCCCGAGAAAACACAAAAGAAAGAAAATCCTCCCCAAGTGATGCTGGAGACAGATTTTTAATAATTTTCCTTTTTCAATAATTATGTTATTTTTTTTTCTTTATTATGGTTTTTTTTTTTTGACATTTTCTTTTTATGTTTGAGTTTATTCTCTATAAATAGAGATCTTAGGTTATTTGTAAGAGACATCTTATTATTCATTAATCAAACTTTGAGAGCTTTCAAAGCTTTTCTCTTTTCTGGTGGATTCCAGAGTTTTATTTCTCAAGTTTGTCGCTTGCAAACTTGATTTCAATCTAGGTTTAGCGCTTGCTAATCCTAGGGTTTTCCGACTGCGTCAAGTGGTATCAGAGCAGGCATTTTCCTTCTCTTTTCGAAGCTTGATCAGCTATGGGAGATCAATTATTGACCAAAGCAGACTATCAGGGTTTTATCGAGGCTTTACCACGGCCCTAACTGCTTTGAACAATCAGATGGCAACTTTGTCGGCTGAGCTCAGAATCGCCAACAACAACGAGAATCAGCAAAGAGACAGAGGAGGAGAACAAATAAGGGCCAACAAAATTCAGCAAAGAGATAGAGAAGAACTCGTTAGGATTCAACATGGTAGGAACAATCGTGTTGTGGAACAAATTAGGGTTCAACGTGGTAGAAACAAACGTGATATTATTGTCAAATATTCTAGTTCTGATGATGAAGAACTTGAGGAGGAAGAAGAAGCTAAGCAAAGAAATCGACATAATAATCATGATTACCGCGTAAAGGTTGATATTCCATTGTTCTATGGAACTATGGGAGTTGAGGGTTTTATGGATTGGCAAATCAGCATTGATAGATTATTTGAAGTCATGGATGTCCCCGAAAACAAGCAAGTTAAGATGGTGGCAATCAAACTGAAAAAAAGCACTGCTGCTGTATGGTGGGATAAACTTGTTTTGCAAAGGCGAAGACAAAGAAAAGGACCAGTCAAGACTTGGCGCCGAATGAAACAGCTGATGTTAGAACGATTCTTAACAGAAGACTATGAGCGGATTCTCGACAAGATATCATTCAAGAGGTACACACCTCAGAACAATTTCGAATCAGTAGGCGAAAAGGAAAATAGTGCAGTGAACAAAAGGGTGCACAAACTTGAAAAAAGATGGGCGGAAGAAAATAGTTTAATAGATGAACCATACCACGAAGACAAGGAGCCAGAGCCACCTCACCCACCAGAGGAGTTCAAGTGGCTTCCATCACCTGCAGTTGACAATGTGAAACCAGCACAAGGTGTCAAACCAGCACAAGGTGTCCAACCAGAATCAAACAACAACACTAAACCGTTGGAACAAGTTTTGAGGACAAAACTTTTTGAAGAAGGAGGGTATGATGAGATCATCAAATCAAAGCCCATTCAAGAGGAGAAAGAGAATGTGACACGTGTTTCTTACCTACTGGACACACCAACTACACATCAAAGAACCAGCCCAAATAATGAGAAGATCAACAATATGCAAGAGAAACCACTCGAACCACCTGAATGCAAATATTGTCCAAAAGTTGAATCCCAGGAGCCCAAGATGAATCAACCACGCCCCAAACCACCTTGGCATGTCTTTTTCAGCCTCTCAAGTGTCCATACATATGGAGACCCCAAAATGACGAGCCTATACAAGCCCACAAACCTACAATCCTTCCAATGGCCCGATAAGGACATATGTGCATATCTTGAGGGATTCTGGCCGAACCATGAGGAGTTAAGCCGAGAGCCGCCTTTGCCTTTATTATTAACCCATCTAGGACCAACAAAGAACCAAGACCCGACCCATTCTGGTTCATACCTGACCAGAACCGCCCTACAAGCTCGGTTGACTCTAAACGAGTCTATTTATGAATTTTTCATAAGTGGAACTATGCAGGCTTATGTGTGGCATCCAGGAGACTTTTTCAATCATCTAGAGGTTCTTGAGAAGTCATTCAAGTGCATCTCCATGAAGAAGACCAGACGGATTCCCTTGTGCTCACACTTTCCATATCTGGAACCAAATTGAGTAACTAATGTTGAAAGGGTGAATCTTCTTCATTTATTCGACCAGACTGTGTTGGAGATCGTCCAAACCTTCAAGAGACTTCCAAAGATTCATGGTTTCATGCCCAAGTTGTCTAGATACAAGGAAACTCGCGTTTTCCTTGTTTGGCCAATATCGAGCAATAAGTTCAATGATAATGCTTATGTTGTCCACTCAAGGTGTTGCAAAAAATCGATGATAATGTTTATGTTATTCTTTTGAAGATGGGGTTCTTTATCCATAAGAGAACTCGAGGTCGAGTTTTTCGGAAGTGGAGGAGTCTGATGCAGGAGACATTTAGAAGATTTTTAATAATTTTCCTTTTTCAATAATTATGTTATTTCCTTTTTTCTTTATTATGGTTTTTTCCTTTATTTTTGACATTTCCTTTTTATGTTTGAGTTTCTTCTCTATAAATAGAGATCTTAGGTTATTTGTAAGAGACATCTTATTATTCATTAATCAAACTTTGAGAGCTTTCAAAGCTTTTCTCTTTTCTGGTGGATTCCAGAGTTTTATTTCTCAAGTTTGCCGCTTGCAAACTTGATTTCAATCTAGGTTTAGCGCTTGCTAATCCTAGGGTTTTCCGACTGCGTCACCAAGTCTCATCGAAATGCACCATCACTACAAGAAAACAGTCAGTTTGCGACGGAAATTTGGGACGGCCAATATCCGTCGCAAATACGTCGCAAATATGGGCGAGAATGGTTGTCGCAATTTGCGACAGTTTTGCGACATATTTGCAACGGCATGTACAGTTGCAAGTCCGTCGCAAATCCGTCGCAAACCACGAATATTTGTCAAACCCTATACCCTAAATTGGGATATGCTTTGTAAAGTAAGCCATATAAGTTTAATGCAAATATTACATGAATTTCTAAGTTTATATACAAATTATAAGAAAAAATATAATTTATAAACTTTTCATGAAATCATTTCATATAGAGAAATAGAAGGAGTTAATGTTTATTCATAAGTATAAGAGTTTTATAAAACTCACTTTGGACAAGAAGAATTTGTAAACTTTTGCATAAATTAAGATTTATTACAATCTTATACTATCATAAATGTTTTTTAACTATCTAATATGATAAAAAAAACATTTACATAACCAAATTTAACAAGATTTTAAATATATAACATTTGCGACGGATTTGCGAGGGGTTGTCGCAAGTCCGTCGCAAATCCCTCGCAAAATGAAAATTTTTGAAATTTTGGTCGAAATAATTTGAATTATTTAAAAATTCGATGAGTTCGCGCGTAATTTTTTGGGCCGCCCATATTGCGACGGATTTGCGACGGATCTGTCGCAAATCCGTCGCAATATCTGTTATTAAATTGATTCTCCTTCTTTTCTTCTCTTCCTCTCTCGATCCTTACCTCTTTTTTCTTCTCTTTTCCTTCTTTTAACAAGTCTATATCTCTCTCTCTCCCATTTTTCTTATGCCTCTCTTCTCTCTCTCTCTCTTTCTCTCCCTCTCTCTTTCTCTCCCTCTCCCTCTCTCTTAACAAGGTTAGCTTTCTTTTTCTTTTTTAGATTTAGATTTGTTAGATTAATTAGTTAGATTTGTTTTATTTTAGGATTTGAGATTTGTAAAGTGTTAGATTTAGGATTTATATTTAGTTAGATTTATAATTTGTTGAATTTAGCTTTTATAATTTGTTAGATTTGAACATTGTTAGTATTTGTATTTTGTAAGATATAGGATTTGAATTTTGTTAGATTTATGAATTCTTAGATTTAGGATTGGAGTTTTGTTAGATTTAGGAATATTTAGATTTAGGATTTGTTAGATTTAGGTTTGGAATTTGTTATTTAGAAATTATTAGATTTATGAATTCTTAGATTTAAGTTTGGAATTTTGTTAGAATTAGGAATTGTTAGATTTAGGAATTGTTAGATTTAGGTTTTGAATTAGTTAGATTTAGGTTTGGAATTTGTTAGATTTAGAAATTATTAGATTTATAATTGATTTTTTAGACCTTCAAATTGTTAAATTGTTATAATTTAAAAAAGTAATTAGATTAGTGTGTTTTGTTAGATTTAGAAATATTTTTGTTAATATTATTTATATATTTATTTGTTAAATATAATTTTTGGGATATTTGTTATAAAAAATTAATTAATTTGCGATGGATTTGCGACAAACGTTATGAGGTTCGTCGCAAAATGTTCCGACGGATTTGCGACGGACCTAAACTTGCGACGTATTTACAACATTTTATTTCCCTCACAAATTTGCGATGAATTTGTGATGAATTTATTTCCGTCGCAAATTTTGCGACGGATATCGATTTGCGGCTAACGAATTGCGACGATTTTGCTTCCGTCGTAACTCCATCGCTATTGGTGATTTGCGACGGATATCGATTTGCGGCTAACGAATTGTGACGATTTTGCTTCCGTCGCAACTCAATCGCTATTGGTGATTTGCGACGGACTTGCGACGGTTTTGTCCGTCGCAAATCGGATGTTTTCTTGTAGTGCATAAAGACCTCCTGTAAACACCGATAATATGTCAGTTCCAAGCTTCATAACCTAAAGAGAGACATTCATGAAGGATTCATTCCAATTGATTCAGACGGCAGAGTTAATTATGACGTGATCATATTATAGCAAATAGCCACACTACTCAAAAAAAAAAATTTAAAATTCTTGCAAATCCCATCAGATTGTCTATTACCTCTTCGACTTGCAAGAATCTGACCAGCGGCGGCTCCGGCACCGGCGTTGCAGATGCCGTCTCTAATGGTTCCGGAATCAACACTAGAGCTCCCACTCCCAGCTTTTTCCCTCATCTTCCGCAGAATTTGAAATTCAACGAGCCTGGCTCTGTTTCATAATAGCTTGTGTTTATTAATGATAATTGTTAGCGATTTGTTTGAGATTATGATTTTGTATTTTTTTGTGAAGTATTTGTGATACTATTGGTAATTTTTGTGTGTCTAGTTTGGTTTGGATTTGTTTGGTATTTTTTGTGTTTTGGGGGTGAAATGCTAGTGTAATATTTTGTTTGAGATTATGATTTTATATTTTTGTGACGTATTTGTGATATTATTGGTAATTTTTTGTGTGTCTAGTTTGGTTTGGGATTATGGTTTTGTTTTTTTTTTTTGTGTGTGTGTTTGTGTGAAATGCTAGTGTAATATTTTGTTTGAGATTAAGATTTTGGTCTCCTATATTTTTCTTGTGCTGTGTTTGTTACTATTATTTATTAATGATACCGTGGAATGTTCTGAATTTTTTTACTAAATGTATTTGTGATGCTGAGAAATACATTGACAATAGAGATGAATAAGTACAAAATGAAAATAAAAAGACGGGAAGACTTAGCTCTGGGTAAGATTAAACCAATATGCATTGTTTCTGTAGTGCAAGTTCCAAAACCCCATTGCAATATCTTTAAGAGGACTGTAAGCTTTAAAGACGATGAACCTAAAAGCAATATGAAACAATACCATATTTGAATTCATTACCTACTTTCATCATTTTGAGCAAAACACAGTTGCATCATTATGAAAAACTGAGTAGATGCAACCTGTTTATAATCAAAATCATAACGAAACTACAAGGTTAAAAAACTTGGAAAGTTTATGTAACATTCACTAAACAACATGTAAAATGTCGGTCGAAATAGAGCTCTCGTGAGTTTCATGTACCACAATAATACTGCACAATGTCAAATAAGAGAAGGTTTACTAATACTAATAATACCCTTAATTAATCACAATCTGAGCGAGATTAGGTTGGAACAAACTCCTTACATATACTATTCAGGAGAGGATCCTCCATCATCTCGAGCATTAGTACTATGTGAGAATCTTCACACCACTAGTTATGCCATGTTCTAATAAAAGAAAAAAGTATTTTTGAGGCATCATAATAATGCTCCATACGATTAAAGTACATGAAAGTTTTAAAAAGAATATCACTGAAATTGTATGATCATTGAATTAAATTGTATAACCAACTCGCAAAGCTTGACTACCATCTCTTTAGCCACTCTCTCAAGGCAATCGCTAATCAAAATTGTAAAATAAATAGTATGTAGCTAAGCACAAAATTCTAACTAATATCCCAACCTGAGACACTAATATTATGAATTGATCGCAACAAGATTTGGTGGAGGAGAGAAAACAAACCCAAAAAATGAGGCGCTTTGGCTGTGTGCAAGCAATAACACACTCTCCCTCCACCATCATGTGAGTCGTAAGAAATAGATATCTCGTAAGCTTTATCGACCCTAATAAACACTGCACAATGACAAATAAGAGAAAGTTTACAAATCCTAATACCCTTACTCATACATTGAACGAGATTTGCCACACAAAAAATATCTTTACATATACTTAGTCAAGAGAGGATACTCCATTATCTCTACAATTAGTACTATGTGAGAACCTTCACAGAAGTAATGTCTTGTGTTAACAAAGGAAAAACTATTTTGAGGCATCATAAGAATGCCCTATACGATTAAACGTACATGCATGTTCGAGAAAGAATCTTACCGAAGTTGTATTATCATTGAATTAAATGGTACTAACATTGTCCTCAAGCTTCACTTCAGCCACTCCCTCTCGCAGAAACTGTTAATCAATTTGTATGTGATTAATCACAAATTTAAACTTATATCTCTACATAAGACACACAAAAAACGATCAGGTGAATGATTACTAAATGTGAAGAAAATGGAGAAATATTAAGGACATTCGTTCATTGTTTAATATAAATTCTCAGATAGTGAGTTATAAATACAAGACAATCTGGAGCTGAGTTATAGAAAAACATTAGGGACATTCGTTCATTGTTTAATATAATTATTATTTATATATAAGTTTAAATCGTAATTGTAATAATATATAAATAAATATCCAATTCCAATTTTAGGAAAATTTTATTAATGTTTGTTTCCAAGCCAGAAAATCTTTGAATTAAAAGATAATCATGGCATATTATAGTTAGTGTTGTTGTTAAAAGATAATCATGGATGCTGTTAGTGTTGTTCCGTGGGGAGGTTGTCTCTTGTGTTGCCGGTATCTTGCTCACTCTATGTTACTTTGGTTTTTGGTCCACGGAAGTAGTTAGTAGATTGTTGTGATAGGTTCTTTGTGGTGAGCAAACAGAGTAGAAAAAAGGATTGAAACAAATCCATTTTCCCGTAAGTGCATATATTTGAGTCTGGTTTAGCTGTTCAAACTATGATAATTAGATTTCATTACTTGACTTTGTGTCTCACTCATGATAACAAATGGATTTCAGTTATCTAATGGTTGCAAGAGCTTGGAGAAACAGAGAGTCTTGGATTACTTGTTAAATCTAACTGTCTCTACTTATCAGATTCAAAAGCGCTTGATTGCTTGGAGCCGTTGGTGGTTCAGCTTCCAAGACAATCTGGAGCTGAGTTTGGGGACCAAAAATTCGATGATGGAAATGGCACTAGTACATGTTAAATTGTATATGTGGTAACTATTGTTAGGATGGGAACTGACGGGGGCTTGTCTGATTTCTGGTACTTCTGACAAGTAACAAAGAAATGAAAAGTTTGGGTTCTCTTACAACTCTCTCTGTAATGGTAAATACTAAATAGTACGTACTGCTTTATCTGACAATTCCAATTTTGCAATTTTGAACCAAAACACTAAACAGTATGGAAATCGAATTCATCAGCAAAATGAATTTTACCATAAACCCTTCTGAAAACTTATTACACACCAACCATATGGACAAGACAGAATTCAACAACTGCAAAACATTTCAAGTCTGAATCTCTTTGTTCCAAGTCACAGTACAAACTTGTTTGGATTTGCAAAGGACGCAATATAGATAACGATGAATTCTGATACTTTGAAACATTCGATTCGAATCGATTCAACAGCTAGAAGAAGAAAACCCGCAGCAGGAAAGTTTGTCAGAATTTGACAGCGGTTGTCCACGTGCCTTGAACACTCGGGTGTTTGGTCACATGTCTGGTCCTCAGTTTCACCACTTTCCTTCCAAGCGAGTTCCTCAGCCTCGTTGCATTAAGAAGCACTTGTTCAGGATCCATGTTCTTCACACACACCACCCTTTCGTTTCTGTTCCCTATGAACCATATGTAAAATCGGCTAATATCAATCAAGAGAGCCCCGTACAGGCGATCAGAGGCGAAAAGGAGAAAGATTTCATTACTGTAAATCCCCTTCAAGTAAGGATGTTGTCCCCGTGAAAGCTCGGTAACCACATCGAGCTGCGGATTCTTCTCGATCAGTGCAGGCAATTCTGTTTCCATAAACGCTCTGTACAATCAACAATCCAACAGTTATTTATTCCCAAGAAAATTTGCATCAGAGGAAACTGTGAAATGGTAACGATTCATTACTGGAAACACCACAGGGAAACATCAAAGAGAGGCACCGAATTGGTACCTGATGCCTCTGCTGCTACCTCCCCAATTACAGTAGCTCACTACCAGCTTCTGGAGCTGCCATACTCCTCTTAGCGCCATCTAACCTATGATGCGCTAATGAATATTATAACATTCAGACTAAAATAGAAGAATTATATAAGCAAGATAATATCTGATTACAGAGCATTTTTTTCCTCACGAATTCTTGAATCGTATTCTATTAGCTACAATCAGAGAACTATGAAATCTGGATTTTTTTCATTAGCTAAGCATTCAAATATGAAATATAGATTCTAAAAGACAAACAAATCATATCAATTTACTGGTTCGATTTATCAAATCGATACCACGGCCTAAGTAATCTCGCGCCGTTCGTCAACCGTAATCTAAAAGTTCGAACCTTTTGGGGCGAGACCGACTTCAATTCTCGATAAAGAATCAAACGTAAATAGTTAGATAATAGAGAAGATAGAGAGATATGGTGGGATTACCAAGTGAGAGGCTTGGGGTTTTTGCGGCGACCAAGAGAGTGATAGAAGAAGAAGAAAAAAATCTCTGTAAAATCTTTTAAACCGGATAAATGTTAGATAAACCGGTGATTTAACTACTCGCATAAGGGTCGACCGAAACGGCACCGTTTCCTCCATCATCATTCTTCGTCTGGTTTAGTTTTAACTTTTAAGAACTAAAAATCCGAACCAAACTTAAGAATAAGTCGTGACAATTTTATTTTGTTTGTTTATATAATTTGTTTTAAGGTTATTTTTATCTTTGATTATAAAATTGCAAAATATGATGAATAAACATATGATAATTATATTAAGTAGCATGATGATATTTATTTAAAACAAAAATTAAGTGAATAATAAAGAGCTTCAATTACTTTTCCCAAATTATATGTCATCCTCCTAATTTCTTACATAAAAGCTAATATAAGACAATTTAAGAGTTTTCATTTTTCAACCAGTGCAATTATTGATTTGAGGATGAGCTTTACTGTTATACTTGGAATGGACAAGTCATCTATGTCATTTAGTAATACGATTGATTGTTTTACATCATAACAAGTTAAAAGAAAAATAAACAAATCAATGTGTATATCCTTTTTTTGTGTGCAAATATCTATTATCTCAATAATCTATCTTTGTATATTCATATATAATTCTTTGAAGTCTATATCTATGTAGCACGGAAGCTTCTCTCGAGCTGCGTTTCCCGCTTCGGAATCATAATCGGAATCGGAAGCTCTCGGAAGCTTTCGAAATCTCGCTTCCATAACGATTCTAAAAATATCTTTTTTAAACACGTTAGAAGCTTGCGTTTACGTTTTGAAAGTTTACGCTTCAATATTAAAAACATATGTATATAATATATTTCATCTTTTATCTATAAAAAATATTGTTTGAAATTATTATTTTAATCAAGATGAGATATCATAAGTGATAAAATTGATAATATTAATGAGATTATCTTGAAAAAGTTGAGTTGTATAACCTTTCTTTCGATAACAAAAAAAATTAAATGATTTTATTTGATAAAATTAAAAACATTGAGAATAAAAATAGTGTTTTAATCTTCTATTTTGATTAAGTTGAATTATGTAAAATATACTAATTAAATTTGAATTGTTTATAATTATTTATTAATGTAATATAATGTTTAGTTTATATATATATATATATATATATATATATATATATTTATATATATGCATAGGATTCCAACATGTACCTGCTTCCTAATTTTTTTTAAAAAATCGTTTCCGCGTTTCCAACCGCGTACCCGCTTCTATGCAGCTTAGTTCTATATGTTATATACACTACTATATACACTTTGACCCACTCCCCTCGTCAATATATCTCATCAACTTCATATCGTGCATCTACACGCATTAACACATCTTCCTTCCTAAATCCTAATCCATAAACCAATATATATATATATATATATACATGACTCGTGCATCATAATAGTTAATAACTCTCAAATCTCAAATCAGATAGTATATGTCTAATGTCTTCTTTCAAAATGATCTTCCAACCACTCTTACTTCTTTTCTTAACTCTATTCTTCACTTCCGTTAGTTCCGGCCGTTTCGTCTATGACTTTGACCCTGTACCGTCATCCGCCACTACCCTATTGGAAATTGACTCCGGTGGCTCCGGTGGAGCCGTGATCGAAGTCGTGGCGAATACGGCCGTCAGGGGGATTCAGATTCCGTTAGCCAATTGTAATGGCGCTAGCCTTTCCGTTAGGTAACGGCGTCCATTAGTAAGATCAACGACGTTCCCTCTCGTCACCGGAGATCACTCGTAAAACTGTCCAACATAATCAAATGATATGTCCTGCGGATCCTTTCCTCGATAATGTTTTTTTTTTCTTTTCTTTTGGCTCTGTGTATTTTACTTTCAAAGGGTCTATAAATATATGATTTTGTTGAAAATCTTGTTAGTTACATGAATCATGAATGTGTCTATAAATATATGATTTTAAAATTTAAAATGAAAATCTTACGTATTTAAGGTAAGTATTTTACGTACTTATAAATGTTTTTATGGGTTGATGATTTGAATCAAATCCTGTCACTTTCA
Organism: Alliaria petiolata; assembly: GCA_020283515.1. Classification (NCBI taxonomy): domain Eukaryota; kingdom Viridiplantae; phylum Streptophyta; class Magnoliopsida; order Brassicales; family Brassicaceae; genus Alliaria; species Alliaria petiolata. The sequence continues at coordinate 80,664,165 of JAHZTW010000001.1, forward strand.
GTTCTGTATTATAATATTCCATACAATAAGGTGTCACATTTACATAATAGTAACACACTTATAATAAATCTGGAAAAAATGATAACTGTAAAAACCACACTGAACCGATTTCAAATATTATTCAGGTTCATTAAAACATAAAACCATATTTGGTTAATATTGTTTTTAATCAAAACCATTCAGTTCAGTTTTTTTTTTTTTTTTTTTTTGAAACTGAATTTAAGATTTTCAGTTTAGGTGAAGGCCCTTTAACAAAAAAAAAAAAAGATTCTCAGTTTAGGCATATGTGACAAGTCTGAGAATCTGAATTGTCACATAGATTGTAAAAATAACTATTGACAATTTATAAACTGAATTGATTAGTTAGATAATTAGATTGAAAAATACAGAAAAACATACACACATGTGACAAATCTAATTTTAAAAAGTTGTGCAGACACAAATCTAAATATTTTTTGAGAAAAAAGGAGAAAAAAATTATTTTGAATTTATAAAAGAATATGGATTCAGTAAAACATAAAAGAAAAAAGATTTAAGCTTCGGCCCATTTTCAAACTCTTGGTCCATAATGATCCATAGTGTCTCTCTCGGCCCACTCATTGGTTCCGGCGTCTGTCAACGTCCTAGACGCAATTTCTCTTATAGTTTTTGTTTGTCCATGGTTCTTCGCAGGAGCTTCTTCCATGGCCAAAGTACCAGAAGTGATGACCCCTGAAGGGTCACGATACGAGCTTCTACTCTCATGTCCTTCTGGCCTCTCTATATCTCAGGTTTTTTTTCTCTCATCTCCATCAATCGAACATACACTCAGTGATTTTAGTTTCCGTAGTCAAATCGTTTTGATGTTTTAACGCTCAAGGTCTCCGTGGATTTCTCGAAATCGCATGATCGGATTCCACATCCCGATCCTGGCCTCGAAGATTCCATTGCGCAGGTGAGAGAATGGTTTCTGATTCTGGAACGCAATTTCAAAAATGCTTGATCGAATTGTTAAAATCTCTAGCGAAATGGCGAAGATTCCATCTCTTAGATTACAATGTGAACTCGCAAATCTGATCGGATCTCAGTTTGAAAGTTGCCGTTTGTTAGTATTTAAGTTATCTTTCCTGTATCCAGATATCTATCTGTATCACCTGTTTCTCTAGACTTGCGCGAGCTTTTGATGAGATGAATCTGATTAGTGGTGCGTGTTCTTGTCAATTTAGGTTTGGGAGCAGAGAACACAGGGGAATTCATCATTTTTCAATGGCCAAAAATTCAGAGTAAGCGTTTCATGTTAATGTTTGAGATTCTGCGCAATTAATCGCAAGGACCAAGAATATGATGAGAAATCGAGAACGCACGAGATGGATTTGTCTTTGAAGTTGTTTTGTACTTGGTCACTAATCAAAGCAGCTACTTCATTCAGTGTAATTAAACTTCCTCGTAAGTTTTTAATTTGTTCAGTAAGCTAACTCCTAGTTAAATTTTCAGTACGGATCATATTGTTTAGATGGTGATGGCGATGAAGTGCCACACGTCTGCCTTCGCCTTGGCCTGACAGATTATAGGTTACTCTCATTTAATCTCTCTCTTTTTTCATTGTTATGCATAGGATTAGACCTCTCTGATTTGTCGGTTTCATGGAGAGAGTAATTAATCATGGACATGGTTTCCAAGGACTTTTGTAGGAACGAATTTGAGTTCTCTGTGGGAGAGGTTCCTGGTTACATCACAAGGTACACAGATACACCAATCTCCGAGAAACTTTTGTGATCATTGTCTAGTTTTTGTGTACAGGTTTTCTTAATCGCCAATAGTTTTGTTCTCTCCTCACAGATGACTCTGTTAGATGTCGACATACCTCGAGTCCATTGGGTAATGGTGCAGTTCTTGAGACTTCTGACAAGAAGATCATTGTGTTACGCCGGAGTGATAATGTCGGGGAATTTCCAGGTCACTACGTATTTCCCGGGGGCCATCCAGAGGTATTTGTTAACATAAAAGCATCGTATTGTCTCTGTTTCTCACTCTTTTTTGCATGGTTTGATGACTTTTAAACATTGCAGCCAATGGCTGTAGGAATTGATTCTCATCAGCTTGAGAAAGATGACGAGGTTTTAAACAAGAAGGTTACTCGGGAAATGTTTGATAGCATTACCCGCGAATTTGTCGAAGAAACTGGAGTACCGGCATCATCTCTTGTAAGCCAGAAGGATTTGTTTTCGTTTGTCTCACTGAGGAATGTCTGGAAATTATCTTGATAGGTCTTTTATACAATCACAGAGCCCTCCTCTCTTCATCGGAATATCTCGTAGGGAGTTGAATGTGAGACCAGCTATGTTTTTCTTCATCAAGTGTAGTCATCATTCAGATGACATTCAGAGATTATACTCTAATGCTGAAGATGGGTTTGAGTCAACTCAGCTCCACAGTGTCTCTATGGTTAGTTCTCGCTACTCCATACATTCGGGAAACAAAAAGAACAATCGATTGCATATTTTACGCTCCGAAAAATTATGAACCCATCACGAATAACTGTAGTTTTTCTCTTTTACTAATCGATCAGGACGAGTTGAAGACAATGACATCAAGAATGCCAGGTTGCCACCATGGTGGTTTTGCCCTCTACGAACTGATGCTTCAACGTCTCAAGAACACTAACGAAACGCCTTTAACACCGACCTAAGAGGATGCAACTTGAGCTTACTATCGTAGTTGTCTTATGGTTTGAAAATAAATCACCATATGTTTTGCCATTTGCTATTTCGAAAACCTACTACGATATTTAGCGACGAGTTTACAAATCTGCAGCAGTAATTTGTAAAATCCATGATGATGAGTAACTCTATCCGAGCACGGATACAATTTGTATTAAAGGCAAAGAGGTTCATCTGTTCACATATCTAACCATACTGGATTCTAGCATTTAATTTTTGATTAGAGACATCAACGATAAGCGTTCCATACAAGCAACAACAGGGATAATATGAAACCGTTTCAAAATCTGATGCAAACCCATTATGGATTTGTGCTAATAAGCGGCTTTGGATCTTTGGCTTTGTTGGAAGTTCTTCCTAAAAAATTCAGATAAACTAGCCGCAGCGGCACGACCGTTCTCTACACAGAGGAAATAATCATCCACTGAAACAAAACAAAAGCAAAAACGAAATCAGAATCATAGATTATGCCATGGTTAAGAAACAAAACTCCTAAAAACAACATATCTCAAACAAATGAAATGTACGAACACAATAGATCACATTACTCCAAAGGTACCTGACATTACTCCATTGGTAACTGATGTGATGATCCCATGCTCTACCGGCTCGCCTTCCACTACCGATGATCCTTCCGGAAGAACAGAGAGAGTTGTATTTGGAAAGACCAAGTACGCGAAAGCCCTCATTTTCTGTCCATCGTAGTTCAAGTTAGTCTAACCATTACCCAAAAGAAAAGATGGCAGTAATGAGCAACGAGGTTTTTTTCGATTTAACCTTTTCTTCAAGCTTGTTTGGATCGAGGACGACATATCCACTATCAGCGAGGCAACAACATATAGCAACTGAAAAATGAAAACGCCGATGAAGCAATTAGAGGAAGCACACAAAGTCAATAGATAAGAAGCATAAAGTTGCAATATATAAATACCGGCGAGATGTTTCATAGGAATTCCTGCATCTACAAGAGCTGCACATGCTGCGTTTATGGCACACGGTAGAAGCTACACAAAAATGAATTAAGGAACAAGCAACCAAAGCTGTCTTTTGAATCAATGCACCAGTTATAAATTCTTTCACTACTCTCTATAAATGCTCAAATCGGAATTTCTTATACCGGATTGAATGTTCTTGAAAACAACATCAGTAAATGGTTACCAAGGATCATAAAAAGGATACAGAACCATCATCATTTACAACCTGCACGGCAAGCAAAAAATTAAAACATCATATACAACTCAAATCGATGAAATTGAGATTCATCAAGACAGGATAATTATTACGAGGGGCAAAGGCACTGAGATGGGGTTACTGACCTGAATTATCACTGACGTTGTGGTATTTGGATTAGCCGTCAAAACACAAATACTCTGTATTGTCCTTTTTAGTATCATCTCACACTCCTTTTCGGCTTTTCCTAGAGTCACGCAGAGTCAAAATCAGTCAGAAACACTAAGTCCTACAACACGGATCCAAAAACATCCAGACATGATCAAACTAAATGCATTCAAGATACCAATCTGCCCAGATTTAGGCTTCCATATGACTTCAAAGCAAGCCTTCTCAGGGTTCTCGTTCTTCCTCGTCCCTGCTTTAGGTCCATAAACTGCAGCTAGAACTTTTGTATCACCTAATAGAAAAAAACGAGAAGCATACCCATTAGAAAGTTCCATGAATCCCATTCGAAAAAGGAGTAGCAAATCAGAGAAATTGTGAAAGCTAAGATATATGTAACCGAACAAAAGGAAAGATGGCGTCTAAAACAAGTACCTTGCGACCAGCTAGCAGAGCCATGAGGACGATGAAGGATGTTACGGGAACAAGCAAGAGGTCTCAGTTGATTTGGCGTTCTGCCATCTTCTCTGTCTATCTCCATCGCTCTAATACTTCTCTACACAACAGGGTTTTTAGTAAGTGTCTCTCTTCCTATATAAAAGTTATCAAATTTCTGAATTCTACCAATGAGAAACAGATACATAACCCAAAAAATAACTTGGTTCAAGCTCAATATGGAGTGTACTCACAACAACAAAAAATCATGTTTTTGAATCGTTCTGACCAACATTCGTTGTAGGCTTTTTGTTTAACGAAACAAAAACTTGTTCTTTCAGTTCTACAATACTCGTTATGTAGCAGAAAAATACAACATCGAAACAAAAAACTATCCGTTTCCTACTCTATTGAAAATTCACAGCATTAAAAGAAAAGAAGCAGAGATAGAACACGAACCGGCACAGAACTAAGCTAGAAGAAGAGACGATTCCTTATCAAACTAGAAGAGTAACCAAACAGAAACTATAGTGAAGATTAGATGATTTGCACCTCAATTTAAACTGGGACCGGCGATTTGCAGACCTCGACGGACTAAACCAGAGGAGAGAAGAAGAACGTACTGAAGACTTAGGGCTACTTTGGTTTAAGTTTCAAAACCCCTCAATTCAAATCAATTAAAGTGATTTAGGTGAACCGATAACCGGCCGGTCCGGTTTTTTAAAACATTGGTCTAATTAGTAAACACGGTGGGGAAAGATACTTACTTAATCCGGTGTTTGAACATAATCAATCTTGCCGAGAAATTTCTGAGTAACTGACGGAAAAATCCTACGATTCCTTGCATCGACGATATCGATTTGATCTGAGGTACGGTGAAATATCGAGGAAGGATGGATGAAGAATTGTTGGAATTGCAGCGACAGTTCGAGTTCGCTCAGCAGGTGAAGTCGAGCGTCAGATTATCGGATCGAAATGTCGTCGAATTGGTTCAGAAGCTTCAGGAGCTCGGCGTCATAGACTTCGATCTGCTTCACACCGTCACCGGAAAAGAATACATCACTCAGGTACCGATTCTATTTTGGCTTTACCTCTTTTCCGCCATTTGTTTCCTTGCCAAAAAACTGTGGTGAATACACGTACACTCCAGAAGAAATCGACAGAGGTTTTCTAATCAATTGATCGCATCGCGATGACTAACGTTCCTTGAATTCACTGAGTGATGTGTAAATGGATTGAACCACGGATGATTCCGCTTGTTGCATGATGAAGTTAATCGGAAAATGAAGTCAAATTGCTTGATTGAGCTTCCTATGAAGGGTTTGGTGCAGATGTTTTATTTATATTTATTGATCGTTTTTTTCTTGATTTATCGCAGGAGCAATTGAGGAATGAAATTGCTAGCGAGATCAGTAAATTGGGCCGTGTCTCCGTCATTGATCTCGCGGACACGATTGGGGTTGATTTATATCACGTGGAGAAGCAAGCACAAGATGTGGTCTTGAGTGATCCAGGGCTAATGCTTGTCCAGGGAGAGATAATATCACAGAACTATTGGGATTCAATTTCAGAAGAAATCAACGAGAGGCTCCAAGAATGCAGCCAAATTTCTGTGGCCGAGATCGCTGGTCAGTTACAAATTGGGTCTGAGTTGGTGCAATCCGTTCTAGAGCCTCGGCTTGGAACTTTGGTAATGGTTGCTTCTTCCTCTCTCAGCTTTCCAGATTGTGTTTAAGTGAATGAGAGCTTTTATAATTGTGGATTGTTTTACTTTTTTGTCTTCCAATCTTTCTTTAGGTGAAAGCAAGGCTAGAAGGTGGGCAGTTATATACACCTGCTTATGTAGCACGTGTTACCGCTATGGTTCGTGGTGCTTCCAGGGGTATCTTTGTTCCCTCCAATTTGTCGGCGCTTTGGGCGCCATTGCAACAGTTGGTACACGAAATGAATGGAGCTAGTGGAGTCGCCGTTGAGAACTCGTTTTTCCAGTCTATATTTAACAGGCTTCTGAAGGAAGAGGAGATGCTTGGATCACTACGTGCTGGCACCCATTGGACTCCTAGTGTATGTCATAGAATTTTTTTTCTTTCTTTTTTTTAGGTTTATGGCATCTACAGCATTGTCCATGCTTGCTGTTTCCCATGTTCAGTTACCGTTCATCGGAATAATGTCAAGAGTTTAATTTTGGTGGCAGGTTTTTGCAACTGCGCAAAAGGAATGTGTGGACTCATTTTTTTCACAGGTTTGTTTATCGTTTTCCCTGAAATGTTATTATGTATGACTTCATTTATTCATTATTTGGTTGTGGAAAAGAAATAAGTTTAAACTTCATCAGACTGCAGTTTTAGCATGTTCTGTAAATTTTTCTTTTCTTGAAGAAATGGTGAATCAACAGTTTTATTATTTCTTTTGTTCTGCTTTCTTGCAGAATTCCTATATCACCTATGAGACCATGCAGAAGCTTGGGATTTCTCAAGCCGTGCAGTTCTTACAGGTATTGCATCATGCTAGTTTAGTGAAATATTTCTCTAGTGTTTGAAAATATAAGTTATGGAATGGTATCTAGAATGAGTGTTATGTTGCCTCTCTCATTTTTTACTCATTCTAGTTTTTGTTATGTGACATGTATAGTCTAGATATCCAGATGGTAAACCCTTATCTGCTGTATTTATTCATTCCTCGATGATTGAGATGCTGGATGCTGCAACCGAGGATGCTATTGAACAAAACAGTTGGTGAGGCTAAATGCTCTTATGCTTTTCCCCTCTGTCTGTGGTGTTTGTTTGCTTCTATGTTATGCTGTTGATATCACTAGATCCATTGTTACTGAAATCCTTGATACTCGGTTCAGGATCGATTCTCTCTCTGTATTGCCTGCATCATTCACGTCACAGGATGCAAACAAGATCTTGCTTCTTTGTCCCTCCGTCCAATCAGCTCTCAAGGTGAGATTTTGATCAAATTTGATTACTAGTCAATGCTCTTTTGCAATTAAAGTCTTTTGTATTTTTCCTTTCAGGCTGAGAAAGCACTTATCCTGGGCGATTCCTATGTCCTAAGCAATGGGTTCATAAAGGTAAACATACTAATGTTTTTAGTAGTTTCTCTTTCCCATTTGGTTCTCTCTGAACGTTGCCTTAGTTTGACCTACCAATGTTTAGGGCATATATGATCAAATTGAGAAAGAGGCAGAAGCTTTCAGCATCCAAGCTTCTACTGCTAGTTTGATAAATCCTTCAAGCAAATCTTCAGAGCCGACAGAAAGCATTCCTGCTAATACAGATAAAGGATCAAAAAAGAAAAAAGGCAAGTCTGTCAGCATGAAGACAGCAAACGTTGAAACTGTTCCAGATGATGAAGAGGACGCCCGTCCTAAATCTAAGAGAAACCAAAAGAAAAGTAGGGAATCATCGTCGTCACAGAAGTTGGATTCGAAAGCAGGAGGCAAGAAAGAGTCCGTTAAGGCGCAAGAAGGTAATAACATTATTCCACCAGACGGATGGGTGATGAAAAAGATCGTGGAGTCTGTGCCTGAGTTTGAAGATGAAGGTACATCTGAGAACTCTATTAAGAATGGATTAAAAAATTATATAGCTATGCGTCCATGTGATAGTATGTGGTTTATGGCAGGTATGGAGAACCCAGATTCAGTTCTTAAGCACTTAGCTGATCATATGAAACCGATGCTTATTAACTCACTAAAGGAGAGAAGAAAAAAGATCTTCACAGAAAATGCAGATAGAATGAAGCGCTTGATGGATGATCTTCAGAAAAAGCTTGATGAGGTTGAAACAATAATCAATGTCTTTCCTGTGTTTCTCATATTGGAGATGTTATTCACCTTTATCTGCCAGCATGATAGTATCTTGTGACCTTATTTTTATCAACTTTCCTTTTTGCAGTCTTTCCTAAATATGCAACTGTACGAGAAAGCGCTTGAGCTATTTGAAGATGACCAATCTACCTCAGTAAGTACTTTCAGTCCATTTTGCAAGCAGCACTTGCTACTTAAAGAAGAAAATGTAACAATTTGTTTTCTTCCGGCGCCTAGGTTGTTTTACATCGGCATCTTCTGAGAACAACAGCAGCTACAATTGCTGATACACTTCTTCATGACTTGGTAAGTCAAGACTCAAGAATAAAGTGGAGTTTCAAAGCTCATCTTCTTATTGATTTCGATAATCAAGCTTCGATTTTCAAAACAGGACATCCTCAACAAATTGAAGAATGGTACTGAAGTTGGAGATTCCAAAACTCAAGATCCAGTTTTGCTTGATTCTTCTGAAAGAACGGCACTTGTATACAAATTTGATNGATGCTTATTAACTCACTAAAGGAGAGAAGAAAGAAGATCTTCACAGAAAATGCAGATAGAATGAAGCGCTTGATGGATGATCTTCAGAAAAAGCGTGATGAGGTTGAAACAATAATCAATGTCTTTCCTGTGTTTCTCATATTGGAGATGTTATTCACCTTTATCTGCCAGCATGATAGTATCATATGATCTTTTTTTTTAATCAACTTTCCTTTTGGCAGTCTTTCCTAAATATGCAACTGTACGAGAAAGCGCTTGAGCTATTTGAGGATGACCAATCGACCTCAGTGAGTACTTTCACCTCCATTTTGCAAGCAGCACTTGCTACTTAAAGAAGATAGTGTAACAATTTGTTTTCTTCTGGCGCCTAGGTTGTTTTACATAGGCATCTTCTGAGAACAACAGCAGCTACAATTGCTGATACACTTCTTCATGACTTGGTAAGTCAAAAATAAAGTGGAGTTTCAAAGGTCATCTTTTATTGATTTCACTAATCAAGTTTCGATTTTCAAAACAGGACATCCTCAACAAATTGAAGAATGGTACTGAAGTTGGAGATTCCAAAACTCAAGATCCAGTTTTGCTTGATTCTTCTGAAAGAACAGCCCTTGTATGAAAATTTGATCACTACTCTTAACATATACTTTATTGTTGCACTTGAATAATGCCATCTGATGTTCGACTCTATCTTGTTTCCTTTTCCTTGGGGCAGGCTAAAAAGCTCAACGGTTCATTCTCGAAAAAGGCCCTTGCGTTAGTTGAGACATTGGAAGGAAAGGTTAGATCTTTGTTGATGAATATACTGTTTCTTATAGTTGCTAACGTACTGCTTGGTGTTTTGAAAAAGTTGTTGACTGTTTCTTCTTTCTGCCATCTCTGTTCCTCTTCTCCTGTGGCTGACCATGTTTATACAGCCAGAGTTTCTGTTCTATTAGAACTTTAACGGGAGTCAGTGATCGTAGCGATGTGAAAAATTAAATAGCTATAGGGTCAGAAAAGTGACTTTATTTGTTACTTAGGCCTGACCACTACGTTAAATGTCTGTTTCACGTATTTTCCGCTACCTAGTTACTCACCCTGTTTAAGAGCCTTTGGTTTCTCGTTGATTCTTTCCCTGAATGCAAACTAAAGATCCGTTGATGGGACAATTTGTGTTTCAGCGTGTAGAAGCTTTCATGACCACCTTCAGAGACCTGGCAGAGGAAAGGTATTATATAGTTCTAATTTATCAAGATCTCTCTGAAGCAAGTCTGTTTACTTTTCACCGGATTTTAACTTATTGTTAACTTCGTTTCTGCAGTGGATTGGTCTTGAAAAAGCTTGATAAAAAACTGGAAAGGACTCTCCTACATTCATACCGCAAGGTGTGTGCCACGCATATATTTGTTTCGTTATGTTAAAATGATCTCACCACTGCTTTTTTATCCCTTCAATGACCGGGTGTTTTCTGTGCAAGCAGGATTTGATATCTCAAGTTTCTACTGAATCAGACCCTGTCGCACTTCTCGCTAAAGTTGTCTCTCTCCTTTATATTAAGGTATTTTTTCCATGTTAGTGTAACCAACTATACGCTATATGTTGAAGACTCGGATATCGTTTTGGTTGGAAAATTGTTGACAGGTTCACAACAAAGCTTTACAAGCCCCTGGTAGAGCTATTGCTGCAGCTATTTCACACTTGAAGGTATTACAACCTAGGATAAACTTGATGAATCTGCGTACAAGACTAAGTTAGCATTCTTGTCACTCTGTATTATATATTGGTCTTACATCTATTTTCGACCTTGTAGGATAAACTTGATGAATCTGCGTACAAGACCCTGACGGATTACCAAACAGCAACCGTTACTCTTCTTGCTCTAATGTCGGCTTCATCGGGCGAGGTTCAAATGCTTCTCTTTCCTTTTTGGGATATTCAAATGTTCATTCAAAATGCAACCAATTCACTCTCTGTAGAGAATGAATCTCTTAAGCTGTTCCATTCATATGTACAGGAACATGACTGCTCATCAGACAGAATCCTGACCAAACGGGAACTCCTCGAGAGTCAGATGCCAATCCTTAGGACACTTGTCCTCGGTGACTCACAGCCACAACAGTCCTAATCCAACTAAAGTCCGGCCAAAAGGTTTCATAGTTCCTTAAATGTTCTGATGATAATACCGAAATCACTTCACTAAAACTTGTTAGGACTTGAGAGATCGGACTCGTGTTTACATAATTCAGCTATAACCTTATATATAAAAAGATCTGCGTGGTTCGATCTTAACTTCAAACGAGGGCATCTATATTTCAAAACACTCTTTTATTAAGATTCAGTAGTTTTGATACAACTCGGTTGATGATTACAAGAGAAAAGGGAAGATCACACACTAGCACACAATTTTTATTATTACACAACGTCACATTTTTATCTTCAAACTTTCGAACTTCACCACCATTCCCTTAGCCAGAGATGTCAATAGACTTGACCTCAGGCTTCCTCTCAGGCACTTTCGGGACCATAACAGACAAAACACCATTCTCCATACTCGCCTTCACTTCATCCATCTTCGCATTCTCCGGCAGCCTAAACTTCCGCATGAACTTCCCACTCGACCTCTCCACACGGTGCCACTTGTCACTCTTCTCTTCGTTCTCGCTGCTCCTCTCTCCGCTTATCTGAAGTATGTTTCCATCTTCAACCTCCACTTTCACCTCTTCCTTCTTCAGCCCAGGCAAGTCCGCCTTGAACACGTGCGCCTCAGGTGTCTCCCTCCAGTCCACTTTAGCGTTTGTGAACGCTGCCACGTCTTTAGCTGGTGCGTTTGCCATCCCTGAAGGCGTTAAGAATCCTTCGAACGGATCCCATACGTCAAGCGAGAATGGGTCGAACACGTTTGTTCTTCGGCCTCCGAAAAAGCTTGGGATTAGAGACATCTTTCTTGAAATACTATAATAATAATACTCTTCGCGTTTGTTCTCTTTTATTTGGCTTTGTTTCTTTCGCTGCTTTGTTGATTCTTAGGCTTTTGTGTCTACCCGAATATATAGGGCAGAGAATGGGAGCGAGAGGATAAGTGAGGGAACGTTCTGCAAGTTTCTGGAGAAATCATGGCTCTTCTTTTCTTTATTATAACTTTTGGTTTAAGGGTCGTGTTATTCGGTTTCTCTTGTGCTTACACGAAGTTTCCGGGGACAGCGTGCAATTCCTCTGTTTGGCAGGTGAACGACGTGCCGTTCTTTTGGTCAATAAAATTTGTTATGGGCTTCGTTGCTGGGCCTTAAATACCGTAACCCATTTCTGATTTCGGCCTACGTGCACCTAAGTCTCGTATTAATGGTCGAAGATCATATTTTTAAAAGTACTTCGCGGTCCGATTGGTAACTTAAAATGGTATAAAATTTTTAGTGGTAAGCTAGATTTTTTAGCGGCCTACGTGCACTAAATCTCGTAGACTCGTATTAATGGTCGAAGATCATATTTTTAAAAGTACTTCACGGGTCCGATTGATAATCTAAAATGGTATGAGATTTTTAGCGGTAAGCTGGATCTTTTAGCGGTAAGCTGAGTTGATAAGTGCTTATGAAATAGTTAAAAGCTGTAAAAAAGAGTTGTAAACAAAAGCGGTACAAAAAAACTGAGTGTAATACTGTTAGTATTGCTTTATATACAGCTTTTATGATTGATAACTATTAAAACGGTATAAGTCGTATCGCAGCTGTTTGTTTGTGTTACCAATCAAACCCCACATTTCTAGAATACATAGAAATTAGTCTATATCCATATATCTTTAGAACAAATGGATCAAATATAATAGTAGACACAAATTACACCGAACACATCAAGAGACTCAATGTATTACATGTGGATGTAGGCAATGCCAATGCTTGCAGCCTCGCTTTGCGACGGTGATTGGCGAAGATGACAGCGATGAACACGTATGTGATAAGAACAAAGGCTACCGCAGATACCACACCGAGTATAGTTGGCAGTTTACTTTTCTTTTCTTCATTGGTTAATCCACCTGACCCGATATCAAATGTAATGTGTTTTTTTTTAGTTCCCTTTTTTAATTTGTTCTCTCTATAAATGCATATACACTAGTAATATTTCATGTTATATATTAGTTAGTTTCATCACATTAATAAACCCATCAAGATCACAAGTTCAAATGGATAAAAAAAAGTCCAAATACGAACCTGAGCTCACTCCATTGCTTCCTCCATTGCTAGTACCACTCAAGCCTTAACAGAAGAATAAAATTTATGTATATCACATTGAATTGGTAACTTCATGATCCAAATATATTAATAATGTTAGAATTTTAAATTAAAAACTCATAAACTAAAAATGAATCGAGGAAAAACATCTCAACTATAAAGTTAATGTAAGAACTCATCAACTATAAGTATGTTTTTTTTTTTCTCTTAGTTGAAATTTGGCATTTATGTTTATGTTTAGGTACGTAAATAAATTTTCAAAATTTTTTGTTTTCTTATCAATTTCTTTTGCAACTTTTGCAAATTGTAAACACATACGGATTCTTATTCCATTTACGTTAACATTTTACTATTTTTTGATTAATTACAATTGCACACATAATCCTTTCAGTTAAAATCAAACACGATTTATTGTAATCGTGGATACAAAATAAAAAAACAAACAAAACAACTGTGGCCTATTTTTGTTAGAATCCTACATTGGAAATTAAAAAAACCTATAGTAATATTTTTTTTAAATGAGTCAATCTGCTCACTTTAAATTTGATTTTGAGTTGTAAAACATGAAACTTCTGTTGTGTTACCTTAGAACTTCTGTTGTGCCATATGCAACTCGTTGTTGGTAAAATAAACCTTCACCAGGACCTAGCTCATCATACATGATGCCAACGGCCAAGTCAACAATTTCAATGGAGGATACAAAAGGGTTTGATGACGAAGATGTACGCACGAAGCAACGCTGGTCTCTCCATTGGTCGGAGCATATATTAACTCCAAGGTATAAGGTCACCGAGGTTATTGACACGGTGCCTCGGTGTTTTCCTTCGAACACTAGGCTGAAGGTTGGGGATGAGGACTTCCCGTCGTAGTTCCCATAGTAGAACATCGTTCGCACTAGGACTTTCCGCCTTTTGTCACCGGAATGTTGGAGTAGCAATTGGATTCGTCGTTGGAGAATTACCGGAGTGTGGTGAGGGATTTCTCGACGGTGGTGGAGGAAACCGGAGCAGACTTACCAGATGTGATGAAGCCTTTGTCTCCGACCCATTTTATGTTGTTGTTGTCTACGCTTGACAATGACGTTTCACAGTCTATTTTTACGCCTGAATCGTGATGGTCATTCATGAAAAACACTAAACAAAAGTTGATAAAAATAAATAAAACACAAAAAATCTCATAATCATGTGACTCGATCCGGACCAAGGTGTTCGATTTTACGAAAGAAGAACGTGGATTACGTGAGATTCAAAGACTATCTATAATTAACTTAAGTTCGTAGATAAGTACTTACTCCCTTGAGAGTGGGTTATGATGGAAAGAAGGATCGAAGAGAAGAAAAAGCGAATCAACAGCCATGGCGGGAGCTAATTAATCTTTCAACTAATGCTCTATACAGATTTTATACACACCTTATATATAAGTTGAAATCGAAGAAGTTAACACCACATTGAAGTTTTGACCTTTCTATTTTCCAGCGAGGAATTAATTTGTTTTTCAAATTACAAAATATTCCAATAATATGCATTTCTTTTTTCAAAATCATTATACAATGTGAGGAACATGAAATTATTATTATTTCTTTTGGTAATCAATTTTATGTTTTTCAATTTCCCCTCATCCCTCCCCCTCTTTAAGTTTTGGCTGATCAAATAATCATTTCGTGGTGGTCCATTTCTTCAGTTTTATAAGAGGTACAAGTTAGTCTTTTTTTTATATATAAATACAAGTTAGTTAGTTTATTTAACCCATACTTTAATATAATTCTATCATAATTTGTCAATTATTGAAAATTAATCTTTGTATGTCAGCTAGTTGCAGATTAATGTTAGATCAAATCATTTTTCAATGCCAATATATATTATATTAGGTGATATGTCCGCAAATTGTGCGGGCTATAAATAATTTGAGTGTTGAATAATTAAATAATATTATATGTTGATTTATCTGTATTTTCATATATGTAATGAAATATGTTGTAAGTAATATGGGTGTATGAACATTTTATAGTTAAAAATAATTATACGTCAAGTGAAAAGTGAAAACAGTAAAGGATTCTAATACAAGTTGAAGATATGAAAGGCAAGATGATAACTAAATAAACCGAAAATAACAATAAAATACATAATAAATTGTTTTTTTTTAAAGCCAAAAGCATACAAACTAAGTAAGATTTTGAAACATTTTCTTATAGACGACATTTATCGTTTTCTTTTACACCTTTATTTCTTTGTTTGTTATTAAAACTTTTAAGTTTGGATCTACATTTTTTCTGACAAAATATAAGTTTCATTAAACTAAACGTGATGCAACATAATCTTTATACAATGGAGTTAGATAATGAGGAGAATGACAACAATTTGAGTAAAAAATAGAGTTTGGAGGACCCATTTTAACCAACATATGTGTTAGTTCGTTGGAACATCTTCCAGTGAACACAAATTTATAATCTTGAAGACTTGAAACTTGGGTCATGATCTCCCTACAGATATTGTGTATATAAAAATCCACCCTTTTTTATAGGGAGCTCATGAGAGAAAGCTGATCTAAGTAGAGACAAATCGACATTCCTAAGTGATTGTCCTTGGATTTTGTTGATGGTTATTGCGAAAGCTAAAGCCAAAAAAAAATTCTACAAAACATTCTGAAAGAAAACCTTGTGTCTGATAATGTCACAAACATCCTAGGTATTAAAATTATTTGGCCAATAATTTTCTCATTTCCTGTTATAATTTTACCTTCAACCACATGTCGAACCATCTGGGTAATAATAGGTCTAGTGCCATTACATATCCCACCCCTTGGGATTAATGTTACGATATGACTGGAGCACTAACCTTTAATTTCAAGCAATATTTTTCGTAATCCAGAAATTTTGATGCTATTCAAATACAATGTTGGGTAATCTGCGATTTCTAATAGAGCTTTATCTGAAAAAATAATGTTGTTAGAGCTAAGCTATACTTTTTTCTCACCAGAGATATTTATATAATAAGAATATCAGTAGGAAAGAAGTGAAACAACCAAAGAAAACAATGCGAAAGAGGTAAACATTTTTGGAATAGTAGAATTAGTAATATGAATAACATGAAAGCATGTAATCGTTAATATTATTGTTAGGACCAGTTTTATGGTGGCCAATTCCGGTATGCCACATCGACAAGAGGGCCCTCCAAATAGTGCATCTACCTGCTAAAGGTAATCCTTAGGCATCACGACCGATGGGATGGACTCCGAAGGTAAAAGAAAAACCTAGCGGTCGAAATCTTTATCATTCTAGAAGAGATGTGATGGGACGGCGGAATTGGCAGAACCAATGAGAAGGCGCACCAGAAATACATAAATAGAAGAGGAAGAAGACTAAAGAGGAGGTCGGTCGAACCCCAAGAAATGCCAGAGAGGCTCCCAGAGACATCAAAAACACCATAAACACCGATACTAACAGGCGATATAGGCCGTATGGGTCTCGTGATGGCATGTCCTTTAAGACCATGCCCCATGAGGTCCCTAAAGGTCAGCAATTCCCTCACCACCTAACGGCCGGAAGAAATCTTTCGTCCCTCTCACGCCGGATATGGACTTATGCGCCCTATCACTAAATAAATAGACATGCATCACGATCTCCGGACATGATGTCCTACATCGAACCGCATAAACTCACCCTCTCGAGTATTTATTCTGACTTGGGCGTCGGATAACTTTCGGAAGGTAAATCCTTTCTCGTTACTCCTGAGGGTTGTCTAACCTGTCTGCTAGTGATTTCATGGTCTGGAGACCCAGTTCAGCACCAGCTCGAATACTACTCATCCCCAAAAAAGACGAACCAGGGATACAAAGTGCGACCACCGCGGAAAACACACACCCCCATTTGCATCCCGCAAAATGCTCCCGAACAATTATAATGACAACTTTAGCAAATAGTCTCATATTTTTTTCAACCAAACTAAACCTTAAAATAAAAATTGTATCACCAGTTAACTCCAATAAACGTTTAAATTAACTATGGGGTGTATTGAATATATAATTTAGGAGGATGTGAAATGATTTAATTTTTAATGAGTTTTTAGATAATTTTGGTTAAATTAGAGAAGTTATTATGATTTGTTATTAAATTTATATGAAATTCCAACTAATATTATGAGATTTGATTTTTTATATTTTTAACTAACAAACTCCACCAAAATTATTTAAAATCACTAATAATCTTCTCAAATTTACTACTTAAAATATTTGTAATAACAGCAGATTTAAATGTACATTTTCAAATTATTAGTTTAATAACATGAGATTTTAAAAGAGCTTTTAAAGTTTATGTTTGAATAACATATAATTTGTCTTTTTAATACAAATCACTCTAAATTTCAATTTGAATACACCCCTTTTAGTGCTTAATATATGATGAAGTAATGATTGGAATGAATGACAACAATTGTAAAGAGTATTAAATGAAATGAAACCAAAAGAAATAAACATATGATAAGCCGTGAACTATTTACTCAAAAACAACTACAATAAACTGAATTTCTCTAAACTTCACTAATTATAAATGCAAATTTCATAAATTCATGTGAATATAAATTAACAAAACAATTTAAAATAGAAAACACATTAAGTATAGCATCAAAAATATTATACGGTAGTTTTGAAAGCATATAATCATTATTCTGATCCATTTGTTCTGTTTCTCAACTTAATGTCAATTAATTCCAGATATATAAAACAAAATATTGTCCTAACTTTAAAACCCAAATGTATTTATCATCAAATATGTATACTAAACTTTTGATAATAAAAAAAAATGAAACAAAAAATTAAATCTAGAATTTCCTAGACAATTAAAAACCCCCTAAAATATCCTGATATATCTTGTTTTCCTCCTTTATTTAGATCTCAAACATGCTCTCAATATTTATCAAACAGCATATTATTCAAGAATTTATAGACTATAAAATAGCTGTATTGTAATTTTGTACCAATTACTTTTTATGATATTATTAAATTAATTATATTGATTCTAAAATTTTAGGCCTTTTTGCTATACAAGACAAGCATTTTTCTATAAAAACAAAACAAATCGTGCGGTTTAAATGACAATCGTGTGATTTTAGAAGCATAGATAAAAGAATGCAAATGATCATAAATATACATATATTAGTTTTCATCTAGAAAATTTTGATTTTTTTAATTCATTGCCTCCAAACGGAAAGGTTATATTCCATATTCCAAAATTAAGCATTTCCCTCAGTAGCATGCATAATGCATTGTAGAAGAATGGATTTTTTTTTTCTTACATTGAATTAATTCTGATTATTCAAAGATGGATATAATATGCAGTTTATTAATTTTTTTAATATTTAATGATGTTTTTTACATTGAATAATTTCTTAATATTCAAAGATGGAGATGGTATCTACTTTATTGTTTTCTTAATATTTAATGATAATCTCCTAATTAATTGTTAGTCAAATATATATATATATATAAGCTTTCCAAAAATTTACTATAGTCAATCTTTCTTATGAAAAAATTCTCTCCATTCTCTATTTATTCACCGAAACAAGATATCAACTTCACACTATTCAAACCGCAAAACCCAATTATTTTTCTGAATCTTCTAGAAAAATGACACTAAAACAAACTAAAGTGATGTTTTTCTTGTTAGTTCTAATTTCGGCATCAATTTTCAGACAATCTAAAGCGAACGAAGGGAATGCGACTTTTTGTCCGACAACAACGATAGATAAGGTGCCAGGATGTTTCGATGCAATAAAATTAGCATCAGATGCAGATTTCAGGCGGCTGTCAAAAGATTGCTGCACAGCAGTGAGATCAATACTTTTTGATAATTGCTTCGTGAATGTTTATATTGGTCTATCTTACGCTATTAATATCTTCAAAAGCATTTGTATTAAGTTTCCTCCTGCCTAGGATCAAGTTTATGATTATTGTGTATCTTATAATAATATATAATAAAAATAAATCAAATTTACCTTTTTTAATTATATTGCCTCATTCAAATTATTTATATGGATACAAATGATATGTTTGAATGGTATGTAGAGTTTTCACGTTTTTTATTTAATTCTATCAAATATATACAATTAACAATAATAAACGTATAATGATAAAAAAGTAAAATTTAACAAGTTATTTTTAATTTATACTGCACGTTTTCAATTTATAAATAGTTTACACTAAATATCATTCATCTAATAGATAATAGTTTTTAGCGTTTAAATTTATTCAATTCTCAGTTTTTCCATCCTCTTGATTCCGCTATTTTGTTATTCAGCTATTCTGTTATTCTGCTATTAAGTTGATATACCATTCAATCCTAAAAATTAATCAAATTTAATTTTTAATTAAATTGTGTTTTTCTGTCAGCTAGTTTCAGATTAATGTTGGATCAAATCATTTTTCAGTGCTAAATATATATTATATAGAAAACTCGATTTTGACTTTCGATATTGATACAGTTATTATACACAATTTGTGGTCTTATTTGACGCAATTTGAGGTCTTATTCGACATAGAAAAACAAAACAAAAATATTACAACCTGAGGCATTGTGATCTTAGTAGGCTTGCATGCGCCAGCTAATGTGAGCAGTAAAGTTCAAAACAACTAACTAGTTACTTAATCATGCTCTTATGAATAATGGTAAATCTCATTTAAGGTTCTTAGTAATTTTTTATTGTGCATTTAATCTAAGAATTCCCAATTTATTTTTCCGCCTGCAATGGTAAAACTTTTGATGAGGTTCTTAATTAAAAAAAATTGATTTTTATTTTATTTTATGAAATGTTTATTTGATTTATTGAAACATAAAAAAAAGTTTTATTTTTTTCCCATAAAAAAATATCGATCCACTCTCTTTCAGACACGTGTCACTAAGATACATATCTTAAACATGACTTAAAGTTCTTATTTAAGATACAATTTTCTGATTGAAACCCAATTTTTATTTATTTTTTAGTTTTAATTACTTAAGAACCTAATCTAAGATACACCATTGTTCATGGTCTAACTTTGTTGTATACGTTTTTTTTTTGTCTTCTAGTCGAATAGAGGACAATTTTTCAAACCCAAGCCGCTCATAGAGTTTTTTTACTTTCCAATGAGGAAATATCTCAATTTTATATTTCATTCCGGGCTGAAATTTTGTATTCGTTTTACCCATTATATTTCATCTTAATCCTCTTATCATTCCATTGAAAGTCACATTCGTCTTTCCTCACTCTTGGTCTTTACTCTTTACAGGCCCGACTCAGAGTACAAGCGGACTAAGCCATGGATTAGGACCACCAAATTTATTTATTAATTGTTGGGCCATATTTTTATTATAAAATTTGTAAAATAGTACATTTATAAGGTCACAGCAAAAAAAAGTTAAATAGAAGATAATTTAGATTTTTATATAGTAATTTATATATGGTTAATTAATTTTTTTAAACTGATATTATTTAATAATTATAAATATATAAAAAATAGTATTTATTTTTTTGATTTTAAGCCACCAATTTGGTTGGGCCGGCATTGACTCTTTATAGACAAATTCCGGATCGGTAAACCAATTTTAAATAAAATCTTTGATTTAGTTTTTACATCAACAATTTGGCAATCATATATATCTTATATTGCCTTTCAACTACTTTTTCCCAATAGTTGTGTGACAATTGTTGCTCGGATATAACTTAAACGAAATATTCTTTATGAAAAAAAAAAATCATAAATA
This sequence comes from Alliaria petiolata, assembly GCA_020283515.1. Classification (NCBI taxonomy): domain Eukaryota; kingdom Viridiplantae; phylum Streptophyta; class Magnoliopsida; order Brassicales; family Brassicaceae; genus Alliaria; species Alliaria petiolata. Next base: position 80,684,883 of record JAHZTW010000001.1, read on the forward strand.
AGAAAGCACATATGTAGAATAACAAATGCATCCAGTTTCATCGACAACTAGTGTCCATCGTGATGATGATCATCTTGAACAACATACGAATCATTCGTGTCACTACTCTCAAATTGCTGTCCAACTAGAGGCGACATTCCGGTGCCTGTTCCATGCACTTGAAAACATACGAGAGACCAAAAAATCAATATTACTTGTAATATATATATTCACATATATAAAATTTTGATTAGTAATATATATAACGGTTAAGTAACGATATATATACCTGTGGACGTAGTTGGTGCTGTGTTGGACCGTGGCTTAGCGTTTCGACGCTTTCTTAAGAAAATAGCTCCAAACGCTGATGAGAGAACTGCAAACGCGGAGGCGAACGTAACACCAAGAATGAGTGGTAATTTGTTTTTCTTCTTTTTTCCTCCATTGTTTTTTGCCCCACCTAAAGCCGTCATAGAAGAGTGTCAAAATTGTTTCGTGTAACAAATAAATTGAGAAAAATAAAGACATGTAATAAATTACCATATATATATGTCCATTATTTAATAAAAACTAATTGGATCTTTATTTGCTAATTAAATGTAGTTACATAAACGATTTTCCAATTTAATGTTATATTTTTACTGTTAAATTAATTTATATGAGTATTAAAATATTTAATTTAATGACTTTTAGAAGAAAAGAATGGATACAGATTGTGAGTACAAACCTCCTACCGCGTTGTTTGCACTTGGTCTCGCTCCTGCGGAACCTTAATGAATTACCATTATTTATACCAAACGAAAATAATTAATATCATTCAAAGCATTAATTTAGAATATTAGAATAACCTCCCAAAAAAAAAAAAAAAATTAGAATAACCTTTATTTTTTTAACTAACCTTCAGGATCATCAGTACCGCCTCCGCCTCCGCCTCCGCTCCCACTGTCCCGGCTGTTACTTATCGAATACAGCTCCAAACCATTGATGATGGGAGGCAAAACCGAGTCATCAGTGGACCGAAAGACTATCTGGGACTCAGACGTGGCCACTACATCTCTCAGGACGACTTGAGTGGCTTTCCCAAAAACCGGTACGATGGGACCCGAACCCACTCGTGTGCCGTCCAAGAAAACGTTGAATGACCGTTTTTGAGTCCGGCCTAGACTCTGAGGCTCTGAGAAGTAAAAAGCCAAGTATATTGGTAGACCGGTTAAAGGGAGAGCCATGTTGGAAAGTTTTAAGATTTCTCCTAACGATGACGATGCCTTCGACATAACAACTTCTGGCGGCTTGTTCGACGCCCCGGTTATGTCTATCGATGGGGCTGAGGTCGTTAGATCGGTCAGTGTGTCGTCGGACCCTAACGGGTACCATGGCCTACCGTAAGGATCTAACGGGTAGCTAAAACAAGTTTCCAAGAAGCCAACATTAGGTACAAGAAACCAATATAAACTGTATTTTTTGTTAAAGAAGGCTCTGTGTATACCTTATGCTCTCTTTGGCACCGCAAGTAGTTCTTTGTCGGGTAATCAGACCTTCGTCGGGACCAAGATCGGCGTACATGCCGACATCTAAGCTGTAAACTTCGATGGACGATATAAAAGGGTTATCGGATGGAGACGTACGCAAGAGGCATACGCTAATACTCTCATTCGCGGGAGCAAATATCAGCTCCGAGTAATAGAATGTCTCCTCGTCGTTGAGAGAAGACTCAGTGATCTCAACAGAATCGCGGTGTTTCCCGTCGTAAACCAAGTCGAAAGATGGCGGCGAATAATTCCCGTCGTAGTTCTCGTAGTAAAACTTCGTCCTCACGAGCGTTTTTTGGCGTTTTGTCACCGGAATGTTGGTGTAGCAGTTGGTTTGACCCGTTGGGAAGTACCGGAGGGTGTTGAACGGCTTTGTAACGACGTCCGGATTCTTCATCGGCTCGCCGGTGGTGACGAAGCCTTTATCTCCGACCCATGTTACATTGTTGGAGTCCACGTAGGATCCCGTTGATCCACAGTCAATGCTTATATCTAATGGTGATCAAACAAAGAAAAACGATTAGTGAGTTAAAGATAATTGAATTTGGGTCTTAAGAAAAAGTATTAATGTTTTGAGATTTTTATATTTGTACGTACTTTCTGCGACTGAAAAGATTATGGCCGAGAGAGAGAAGAGAGTGATGAGATAAAGAAGCGCCGCCATCATCAACGAGCTATATTAACTTAATTACATGCACACATACCTAATATATAGATAAAATGAAAGTATTCTCCATATATATATCTAGTTGACTTGACTTTTAGAGATTGCACAGCTCATATAATATTAGCACAGCGGTTTAGATCTGGATTTTGGTTTAAGAAAATCGTGATTTCAACAAAAGGAATAAGGTAAAGTGTGAAAAACGACTAACCCGCAAAGGACCATACTAGAGACACCATTTTTAAAAATTTATCGCTTATAATTGTGAGTGGGTTGGCAAGTTTTTCCTAGATTAATAAAGTAATTCTGTACTGTGTTTTAGTTTGTGTAGTGCGATGAAATCAGTTTAGAAAATAAATTATTTCCAACAGGATCATGATTATATATAGAAAGCCAAGTAAACTCTAGAATAATTTTGGTTTATATTAGCGTCTACATATCTTTTTTGGTATTTACCGCGATAAAATACTATGTTGAAATATATTTCTACATCACTGACCATATTTTACAAACTAGAGATATTATTTAAGGAAATGTAGAAGTGGTCACTTATTTGTAGGGAACTTGATTGTTTAGGAAGAAGAATTGACTCTTAAGTTTGGTTCATCTTATAATTTAAAGTGGACATTTTAAAGTCAACGCCGCGTTTGTATTTTTGTATTTTCATAAAGTTAAAAAGAAAAAAGACTTCATTTAAAGTAAACGGCTCACGTCACGTTCAATCATTTTCAGTTATACGTACATTGTATTAGTATAAAGACACATGTTTTTTTATATTTTAGTGAAGTCAATAGATATATTTAACGTAGTGGGAACAAAATGGTTGGAATTTTTCATGTGTTCAGCCGATTTCCCCGCATCTAAAGTTCTAAACCGTCTGTACTAATCATAAATTGTCACTGGTGTAGGGTTCAAAAGTAGACTAAAAATGGAAAACCTTGGAAGTAATAGAACCAAGTGGAGAGGAAATAAGATTGAAAAAGATTGACAACGATGCCATCTTGCAGGATGGCAAGTCTGGCACTCATCACGGTGGAGATATCGAGCATCAAAGAGGATAAACAAAATATTAATATTAATTTTTGCCAAAAAAAAAAACATTAACCAATTTATAACCTATAATTTACAATAATGGTTAGTAACCAGAACAATTTTTAGCTGAAATATTATAATCTCAAAAATATTTAGTTATTTTGTAAATTTTGCATGCAGCGGTATTTCTTTCTCTTGTTTTTTTTTTAAAATATTAATGTATTTAATTTAAACAAAATATGCAGCGGCAGTAAAAAAAATATATATATATATATATATGCAGCGTTTTAACAAGAAATCTTACACAAGCCCATAAAAGAACAAGACGATCATTTTCAACCAAGCTTATGACAAATCATTTAATCAAAAATGCATTGTTTTCTCAACCGGTATTTAACCATTTTATATATTAGTTGTCTTATATCTGTTGGAACTCGATCTTTGCTTTGACTTACATGAAAATGCCCACTAATTAAAACTACAATCTACTACTATAGTTTCACATATCATGTTTTTTTATATGATAATTGAAATATTGCAATTATCTAGGTGAAAGATTTCAAATTCATCATTTAAATCGACAACAACAACTACAAAATAGAATATAGCTACATATGTGACTAAAGACAAAAAAAAATTCCTGAGGTAGATATATTCACGATGATACTTTTTGTATCAACGAATAATTTGAAAATTTTGAACATATTTCCAGGTAGTCGCGTCTAGGCCTCTCCATGATGATGATGATCATCTAGATGAACAACATATGAATCGTTTACACCAATAAGCTCATCGATATCATATAAACCAGGCTCATCGTGCCCTTGGTGGCTTACGTCGCTCGCCAATTGCTGTCCAACTAGAGGCGGCGATATCCCTGTCACTGCTCCAGGTCCTTCAAAACATATATAGGACAATCCCAAAATATATAATTTTCATCTAAATTTGAAAAAATTAACCATACATGTGTCTAAAATAATCAAAGATTATATATATGTTTTCATCAGGAATACTTATATACCTGCGGACGTGGTTGGTGCTGCATTGGACTGTGGCTTAGCGTTGTGACGCCTCTTTAAGAAAATAGCCGCAAACGCTGATGAGAGAGCCACAAACGCAGAGGAAAACGTAACGCCAAGAATGAGTGGTAATTTGGATTTTTTCTTCCTCCGTCCAATTTTGTTTGCCCCACCTAAAGACAATTGTATCAATCAAACATTTAGATATGTTTCATTAATAAAAACCACATAATCGAAATGGATACAATTTGCGAGTCCAAACCTCCAACTGCATTAGTTTCTCGTGTCGTTGTTCCCCCAGAACCTAAAATTATATAAACCATAATAACAAAATAAAAATAAATTAGCATCAAGTGATACATTTACACTAAATTTATCATCACTCATTTCACTCCAAAAATATCACAGTCCAGGTTTTGGCTGTTTATTTCAAATTGTAGAATATTTGGTAGGTTACCACCAATAAGGTAAGAAAAATTAAGAAAATTAATATGTTTATATATAAGTGAGGAAGTAAGTAACAACCTTGCGAATCATCATTGCTACCGCCGCTTGCTCCTCCTCCTCCTCTTTCTCCTCCGTTATCACTACCGTCCTGGCCATTACTTATCGAATATAGCTCCATAGCATTGACGATTTGAGGCAAAACCGAGTCGTCCGTAGACTGAAAGATCACTTGAGACAGCGAAGTGGCTACTACGTCTCTTATGACGACCTGAGTTGCTTTCCCGAAAACCGGTACGATGGGACCTGATCCTAGTTGCGTATCGTCCAAAAAAACGTTAAACGACCGTCTCTGGGTCCGACCTAGAATCTGAGGCTCTGAGAAGTATAGAGCCAAGTAAACAGGTAAGCCAGCAACGGGGAGGGTCTCGTCTGAGAGTCTTAGGCCGTCTGCTGACAAAGCCTTTGACATAACAATCTCTGGCGGCTTATTGGGGACACCGGTGATATCAATCGATGGGGCTGATGTTGTTAGCTCGATGATTGTTTGGTCGTTGGAACTTGACGGGAACCATAACCTACCGTACGGGTCTATAGGATAGCTAATAAATTTGCAACAAACCAACAAAAAGGAACAATTAATTAGAATATCTTTCAATTTTTTTCTAAATTCAAATTTAAGAAGAATCTTACTGTAAAAACAATTTTTTTTTCTTTGAATTAATTTTACATTCAACTGAAAATAAAAGGAACACAAAAAGTTAATTCGGTATAAAAGAATATGACAGGATAATCAGCCTGAGAAGCTAATAATAAACCAATGAAAATGTGATTAAAAAGAAACGAAAAAAAAAAACTCATACCCAATGTATATAAAACGTAAGCTAATTTACAAGATGTTAATAAAACGTAAGCTAAATTTAGAAAGTACTCCAAAGTACACACAAAGAAAATGTTAGTCCACTTAGAAGATAAAAACAAAAAAACACCAATTCTTTTTTTTTTAAACTCAATCAATAGATTTAAATAGAATTGTTAAATATGTTTTAACTCGTACCCAATAAACTCTTTGGCCCCATACGCAACTCTTTGTCGGAGAATGAGACCTTCGTCGGGACCAAGAACGTCGTACATCCCAGCATCCATACCATAAACTTCAATGGAACTTATAAAAGGATCATCTGACGGAGACGTGCGGATAAGGCAAACGCTGATATTCTCACTCGCCGGGAAATATATCACCTCCGATACAAACAGTGACTGATCCTCGTCGCTGGGCGACGAAACAGTAAACACAACATTGTCAAGGTGTTTCCCGTCGTAAACAACGTTGAACGACGGCGGCGAGGACTTCCCGTCGTAGTTCCCGTAGTAAAACAACGTTCTCACGAGTGTTTTACGGCGTCTTGTCGCCGGGATGTTCCTGTAACAATTTTTTTGACCGGAGGGGAAGAACCGGACGGTGTTGGCCGGCTTTGTCACGTTACCGGGAATCTCAAAAGATTCACCGGTCGTGACGAAGCCTCTGTCTCCGACCCATGTTACGTTGTCTGAGTCCACGTAGGATCCAGACGCTCCACAGTCAATGCTTATATCTAATGATAATGTGGAAATTTTAAATTAAAAAAAACGATTAGAGACTAAATATGATTAAACTATGTCAAATGTGAGATAAAACGAAGATTATGGAGTGTAGAGAATTGTATTTGTTAATGTTACGTACTTTCTGCGAGAGAAAGGATAATGGTTGAGAGAGAGAAGAGAGTGAGAAGAAGAATCGCATCCATGATTAACGAGCTACCTAGCTTACATACACTGATACACGCATACATTATATATGCATGTATATGGTTGACTTGACTTATTGTGATATTATTATTAGACGCGTATATTCGCATAGTTTTGTTTTTGTTTTGTTTTTGTTTTTTATATTATTTTTTGATTGAGAATTTTGTTGTATGCTATATGATTATATGGGAACAGAAACGAACAAGATCATTCTCTGTCTACGCATTACTTATTTCTTTCTCGGTGCTCTAATTAAAAATCAGTTTGGATAATTGTTTAGTTGAAAACATTTTTAACACGGTCATGACAATTTCTAACACGGTTAAATTATTATATGTAAGGAACCGTCATTTTTTTATGTTCCTAAAATATAATTGTTTTATTTTTATGTTATTTATTTCTTATGATCATTTCGAACCCGGTATAGCCCTTTTAAAACTCTGTTTTTTTTCATTAAAAAATAGTTTTAATGATATTTTTATGTTTTTGAAAATTAATTCTATTATATACGCAATTGTTTTTTACAAAATAATTTAAATGAAAATTTTTGGTGTGAGTTTCTTAAGTTTTTGAACTATCCATCAATTAAATATTAATATATTTAGTGTTAACATTTTAAGAGATATTGGATGAAAAATTCCCAAAAGAAATGCTTTAATGAAAACAAAATATATTTTTCTCTTTTTTTTTTACTTTAAAAACAAAACATCTTTCTTTTAGTCATTTCCCTTTATTATTATATTTTTTTTTTAATAATTATATACTTATTTATGCTGTTTTGCTATTCTATTATTATTGCCAGGCCGACTATCCCGAATTACATATATTTTACAAAATATAACATATATGTAAGGAAAGGTACAACCGTACAAGTGACAGTTAATTTGTATGAGATTTTATCATTTAGGAAGAATCATTCACACTTGAGTTTGGTCCGACTTATCTGATTGATTGAATCTGGTCTAATTGTTTTGGTCGATTCCGCGTGGAATGGACATTTTAGAGTTTAGCAGTTTTTGTATTGTAATTATAGGCCCATTTATAGACTTTGAAAGTAAATGGCTCACGTTCATCCAATTTTCAATTTATATGCACTGTATAATACCACTGACATCATGTAAATTCAACGATATGGTAACGTGTGGCTGTGAATTTTTTAGCTATTTTTTCCGAAAATCAACATCAGTCCAAATCATAGGTTGGAATAGGTGTAGGGTTCGCACGTCGTTCGAAGAAATAAAAAGCTAAGTAATATCGGTAGAAATGTTTTCTTCCCGGTTATAGCAAGTCTTCGTCCTTTCTTTCTATCAAGAGTTTGTTTTTGGTTATAAAATTCAATCAATAGTTTAAATTCATTAAGTGGTCCACTTGCTTTTTAACAGTGCTAGAAAGAGAACTTAACACGTTTAGACTCTCAATTTAGGTCAAAAAGATATATATGAAGGAGGGTAGACACCATTGCCTCATTATTTTTCAATTACGTTAGAAAAGCTGACGTTGTAAATTTAGTTTATGAATGACTTTGTAAAAAACTGAATAAATCTCTTAAGTCTTAACAAACAAACTTAATTATATTCGAATTTATGCATGATAGAAGTAATAACTATAGTTTAGTGGCCATAAAACTATATTAAATTAACCAAATGATTATATAATGTTTCAATTTTCAAACGTGGTCCATGAAGAAAAGAAGAAAAACAAATAAACTTGGTCGGACGGTTTTGCCTCTCATTTGGACGTAGTGGCGGTGACGCGATCAATGGCGGTGGTTATCTTCTTTTGCAGAAGGATAATATCCAATCAATGACATATCAGCACACAATTTCGTGTTTAATTTTGGTTGACCTCCAAAATAATCTAGTCAAAGTACACGGTTGGAGAGAATATTTTTAATAAATATTACATTCTCGGTTTCTATCCAGCATATGATTCATACTATAATAATCTTTTTTTGGCTATATACAGAAGTGTAAACCTTAGTAAATCCTTAAGTGTAAATCATATTATAGAATTCAACATTGAAAATGATGAAATTTTATCTGAAATATAAAATATACATCAAAGTTCAAATTAATAATTCAAGGACAAAACTAAACTTGTTAATTTGCTCATTTTTATTTTATGGAAAGTAGTTTTTAAAAAAATTCAATATATTAAAGGAGTGGTGGTCTAGTGGTAGTATAAAAGGTTGATTTCTTTGTTCCTTGTTCAAACTTCTGTTGGGACAGAATGATAATCTTTAATTTTGGGAGGATTAAGCGCAATACTTAGAATTCACATGATTTTCAAAAAAAAACCTTAATATAATTATAAAAAAAAATATTGATAAAGTTTGTGTCCTCTTATGAATTTGAGCATTTTTCGAGTAATCGAGGAAAGCATTACAACGAGCATAGCAACAAATCTCCCCACTGATGAGAAATAGAGAGAAAACAACAAATCATTTGAACCCATAGCAGACTTTAACAAAGGAAAAGGAAAGAGGAAAAAACGTCAATGTTTTTAATACAAAAAACCAAAGCCTTTTTAAACGATCATAATAAAAATGAAATTGATAAATTATTATTGTAACCCTGAATCAGTTACTTCCAGTCTTCCTTCATAGACCTTTCGCTATAAGCTTCTCCTGATGCCTCTTCCACTTTTTGGCAACACGTTGTGATTTGTGAACTTCTACATATGCTTATCGAAAGCCATAATGGACTAACGTTATCAGACGGTGCTATGTGAACATTGTAACTTTTCCATTCCAAATCTTCAAAAAATACCTAAGAGCTCTGTTTTTTTATCGATGTTGTTTGAGATTATCATCAAAGTTAATAGTGAACGATTATCTCGTGTCCATAAATAAATGTCCACTATCATTTCGAAATCTCCCTCAGATTTATCGTCTGATACTAAATATCAACAAATTATTAAGAGAAAGAGTATCAATCGTATATCTTTCCAATCCCTATGATCACTCTATTTGATCTATGTAATTACTTCTCTAAATATCTCTAGAACTATCTCTTCATTTTGTATATAATTGTATCGTTTACACTGAGAATAATATAAGAATCATATCTTCTTTACATGGTATCAGAGCGGAACACTCCTAAGACCTAAATTTTTATTTTTCAAGCCGCCTCTTTCTTCTTTCTTCCTCGCTCTTTCTCTGTTTCTGTTCTGTCTCCTCCGATCTATTCTTCTTCTCCACATCTATCATGTCTGGCTTTGATAACGGTACCTTAACACCCCGTGGTGTTACAACATCTGCTGACACCGTCTCTCTCAACTCACCATCCCTCCTCAATATCAACATGGCAAACATCACCAAACTCGGCACAGACAATCACCTCATGTGGAGCCGCCAAGTCCATGCTCTTCTCGATGGGTATGACTTATCTGCCTATCTTGATGCATCTGCAAAGACACCAAATCCAACAATCATGACCAACGGCACCGATACAGTTAATCCCGACTATACCTTTAAGAAGCGTCAAGATAAGTTAATTTTCAGTGCCTTGCTTGGTGCCATCTCCCTTTCTGTTCAACCTCTTGTCTCTCGTGCGACAACAGCTGCTGATATCTGGACCATTCTCGCGTCTCTCTACGCTAAACCTAGTAGAGGCCACATCAAGCAACTACAACATCAACTCAAGCAATGGACCAAAGGCACTAAAACGATTCATGAGTATGTTCAAGGACTTACCACACGTTTTGATCAACTTGCACTTCTTGGGAAGCTGATTGATCATGAAGACCAGATTGACTATGTCCTGCGAGGCCTCCCATACGAATACAAATCTATTGTTGATCAAACTGAAGGAGGAGAGGTTCCCCCATCGCTTACAGAACTTCATGAGAAGCTTCTTAATCATGAAGCGAAGTTGCTCATGTCTTCCTCAGTCTCATCTCTTCCCATCACTGCCCACTATGCCAATAATCGTTCTTATCAGTCACGCAAGCCCACTCCCCGTCCACAACAATCTTGGCATAATCCGACTTCACGTGCTCCTCGTCCCTATCATGGCCGTTGTCAACTATGTGGTGTCCACGGTCACTCCGCCAAGCGTTGTTTTCAGCATCGCCCTTCTTCTCAGTCCTCTCAAGGTCCCTTGCTGCCAACGCTGCCCTATCCGCCGAATTCATGGCAGCCTCGTGCTCATCTCACCACTGCCTTCTGACATAACCCATGGATACTAGACACCGGCGCTACCCACCATATCACATTAGATCTGGCAAATCTCTCTCTCCATCAACCTTACTATGGTGGTGAAGAGGTTCTTGTTGGCAATGGAAGTGCTCCTCCTATCACTCACACGGGTTCTGCCTCCCTTATCTCTAATTCAAAACCATTATCTCTTTCTAATGTTCTCTATGTCCCAGATATCACCAAGAATCTTGTCTCTGTCTATCGACTGTGCAATGCTAATAAAGTCTCAGTGGAATTTTTCTCTGCCCATTTTCAGGTGAAGGATCTGAGCTTGCGGGCTCTATTACTCCAAGGCCGTACTAAAGACAATCTCTATGAGTGGCCAATCTCCAAACCAGCAGCTTATTTCTATGCTCCAACTGTCAAAACATCTATCTCTGATTGGCACTCACGTCTTGGCCACCCTTCTTTTCCTATTCTTAAAACTATCATCTCTCGATATTCCTTACCTTGTTCTGAAGTTTTATCTCAATCTCTGTCTTGCGTTGATTGTCTTCCTAGTAAAAGTTACAAACTTGCTTTTTCCCAAAACTCTATTTCTTCTTCTCGTCCTCTTCAAATTCTCTACACTGATCTTTGGACATCTCTTATTGTCTCCACTGACAACTACAAACATTATCTCATTCTTGTAGATCACTTTACGCGCTATACGTGGTTCTACCCTCTCAAACTCAAATCCGATGTGAAAGAGACCTTCATTCGTTTCAAAGCTCTTACTGAAAACCGATTTCAAACAAAAATTCAGACACTATTCTTAGACAATGGAGGAGAATTCATTGCTTTACGTACCTTTCTGTCTACATCCGGGATTACACATCTCACCTCCCCTCCTCATACGCCTGAATACAATGGGTTAGCTGAGCGACGCCATCGTCATATCGTCGAAACAGGTCTCTCTCTTCTACATCACGCCAAACTTCCCAATACTTTCTGGTCTTATGCCATCTCTACTGCTGTCTACCTAATCAATCACATGCCAACACCAGTTCTATCCCTTGCTTCTCCTTTTCATCTTCTTTTTCAAACCGTGCTGAATTAATCCAAATTAAAAATATTTGGATGTCTCTGCTTCCCTTGGCTCCGTCCTTATCGATCTCATAAACTCGAACCTCGATCTACCTCCTCTGTGTTTCTCGGATACTCTTTAACTCAAAGTGCATACCTTTACTTTTACCCGCTCCAGAACCGTCTCTATGTATCTCGTCACGTGCAATTCAATGAGCAAAGCTTTCCTAACACCTCTCTTCTTCAACAATCTTCTTCCGATTTGATTCCCATTAACTCATCGTCCCTTTCACCATCCCATTCTCACATTCCGACCAATCTCTGGTCAGTTCCGTCAGCTCTCTCTTCTTCGCCCCCCAGCTCTGATCCTTCTCCATCACCGTCGAATCTCGCTTCGTCGTCTTCATCAACTTCTACATCCGCATCTGAGAACACGCTGACAATGTCGACCGCTACACCATCGGACCACGATTCCCACAAAATTGATGACGCTCAGATTGATGATGGCTCCCAATCCACTCCGTCGGAGACATCACCAACGCCAACCGCCGCTGTTATGTTTGAAGCGCCATCATCACCGTCATCTTCAACAAATGGTGCAGGCTCGTCTCGCTTCTCCTCACGACAAAACGATAATGTTTTGTCTCCACCAGAATTAAGTAACCAGGCCCAGTCTTCATCAACGGCCCAACAACTCCTTACCAGCCCAAATTCTAAAAGCCCAGAAACAACATCCTCACCTCGTCCAGGCCCATCCACCATCGCATCTCCACCTCCATCTTCTCAGACAGCTCCACCATCTCATCTGATACCAGAAAATCAACATAAAATGGCTACTCGTGCAAAACAGGGCATTTCTAAGCCAAACCCAAAATACGCCAACAACACCACTGCCAAATCAATTGATCCGATTCCAAAAACCATAACCCAAGCTCTTGCTGATCCTCAATGGCGCAACGCAGCTTCAGACGAATTCAATTCCATCATCGCCAACAACACCTACTCTCTTGTTCCTCCTCCTATTAATCAAAATATTGTTGATAGTCGATGGTTATTTACACTAAAATACGCACCTGATGGTTCCATTCGCAGGCACAAAGCTCGGCTCGTCGTGAAAGGTTATACTCAACGGCGTGGCATCGATTTAACAGAGATATTCAGTCCCGTTATCAAGTCAACGACAATTCGACTTGTTCTGGATGTTGCCGTTAGTAGATCATGGCCAATCAAGCAGCTAGATGTGAACAACGCTTTCCTCCAAGGATCATTGACGGAAGAAGTATATTGCACACAACCACCTGGATTCATCGATGCCACTCACCCACACCATGTTTGTCGTCTACACAAAGCACTTTACGGCTTGAAGCAACCGCCGAGAGCTTGGTACCAGGAATTAAGCAGCTTTCTCCTAGCATCCGGTTTTGTCAACTCCCTTGCAGATGCTTCCCTATTCATCCTTAAACGTGGCACCAATCTTCTCTACATTCTCATCTATGTCGATGATATACTCATCACAGGCAACAATCACAACCTCTTACAACATACACTTGACTCTCTTGCAACAAGATTCTCTGTCAAAGATCCCGAATACTTCAATTACTTCCTCGGCATTGAAGCTCACCGGATAGCACAAGGCTTACATCTAACACAACGAAGGTATATTCTGGATCTTCTCACTCGCTATCAAATGCTTGATGCGAAGCCTGTCACTACACACATGGCTACAACTCCAAAACTCTCCTTGCACTCTGGCACTTCGCTATCTGATCCAACAGAGTATCGCCAACTCATTGGAAGTCTCCAATACCTGGCGTTTACCCGACCAGACATTGCATATGCAGTGAGTCGTCTCTCTCAGTTTATGCACACCCCAACATCAGATCATTGGCAAGCTGCTAAGCGGGTTCTACGGTATCTCGGTGGAACAATCTCTCATGGTCTCTTCTACAGTAAAGACAATCTGAGTGTTCTACACGCTTATTCCGACGCATATTGGGCAGGTGATCTCGATAATTTTGTATCCACTAATGCATATATAATATACCTTGGCAAACATCTGATATCTTGGTCTTCTAAGAAACAGAAAGGAGTGGCACGCTCCTCCACCGAAGTTGAATACAGATCTGTCGCAAACACTTCGGCCGAGATACGTTGGATTTGTTCTTTACTCACAGAGCTCGGCATTCACATTTCCTCAACTCCGGTCATCTACTGTGATAATGTGGGTGCAACGTATCTTTGTGCTAATCCGATGTTTCATTCTAGGATGAAACATCTTGCTCTAGATTACCACTTCATACGGAATCAGATCAGATCCGGTACGTTACGGGTAGCTCACGTTTCCTCTAAAGACCAATTGGCGGATGCATTGACAAAACCCCTCTCTCGTGCTCCTTTTACGAATCTCTCTTCCAAGATTGGAGTTTCTAAAGCCCCTCCATCTTGAGGGGGCATATCAAGGGAAAGAGTATCAATCGTATATCTTTCCAATCCCTGTGATCACTCTATTTGATCTCTGTAATTACTCCTCTAAATATCTCTAGAACTATCTCTTCATCTTGTATATAATTGTATCGTTTACACTGAGAATAATATAAAAATCATATCTTCTTTACACAAATATCATGATTACAAACATATGAAAGTAACAAATAGAAAATAGTGTTTTAAAGATCTTCAAGTAAAAGTATCCACCTCCACGTAGCATGATTCCGCCTCTCCAATAATCCCAAAACAAAGCATCCATGGTATGAGACCATCCACATTGGGGGCCTTTTACATAGTCTCTCAAAAATAAAATAAAAATAAAAAAGTGGGTATAAATATTATTCTTGAGAGACTATGTGAGAGACTTCCAATGTGGATGCTCTGACAGATCGATTAAATTCTCTAATTTAATCCACGATCAAATGAAATCTAATTGAGTTATAGATAAACAATTCCAAGCAAAAGATAGAGAGATCGTACTTTTTAAGTTTTCGGACATTGTACCGTCGAAACTATTGAAAAAATAAGAGAGAAAAAAAGTAAATTAAGGTTAAGTCGATTCAAGTAAATTAAGGGTTCTCAAAAAAAATTGAGGGTTAGATCCCATATTATAACTTCATTCATCTTATGTTAAATATTGGCTTATGATTTAAACTTGGTAAATAATGTATAATTAATAGGTTTGATATTTTTTCTAGAGTTTATTTTACAACTCTCCTTTTTCAAATTTTTTCTTATAACTTTCTGAAAGTGAAAAATAAGAATAAACTGAATATCTTATTATATAAAGTAGGATGCGTCAAAGTTGCTAATTCACATGATCGCGAGACATGGCAAGTTAATCGATCGGATTTTGACATGTGTCATAAGTATATATCTAAAAAAATGAAATTAAAACAAAAATATATATTTCAATTTAAGAAAAAAAAAGTATTTATTTCAATTTAAGAAAAGGAGAATACAAAATAAAGTAAATAAGATGGCTAATTAACTTGATCGCGACACGTGGTGCTTCATTCGATTCAGATTCTCACACATGTTCCGATAAAATATTAGAATTTATATTAACTATGAAAAAGATCTATTTGAATTTAAGAAAAGGAAAAAATAAATAAATAAGATTAACTATGATATAAGTATATATCTAAAAAAAGAAATTAATACAAAAGTATATATTCCAAATTAAGAAAAGGAAAATAAAAAGTATCTATTTCAATTTAAGAAAAGAAAAATATAAAAATAAAGTAAATAAGATTGCTAATTAACTTGATCGCGACACATGGCGCTTCATTAGATTCAGATTCTGACACATGTTCCGATAAATATTAGAATTTATATTAACTATCAAAAAATCTATTAGAATTTAAGAAAAGGAAAATAAAATAAAAAGTAAATAAGATTAACTATGATATATTTCAATACTGTGACACGTGTCCCTATCAAATATTAGAATTTATATTAACTATGAAAATGATATATTAGAATTTAAGAAAAAAATAAATAAATAAATAAGATTAATTATGATATATTTCTAATAAGATTAACTATGATATGGAGAGTAGAGAGATCATATACGAGAGATGACTATGAAGAGAAAAAAGACTTTGTTTGCTTGGAGAGAGTTAATGGGGAGATCGTTAACATACTCGAATGACTCGAATTGCATACCCCAAATTTTAAATGAAACAGAACAGAAAAAATAGTTGATAAAGTGTGTGAACTACAAAAGAAGTAGGGTTAATGTTGCTTAGGATTCACAAATGATTCTGTGTTTTAAATATTTTAATTAAAAACATATGAGAATTAAAATAAATAAACAACTCTTATGTTTTGATTTTGTGTTTTTAATATATATATTTTTTAAATTAGTGATCCGATTTTGTTTTCTATTTAAAAAAAAATCATTTTAACGGGTTTAAAATTTTGTTATTACAAATCCGCATAAACGTGGGTCCTAATCTAGTATATAGATAAAAGAAAATGTTACTATATAGTATTGAGTAAGTTGATTTTTTTTTTTTTGTCATCAGCCTCAATCCCTAGAAGGGTTCGGAAGTCCAAACCGGCGGAATTGAGTTTACATAATAAATAGGATAAATGTAGTCGCGGGCACCCCATGCCAATTTGTCTGTCTTTGTGTTTTGAGCGCGTGGGATATGCGAGATAGAAAAGGTCGCAAACTCCTTCATGCTTCTCTCGTATTCCTCCAAATGTATTGCGAAGGCCGGCCATTCTTCTGGGTTAGACACCATCTTCACCAAATCAGAACAGTCTGTGACGAAAGCCACCGCCGAACGTCTAGCATCGAGCATGCAGTGCATGGCCCATATCAATGCTTCCAACTCTGAATGTAATGGGGAAATACTCCGTCTAACATTTCATGGTCCCATTAAAGTTTCTTCTGTACCCACAGTTGGGCAGTACCAACCTAAGCAAGTGTTAACCGATGTTTCCTTCCATGAACCATATGCATAGCATCTGAATCCATCGTATCCATGTTCCTCATGTGCCACGTTCTCCAATTGTCTATATCTGTCATGATCAATAACATTAGCAGAGTTCCATGCAATGGTTTCTGCTTGCGCCATTCGTAAAACCTCTCTCGAATCTTTATCTATATTTGAGAAAAGTTTATCATTCCTTACTTTCCAAATGTACCATAATATTTGAGTAATTGATTTAAAATAATAATTTACTAGCTAGATCCAATCTGCCGACAAAATGAAAAACCCAACCTTTTTTATTTATTTGACAACGGTAAAATCCAATCTATAAAGTAGAAACCGTCGGTAATTAGCTTTCAGCTTTAGATGTGAGGAAGACTATGATAAAAACTCTCTACATAGACGTGGGCTAACAATTATGCTATGGGCTTCTACTAATCTTGGCCTTATTTAATCCAATAAATCATTCATAAAAACAATGTATTAATATATCATTAACTTCACTATTACATCAATCAATTTTGCCAGCCATTAGAACAATATTAATATATTAGTTCCGGTGTCTTGTTAGGTAATATTTAAGAAATAATGTCATAAGGAGCATTAGTGGGATCGTTATTATTTCCAATTAATAGTTATAGTATGTGTCATGTTCCATATGGTTGTATAATGGAGTGGTTAAACGTAATGTTGTCGATCTTTTAAATCTTGCAAGCCCAAAAATATCCATAAATACAAGTAGCTCTAATCTTCTATATTTTGGGAAAAGGGTGACACATAGCACCCAGAAAGTCTTTAGAAAAGCAAAACGCCAAGATTTAGTACGATTAAAGACGTAATTATAGTAAGATTTTTATATTAGTGTTATAATTTTCCTAAAAAAAACTTCCAGCAGAACAAGAAATCAACAAAGGATAAATAAATACTGATATAGAGATAGACCCACGAGAATTTAATTTACAATTCCAAAATGAACGCAGCCCGAAAAGAGCTTTCATGAAATCTAGTGATTTCTTCATCAGTATTGTCGGAAATTTCAAATAAACATTTCAAAAATTTACAAAAAAATCCCCAATAAAAGTTGACTTTGCTACAAACCACCACCAGTAGACACCTGAAACAAAAATGAAGAACACAAATTCGTAACTTTATTAAAAAATAAAAATACTATATAAAAAATATATGGACTGTATTTAACTATTTTCTACATATTTATAACAATTTTTCGGTGACAACAAAAAAACAGCTTTTCTTCATAGTCATATTTATTGCGACGAACATTTACGTTTTCTAATCATTTTCTTGAAATTCCATATTTCTCTTACTTTTTTCAGCCATTAAGAGAAAATTCGGTTTTCTTTCTTCCATCTTCTTTCTCTTCTTCTCCTTCTCTCCTAACTCAAGAAATAAAAATATATACTCTTTGAGTTCATGTTTTTGCAGAGTTCACAAAGAATCAAACCTCCTGTTACCAGTCTGTTCTTCGCTGGAACCTAGACTCTTTTACGAGTACAGTTTTTGATATATTATTTTATTTTAAAAACACCAAAACTCAAAATCTGAGTTTTCGGTTTCTTGATCTATTCATTTAGCTCTGATCCTCAACTTTAGCCTTTCATGGGACCGTTACTTCTCCTGAATTTCTTGTCTTAAAGGTAATCTTCTTCAAAATCTATCATCTTTGCTTGATCTTTGCTGAGTTTCTAGTTCATATGAGAAACCCTATTTTCTCACCAATCTGATTGATTCTTTCTCTCGATCTGTTCCGTTTCTTGTCAAATCTCCAGGTTTATTTTTGTTGGGTCAAGATGGGTGTTGAAAAGTTGGGAAATTTCGTCTTGGTTTCAACGATTTCTTGCTTGATTTGCATCTGCCATGGATTCACACCTCAGGACAATTACTTAATCAACTGTGGCTCACCGGCCAATTCGACCGTAAACGGTCGAGTCTTCATGTCCGATAAGCTCGCCTCGAACTTACTCACCTCTCCCAAAGGAGAGATCCTCGCGAGTCAAAGCGGCTCCTCCGACATTTACCAGACGGCGAGAGTCTTCACCGGAGTCTCTTCCTACAAATTCTCCGTCGCTCGTGGCCGTCACTGGGTCCGTCTCCATTTCAATCCATTCGATTACCAGAGCTTCCAAATGGGCTCAGCCAAATTCGCGGTTTCGTCGCAGACCCATGTGCTCTTGAGCGATTTCACAGTCAAAAGCCAGAGACTTGTCAAAGAGTACTCTTTGAATGTGACCACTGGTGATCTCGTCCTCACGTTTACTCCTTCGGGTACTTCGTTTGCGTTTGTGAACGCCATTGAGGTTATATCCGTTCCCGACACATTGATCACTGCTTCTCCGCCTCCAAGGTTTATAGGAGGCGGTTCAGGGACGTTTCAGCAGAGCTTGTCATCGCAGGCTCTCGAAACAGTTCACAGAGTGAACATGGGAGGTCCTCTCGTCGCGGCTAACAACGATACTCTGACTAGAACTTGGCAGCCTGATTCTGGTTTCCTGCTTGAGAAGAATCTAGCTAAGTCTGTGTCTAAGATTGCAACTGTTAACTTTGTTCCAGGCTATGCAACAGAGGAAACCGCGCCAAGAACCGTCTATGGTACTTGCACTGAGATGAACGCCGAGGGTGACCCGAGTAGCCGTTTCAATGTCACTTGGGAGTTCGAGGCCGACCCGGGCTTTCAGTACTATTTCCGGTTTCATTTCTGCGACATCGTGAGCTTGTCTCTCAACCAGCTGTATTTCAATCTCTATATAGACTCAATGCTCGCTGTTATGGATGTGGATCTCAGCACTTATGTGGATAACAATCTTGCTGGTGCATACAGCATGGATTTCGTTATGCAGTCGCCAAAGGGTAGTAACAAAATCCGTGTTAGCATCGGTCCATCGTCCGTTCACACCGATTATCCGAACGCCATTGTGAACGGGTTGGAGATCATGAAGATGAACAACTCTCAGGGTCAGCTAAGCACCGGGACATTTGTTCCCGGTAGTAGCAGCTCGGCCACTAAGCAGAAGAACGTCGGGTTGATTGTAGGCGCCACCATTGGTCCGTTGCTCGCGTTAGTCCTCTTGGGAAGTTGTTGCTTTGTCTTGTGTAGGAAGCGGAAACGCGGCCAAGACGGTTATTCCAAGACTTGGATGCCGTTTTCGATAAACGGAACTTCGGTGGGAAGCAAAGGCTCCAATGGAACCACGCTTACAAGTATAACCACCAATGCCAATTACCGTATTCCCTTTGCGGCGGTTAAAGACGCTACTAATAACTTCGACGAGAGCCGCAACATCGGGGTGGGCGGTTTCGGTAAAGTCTACAAAGGAGAGCTTAACGACGGCACTAAAGTGGCTGTGAAAAGAGGGAACCCGAAGTCTCAGCAAGGGCTTGCGGAGTTCAAGACAGAGATCGATATGTTGTCTCAGTTTCGTCACCGACATTTGGTTTCTCTCATCGGTTACTGCGACGAGAACAGTGAGATGATACTGATTTACGAGTACATGGAGAACGGGACGGTGAAGAGTCATCTTTACGGCTCGGGTCTTCCTAGCTTGACTTGGAAACAACGGCTTGAGATCTGCATTGGCGCGGCTAGAGGGTTGCACTACCTTCACACGGGTGACTCGAAACCGGTCATCCACAGGGACGTGAAATCCGCAAACATATTGCTCGACGAGAACTTCATGGCTAAAGTTGCAGACTTTGGACTGTCTAAGGCCGGGCCCGAGCTCGATCAGACTCATGTGAGTACTGCTGTGAAAGGAAGTTTCGGGTATCTTGACCCGGAGTACTTCAGAAGGCAGCAGCTCACTGATAAATCCGATGTTTACTCCTTCGGTGTTGTTCTGTTCGAGGTTCTCTGTGCCAGACCCGTTATAGACCCGACGCTTCCGAGGGAGATGGTGAATCTTGCGGAATGGGCGATGAAATGGCAGAAGAAAGGGCAACTGGATCAGATCATCGACCAGTCGCTTCGAGGAAACATCAGGCCAGATTCGCTGAGGAAGTTCGCGGAGACGGGTGAGAAATGTTTGGCTGATTATGGAGTGGATAGGCCGTCCATGGGAGATGTGTTGTGGAATCTTGAATACGCCCTGCAGCTACAAGAAGCAGTGGTTGATGGCGAACCAGAAGATAACAGCACGAATATGATTGGAGAATTGCCTCCACAGATCAACAATTTCAGTCAGGGAGACACGAGTGTTAACATTCCGGGAACCACGGGACCGTTCGAGGAATCGAGCATCGACGACCTCTCTGGTGTTTCCATGAGTAAAGTGTTCTCGCAGCTGCTGAAATCCGAAGGAAGATGATGAGAGAGAGATTGGGGCCAGAAAAAGTCGGAAAGATCTGATCTTCTAACGGAAACAGAAGCAAGCAAACAAAATGTAACGAGGAGAAAAGCATCAGGTGTCTTTGTCTGCTCGAGCTGTTTCTTATGCTGATTTTTCCATCAGTTATGATACAAATACTTGAAAAGTTTCCTCTTTTCTTTTCTATCTTTCGTCTTCCTGAGTTTTTTGTATTTTCTTACAGATTGATGTTCATTTGAAGTTATCTGAAATCTGTTTGTTCTTTTTTATTTTTTTTTCTACGGATGTGTAACATTCCTGTTGTTTCAATTGTACTGTAAGTTTAGAAGTTAAAACTTTAAATCTTTCATGTTTTTATTTGGTTTGAGAAACGGTTTATCATTTTCAGGCTTCGTCTTCGAACAATATTTGGTCCGGTTCCATTGGGTTGTTAAATCTTAATAATCCTTATAGTTTCCTTTTTCAACTCTTTTTGTATTAGATTAGAGATTTAATCCATAAGTAAGTAAAACCCATCTTACGAGAAGCTGATATAAATCCATAAAGAATAAACTTTCATTAGATAAACTGTGACATTCCTAAAAATGCAGAACAAATCAACAAATGGTATAACGAAGTCTAGAGTCGATCAAACATCAAGATTTTCATTTATAATAAGACCCATCAATGATAAATTTCCAATATTTGTTTTATTTAATTATTCCCATAGACTTTCTAGTGGTTACTTTGCTTCACGGATCAATATTATTAACCTTAGTAGAAGAAGCACAAGACAAACATTTCCATACGAGCCTGAAAACAAATTAATGCCCTACACGTCGATGATGTTTTGCTCTTCTTCGTACATTTCTTTGCCGCTTTCTTTTTCCCTCCTCCGTTTTTCTGATCACCAATGTCTCTGCCGCTACCTCTGCCACCTTCGCATTCGCTCTCTTCTCTTGTGAAAGTGTAGCTTCTAAGGTACATTTGCCTACAAGATATCCTGTCAGCCACCGTGATACGACGCTGGCTACCGCTGTGGCTGATTGACCGAACAAACTCCACCTCTGCCATTGGCCACTTGTGAAGGTTGGCGTAAGTCGTCACAGCGTCGCTTTTGATGTTTACACAATCACCTATGCATTTGGAGGCCATTGCAGCTTTGTTTGGAGGGTACTTACTTTAACTTCTAGTGTGAACTGTTTTCCTTTTTTTCTTGTTGTGAACGATGGGGTTATATATATACATTTTTAGAGAAATTGTTATCCTTATTATTTTGTATATTTATTTTAATAGAAAACACCAAGTCAGAGTGAGAAAAGTGAGAAGTTTTCTCAACTTATCGCATCATGTTATAGGTCGTCGTCAACCACTCAACCCTATAATTTTTCTATAATACTTGTCAAATAAACACATGTTTATTTGGAATTTTTTTATTTAGCAATACTCACAAAGGAGAAGGTCTCCAAAATCCCTAAAAGCTCTCCTCCTATCCCTTATGCATTATGAAATCAGTTCTCTCTTCCGACTTAAAATCGTTTTTATGCTGACTACTCACTGATTCATTTACATAAGAGGAAATTATAATAGCAGAAAAATATGTATTTGACTTTTAGTATCTTAAGGGAAATAGTTGAAGAATTTAATTGGTGTATGTTTATGGTAATTAAAGATCATAATTCATTCACAATAAACGGGTTGAAAAGCTTTTATCAGAGCCAAAGACCAAAGCATAATAACTACTAAGAATCATATATTTCATTCACGATATACGGGTTAAATGGCGTATATAAGAGCCAAAACCAAAGCATGACTACTAAAATATATATATATATATGTTCAAACTAATGTCCATTTTGCATGATAATGGCCATATTTGATTTGCTTCTTTGCGTTTACCGTTACCATGTTACAATATTCTATTTATCCATGGACATGGAAACGCAATCTTGAACTTAGTTAAACGGAAGGGGCTATGTTTAGTATGTATGTTACGAAGTCTTATATGTCCTACAAAATTCTAGTCACTATACATGAATTTTTTCCGCTACAAGAATGAAGATTATAGACTTTCGTTTCTATTGAAATCCACCAATGACAAAATTTTCAAAACCTTAATAATTATTCTTGTCTCTATTGATAAACTTACTTCACTTTTCAACATTAACCTTAGTTGAGAAAACACAAGACTATTGACAAACTTACTTCACCTTTTAACATTAACCTTAGTTGAGAAAACACGAGACAACCATTTCCATATGAGTCTTTCCACAAATGCCATATGCGGCATCGTTTTATTCGTCCTCATACTGTTCTTTGCCCCCTTCTTCCTTTCTCTTCCTCCAAAACATCTCCGTTCTTTTCTTGTGTCACCGGCGTCCTTGTTATCTTGATCTTCTCTTTCTCCAAAACATCTCCGTTCATTTCTTGTGTCACCAGCGTCACTGCCACCTTGATATTTTCTTACATCTTCATTATCCTCTTTTCTTGAAAAGGTATAACTCCTAAGATACATTTGCCTACAAGATATGCTATCCACTACCGAGGTACGTCGGCCCTGGCTACCACCGCGGCTGATTGACCGTACGAACTCCGCCTCGGCCACCGGCCACTTGTAAAGTTTGGCGTAAGTCGTTCCCGGCCGAACACAATCCACATCACTTTTGATGTTTAGACAATCACCTATGCATGTTGAGGCCATGACTAAATCTCTCTACAAGTTTTTTTTGTTGTTGTTGTGAATTTCGGATTTAGATATACAAAAACCTATGGTGTATATAAATACTTGGGCATAATGCAGGATATAGTAAATGATAGAGAGAGATTGGTGGCAATAATATCTCGTCTATCTATTTTGGTAACGGTTAGAGTTGACTGAAGAAGTAAGACTCAATTAGAGTGAGCTTCATAGTTCTTTCTCCTTTTCATAATTATTATCAATAATGATCATTAAAATGGAATATAATCAAGGAAAGATTTGACTAGCCCGAAAAGAAAAGGGACAGATTTGACTGATTCTAATAGATAAGTCTTATTTTTTTTTTTGGAACCTTTCTAATAGGTAAGTCTTGCTAATATTTTGTTATATGCAAGTATTTTTTTTTTAAACGGGTAAATGCAAGTATTATGCAACATAATAAGTAAAGGGACAGATTTGACTGATTATAATAGGTAAATAAGTCTTGCTAATATTTTGTTAAATACAAGTATTATGCAACGTAATAAGTACCTTTTATTTTTCTGTTGACACAAACTCGCAATATAAAACATTCTATTTCGAAACGTAACGGTTTAACCAATCAGATTTTACTGAACTTGCTCGGTCAGCTGAAAGACCTATTTATGATATAATCATATCCTAATTAGTCAAGCCAAAATATATTAACACATCAGTTGATATTACCTAGAACTAATCAATGACGATCTTAGACTAAGACTCATAGACACGAAGACACGTACGGTTTAGTTAGCATCATACCAAACGTACGGTTTGAGTTCACCAACTATTTCCTTTAAATCTTCAATCTCCACTATCATATGATGATTCATGGGTTGACTGAAAACCCCCTCCACTCACAGAACTTTAGTTCTTTTCACCCAAATTACTTACATCTTCACAAAAATCCCTAAATTTATCATATTCAACTATAAACTACCCAAACTATTTTAATATCTATACAAAATGAAAGAGACTATTTAGGGTTCCTAAAGCCATCCACATCAGCAAAAAATTTATCTACAAACTCGGCATGTCAGCAAACTTAATATAATTTTTTGTGTTAAAAAGATATTCTGAAAATAAATTAATATATATATTATTAATCTAATTATAAAATGCTCATTAAAATATATATATAATATAAGAAAAATGTTGAAATTAAATTACATGTCAAACGCAAAAGAAGCTTCTACGCCTTTCAATTCAGAGAAACTTCACAAACTTATTATTTTTGTAAATCAGTACTAACTGGCTAATGATAATAATAATCTATTATATAATGTTTTTGATTTAGGGCTCCTAATGAAAGAAAAAAAATACTACATGAATACAATCAAAATAAAATAAAACGAAAATTAATTAGAAGCGAGAACAATGAGGTGCTTGAGTTGGCGATCATATGTTTGATAAGTTATTTAATTTTCAATTTAAATAAAAAATTGTTTTCAATTAAAAAAGAGAAATATTATAGTTATTGAGTTCAATCATATAACGAATTCAGTTAAAACAAAATAATTTCAATAATATTTTGAAAGTTGGTGAACAACAATGAGTTTCAATACGCATTTCAAGTTTTAGCTTAAAAGTTAATTTTGACATATCCAATGAGGTTCTTCAGTTGGAGATCATATGTTTGATAAGTTATTTTGTTTTAAATTTATAATAATATAAAAAAGAGAAAAACTTTTAGTTGTTGAGTTCAATCATATACCGAATTCAGTTAATCAAAAAATAGTTTTTATAATATTTTGAAAGTCGGTAAAAAACAATGAGTTTCAATACGCATTTCAAGTTTTAGCATATAATTTAATTTTGAAATATCCAATGATGTGTCTGAGTTGGCGTTCATATGTTTGATAAATTATTTTGTTTTTAGTTAAAAATAAAAAAATTGTTTTCGTTAAAAAAAGAGAAAACTAATAATTGTTGAGTTCAATCATATACTAAATTTAGTTAATTCAAAAATAGTTTCAATAATATTATGAAAGTTGGTGAAAAATAATGAGTTTCAATACTCATTTTAAGTGTAAGCTTAAAAAATAATTTTGATATATCTAACGAGGTGTTTGAGTTGGAGATTTTATATTTGATAAGTTATTTTAGTTCCAATTTAAAATAAAAATTTATTTTAGATTAAAAAGGAGAAAAAAATAGAGTTGTTGAGTTCAATTATATATCGAATTCAGTTAATTCAAAAATATTTTCAAAAATATTTTGAAAGTTTGTGAACAACAATGAGTTTCTATATGTATTTCAAGATTTAACTTAAAAATTAATTTTGACATATCTAATGAGGTGGTTAAGTTGGCGATCATATGTTTGATTAGTTATTTCGTTTAAAATTTAAAATGAAACAAAGTTTTCGATTAAGGAAAGAAACTTTTTTATAGTTGTTAAGTTCAATCATATATACATAATTCAGTGAATACAAAAATAATTTTAATAATATATTGAAACTTGATGAACAAAAATGAGTTTTATTACACATTTCAAGTTTTACTTTTGACATATCCAATGAGATGCTTGACTTGGGATCATATATTTGATAAGTTATTTCAATTTTAATTTAAAATGAAATAAAAAATAATTTTAATAATATATTGAAACTTGATGAACAAAAATTATTTTTAATAATATTGAAACTTCATATATTATTTTTGTCAAAAGTATATATGATTGTTCAGTTCAATCATATATACATAATTCAATGAAAACAAAAATAATTTTAATAATATATTGAAACTTGATAAACAAAAATGAGTTCTATTACGCATTTCAAGTTTTACTTTTGACATATCCAATGAGATGCTTGAGTAGGGATCATATATTTGATAAGTTATTTCAATTTTAATTTAAAATGAAAAATTGTTTTTGGTTAAAGAAAGGGCAATCTTTTAGTTGTTGAGTTCAATAATTTACCGAATAAAGTTAATCCAAAAATAGTTTCAATATTGTTTTGAAATTTGGTGAATAACAATGAGTTTCAATACGCATTTCAAGTTTTAGTTTAAAAGTTAATTTTGACATATTCAATGATTTGTTTGAGTTGGCGGTCATATGTTTGATAAGTTATTTCGTTTTTAATTTAAAATGAAAAATTACTTTTGATTAAAGAAAGTGAAACTTATATTTTGTTGAGTTCAATCATATACCGAATTCAATTAATTCAAAAATAGTTTCAATAATATTTTGAAAGTTCGTGACAATAATGATTTTCAATACGCTTTTCATGTTTTACTTTAAAAGTTAATTTTGACATATCTAATGATGTGCTTAAGTTGGCGATCATATGTTTGATTAATTATTTTGTTTTTAGTTTTATATGAAAATTGTTCTCGATTAAAAAACGGGAAAATGTATAGTTTTCGATTAATCTAAAAATGATTTTGATAATATTTTAAAAATTTGGTGAACAACAATGAGTTTCAATATGCATTTCAAATTTTACGTTAAAAGTTAATTTTGACATATCAAATGAGGTGTTTGAGTTGGCGATCATATGTTTGATTAGTTATTTCGTTTACGATTTAAAATGAAAAAACCTTTTGATTAAAAAAAGAAAAAACTTATATTTGTTAAGTTCAATCATATACTAAATTTAGTTAATAGAAAAATAGTTTCAATCATATTTTGAAATTTGGTGTACAACAATGAGTTTCAATACGCATTTTAAGTTTAAGCTTGAAAGTTAATTTTGACATCTCTAATAAGGTACTTGAGTTGGCGATCATATGTTTGATAATTTATTTAGTTTACAATTTAAAATAAAAAATTATCTTCGATTAAAAAAAAGAAAGTTATAGTTATTGAGTTTAATCATATATCGAATTTAGTTAATTCAAAACTATTGTCAATAATATTTTGAAGGTTGGTAAACAATATTGAGGTTCAATACGAATTTAAATTTTTAGCTTAAAACTTAATTTTGACAATTCAATTATATGCTTGAGTTGGCGATCATATGTTTGATAAGTTATTTTATTTTTAATCTAAAATGAAAAATTATTTTTTACTAAAGAAAGAGAAACCTTATAGTTGTAAAGTTCAATCATATATCGAATTCAATTAATGCAAAAATAATTTCAATAATATTTTGAAAGTTGGTGAACAACAATGAGTTTCAATACGCATTTAAAGTTTTAGTTTAAAAATTAATTTTTACATATCCAATGATGTTCTTGAGTTGACCATCATATGTTTGATTAATTATTTTATTTTTAATTTAATATGTAAAATTATTTACGATTAAAAAATGGGAAAATGTATAGTTTAGATTAATCTAAAAATGGTTTTAATAATATTTTGAAATTTGGTGAACAACAATGAGTTTCAATACGCATTTCAAGTTTTAGCTTAAAAGTTAATTTTGACATATTCAATGAGGTGTTTGAGTTGGCGATCAGATGTTTGATTAGTTATTTCGTTTACAATTTAAAATGAAAAAATATTCTTGATTAAAGGAAAAAAAACTTATACAATTGTTGAGTTCAATCATATATACGGAATTTAGTTAAAACAAAAATAATTTCAATAATATATTGAAACTTTGTAAACAATAATGAATTTTAATACGCATTTCAAGTTTTAGCTTAAAAGTTAATTTTGACCTATCCAATGAGGTGCTTGAGTTAGCGATCATATATTTGATTAGTTATTTCATTTTCAATTTAAATTTGAAAATTATTTTCGATTATAGAAAAGTAAAATTTATAGATGTTGAACTCAATCATATATTGAATTCAATGTTGTAGTTTATTATTAACGTCATTGGAAAGCTTTACTTACTCTGTAAAAGCTAGAGTGATATGTTCACACGCATTTCGCTTTTAGTCGAATTTACTTACTAAAGGTAAACATTTATCTGTTTTTGTGTTGGTTTTTTTTTTAAATTGATTACGATGTATAACTTAATATATTTTGATTATTGGAGAACTAGCAAATTTGTCTTATGCCGTTTAGGCCACAAAAGCATAAAATGCACTAACCCAGATTTAAACCAATAATTTCTTCAGACACTTCAAACTAAATAATTTTTTTTTTACGAAGTATAACAAATTGTGAATAATAACACACTTAGAGGAATGTACCACAATTTCTTTATTTGTTCATTCACAAACTCCTTTGATACTCAGAAACAACCTCATATGCCAGTGATATTACAAACAATCAATAAAATTCGTTGTGAAATAACTTATCTGGAACATTTAGGTGTGGTAAATGCATATAATAAAAGATTATCCATGGCCTTTTCTTGATTCCTTTTGCAAAACACGTGGGGAAATCGAAGCTATGCTTCCTATTTTCTGTGAGATTTTCTTGTTCAGAGCTATTTTAATCTTTGTTTCCTCGAAAATTGTTCTGGGATCCATTTTGAGATTCTTCTTTTAATGTACACATAGAAGCTACAGCGACTTATGAGAAAAAGCTAGTGTAAAACTTTAACTTTTCAGATATTGTTTCGTAGATATATTGCATATGTTCATTTTCTGTACAATAAGCTGAATTATATTTCCATTAGTTGGAAGAATAAGTCATTTATTGTAGTTAAAAATTTTAATCTTCATTTCTTTGAAAACTTTTATAGGAGTCCTCACCACAACAATGGCTTCACACAATACTTTTACCCTGAATGTTCCAGTCACGTGTGTGTAGAACTTCGAAAATACATTTATCCCGGATTGATATGATATCATGACCTTGAAAGACAGCATTGAAGCTGCTCTCAGGCGAAAGATTTCAGGTTTCTTTGTAGAGAAACTAATTGCAGTTGCACTAGAAGGAGTAAAATATAATAAGATTTGAAGGTGTAATGTGAAAGATTGGTTGTATATATTGAAGATATTGTGGAGGAAATTCTCACTTTTTTGTGTTTTCCCTATGATTAACATGTTTGAATAAATAATAAATTGGAATCTTCAGAACGAATTCAGCGAAGTACCGACATAGCTGATCTATATGCAATTAAGGAAATGTGCATGACTGCACTTAAGTAGAATGAGCATATTCTCATAATTGTTGGAGATTTAGATTTCCTATCTATGATTGAAGGACTGCATGGTGAAAACAAATATGTGATGATAACGCTACTTAAAATATTAAGAAAAGCGCTTTATAATGCTGGAAACACCATTTGGGTTTGAAAGTCAGACGATGATGAGAAAAAAACTATGGTGAAAGGAGGTGTGCCCATCCCTTGGAGAAGAAGAAAAAATAGGAATTGATCCAAACGTAGTTTCCAAGGATGAGAAGGAGGAGGAGAAGATGGTGGAAGAATGCTTGATGCGTTGGGTATGTGGAACTTCTTGGGAAGAACATCAATAATTTTTTTGGTTGATAAAAACTTATTTTTTTAGTCCGCTTAATGAGAACTTAAAATAAGATTGTAGTTGCATTTTGACATTTGTGGCATTTGCGATGTCGATATGGTATTTCGATCTAATGAAATTATTTCTCTTTAAACAGGCTCGATTCAGCGTGATAAAGTCTTGACTCTTATGAAATATAACAATTTCAACTTTGGGTCAGCATTTTTCAGAGAAGTTTCAGTGTTTTTCACCAATTTGTTCACTCATGAGGCATAACAATGGTGTTCTCAACATCTCATAAGAGAGTTGTAGCAAAAGCTGGATCTTCTGCCATAGTTATCAAATCGAAGCTTTCGATGGATGGGTGGAAAAGTGAAAGGTTGAGAAATGATCGCACAGGTTTTGGACGGATGGATGAAAAGCTATTTGTTGAAACCATCGACGGTGTTGAATTGAGGTACTCGATAAATTTTATATCATGAATTTAGGGTTACACCATAAATTTAATAGCTGTAAAATTGGCGGGTTGGGCTGTCCATGGTCAAGTTTTGGATTTTGTTTTCAAGCTATTATTGGTCCTCAAGCAACAAAAAATCGATTAGATCTTCTCCACTGAAGCATGTGCGTTAATTTTGATATATACAATGAGGTGTTTGAGTTAAAAATCATATATTTGATAATTTTTTTTTAATTTAAAATGAAAATTTAATTTTCATTAAAGAAATAGAAAAATTTTAATTGTGAAATTCAATCATTAGCCAAATTCAGTTAATCGAAAAATAATTTCAATAATATTTTGAAAGTTGGTTAATGAGTTTCAATATGCATTTTAAGTTTTAGATTAAAAGTTAATTTTGACATATCCAATGATGTGCTTGAGTTGGCGATCATATGTTTGATCAATTATTTTAATTCTAATTTAGAATGAAAAATTATTTTTGATTAAACAAAGAGAAAAGTTATAGTTGTCGAGTTCAATCATATACCATATTCAGTTAATGTAAAAATACTTTTAATAATATTTTGAAAGTTAGTGAACAATGAGTTTCAATACGCATTTATGTTTTAACTTAAAAGGTATTTTTGACATATCTAATGAGGTGCTTGATTTGACGATCATATGTTTATTGGTTATTTCGTTTACAATTTAAAATAAAAAAATGTTTTCGATTAAAGAAAGATAAAACTTATAGTTGTTGACTTCAATCATAATATCAAATTCAATTAAAACAAAATTAATTTTAATAATATTTTAAAAATTGGTGAACAACAATGAGTTTTAATATGCATTTCAAGTTTTTGCTTAAAAGTTAATTTTGACATATCCAATGAGGTGTTTGAGTTGGCGATCATATGTTTGCTTAGTTATTTCGTCAATTTAAATGAAAAATTGTTTCGATAAAAAAAAATTATAGTTATTGAGTTCAATCATATAGTGAATTGAGTTAATCTAAAAATAGTTTTAATATTATTTTAAAAGTTGGTGAGCAACAATGATTTTCAATAGGCATTTCAAGTTTTAGCTTAAAATTTATTTTTGACATATCTAATGAGGTTTTTCGAGTTGGCTAGCATATGCTTGATTAGTTATTTTGTTTTCAGTTTAAAATAAAAAAATTGTTTCCAATTAAAGAAAGAGAAAACTTATAGTTGTTGAGTTCGATTATATACCGAATTCAGTTAAATAAAAATAATTTTAATAATATTTTGAAAGTTGGTGAACAATAATGACTCAATGAGTTTCAATAAATAATGAATTTAAAATATAAATTAAAGTTAAAAATTAATCTAACTTAAATAATAATCAAATATTTATAGAAACAATCCGCGCGTAGCGCAGAAAAACACTTAGTATACTTAATTCTTTAATCAAAATATGAAACTGAGTTCAAGAAACCCCAAACGGTTTTCTATCGTGACCCGTACCCGTCCCAAATTTTGTATCCCATTTTCAATCATATTCGAATAGTTACCCGTTCAGAATTGTTTATTTATTCAAACGGGTATGCGAAAGGTACAAAAAGGGAACATATATGAGATAGGGTATTCGAAAATCCGATTAAAAATTAAAATTTCTACAATTTCCCAAATATTTTTGATACTTAACTAAATTATTATGAGTTTGGAAATAGATTTTAACTAAGAGAATTTCTCGAACCCCGTCATGTTACTCGAAGTCATGTTTCTTATTAAGAAAAAAAAATACTCATTCTCGTTTCATTCTCGAAATTTCCAGTCCCAATTTCTGAAATACACATATTTACCCCAAATAGCGTTTAATGAACAGAGATTGCGCACAAATCCAATTAACCCATACCCGACCCGGTTTGTAAAGACAAAATCGATTGTCGAAATCTGAAGGCAAAATTGATTAGGAGTAAAAATTAGGGTTCATCGAATTTTGTGTATGTTGAATGTGGAGAGTGAGGAGCAAGTGGCGTTGTTCCCTCAAAACCATTCTTTTTGCGTGTCGTTAAGAATAATAAGTCCGCTTTAATCAACATCCTTTGTATAAATAAATTTCATGTCATTTCTCTCTTAGAGCTTCTCCAAGCACAAACCTCATTTTGAGGGTGGTATATCCTCAAAATAAAAATTTGTGGATCCATTACTCCAATGGTAAAATCTCAAATTCATCTATAAAAAAAAAACTTAAATCTTGCATTATAGTCCTCAATATTAATAATAATTAATTATAAGGATAAAAGTTTCATAAATAAATATAAAACATACATTCGATAAAATATTACATAAGATACTACAAAATAAAATATTACAAGATAAAACAAAATCACATATAAATAATTATTAAATACACATAACTTCAATAATAAAATTACTTATAAAATATCAAATTACTCAATAAAACCATCTCCATAATGTCTCATATATGTTCAATCAAAGCATTTCGAAGTAATAAATGAGCTTCTTTATTCTTTATATGTAGAATACGAGCTAGAAATTATTGAAATCGTGTGTTCTCGTTTACTGCCATTTCAACGGTTGTTTGTAGCGCTGATTGTGCATCTTTAACCGGTGTGTTAATATCACGTTCATCCTCAATTATCATGTTAATGCATTATAATGCACGCTGTCATTATATCATGTAAAATCTATTTTTCCATAACGTGATGATCCTGCTATGATAGCAAACATCGATTGTAGAACTCCAAACGCGCGTTCAACATCTTTTCGACATGTTTCTTGTCTTGTTGAAAACAACTTTTTCTTTGCACCTTGGGGATTGCTTATAGTTTGGACAATAGTTGACCATTTCAGGTAAATACCATCAGCTAGATAATAACGCATATTATACTTTGTTCCTTGAATGATGTAATGAGTTGGAGGAGCGGTACCTTGAGTAAAATTTGAAAATAAATTAGATGACTTCAGAACATTGATGTTGTTGTTGCTGCTTGGCATACCAAAATATGCATGCCATATCCATAGATCATAATCCGCCACTGCTTCAAGAAAAATTGTGTGACGTAATATCGTGGACATCATCAACCCTGGAGCAGAGTATGATCATGCCCAGAACTCATGTTTATCAAATAGAGGCCATACTAGAACCAGTTGCCGATGTTGCAACAGTTGCTGAGCTTGGAGCTGAGCGTGAAGCTAAGGCTTACAAATGGGTTGTGACCATTTGTACTCTTTTTCCTTATCCTTGGTTTTATCCCAATGGGTTTTCCAGGAAAGGTTTTAACGAGGCAAATTGGTTCACATGTTTTAAACCCATTCAGAGCTCCAAAGGACCCGATGTAGACCTACGATCACTCATCGAGTCACTCCGGCCAGAGCGAGATGAATCAAGAAACAAGTCAACTTATTCCAGAAATTTGACTCATCATAGACTCACGCCGAAGTGGAATCATCTCAAGCCGAGCTCAAATGACAAAGATATTCAACTTACAAAATGGGTGATGCCGAACTTACCTGAATCGGATAGACGTGCGTTAATCAGAGGATTCCGGCCGAAACAAGAGGAACTAAGCTACGAACCGGCCTGTTATGGTATCTTGACTCAACCAGGGAGCTTGTCGAATTAGAATCATACCAAACTCGGTTTAGAATCGAAAGTTATGCAAGTTGCAAGACAGAGGATCCTCGGCTTGCCTTATATGGAACCTTCCGGGTTTAGGAGGCTTCAAACGTATCTTTGGCGTCCATGAGTTAATGAAAACCATCTAGAAGCTGTAAGAGACGTCCTTAGCTGCACCATCACCCAGAGGATCAGGCGGATCCTTCCCCACTTCAAGTTTCCTTACTTGGACTCGAGAGCATTCAACACATTCACATTTGGAGCTTTAACTCTTCAACGACCCTCTTGCTCAAGCTACTGCGATTTAGGAAGCTTATATGACGACCAGAATATCCCAGAGAAACTCACCTATCCCCTCAAACCGTCCAGATACAAGGAGACCTCTCTTTACACATTAATTGGCCGATTTGCTCATTATGGCCAACATCTAGTTTCCTTAAGTTTTTGATTTCTTTCTTTAGAGTTAAGAACGTGTATTGAGCACTATATAAGCTCATTAGTTGTTTCATTTGTAGATCACCTTTCAATCAACCAAAAGTATATACAAAGTATTTTTTTCTCAAAGAAGTGTCTTTGAAAACCGTTTGTCTTTAGATTCATTTGAGTGATTCATTTGTTTCTATTGATTAAAGAATTAGGTTTGTTTGTGTGATTCAAACAAGTCTAGTTGTCCAAGGATTGAGAGAGTCAATCAAAGCCCACCGATTGAGAGAGTCAATCAAAGCCCACCGATTGAGAGAGTCAATCAAATTCCACCACCATATCGACTTCATTCACCTTCCGCGCCTCAGCTTGTGATCAGTTCTTGATCATCATTTGGTAGAACATTGTGGAGCGATTCCCGATCTTACATCATTGTGGATGATCCAAATTTGATCATGTCTAGGATATGTTGAAGGATATTCCAAAGTTACAGACAATGTCAACATCGGGATTCCAGAAACTTTGAATACCGGGAGTGATACTGTTGGCTCTCCAACATCACAGTCTTCATGAATTTCTTCATTTTCAATCAATTTAAGCAGTGATGATGGTGGCTCTAATTCATCACAACGTCCCATTGGATCGAAGAAATCAAAGCTCAAAAGAAAGAATTTTGAAGGTAATAATTCATATGTTAACCATTTGGTTTCATAAAATGAACAAATCCTTAATCTCTTGAAAGACAACACATCAAGTAGGGATAACACTTATGAGTTGACTCAACTATGTATGCATAATCAAGCAGAAAAATAGCTTTACAAGAAATGGAGGAGGAAAATAAAATATTTCTAACAAGTTTGAACTCTATCGATGATCATAATACACGTGAGTTTATTCGATCTGAATAAGCAAGAATCATTCGAAAAAGAACTAAAAAACAACAAGAACAATCCTTGACTACACCAAATTTTTATGGACAACTTTTTCGTGATCTTGGAGGTTCAAGATCAAAATTACTTGAATATTAGTATTGTTGTATGAATTTTAATTTGTGTAATATTTATGTATTTATATAATTTGATGTATAATATTTATTATTGTAGTGTAATCTTAATTTTAATTTAAAAATATAATATTATTATTTTGTGAAATTTTTTTCTATATAATATTTTTCAGTATTATTATTTTATAAAAATTAGTGTATTTATTTGATTTAATATGTTAATTAAATTTTTAAATATATATTACAAATATTTATGAGATGTATGATAATAGAATAAATTGAAAAAATATTTGTAAGATATACAAAATTAGAAGGACTAGTATGAAAAGCAAGAAGTGGTTTGAGGTTTTAAATAGTGAAACCTCAAATTTGAGGATTTGAGGGTGGGTTGGAAATAAAAAAAAAAACTTCAAAATTTGAAGATTTGAGGGTGGGTTAGAGCATCTTTAAAAGAAACTTCAAATCTTCAAATTTGAGGTTTTGGTCACTTCAAACGAAGCTTCAAAACCTCAAATTTGAAGTTCTATATTTTTTTTTGCATTTTTAGTCTTTATAATTAGTTATGTCATAAAAAATATCTTAATAGTTGTGTTGTTTATCATTTTAACCTTATAGTTATATGTTTTATTAATATTTTACATGAATGTTTATAAATTTAACTTTTACACTTACAATTAAATAAATAGCTTAAAATGACAAAACAAATTATAAAAAATAAATATAAATATTTTTGTTGAGTGATTTATATTTTGCTTGTAATTTGAGTTGGTATTTTTTTAAAAAGTTTATGTAATATTATATTATAATGTAATGTTTTATTATATAATTATTTATAAATTTTATGTCATAACTTTAGTTATTATTACAATATTATTTTGTGTATATTTTATATTTATTTATAAAGTTATATGATTTTAATTAATTATAATCAATAATAAGAATTAAAATACAAAATATAATAATATTAAAGTATATTTAAGTTCTTCTTTTGAAGACAAACAACTCCAAACCAGGTTAGACAAACTTCAAATTTGAAATCTTTTTTGTAGATGCTCTAAACTCCAAAATCTCAGATTTTAAGATTTTGAACAGTAAAACCTCAAATTTGAAGTTCTACCATTCAAAACCTCAAATTTGGTGATCAATTTTTATTTTTTTGCATTTTAATCTTTTTAATTAGTTATTTCATAAAAAAATATTTTCATAGTTTTGTTGTTTCTCATTTTTACCTTGTAATTATATGTTTTATTAATATTTTACATATATGTTTATAAATTTAACTTTTACATATAAAATTAAAATAAATAGCTTAAAATGACAAAAAAATATTTATATAAAATAAATATTACATTCCATTCAAAACAAATATTACACAACAACAATATTATAATAATCAAATTTAATATAAAAATAAAATTTATGTAATGTTTTTTTAAGTTTATTTAATATCATATTATAATGTAACGTTTATTATATAATTTTTTATATTTTTTATGTTATAACTTTAGTTATTGTTGTTTATATTATTTCTTTTGTTTATGTTTTATATTTATTTATAAACTTATATGATCTTAATTAATTATAATCAATAGTAAAAACTAAAATATAAAATATAATAATATTAAAATTTTATTTGAAGTTTTGTTTTTGGAGAAATATAACTCCAAAAATCAAATTTGAAGGTCTGAAGATGCTCTTCGAAAGGTCGACGTTTTCTCGATTGGAAGAAACAAGACTCACTGAACTACTGAAATAAAGGTAATTCACTGTAAATTTCGTAAACGCAAACGCATATATTTATCCCGAACAATATTATTACAACGCAAACGGAAATACGAAACGATCCGAAATTCCAGAAGATGAACGCTGATTCAAAAGTCCTAGAAACTGAAGAAAGACTAAATTCCTTAGCCGCCGAATCCGTAGAGGGTCCTCCCTTGCCTCTTGAGAGCATACACAACATCCATGGCCGTCACCGTCTTCCTCCGTGCGTGCTCGGTGTAAGTGACGGCGTCGCGGATGACGTTCTCCAAAAAGATCTTGAGTACGCCACGTGTCTCCTCGTAGATCAGGCCGCTGATACGCTTGACGCCTCCTCTACGAGCCAATCTCCGAATCGCCGGCTTCGTGATTCCTTGGATGTTGTCTCTCAGAACCTTCCTGTGACGCTTGGCTCCTCCCTTTCCCAAACCCTTGCCTCCCTTTCCACGACCAGACATTTTTCCAGGAAACTTCGATTTTTCTCGAGAAAATGGGCTTTTAAGATCTAACCAGTGTTTAATAGATTGAGATGGATTGAGAAATTATAGTGTGGCGGAGGTGATTTATAGGAGTTCTTCGTGATATATATGCAAGACGAGACCCTTTTAATTTGAGCCCTTAGATATCTTTCTTGATCTAACGGCTGTAGATATCGATTTGGGTGAACAATGATACGATATATTGGCCGTCGATTTATTTTTATCGACGGTTAATATTATCGATCCGCGTGATACCAGCAAGTGAAAATTTGTGATTTTCATGAAGCGCCAAGGATGGGGGGAAATGTAGCGCCAATTTTTTCACCGCTTTTTCATAAAACTTTAGTAACGAAATTTAAACCTACTATAAATCATCATTTTTTCTTAATAACCTTTATAAATCATCATCTTATGAACAAAACTTTCTGATTTTTCCTTACAACATTTAATTATACTTTTTTCAACGGTTAATAAATAGTTAAAACTTTGTTATTACTACATGGAAAGCGACAAACTAAAACAACTATTTGACAATGGTTATAACTTATAACAAAGCGTTTCACAATACACACCGATAGGTCTGGTTCATATCACAATAATACTACATTAGAGAAGAACGCATATATGCTATCTTGCCTTAGGGTACACGTCGGTATCAAAGGTCACACTCACNAGTTAGTCGTTTTCTTTCCAAACCTGGAAGAGAACATTGGAATGCTGTGAAGTGGATTTTGAGATATCTTCGAGGGACTTCTAGCTTGAAGCTTACCTTTGGAGGTGATAAGCCATTGCTTGTCAGTTACACTGATTCTGATATGGCTGGGGATGTTGATTCCAGGAAGTCTACTTCGGGTTACTTGGTAACCTTTGCGGGTGGAGCTGTGGCATGGCAATCAAGGTTGCAAAAATGTGTTGCACTTTCTACCACTGAAGCTGAGTTTATAGCCGCAACGGAAGCTTGTAAGGAGTTGTTGTGGATGAAGAATTTTCTTGAGGAGATCGGTTTCAAGCAGGATAAGTATGTGTTGCTTTGCGATAGTCAAAGTGCAATTTGTCTCGGGAAGAACTCTACATTTCATTCGCGTTCAAAGCACATTGACAACCATGGTAAGTCGATGAATATACTTGCTCAGGATCAAGATATCCGAAAGTACCAGCAACTATGGTTGAAACTCGAGATTGATCGCATCCAACTTGGAAAGATCTCGAAAGCCCAAAATCTGCAATTTTGGCTTTGAACTCTTCATCCAACAATATATTAGTACTTTTGACATCTCTATGCACCATTGCTGGCTTACATCAAATATGCAAGTGGTGTTCCTCCTAGTGGGGTATATGTATATATATATATATATATATATATATATATATATACTTTTAATCTAATTGTGTCCTTATATAAAAGCAAAAGCCAAGAGGCAAAATTAAAAGGAGGCAACAAAAGTCAAAAGGACACTTAAGCTCATTTGTGTGTTTAGCAGAAAAAGAAAGATAAGGGAAGAAAAGAGAGGAAATAAGAGAGGTAAAAACTGTTTTCGTCCAGCTTCTTGAAGACGGTGGTCGGAGGCTTGAAAGTTTTCTGATCGAGCTGAAACTTTGTGGAAAGCTTCGTGACTCAGTGGGTTTGAGATTCAACGGTGGGATTTTCATTTCAACGGTTGGTTTCTCGTGAATCGGGGTTTTAGCGTGCCTGTTCGCTGTAGTTGTTCAGCAGGGTAT
This sequence comes from Alliaria petiolata, assembly GCA_020283515.1. Taxonomy (NCBI): domain Eukaryota; kingdom Viridiplantae; phylum Streptophyta; class Magnoliopsida; order Brassicales; family Brassicaceae; genus Alliaria; species Alliaria petiolata. Next base: position 80,724,224 of record JAHZTW010000001.1, read on the forward strand.
GTCTGGATTGTTTGGCAAATCCGACGGTGAGTTCTTCTCTGTTTGAGCTGAAATTTGGCAGAGCTTTTGTTGACTGGTTCATCTTTGATTTTTACGGTTGGATCTTCATCTGGTGTCCGGAATCTTAGTGAACCGAAGTCGTTTGTGACTGCTTATTTCGAGCTCTTGTATTGCTCTTGTGTTGCTCTCTTGTTGAGCTTGTTGTATTGGAGATTGCTCTGTGAGAGTTTGAGTCTCTGGATCTGTTCTGTGGAACAGGGAGGACGTGGTTGTAACTCATATTCATTTCATATAGTGAATTTTTGAGTGGACTACGGTCCCGTGGTTTTTACTCCTCACATCGAGGAGGTTTTCCACGTAAAATAAGTTTGCGTCTCCTTTACTTTCTGCATTGATAATTTTCTGCCATCGTCGAAGTATTTTTCTCACAGGTTCACACAAGTGCGGGAAACTTTATTCCGCTGCGCGATTGTTGCGTTTTGTGTTTTCCCCATCAGCAAGTATTCTAATCGTAATGCTGCCTCGATGGCTATTCTTAGTCGAGTACTCCACTTCAAAACAGAGCCACCGTTTTTGCCTAAATCACAAATTAATAATTAATATATACTTAAGCTGCAAAACATTACTAGAGGATGAAAACATCTCATGGTTTAATTGTTGTCTAATTTTATACATTTGGTTATAATGAAATGCTTTAAATTACAAGTTCACCTGATAGATGTTGATGTAAGTCTCCATTGGACATGTATTCGTAGATGAGGGCAAAGTGATCTTGTTCATCGGAGTACCCGACAAGACTTACCAAATTTATGTTGTGAACCCTCAAAAGAAGTTCTACCTATAATGTAGAACAAACGCGCAAAACAAATTGGTTCAACTGCATCCTCAATGTAGATCACATTTTTACGAAGATTTAAACCAATTCATACCTCCTTGAATTCTCTATAACCTTGTGCTGATGTTTGGGAAAGTATAGTTTGACAGCTACTTGCTCTGAACCATTTAGGTTACCGTGATAAACGATTCCAAACCCTCCTTCACCAAGAGGTCGTTGCAAGTTCTTCGTCATTTCTAGAACTTATGAGTAAGTAAACCTTTTCTGTTTTATCTTGATCCACAGTTCAAGTTTATTCTCTGCACATAAAGCATACACAAGTATATAAGAGTAAATGGCGCATCGTCAAGCTGATAGACTCGAAGTCCGTTGATTCTTACGAATGGCCGTACGACGAGGGTTCTTGAGTATCGTAGTCTCGCAAGAATAACGATAACAAGGAGGTATGAACTTAATAGTTCTAGGTTTTATTCAATAATCAAGATGATGTTAACCTTACAATAAAAGCAAGCTTAAATAAGGATAAAACCCTAGCATAAAAGGAAAAAGCTCTTACGATAGATAAAAGGAAATTAAGAAGTAAAACCAAAGCCTAAAGTATAAAATCCCAAACGAAAATAGTAAAGATAGATCGAACACATGTCGGCTTGAATGGTGTTCGATTGAATGATGCGCTGCATCAGGTTTCCCCCGCTAAGAGAAGATTTGTCTCTGAATCTGGAATGTTGTTATCACCGAGGTACTTCTTGAGATACTTGACATTGAACACATTGATATGGGTTAAATTTACCCTAAATCAACTCTCTCAAATTAAGAGATCAGTTGTAGTACTTAGGGATCGAATCCACAGAGAAGGGATAGTCACACATCAGTTTTCTAAATTCGAATTAAGCTAAGAAATAAGATGGAATTAAAAGACAGAAATCAATTAAAAACTTAGTAAATTCAGGAGACGAAACGCTAGGTTCAGGGAAATTCCCAGATGATCTAAATTGCAGGTCTAGACAGGATGTTAGGAATTATTAAGCACAGTTCTAGAACTCGAAACACTAATGTAAAATCAACCAACTCTCGCTGCGAAGATTATCTATGTCTAAACCCTAGAATTCCAAATCTCTTTGCAAATTCAAACAATTCAGACAAGCATTAATTTCAGGTTCAATTGTTCACAAAATCCTAAACCAAATCTCTTTGCGAATAGGTAT
>JAHZTW010000001.1:80733324-80825704 GCA_020283515.1 Alliaria petiolata
CTCTCTGTTAGATTGATCCACTTGCAGTTTTCTACTTAGTAAGACCTGTAATCAACTACTAAAGCAATGGTCCTTCAAGTGTCAACATTATGTGGTTAGTTCTTCTGAAAACTGAAAATTTCACTGATTTTGACTCAATAAAACAAAAGTTTTTGACTCTCAAAACAAAGCACAAAGTCAGTAATAACCTCCCCCAAACTTAAACAATACTGTCCCCAGTGTTATCAAGCCCGAAGTTGGCTAAAAGAAAGATTAGAAACAACATAAAAGACCAGATAGAAGACTTACCTTCGTCTGCGCGTGGTGTCGATCGACACATAGTGGTGTCGATCGACACTGGTATATGTCGAGCCCAATGTCGCCTTTTTCAACTGACTGAAACTAGGACTTAGTAAAACCAAAACAAAATAAAAAGAAAAACATACCTAACAGTGGGTTGCCTCCCACTCAGCGCTCGTTTTCAGTCATTAGCTTGACTGTGTCGGGGTTCAGACGTCTGGTGGATCAGAGGGTGGCATTGAATGCTTCCCAGACGAATGGGTTCAATTGTTCACAAAACCTAACTAGCAAACTACTCAGAGATGGTGAATGAAACAAACATCATGAATAAAGAAGAATGCATAAAAGAAATCAATAGAAATAATGGAGTTCCAAATTTGATCTGAAGGAGACAATTTCTTCTCTCTAAAAATCTCTAAGACAATAAATTATGAAAAGTATTCAAAGGGTATGAGGCTAAACAATGCATGTAAACTATTTATAGAAGAAGATTTTCGTCTTGGGGCAATCTTGTAGTTCTTCAGAACTTTGGGCAATTTCCTTTTTCTGATGGAAGTCGGCAAAACGCGTCGGTCTCGTCTGGTGTCGATCGACACCCTGTGCGTAAATCTGCTCTTCTGACTTCATCACTTCAGCTGCTTCTCCAAAATGCTCCAAAATGATCCAGAATCTCCAATTATGCTCCAAATGTAGTCCAACCTATAAAGACTCAAAAAAGACTTTAAAACTAACAAAATACTCTATAAAAAGACTTATATCATGGTCCAAAAACGGGTAAAAACCATGATAAATCACACATTAGCAGTCTTGAAGTCCGGCGGAAGTTGAAGGCGATAAGCATTATTAATATGTTCCAACACCTGGACATGACCAATCTTACGAAAACGCAGCTTATTATATTCATGTGATGGCATACGATCCTTGGTCAAGACCACCCATACCAAATCACCTAGTTCGAATATCACCTCACGTCTTCGCGTATCAGCTCTCGACTTGTACTTTTGCGCAGATAGTGACAAATTAGAGGAAACCAACTCATGCGTTTCTTTCAAAGCATCGATGAAATCAGAAGCACTACCATGCGCACGAGAAGGATCAGGTACAACAGTTAGATCTAATGGACCACGAGGCACAATACTGTATACAACCTGAAACGGACTAAAACCCGAGCTCCAATTAGTAGCATGATTGTGAGCAAATTCTGCCTGGCACAAACGCATCTCCCATGCTCGAATGTTATCACCAACGAGGCTACGTAGCATATTACCAAGAGAACGATTGGTCACTTCGGTTTGACCATCCGTTTGGGGATGATAGGCCGTACTCATGTCAAGCTTTGTATGCAACATCTTCCACAATGATCTCCAGAAATGACTAAAAAAGTGAGTATCTCGATCAGAGACGATCGAAGTAGGTAATCCATGAAGTCGATAGATCTCTTGAAAGAACAATTGCGCCACCTTGATAGCATCCGTAGTCCTTTTACAAGGAACAAAATGAGCCATTTTTGAAAACCTGTCAGAATGAATTTCTTCAATCACACGCAAAAGCAAGCTACAGCCGGGAATATACAATTGGGTGCCACGAAATAGGAAGCCATCAACGAGTGAAAAATCAGAACGTAGTCCTCCTTGAACATCAGACAGTACCTTACTAAAGAAAGGATCTGACTCATACAACTCCGAAAAAGAAGCAAACCCTGTAACAGAATTGTGCATAGTGGTCAAGAGGCTGTGACGTCGACTTAAAGCATCAGCTACGCGATTAAGTTCTCCGGATTTTTGCCGTATCGTAAAGGTGAACTGCTGGAGAAAAGCAATCCAAGCAGCATGTCGAGCCGAGACCTTCACATGACTATCAAGATGTTTTAACGCGTCATGATCTATGAAGAGTACAAAATCGCGATGTACCAGATAGTGACGCCAATGTTTGATTGCTTGTACCACAACATAAAACTCGACATCATATGTACTATAGCGACCATACGCTCTTGAAAGCTTCTCACTATAGAATGCGACTGGACGAGACAGCTGGCTCAAAACCGCACTGATACCCAACTTATAAGCATCACAATGCAACTCAAAAGTCATCGAGAAATCAGGAAGAATGAGAACCGGAGCCGTCGTTAGCTTATGCTTGATTAGAGCGAAAGCTTCACCCGCAGCTGATGTCCACTCAAAATTGTTATCTCACATACAATCTGTGATTGGCACCATAATCGTACTAAAATGAGAGACGAACCGTCTATAAAACAAAGCCAACCCATGAAAACTTCGTACTTCGGAGACAGTCCGCGGTTCAGGCCAAGAACGAATAGCGTCAACTTTGCTCAAATCCATTGATAACCCCTCACTCGAGATAACATAACCCAAGAACAATACTCGATCCACCCGCAATTCACACTTCTGTCGCGCTACGAAAAGAGTCTCACCTCGCAAAACCATGAGAACTTCATGTAGATGTTGAACATGAGCATCCATAGAAGTACTAAAAACGAGAATATCATCGAAGTAGACGACTACAAATCTGCCAATATACGGTCGCAATGCTTGATTCATTACTCGCATGAAAGTACTTAGAGCGTTAGAAAGACCAAACAGCATCACCATCCATTCAAACAACACTTCCCTTGTCTTGAAAGCAGTCTTCCACTCATCACAGGGTTGAATCTGAATTTGATGATACCCACTTTTAAGATCCAATTTAGAGAACACCATCGCATTGCCAATCTGATCAAGTAAGTTATCTAATCGTGGGATTGGAAAACGATAACGAACGATGATCTTGTTAATCGCCCGACTATCAACACACATTCTCCACGAACCATCTTTTTGGAATAAGAAGTGCAGGTACTGCACAAGGACTCAAACTCTCTCGAATATGACCTTTCGCGATCAACTCCTCAACTTGTCTACGCAATTCTTGATGCTCTAGAGGGCTCATACGTTAGTGAGGACGGTTAGGCAAGACTGCCCCGGGAACCAAATCTATGTGATGCTGAATATCACGCAAAGGCGGCAACGCCTTAGGTAAGTCTACCGGAAAAACGTCTGCAAATTCGTCCAACAAATCAGCCAACGAAGGTGCTAACATCGCGGTCGTAGAAACAGAAACAGGTTTGTTAATTAATGCCAAAGCAAATCCCATTTCCTTAAACTCTGTTTCAAATCGTGCCTTATAACAAAACATAATCTGCTTCTCCATGACTATTGGAATAGTTCTGTCAACACCTTTAGTCGTGAGTGGTGGTGCTAATGGTGGTGTCTCTGGGTTTGGTGTAAGCACGATCCTCCTGTTTGCAAACACAAAACTATAAATGTTACTTTTACTGTGATGGGAGAAAGCACCAATGGAGAATGACACTAAAGCTCGCTGTCTCACCGTAAGCTCGACACCATCCTTTAGCCATGTGAGTTTATACATAGTCGGGTGGACCTTCATGTTTCAAACCCAACTTCTGTGTTGCCTCTTCTGAAACCACATTCCTGCTACTGCCAGAATCAATAACAAAATGACACATTTCCCTTGATTGTACAAGTAGACTGAAAAATATTGGAACGCAGCCAAGGTTCTTCCACTTGTATTGGTGTGAAACATACACGTCGCAATATCAAAAGAGGTCCAGTGTCCCCGCTCGTACGATCAACTTGCAGCCCCTTATCCCATTCCTCTGTTTCTTCAGCATCATATTCATCCCACTTAACCTCCTCGGCCAACAGATTAAGTCGCGGCTGCTTGGGACAAGCAGTTTGACTATGACCTGATATATCATGGTTTTTACCCGTTTTTGGACCATGATATAAGTGTTTTTATAGAGTATTTTGGTATTTTTAGAGTCCTATTAGAGTCTTTATAGGTTGGACTACGTTTGGAGTATAATTGGAGATTTGGGATCTTTTTGGAGCATTCTGCAAGAAGCTGCGAAGTGATGAAGTCGAGAGAGCAGATTTACGCACAGGGTGTCAGTGTCGATCGACACCAGACGAGACCGACGCAATGTTGCGACTTCCATCAGAAAAAGGAAATCACAAGAAGTTTCCATTATTTACAAGTCTGCCCAATTCGTGTTTTAGGCCTATAAATATAGTTTTTTCAGCCATTGTTTAGGTATAATACACACATTATTTAGAGAGAGATTTTTAGAGAGATTTTGGAGAGAAGAATTTGTCTCCTTCAGAGCAAATTTGGAACTCCTTTGATTCTATTGATTTCTTTTATGTTTTCTATTCAAATAATGATTTCTGTTTCATTAATCATGTCTGAGTAGTTTGCTTGTTAGGTTTAGGGTTTTTCAAAGGTGATTAATGAATTGTTAGGTCGAATTAAATTGTTAGGATAAAATCATTAGAGTTCTTCATCTGGATTTGTGTTTAATGCTTATTCTAGCTTCGCGACCTAGAATCTGATCTTAGGTTGATTAATAGATGCGAGAGTATTATTAATTGCCTGAACTAATGTTAGATGAGCAAAATACCTATTCGCAAAGAGATTTGGTTTAGGATTTTGTGAACAATCGAACCTGATATTAATGCTTGTTTGAATTGTTAGAATTTGCAAAGAGATTTGGAATTCTAGGGTTTAGACATAGATAATCTTCGCAGCGAGAGTTGGTTGATTTTACATTAGTGTTTCGAGTTCTAGAACAGTGCTTAATAATTCCTAACATCCTGTCTAGACCTGCAATTTAGATCACCTGAGAATTTCCCTGAACCTAGCGTTTTGTTTCCTGAACTTACACCGTTTTAATTACCTGCTGTCTTTACTTTTAATTATTTCTACTTAGCTTAATTCGAATTTAGAAAACTGCTGTGTGACTATCCCTTCTCTGTGGATTCGATCCCTAAGTACTACAACTGATCTCTTAATTTGAGAGAGTAGCTCTAGGGTAAATTTGAGAGCATATCAAATTTTGGCGCCGTTGCCGGGGAAGGAGATTAGTTGCCTACAGAGTTCTAATATTAGGATTTTGACTAGGTTTTGTTTTTAATTTTTGTTTTTGGTTACTAATTCAGTTTCTTAACTTTGTGTTTCAGGTGCATGCACAATCGCAGTACCAGGAGCAACAAGGAAAAGGAATTGATCGCACTCAACCAGGAACTCACTCGTCTTGAACGTACGAACCGTCGATCTGCCCGAGCATCGATCGACACAAAGAGTATCGATCGACACCCGACCAGAGCATCGATCGACACACTTAGCATTGATCGACACTCTTCGCGACCAGAGATGGCTGGACTGATGGTTTTGATCCGCGACGAGAATGGTGACTTGGTTGATGGCGAGGGGCATAGGAGGAATGCCCAAGGACAGAGACTTGATGAGGCTGGCGCCATCATAGTCGAACCAGCAAGACACGAAGCACCTGCAGAAGCTGGACGTGGAAGAACATTAGGTGAGTACAACCGTCCAGACCAGTTCTATGCTAATAGAGCTGCGATCCGTCCTCCTGCATTCCAGAGGAATGACTTCGAGCTGAAGCCTGCTTACTTCACGCTCGTATCTCAATACCCTTTCCATGGTCTTCCCACTGAACACCGCATGGACCACGTAGAGAGATTCGAAGACTTAGCTTCAAGCATCAAGGCTAATGGAGTGACCTATAATTATTTTTTCTGCAAGCTTTTCCCCTATTCGCTTGCAGGAGATGCATCATACTGGCTGAAGCAGTTGCCACCAGGATCCTTGACCACATGGGAAGACACAAAGAATGCATTCCTTTGCAATTTTTTTGATGATGCGAGATCAGAGGAGCTAAGAATGAAGATCACTACATTCTCTCAAGGACCTACTGAGGCATTCAAAGGTTCATGGGTGAGGTTCAGATCTTACCAAAGGGACTGCCCACATCATGGATTCAGTGAGCCGCAACTTATCGGAATATTCTATCGCGGGATCGACTGGAGATACCAGATGGCCTTAGACGCTGCAAGAAATAAGAACTTCAACACCAGATTTCCAGATGACGCAATAGAGCTTATAGAGAACTTGGCCTCTAGCAACAGCACCAAGAATGCTGATTTTGAGAGGAGACAAAACGCAGGAATAGCTGGAGGAAACCAAATTGCTGAAGTCAATAAGAAGCTGGACAACTTGATGGGAAAGAAGCAGGTCTATTTTGCTAATGAAGTGGAGAACTTTGAGCCAGAGCAAGAAGAAGTTAACTACATTAATGGAGCTGGTTTTCAAGGTCAGAGATTCAACAATCAGCAAAGCTATGGTTCCTCTTACCAGAGGCCTTTTCAGAGCAACAACTTCAACAGAACTTTTGGTTCTTCTTCCTACCAGAAGCCACCTGCGCAAGACAACAAAATGGAAGCTATGTTTGAGAAAATCTTGGAAGGACAGCAGAAGATGACAGTGGACTTTAATGGGAAGATTGATTCACTGTATCAAGACCTGAATGGAAAGATTGAGAGCATAAACTCTCACATGAAAAAAGCTGGATGTTCAAGTTGCTCAAACCGCAGAAGCTGTTCGTAGGCAAGAAGGAATTCTTCCTGGAAAGACGGACACGAATCCGAGACACCATGTGAATGCCATCACGATCCAGAAATGGAGGGAACCTTCAGCTTGTGCAGAAAAGTGGGCCAAGTAGTGAAGAATTCAAGGAGCTTGGAGATGTAGAACTTGCTGCGGAGTCAATGTCGATCGACACTACTGTGTGTCGATCGACACTCGAGAAGAAATCAAACAAATCAAGCTCGATCAACACAACATCCTCGACACAAACGTCTAGTGTCGATCGACACCAGCTGGGTGTCGATCGACACCCTTCCCGGACTTTGACAGAAATGCCTAAAGCTTCACAGGTCGCATTGGAAAGAGTATACAAGGCCAAGGTTCCCAATCTTCCTCTACCCAAACACTTAAGGCCGCCCATTAGTCCAGAGAAACTAGTTGCTTTCAACAAGAAGGTGGAAATGATTCCTAAGGAGCTCTCCTTTGATGAGGCTTATGAGAGATATCCTTTGTGTGCTTTCTTCCAGAATAACAGAGAAATCTTTGAAGAGATGGAAGAATTCTTTCACAAAGCAAGGGAAACACCACCACCAATGAAGCAGCTGCCTAAGGTTGAAGATCCTGGGATGTTTATGGTTCCATGCTCCATTGGTGGAGTTGAGTTTAAACAATCCCTCTGCGATTCAGGAGCAAGCGTGAACCTCATGACAAAAGACATTGCAGAGAGGCTGGAGATTGCTGACATTCACCCTTCAAGCATGACTCTTGAATTTGCCAATTCTTATACCGCAGTCTCATATGGTACAATTCCAAACTTACTTGTCAAAGTTGGGAGTTGCCTAGTTCCAACTGATTTTCAAGTTGTGGAAGTAAGCAGAACGTCTAGCATACCATTCATCCTTGGAAGACCATTCATGGCCACGGTAGGAGCTATTGTAGACATGCCCAATAAGAGAATGTCTTTCTCTAATGTTGACAAAGAAGTGTTCTACAAAGCTATCCCTACTACTGGAACTTCCAAACACATCTCTTGCATTGTTGTGATCGCTGGAGAGGAGCTTGATACTGCAGAACAAGAGGACAAGCTGGTTATTCAAGAAACATTAGCTGAGAATTTTAAGAAAGTTGTGGAGCTTGAAGACTGGGGTGGAAATGATCATCTCTTCCAAACTATGAGCAGAAACGATGTTCAAATCAATGACAAGCCAATGGAGGAAGACGTTTTTTTCATGGAGACAAGGATTGTAGAGATGAACTGCAGAAAAGGTGAAGAAATTCGAGCTAATGACGTAGTGTCGATCGACACCAATGGTATCGATCGACACCCTCCGCGGATCACTCGAGAAGCTGCTTCTAATGTGGTCAAACAGATGCTTCCACATCCTACAACTCATAAACCTCGAAGTAAGCAAAGGTACACATTTCCTGGAATAAATTTCAAACCTCCTGATCATCTCAATAAGAATTTAAAAAGTTCAAAAGCTGTTACACACTTATGCAAGCCACGAGATTCTTGTAGAAGGCTTGGTGTTTCTTTTGATGATGCTGCAGGAAAAAGGAGTATCCCACCCGAACTCAAGTCCCTCCCTGCTGCTGTTCCTCATTTCCGTGGTCGCTCTCATGCACCTAATGCTTATACACCGCCTTGGATGAGAAGACATTCGTCTGGGAAGCATTCAATGCCACCCTCTGATCCACCAGACGTCTGAACCCCGACACAGTCAAGCTAATGACTGAAAACGAGCGCTGAGTGGGAGGCAACCCACTGTTAGGTACGTTTTTCTTTTTATTTTGTTTTGCTTTTACTAAGTCATAGTTTCAGTCAGTTGGATTCGACTTAGACCTTGGATTCGACTTAGACCTGTGTCGATCGACACCACTATGTGTCGATCGACACCACGCGCAGACGAAGGTAAGTCTTCTATCTGGTCTTTTATGTTGTTTCTAATCTTTCTTTTAGCCAACTTCGGGCTTGATAACACTGGGGACAGTGTTGTTTAAGTCTGGGGGAGGTGATTACTGACTTTGTGCTATGTTTTGAGAGTCAAAAACTTTTGTTTTATTGAGTCAAAATCAGTGAAATTTTCAGTTTTCAGAAGAACTAACCACAAAATGTTGACACTTGAAGGACCATTGCTTTAGTAGTTGATTACAGGTCTAAGTAGAAAACTGCAAGTGGATCAATCTAACAGAGAGAGTTCAGATCCCCTTAAAAGAACTAGGTATGCATTGAATTTGATTCCTCTTTCAGCTATGAACAAGAGAAGCTAGTTGCAGTCTCTCCTTGATCTTCCCTTGAGAAAAGAAAAAGAGTCTAAGTCTGGGAATAGTGCAATGAACCTCATGAGCCTGTCTCCTCACAAAGAACAATATTAGTGAGTGCTCTTGAACCTGTCTCCTCACAAGGAACACAAGTAGAGAGTAGCATTATTTCCCGAGACTTCAAAAGAATGAGAAAAGTCAATGAAAAGATCTTAGAACGCCCTGAAAATGGGCAGAAGTTGACTAAGGGAAGAGAAAATAGGAGAGCTGTACAAAGAAAGTCTTGTTCAAAGCACTAAGGAAGGGAAAGAATCAACAAAGTTCTTTGGCATTACCACTGTTAGAGTTCGAAATTTTACCAAGGAAAGGATCTGGATTCAAACTGGGAGATTGCTAAGCTTATGGTAAGTACACTGAACTTTCCTAAGGTTGGCTCTACTGCATGTGGATTCAAGAGTGTTAACGAGTTGTGGCGTTCTGAAGGTTAGCTGGACCTTTCGGTTTTCAAAGCTCGACTCTATATTTAGTTTATGTTTTGCTTGAGGGCAAGCAAAAGCTAAGTCTGGGGGAGTTGATATATCATGGTTTTTACCCGTTTTTGGACCATGATATAAGTGTTTTTATAGAGTCTTTTGGTATTTTTAGAGTCCTATTAGAGTCTTTATAGGTTGGACTACGTTTGGAGCATAATTGAAGATTTTGGATCTTTTTGGAGCATTCTGCAAGAAGCAGCGAAGTGATGAAGTCGAGAGAGCAGATTTACGCACAGGGTGTCGATCGACACCAGACGAGACTGACGCAATGTTGCGACTTCCATCAGAAAAAGGAAATCACAAGAAGTTTCCATTATTTACAAGTCTGCCCAATTCGTGTTTTAGGCCTATAAATATAGTTTTTCAGCCATTGTTTAGGCTAAATCTCATACTTTAAGAATCATAGAAGTTTAGGTTTTTGGAGAGAAGAATTTGTCTCCTTAGAGCAAATTTGGAACTCCCTTTATTTATTCTATTGATTTCTTTTATGCTTTCTATTCAAGTTATGATTTCTGTTTCATTGATCATGTCTGAGTAGTTTGCTTGTTAGGTTTAGGGTTTTTCAAAGGTGATTAATGAATTGTTAGGTCGAATTAAATTGTTAGGATAAAATCATTAGAGTTCTTCATCTGGATTTGTGTTTAATGCTTATTCTAGCTTCGCGACCTAGAATCTGATCTTAGGTTAATTAATAGATGCGAGAGTATTATTGATTGCCTGAACTAATGTTAGATGAGCAAAATACCTATTCGCAAAGAGATTTGGTTTAGGGTTTTGTGAACAATCGAACCTGTTATTAATGCTTGTCTGAATTGATAGGATTTGCAAAGAGATTTGGAATTCGAGGGTTTAGGCATAGATAATCTTCGCAGCGAGAGTTGGTTGATTTTACATTAGTGTTTCGAGTTCAAGAACAGTGCTTAATAATTCCTAACATTCTGTCTAGACCTGCAATTTAGATCACCTGAGAATTTCCCTGAACCTAGTGTTTCGTCTCCTGAAGTTTACATCGTTTTTAATTGCCTGCTGTCTTTTAGTTTTACATTCTCACTTAGCTTAATTCGAAATTAGGAGTTTGCTGTGTGACTATCCCTTCCTTGTGGATTCGATCCTTAAGTACTACAACTGATCTCTTAATTTGAGAGAGTAGCTCTAGGGTAAATTTGACCCATATCATGACCCATCTCTCCACACGTGAAACATCGTAGAGCGTTTGGTCGTGTTGAACGCCGCAGCGTTTGTTCGTCACCAATAGACCCTTGCGGAGCCGTAGGTTGTGCATGAGCAGAAGAAGAATTTTCGCCGATCTCCTTTCCTCCCAAGCTATTTTGCAGTGGTTCACTTCCCGCAATTACTGTATTACGAGAGCGGCACACTCCTGAATTCCACGCTGGAGATCCAGTCTTAAATTGCATCTTAAAAGCAACGGCTCTCTGATGCGCTTCCACCACTGTCATCGGATCAAATTGTGCCATAGCGTTCTGAATCTGTGAACGCAAACCACCAATGAAGCGAGAGACTAGCTGAATCTCACTATCAAATACTTCATTCCTCGTCAAAAGAAGAGAAAATTCTTCTGCATAATCATCAACAGAACGTGTTCCTTGTCGTAGATTTTGAAGACATGTGAACATTGTTCTATCGAAATGGTAAGGAAGAAAAAAATTTCGAAGCAATTTCTGTAGCTTTGTCCAAGTCGTGATCTTTGTTTTTCCGGCACGAGATCGAGACGCCTTGACTTGCAGCCACCACGATTATGCTTCACCCCGAAATCGTGTTGCTACCAATGCTGCTTGTCTCTCCTCCGGTACTTGTTTGAAGTCCAAAATTTTGTCTACTGCAACAAACCAATTAAGGAGCTCTTCACCACGCACGCCACCGTGAAATTCTGGAATATCAAGCCTAAACCCGGTCTCCCCCTCCTGGTCAAAATCCCGGAGTCCGCCTCTGTTTCCTTGATGCGAACGGTTATTCGTAAAAGGATTCTCCTTCTCCGTCGATTCTCCTTCTGATTCGTGGCTCTGTTGTTCTTGTTGCAGAACAACAGTTTCAGCCAGCTCTTGAATCGAATTACGAATCGTAACTTGTATGTTTTCCTGCATCGCCAGAAGTGTCCGCCGCAACTCAACCCATTCTTTCATCAGCTCGCCGTTACGTCGATCTCTTGCTTGCTGATTGGTGTTTCGTTTCAGGGCCATGATCACTGAAAGATCACTGAACATGAACGTCATTTGCTCTGATACCAAACTGGCGCAGCGTCAAGCTGATAGACTCGAAGTCCGTTGATTCTTACGAATGGCCGTACGACGAGGGTTCTTGAGTATCGTAGTCTCTCAAGAATAACGATAACAAGGAGGTCGTATGAACTTAATAGTTCTAGGTTTTATTCAATAATCAAGATGATGTTAACCTTACAATGAAAGCAAGCTTAAATAAGGGTACAAATCCTAGCATAAAAGAATAAAGCTCTTACGATAGATAAAAGGAAATTAAGAAGTAAAATCAAAGCCTAAAGTATAAAAGCCCAAACGAAAATAGTAAAGATAGATCGAACACGTGTCGGCTTGAATGATGTTCGATTGAATGATGCGCTGTATCAGTAGAGAACACGCATATGTATAATTTTTTATCGAGTAGAGTCTACTGCAAATATCTTCCATACTTGAAGACATTTTCTTTATGAAAAAGGAAGACCATCACAACAACAATAGCAGCAATGGAAGCAACCGGTGCAACAATCGTCACTGGAATTTTTTTCTTTGGCTTATCTATGCATGTACCGGATAGACAAAGATATTTGTTTCCAATGACACTACAAAGGAGATAGTTAGAATTCATAAAATAAGTTGAATCAATGTTTTAAGTTGGGATCATAATGATTAGTTAAAGAGTAAAATCATGTGAGAATCATTCTTACTATAACTTTAGTCCTTTCGTTTCTCTATGGCGAAGAGCTTGAGGAATTGAACCGCTAAGATTGTTCCCGCTCAAGTTTCTGTCCAAGTAGAGGAAAACTCATATGTAAACAAACATGATTCATGTGAACGTGGTTAGTCAATAATTAAAAAAAAAAGAAATTATTACATGACCAACAATGATTTCATAGAGGCTAGAAACTCGGGCACCATTCTACTCAAAGTGTTACTATTTGACAAATCCCTGGGATGTGAGAAACAATCAGATTATTTGCTTTGTGTCCATATATCAAACATCTGTCAAAAATTAACGATCATACTTACAAACGTTCTAGATGAGTCAGATTCTGAAAGTGAGATAGTATGTATGGTTCCAGTCAAGCCACTTGAAGATAAATTTCTGGTTATTAAAGAACACATTTAAAGTTTGGATTATATATGTTGAAGATATTGCTAATTCATATTCTTCTATTAGCGTACATCGGTTAGAGTACATATATGAGTTAATATTTTGTTGTCCTCTTTAGTCTTTTCCTTTAATAACCTTAACCTTCAATTAGGTCTCTATCTCATCTTGTATAAATATCAGGTTT
The DNA here is from genome assembly GCA_020283515.1 of Alliaria petiolata. Taxonomy (NCBI): domain Eukaryota; kingdom Viridiplantae; phylum Streptophyta; class Magnoliopsida; order Brassicales; family Brassicaceae; genus Alliaria; species Alliaria petiolata. Next base: position 80,746,366 of record JAHZTW010000001.1, read on the forward strand.
TGTGCCTAAGAGAAATCAACACAGTTAAGCGTATCTTGCCTCTTGCCTTGCTTTGAATTTGTCATGGTATCAGAGCATAATCCTAGTTTTTCAAATTAAACTCAAAAATCGATAAACCCACCTTAGACGGATGACAGAAACGAACTCCGCTCCGGCGAATCCATTTGCGGCTGAGGTGAGAAGGATGATTTCACCGTATGACTTGACGGCAGCAGATAACTCTGGAGCTGTGATTTTCCATCCAATCTTGAAGACAAACAACTATGATGAATGAGCGTGTGGTTTCAAGACTGCGTTACGCTCCAGAAAGAAATTTGGTTTCCTTGACGGAACTATCTCTCAACCACCAGCTGGCTCATCAGATCTAGAAGACTGGCTTACGATTAATGCTCTTATTGTCTCTTGGATGAAGATGACAATTGATCCAGAGCTACTAACAAACATCTCCCACCGTAATGTGGCGAGAGATTTATGGGAACACATTCGCAAACGCTTTTCTATCTCCAATGGTCCAAAAAAATCAGAAGATGAAGGCAGATCTTGCTAATTGTAAACAAGACGGTATGTTTGTGGATGGATATTATGGAAAACTCAACAAGATTTGGGATAACATCAACAACTATCGACCACTTCGAACATGTAAATGTGGGAGGTGTGTGTAATCTCGGTACGGAGGAGAAAGATGGAGAAGATGACAAAAATAGATTGATGAGATATATCAGATAGTATTAGTTTTGCTGCGTTTGGTTTTTGCTATTGACTCCGCTTATAGTTGCAGCCAAAGCCTAAAGATTTCAACTTTGTTTTGTGTATCTAAGGTGATTTGGCAGAAGCAAACATGTAGAAGCTGAGAGGCACATTTCTGTCAAATAGGGTTTGATGCTTCAGAGTTTCCAAGCATGTTCAATAACAAAAGGAGGGATTCTATAATTGTACTCTGGAATCTTTTCTTCAAGTTTTGCAATTCTTTATCCAAAACTTAAACAATGGAATTGTGCTTTTGTTTCACCGTATCTTCTTCTTCCCATATCTTTGGAAATGGATTTCATTGCCTTTTCTTTTCATCGAGTGCACATATCAGTAAGGCTATGTCCTCAATGAATAACTTATGTTCCAATAACCCTTTGGTTCCTAACCTCGAATAACCATTATCTTTCGATAAAGCTAGTCTCTTTTTGAGTTTGTCTTTAGTCTTTAGGTAGCCTTTAGGATGTGGCGTGATAAGTTTGAATGTGGATTTTTAGTTAATATCGTTTGACGCCTAAAGACGAGAGCGGCTTCACCAAAGTTGTTTATCTCAGTTTAAGTATGAAAATAATGGCTTCACTGTTGTAGCATCGAACGCAATAGCAAGTGAATGTTTGTTTTCTTTACTGAAAAAGCTTTCGTTCCTCATAATCCTTTATTTTTCTCTACGAACAACTTTCGACCGTAGAAAGTAGAAACATACTATGAAACCAACCACCTGCACCGTGGAAACTGAAAAGAAGAATTGGATTATAAGTGCATTCACGTTTGCTTCTTGATTGGTGATCAAGTTTTTAGTTCTTGGGGACTCCGAGCCTTTGCCTGAAGTCTTCTTCCATGAGAGGAAGGCCTTCACGGAGCTTCACCTTCGGTTCCCATCCCAACACTTCTTTAGCCTTTGTGATGTCCGGCTTCCTCTGTCTTGGATCATCCGGTGTGTTCTCAACCATCTTTATCTCTATGCTCGGGTTTATAAGCTGAAACCAAAACCAGCATATCATCATTACCAGAGCACACAAGAATCTGAAAGCACGTATAACTCTTATCAATCAAGAAACTAGACTCTCACCTCCTTCACTGTCTCAGCTAGTTCCACCATCGTAAACTCACCTGAGAAACCAAAAGATTCATACACAGAGCATAAGTTCAAGAGGTTGGTTGGTTTGTGTTTAGATTAATGGAAGAATGTTACGAGGCTTACCTGGGTTACCGATGTTGATGGGACCAGTGTCATCTCCTTCCATGAGGCTCATAAGTCCATCGACCATGTCAGATACATAACAGAAACTGCGGGTCTGTGTCCCCGGTTTCTGAACAGTCAATGCTTCACCCCTACATATTCAAGGCAGAACAAGCACAAATAGATGAATAATCATTTTGGGTTATAGCTAGAAAAAGAAAATTTTGTGAGCAAAGGGGCTCACCGAAGTGCTTGAGCAATGAAGTTGCTTACGACACGCCCATCATCTATGTTCATGCGTGGACCATAAGTGTTGAAGATTCTGGCAATACGGATTTCTACAAAGAACAAACAAACACAAGGTAAGGAATAAAAGACCATGAGAGAATCTTGATGAAACTGCGGGCAAAAAGGTTGAAGCGAGAGCCTTGGGAAACTACAACTGACCAATTCCATGCTGCCTGTGGTAGTCAAACATCAAAGTCTCAGCCACACGCTTGCCTTCATCATAACAGCTCCTAACCCCTTTTACAATAGCAACCAACTTATAAGACTATGAATCGACACACACATATCAGATATAAATTAAAAGGTGATGAAGTGTATGAGCCTACCAATTGGGTTGACATTTCCCCAATAGCTCTCTGGCTGGGGATGGATGAGAGGATCACCATACACCTCTGAGGTCGATGTAAGCAAAATCCTGTTCGGAAGAAGAGTTATTTAGTGACAAAGGCGAGTAAAGATCAAAAGAAGTAAGGAATAAAGTGGGGGTTATGTCCACAACCTTGCTCCAACACGCTTGGCAAGACCTAGCATGTTGAGTGTGCCGATCACATTGGTCTTGATCGTCTTCACGGGGTTGTACTTGTAGAAAATGGGAGATGCAGGACATGCAAGATGGTAAATCTGATCAACCTCGATCAACAGTGGCTCCGTGACATCTGTTAAACCCAAAACCATATAGAAAAAAAAATGAGCTAGCAAGATTCAAACAAGCCGGCTATATACTGTTCTCAGTAGCAGCAACAAGCTAGAGAGATTCAAGACCATACCGTGACGGATAAGCTCAAATCTTGGATGACCAATCCATTTCTTCAGGTTGTCCTTTGAACCGGTGAAATAGTTATCAGCAACAATCACCTAAGGGAGAAAAGATATAAAACATCAGTAGTTGATCATAACGACGCGTAAACTGTTATGTATAGGATTAAGCCATTTCAATGCAAAACCTCATTTTTTTCGTTCTCCATCAGCTTATCGACAAGGTGAGAGCCAATGAATCCAGCTCCTCCTGAGATCAAGATCCTCATATTGGACTATACAAATGAGAAAAATTAAACCACTCAGCACATCTTATTAAGACCAAACAACGAATCACAAACTGTGACATCAAACAACTCTACTATACACACTAAATCATAGTAAAGAAGATGAGATACCCACATAACATACAAGATCAGAACAAAGTACAACAACACTTATAGATTAAAGTTCGATTGAACTTAACAAAGCTCTCTCACAGAGTCTTCTCCTCACAGGTCCGATCTAAGTAGAAATATCCAGGATTCAATCTCAATGATCCTCGTGAGTCGTGAATCCGTTTGATTCTATACGATGCCAACGAGATCAAGTGAATAAAAAATGATCAATTCAACAAACTAAATAGGATCAAACCACCATGATCCGACAAAACAACAAGGATCAAAACACGAGATTCACTCTCAAAATCATACAAATCAACACATGGATTTCAAATGATTCCAAAGGCAGATTTTTAAAAAGGGGAAACCGAGATTCGACGGATGAAGCTAACAGTAACGGTCAGATGTTAATGGGTATCGCCGAATCGAAACAAAAATCTCGAATCAACGAGAAATTTTCCAACCAAAAAAATGAAAACTTTACCTGTAAAAACTTTGAATTGCGGAGCGGTGAAGGCGAAGGTGGAGGCTTTGGGCTGGTTTGTTTGTCGCTTGTCGCCATATCTGAGATCACAACCCTGCGATTTCGAAAAAAAAAACAAAATCAATCAACCGAAAAATGAATATTTCGATTAGAGAGAGGATGGAGAAGAATTACGAGATCGCTTCCGAATTCCGATGAAACAAGCCTTGAGAGAACCCTAAAACCAAATTGGTGTGATCTCAAGTGTGCGAGGGATCGTATACTTATAGTCACTAGTGTCGGAACTTCCTCTGCAATTTTTTTGAATTATATTTTGGGAATTAAGATATTTTTTTGTTCGGATTTCTCAGTTTTTTAAGAGTTTTATTTAACTTTTGGTGAGATAATAATTAATAAGACGAGAGACTTCAAAACCACGAAAAGCGGATAATTAAATCGAAACTAATTTGTTGTTAGTACTCCATCACGACAACATTTGACCAAACGCAGATCTCATGTGGCAATTCAAGAAGCATAAAGTTCTTTTTTTTTGGGGGAGTTGTTAACAAATTGTTCAAATTACTTCATCTGTTTATGAAAGTGAACTTGTTATAATTTTCACAAGGATCCAATGAAACTTGGAACGAAACTAATATTATATGCTATAGTTTCAGGTATAGAGTAATTACGAGATTCGGCACAAAACCTTCCAGAAACTAAAAAAAAAATTTATATATATTAAAATAATCTTATTATATAAAGTAGGATGCGTCAAAGCTGCTAATTTACATGATCGTGACACGTGGCGAGTTAATTGATAAGATTACGACACGTGTTTTGATTAAAATATATTAATCCTAAAAAAAAGAATATCTATCTTAAAAAGAGAAATAAATAAAATAAAATAAAAAATTTGGACATGTGTCAAGTTTATCGATCGATAGAATTTCGACACGTGTTTTGATTAAAATATATTATAAAAATAATATACTAATTTTAAAAGAAAAAAAAATACATCTATCTATTTAAAAAAAAAGAAATATATAAAATAAAAAGAAAGATTTCCACATGTGTCAAGTTTATCGATTTAAATTTTGATACGTGTCTCGGTAAAATATTATTTTTAAATAAAAAAGGAATATTTTTTTTAAATGTTAAATTTATCGATTTAGATTAAAAAAAGTAAAATAAAATTAACTAGGATATATATTTCAATTTAAGAAAAAGAAAATAAAACAAAAGTATCTATTTCAATTTAAGGGAAAAAAATAGATTAACTAGGATATATTTCAATTAAAAAAAATTCTAGATGCTAATGATATGATATTAGACGATGATGAGCCCAATGAAGAGAAATATAGCAATAATCATGTAAAGATCCATTTGATGCTAGTCTCGAGAAGCATAACTTCTCTAGAGAACAGAGAGATCATATACGGGAGATGAATGTGAAGAGAAAAAGAGATTTGATTTGCTTGAAAATAGTTAATGGGAGATCGTTACCATACTCGAAGGATTCGAATTGCATACCAAAGTTTTTAAAGCAGCGGAGCAGAATAAGATAGTTGATCAAATGTGTGAATTATATGAGAAGTATGATTAATGTTGCTTAGGACCCGCAACAAATTCTATATTTTGAATATTTTACATAAAAATAAATGAGAATTAAAATAAATAAATAACTCTTAGATTTAGATTTTGTGTGTTTTCATATATTTTTTTCATTAGTGATCCGCTTTTGTTTTATATATTTTTTTTAAAATTATTTCAAGCTGGTTTGAAATTTTATTATTATAAATATGCGTATACGCGGATCCTAATATAGATTTAAATTATGATAAAAGTAGGATAAATAATTCGTTAAAATTTTAGAATAAATAATTATATCTATATATAGCTAAGACATTAAAAGTAAACATAATTCATATATATAACAATATTAAAACATATATATTTGGAAATATTAATAAAATAAAATTTTATTCTTTCCTTATAAATTATCTGATTTTGTTTTCAATTTATTTATACGAATTTAAAATATCTTATTAAAAACTCGCATTTATGTGGGTCCTATTCTAGTTTTTTTTATTATATAAAACCAAACGCATTCAACATAAACATAATATTTTTAACACTAATCTATTATTTTATTACAAATTATAAGAACTATTATATCGACGATCTTACAACATACAATTTTACTACTTTACGAAGATCCATGACTAACGCTCTATATGCGCCACGCTTACTGATATGCTCAAATTTACCCTAGAGATAGTCTCTCAAATTTAGAGATCACTATAGTATTTAGGGATCGAATCCATAGGGAATGAGATAGTGACACAACAGACTTTAATTTCGAATTATCTTAAGAGTAAATATTAAACTAAAAGACAGCAGGTAATTAAAGACTTAGTAAATTAAGGAGACAAAACACTAGGTTCAGGAAAATTCTCAGGTGAATCCTAATTGCAGGTCTAGTGTTAGGAATTTATTAAGAACTGTTCTTGAACTTGAAACACTAATGTAAAATCAACCAACACTCGCTGCGAAGATTATATATGTCTAAACCCTAGAATTCCAAATCTATTTGCAAATTCAAACAATTCAGACAAGCATTAATAAGAGGTTCAATTGTTCACAAAATCCCTAAACCAAACAAGCAAACTACTCAGACATGATCAATGAAACAGAAATCATTATTTGAATAGAAAGCATAAAAGAAATCAATAGAAGAAATAAAGGAGTTCCAAATCTGCTCTAAAGGAGTCTGATTTTTCTCTCCAAAAGCCTAAACTTCCATGATTCTTAAAGTATGAGATAATGCCTAAACAATGACTTTGAAATCCTTAAATAAGTGTTAAAACACGAATTGTGATACTTTTGCAAATAAGAAAAACTTCTGGGCAGTTTCCTTATCTTCAAAATCTTGTAAAGTCGCGACGTCTTCTGAAAATCTTTGGTGTCGATCGACACCATGAACAGTGTCGATCAACACTGTTCATCCAACTTCAATCCGACTTCATGTTTTCGGCAGTTTCTTTCACAATGCTCCAGAATACTTCAAAATCTCCAATTATTCTCCAAACGTACCTGAACCTGCAAAGACTCTAATAGGACTTTAAAAAGACCAAAAAATTCTATAAAACGGACTTATATCATGGTTAAAAACTGATAAAAACCATGATATATCACTTACTATCATATAAGGATCCGCTGACTGTTCTACCTGCACCACATTGAAAATATCAAGTAAGCTTGTCTTTATTAATTTGTACTCCCTCCGTTTCACAAAGAGTGTCGTTTTAAGATTTTATTTTTGTTTCACAAAGAGTGTCGTTTTATGTTTTCAATGCAGAAATTTGAATAAAAATCCAGTTTTAACCCTATTCATTTATTGTATTAACAAAAGAAATAAATTTATTTAGAGTATTAATAAGGGGTAGAGTAGAACTTTTTATGATTTTCTTAATATGTGTGAAAACCTTCAAAGTGACACTCTTTGTGAAACAGAGGGAGTATAATTTTTCATTAATCTGCATAGTTAGTAATAAACCATTCAACATAAACATAATATATATTTGACCAGAAAATATCATTAGGCATATAATTATTTTATATCTTCAAATCTATATCTTTGTAGTTAATACTGCATAGATTAAACATTTCAAAATCAATTTGTCAAACTTATTTTAATGATAAAATTTATATTATAAAAAAGACTTAATGTCTAGGTGGAGATTAAAAGACTTTATGTCTCAACAATATTTTTGAGTGGAGAGCGAAAATAAGAGCATGTTCAATGCAAAAACTCCCCTAAGGAGTTATTACATAATATTTAATTATAAAAATTATGTTAAGAATCTTTGTTAAGACAATTTGGTTTTTTCTGCTCCTCATTAGGGGTTCTTAAAAAAAAGATTATTAATTTTTTTAATTGTAAGTAGAGTTTATTAATCAAATTAGCTCCTGGAGAGACTATGTTAAAATTGGGATCAAAGACATCGATTCCATGAACAACTCGGTAAAGACCAGGAAGAGTGAAAGCTGTGTGACTCTCGTATTTCCCAACATTGTTCTTGCTGTGAGAAAATCAAAACAGTTTCTGTTGGCATCAAACAACAATTCCAGAGGACAAGAGCATGCAGCTAAATATCGGATGACATGCTTACCTTCCCGCAATCTTTTGGTATGTGCTGGTGATGATGAAATCGGCATTATTTATGGCAATTAGATCTGCAGTGAACTGACTTGCAAAATGATACTTATCTTCATGGTAAATGTCAGACTCGGGGTACTTGGTTTTCTCTAAAGCATGAGCAATATTACACTGCATCTCAGATGGTAAAGGAGAGATCAGAACAAAAGTTTACAAGTCTTTTATGAACAAAACTGAATTTGATATTGCAGAGAAGTGTTGCATAAAAAACCCATCAACCTGTATGACGCCTAGCTTACAAGCTAACAAAGATGCCACGAGATTTCCATCACTGTAGTTGCCAATGATGAGATTTGGTACACCCTGCAACTCCGCAGAAATTTCGTTTGATGCATCCTAGTCACATAGAAGTAAAGTGTAATTCAATAAAAACTTAGAGACAATACCTGTGTCCTAGCATTACTAGTCATCTCCTCCGTCTTTCAAGCTCAGCTTCATCAATGCCATACAACGCAGGATCTTTAGCTGCAACCGTAATCGCTTTTTCCAGCTCATCTACCTTCCTATCAGTAAGGACAGCTTCAATAGCCATGAAAGGACTCTAATCTGAACGGTTCACTCACTTATTCTATTGGATTTTTTATCATGTGGATAAGGATATCTGAGATTGACAATACCTTAGCAGAGAAACAAGGGCCTACTCACTCTACAAAATCAGCTAGCGTTCAGAATTTCAGCATCCTATTCAACAGTTAATACAAAATACAGATTCCATTGACGAGATTGATTACCTGCCACTCAATGCTTCCACAATTAGCAAGAAGCTCCTTCGTCACATGCAAAATCACAAAACAACAAATATGAATCAAGAGAAGGAGGAGCAGTGAATCATATAAAGAGTCTAACTAATTCATGAACATTCTTATGGCCCATAATCACCGTAACATTGATAAATAGTTAAATACAAACCTTTTCTCTGTCTTCTCACCAATACTCTCTGCAATTTAATGGAAAAGCAAAAATCAATTGGTTTGTTTCAGCTCACAAACCGAAAGAGAAAATTACACTTAATCAGTGGAGAATGGACTGAGGTGAAGATGAACAAGTGATTTCGATTACCGGAAAGATATCGATCGACCGGGAAAAGAAGAACGGCGACGGATCGAACGACAACGGAATCGAAATTTAAGCTGCAGATTAATCCATTTATGCGGCGATTTCTGCAAAACCACGATTTCGGCGGAAGAAAATCACCAGGACGTGGTCGTGGAGGAAGACGAAGCTCGCCGGAGAAGACGACGATCCCGATGTCGACGCCAACGCCGCAGCAGCAGCACCAGAAGAAGAAGACAGCGATAGAAGGGGAGAGAAATCGAAGAAGAAGTCTAACACGTGGCACTTAAGAATCATCCTTAAATTTTTTTAATTAAAAATCGATTCTTAGTTTATTTCTTTATTTACATTTAAATTAAATCCTAAATATACTAAGAACCTGCTTTAAAAAACCTCGTCGTGCATAGATTTATTACACTATATGATGAGATTTTTATATACAGTAGAACCTTTATAAATTAATACTCGATTCATTAATACCTCGCTAAATTAATATTTTTTGTTAGTTCCAAAATTAGTTTTTCAACCAAATAATATATCTATAAATTAATAATCACTATAAATTAATATTTTTTTATAAAACCTCATGATCCCAACATTATTAATTTATAGAGGTTTTACTGTATTATATAAATCATGTGATGGTCTGTGGAATTAGAGAGCTAGACGAAGGGGAGAGATAAGAGAAGTGGACTCGCTTCTTATTCCTTCGCAACTTCTATTACAGCACCTCTTTATATAGATAGTACGAGGCGGTGCAACTTTTCTTTGTTACTAAGAAAGTAATAAATAAACATTGATGGATAAACATTGATGGATATTTTAACACTCCCCACTAAGTTATGTATGGTATCGTCAAAAACTTTATTATGGAAAAATTTTATGGGATAAAAACTATGACAAGGGAAAAAGAGTACAGTGACATAATTTTCCCCTGAAAATGATAGATGTCACCTTCTCTTCAAAGATCTCTTAGATAACGCATTCCGATACTTTGAACGTATTTTTTGAAGGTTGTAATAGGAAGCGCTTTCGTAAATAAATCGGCTGCATTGTCACATGAACGAACATATTGAATATCCAATTCTTGATTTTTTTCGAGCTCTCGTGTGTAAGAGAAAAATCTTGGAGGGATATGTTTCGTTCGGTCGCTCTTGATATAACCTTCTTTGAGTTGTGCAACACATGCAGCTTTATCTTCAAACATTTTTGTTGGCTTCTTTTTTGTCTCTATTCCGCTTGTTTCTTTTATGTGATGAATCAAAGATCTGAGCCATACACATTCCCTACAAGCTTCATGTAATGCAATAGTTTCAGCATAATTTGAAGAAGTTGCAACCAAAGTCTACTTTTGGGAACGCCAAGAGATCGCAGTTCCACCAATTGTGAAAACGTATCCGGTTTGCGATTGAGCCTTATGCGGGTCTGATAAATAACCTGCATCTGCAAAACCAACCAGACCAACCTCGACGTTTCTAGACTAAAATAAGTGGCCAAAGTCAACCGTACCTTGTAGATAACGGAATATATGTTTTATTCCGTTCCAATGTCGGCGAGTAGGAGATGAGTTGTATCTTGCAAGTAAATTTGTAGCAAACGATATATCTGGTCGAGTACAATTTTCAAGATACATAAGCCCACCGATAACGCTCATATAAGGTACTTCAGGACCTAATATTTCTTCGCTATCCTCACAAGGTCGAAACGGATCTTTATTAACATCAAGCGTTCTATTGACCATCAGAGTACTCAAAGAAGTCGCTTTATCCATATTAAAAGGTTTTAAGATCCTTTTCGTATAATTTAATTGATGCACAAATATTCCGTCTTGAAAATGCTCTATCTGGAGCCCAAGGCAAAACTTTGTCTTTCCAAGATCTTTCATTTCGAACTCTTCTTTCATATGAGTTCTTGCATCATCAATCTCTTTTTGAGTTCCGATTATATTAAGGTCATCAACATAAACAACAATGATCACAAATCCAAATAAAGCTTTCTTAATAAAAACACAAGGGCATATCGCATTGTTGATGTAATCTTTACTCAACAAGTATTCACCTAAGCGATTATACCACATGCGTCCAGATTGCTTTAATCCGTAAAGTTATCACTGTAATTTGATCGCACAAATCTCTTTCGAGTTTGATCTTAATGCTTCCGACATTTTAAATCCTTCAGAGATTTTCATATATATGTCATTATCAAGTGATCCATATAGATATGCTGTCACAACATCCATCAGATACATGTCTAGGTTTTTAGATGATGCCAGACTCATTAAGAATCTGAATGTGATTGCATCCATTACCAGAGAATATGTTTCCTCATAATCAATTCCGATCTTTGAGAAAATTCTTGTGCCACAAGTCGGGCTTTATACCTTGTGACCTCATTTTTCTCATTTCTCTTTCTTACAAAAACTCATTTGTATCCGACTGGCATTACATGTTCTGGTGTTGTGATAATAGGTTCAAAGACATTTCTTTTATTGAGGGAGAATAATTATGTTTCTATGGCCATCTTCCATTTCTCCCAATCATGTCTTTTCTGACATTCTAATATGGACCTTGGATCTGGATCATCACTTTCATTATCAAGCTCTTTAGATAAAGAAAAAGATAATATTCCATAAATATCTTTTATTTTATCTCTGATCCATAATTCTCCATTTTTTGCGTAATTGATGAAAGTCTCATATTTTTCTGTTTCATTTTCATCTTCTGGACTTTTTTCCAAATGTGCTTCTTCTGGAACCCTTTCATTTATGTCTTCTTGACATTTTTCTTTAAATGGTTCTTCTGGAACCTTTTTACTTTGTTCTCCTATATTCTTCTTCTTTCGTGGATTTCTATCTTTAGAACCCATCGGTCTCCCCCTTTTCAACTGAACCCTAGGTTCATTTGCTATGTTCCCATCATTTTATTTTTCAGGAACAACAATTCTTGATGGAACATTCGCAGCGGGGATATATGATTTTGTCACCCTTTTTGTATCTGTGAACGCATCTGGTAACTGGTTTGCCATATTTTGTAAATGTACAATTTTCTGAACTTCCAGTTCTCGTTGATTCGTAGGGGGATCAAGGTGCAATAAAGATGTTGTGCACCATGTAACATCCTTTGGAATTTCTTTAATTCATCCCCCTAACGCTAGAAATTCATCTTCATTAAAATGGCAATCGGCAAAACGTGCCGTAAACATATCACCAGTTTTTGGTTCCAGATACCGAATTATACTTGGTGATGTATAACCGATGTATATTCCCAATCTTCTTTGTGGCCCCATTTTAGTTCTTTGCGGTGGGGCTATAGGAACATAAACCGCACTTCCAAAAACACGAAGATGGGATATATTTGGCTCCTGTCCAGATACTAACTGTAACGGAGAATATTCATTATATGCACTTGGTCGTATCTGGATCAGTGCCGCAGCATGCAAAATAGCATGTCCCCAAACATTAATTGGGAGCTTTGTTCTCAATATTAACGGTCTTGCAATCAATTGCAACCGTTTAATTAATGACTCAGCCATGCCATTTTGTGTATGAACATGCGGAACCGGATGTTCAACATCGATTCCCAAAGACATACAATAATCATTAAACACTTGTGAAGTGAATTCACCAGCGTTATCCAATCTTACTTTCTTTATGGCATAATCAAGGAATTGTGCTCTCAACCTGATTATTTGGGCAATGAATTTAGCGAAAGCTGTATTTCTTGTGGTCAAAAGACACACATGTGACCATCTGCTAGATGCGTCAATTAATACCATAAAATATTGAAACGCCCCGCATTGTGGGTGGATCGGCCCACATATATCACCATGTATTATTTCTAAAAATTCTGGTGATTCATTCCAACTTTGGCTGGCGATGGCCGAGTAATGAGCTTTCCTTGAGAACATTCATTACATAAAAATTCGCCCGTTTTCAAAATTTGCTCGTTTTTCAACGGATGGCCATTAGAATTTTGCACAATCTTTCTCATCATGACTGAACCAGGATGCCCTAGTCTTTCATGCCAGATTTTGAATGTACTAGTAAACTTCGGGTTTACTGTAACATATGATTCAATCATATTTATTTTTGTGCAATATATTCTGTAGGATAACATTTTCAATTCTTCCAATATATGTTTCCTCTCCAATGTAACCAAAGATATTCAATGCCATCTTTATTCATAGTCTCTACATGATATCCATTTCTGTGAATATCTTTGAAACTTAACAAGTTTCTGTAAGACTCTGGGGAATATAACGCATTATTTATTTCAAACTTTGTTCCCCTTGGCATTGAAAAATTGACTCTTCCGGAGCCCAAAATAATTTTTGCATTACCAGATATTGTATTCACGCTTCCAGCAGAATCTTTCATTTCGAGACTGGAGAAATACTTTTTATCTTCAATAATCGTGTGCGTTGTCGCACTGTCTGCCAGACATATATCTCCATCCAAAGTCTCAAATTCTGGCATTTTCTGAATTTAAAATATTCATAAAAGATGCATTAATGAACGTTCAACAAAAACAGAGGTTTATGTTTTAAAAGTACTTATTTTACAATAAAACATTAAAACACAAATGTACATAAAACACCAAAAAAAACATTAAACTTTTATTTTTCTTGTCTTCTTCAGGAAGACATCATATTATCTTTGTCGCTTCGTTTCCGTTGATTCTTCAGGATCAACCAGGAAATCTGTAACATCCAGATGAGTGTCATCATTTAGGCCATGAAACGAAGGTCCGAGTTCACCAGAAATAAAGTTGGTTTCTCTTTCTTTCTCTTTTAATTTCTGTGATTCCCGGTACAGATCGGCTAACTGTTTGGGCGTACGACAGGTACGTACCCAATGTCCCTTCATTCCGCATCTGTAGGAAACCGTTTCTTTCTTCATTTTAATTTCTCGGCCATCATCATTTCCATTATTGGAATCATTAGGACGGTATCCTCGTCCTTGGCCACGTCCACGACCTCGACCACGGTTATAACCGCATCCGCATCCACTTACTTGCCAATTATTATACATGGATGATGCAGCATTCGCTTCTGGGAATGGTGCAGATCCAGTTGGACGGCTTTGATGGTTCATCATCACGAGTTCGTTATTTTGCTCGGCAACAAGGAGTATACGCATTAACTCCGAATAATGAGCATATCTATTCGTCCGGTACTGTTGCTGCAGGACTACATTACTCGGGTGAAATGTGGAGAGAGTTTTCTCAATCATATCATAATCACTTATTGTTTCTCCACATAACACACTTCTGGATGTGATTCCAAACATCGCAGAATTATAATCACTAATACTTTTGTAATTCTGAAACCGGAGATGTAACCACTCGTGTCTGGCTTTTGGTAAGATCACATATTTCTGATGATCAAACCTTTCTTTCAAAGATTGCCAGAGATCTGCAGGATCTTCTTTGATGGTGTACTCATCTTTTAAACCATCGTGGATATGGTGACGTAAAAATATCATGGCTTTTGCCTTTTTCTCATCTGATGTCGTTTTCGACTTATCGATGGTATCAAGAAGCCCGTTTCCTCTTAGATGCGTTTTCGCACCTACTACCCATGTCATATAATATTTTCGGGCTATATCAAGGGCATTAATCTCGAGCTTTGTCAGATTTGACATTATAACTGTATTCATAGAATAACAATTTATTTAAATTTTTTTTTAATCAAAAATCCAATTTAAAAATCTGATTTGAAGTTCAATTTAAAGTTTGCACATAATAATAACAGAATTTAAAATAACCATTTAAAGCAATATTAGAACTTCATAAACAAATAAATAAATATGGGGGTATTAACCTCCCACAACATAATAAATAAACAACTGCATAATAAATAAACAAGGGCGGGGGTTTTAATCTCCCACTCTATAAAATATAAAATATGATCTGAGGAGACATAGTCTACCATATGATCATTTGATCGTGAAGGCAGAGCCTATCATAACGATCAGCTTGGAGAAGGCAGCGCCTATCATCCCGGCATAACAATATTTTTTATTTTTCAATCGTGAAGGTAGAGCCTATCATAACGATCGACTCGGAGGAGGAAAACCTACCATTCCGGCATAATAATAATAAAAATTAAAATAAATAAAATACAAATAAATCTGACCTTTCAGTATAGAACGGATCTAGAGACTTCATGTTGATAACGTGTTATAGATTTATTACACTATATGATAAAATTTATATATATTATATAAATCATGTGATGGTTTGTGGAATTAGAGAGAGCTAGACGAAGGGGAGAGAGATAAGAGAAGTGGACTCGCTTCTTATTCCTTCGCAACTTCTATTACAGCACCTTTTTATATAGATAGTACGAGGCGGTGCAACTTTTCTTTGTTACTAAAAAAGTAACATTGATGGATATTTTAACACAATCCATAATAAAGAGATGAGAGCTTTAGCACTGACATCCTCTAATAAATTATTTATAGGAAAATAAAAAGTGGCAGAGAAGACCAAGCTGCAGGAAGTTAGTAAGTTAATATTGCATACGTCAATGATGTTTTCGCTTCTAAAAAGATAGTCGAAGTTCATATTCTTACGACAGAGCTGGCAGAGAAAGGAGACAAAAGAATATATAATGAAGAAGATGCAATAAAAACAATGTACTGGCTGGTCCTTGTAAAACTTTTAATGTCTCATGATTGAGATTTGATCTAAGCAATATAAAAATGTAATCTCACCACGGTTTTGCATATTTTATCATGTTTAGTTCGCATAACATGTTTATAATGAAATAGTGGTTTTTAAATAACACTACCACCTTATTCGTTGTTATGTTTGCAAATTACTCTATACTTTATCCTTTTGATCATAATAACAAAAATCCAACACCAAATGATATTATTATACTATATTATAAAGAAATAATTATTCAGATATTATAGAAAAGTGGGAATAATACTAGCATATTATACATTTTCTAAAAATTACTCAGATAAGTAATTACAATTAACATCTTTGATTAATTTGAGATTTTTTTAAATAAAAAATGATTAACCAAAAATTAGTTTAATCCACCTCATTAAGATAAAAAAAATTAAATCCATGTCATTAACAACAATTACAGAAAAAAGCTTGCAGAAAAAGTAATCATTGGACACTCCATTAACCTTCATTGCAAATCTTCAAACCTCTCAATGTGGTCCATAGGATGCTCATTAGGAAGACCATGGAAAGGATGATGAGCCACAAGTGTGTAGAAAGCAAGCTTCAACTCGAAGTCATTCCTCTGGAAAGCAGGAGGGCGAATTGCAGCTCTATTAGCATAGAACTGATCAGGCCTGTTGCAATCCCCAAGTGTCCTTCCACGCCCAACATTCCTTGGTGGTATCACTCCCACTGCTTGCTCGACGATAACAGCCCCATTCTCGTCGAGTCTTTGTCCTTGCGCGTTCCTTCTGTGCCCTTCTACATCAACCAGGTGACCAGCTTCGTCTCGGAATAGGACCATAGGATCAGCCATCGCGGTTTGAGACTGGTGTCGATCGATGCCAATGGTGGTGTCGATCGACACTCGTGCAGCTTTTCTGTTGATCCTTTCTTGTCTTGCGAGTTCAACGATGCTCAAAGTCACAAACTCCTTTTCCTTGTTGCTCGTGGTACTGCGATTAATCATACACCTGAAACAGACACAAGAAAAAGTTGAAGAAAATCAATAACCAAAAACAAAAATAAAAACCTAGACAAAATTCTAATACTAAAAATCTGTAGGTAACTAATCTTCTTCCCCGGCAACGGCGCCAAAATTTGATATGCTCAAATTTACCCTAGAGCTAGTCTCTCAAATTTAGAGATCACTGTAGTATTTAGGGACCAAATCCACAAGGAATGAGATAGTGACACAACAAACTTTTAATTTCGAATTATGCTAAGAGGAAATATTAAACTAAAAGACAGCAGGTAATTAAAAACTTAGTAAATTCAGGAGACGAAACGCTAGGTTCAGATAAGTTCTCAGGTGAATCCTAATTGCAGGTCTAGAC
Source organism: Alliaria petiolata (assembly GCA_020283515.1). Classification (NCBI taxonomy): domain Eukaryota; kingdom Viridiplantae; phylum Streptophyta; class Magnoliopsida; order Brassicales; family Brassicaceae; genus Alliaria; species Alliaria petiolata. The sequence continues at coordinate 80,763,469 of JAHZTW010000001.1, forward strand.
AGAATGTTAGGAATTTATTAAGAACTGTTCTTGAACTTGAAACACTAATGTAAAATCAACCAACTCTCGCTGCGAAGATTATCTATGTCTAAACCCTAGAATTCCAAATATCTTCGTAAATTCAAACAATTCAAACAAGCATTAATAACAGGTTCAATTGTTCACAAAATCCCTAAATCAAACAAGCAAACTACTCAAACATGATCAATGAAACAGAAATCATTATTTGAATAGAAAACATAAAAGAAATCAATAGAATAAATAAAGGAGTTCCAAATCTGTTCTAAAGGAGTCTGATTTTTCTCTCCAAAAATCTAAACTTCTATGATTCTTAAAGGGGAAAATCGCATAAAAAACCTTCAAAGTGGCACCTACTGACACTTTAAACCACGAGAGTATTTTACTAGCACAATAAACCTTCAAATTAAATATATTAACACATAAAATTTTAAAACTGATTTTTTATTGCTCGCCGTCAGAATATTTAACAGATCACTGTTCATTTCCGTTAAAAAATGATGAAAATGCATTAACTTATTTATTTTAATTAAAATACTATATTAACTATTGTTTTCTTGTTTATTATAATTAAAATTAAATAAAAATATCTAAATTTTTTAAAAAATAAAATATAGATTTTTATTTTTACTCAATTACTATATTTAATAAAAATGTTTATTCTTTGTTTATAACTTTAATATGATTTTAAATTTTATTTTAACTAAAAATTAAACTTTTATTATTTATCATTGTTAAGAAATACAAAAACTATTAAAAAAAACATGAAGTAAAGATGACAAATATGCAAAGGATAACTTTATTTATTACATAACTGTACAAAATAATCTTGGTTTTTTTAAACTTCAAATATGAAAAGAACAACTTTAATTATTAATTTTTAAATGTTTTTAGTTGTGATAAATAAAATAAAATAATTAATAGTAATGTTTTTAGTTAAACATAAATTTAAAGTCATATCAAATATATTAATTGAGAAAATATATAGAAAATATTTTAGTTTTTAAAAGTTTCTAAATATTTTTAGTAATTTTTTGTCAACTTTTTTTTTAAAAAAAATTTAGATAATTTAGATAATTTATTTAATTTTAATTATAATAATTAATAAAATAATAGTTAATATAATATTTTTAATTAATATAAATAAATGCAATACATTTTCATCATTTTTAACGGAAATGAACAGTGATATGTTAAATATTCTGATGGCGCGCGATAAAAGACCAGTTTTAAGGTTTTATGTATTAATATATTTAATTTGAAGGTTTATTGTGTTAGTAAAATACTCTCGAGGTTTAAAGTGTAAGTGGCTGTCACTTTCAAGGTTTTTTATGCGATTTTCTCATTCTTAAAGTATGAGATAATGCATAAACAATGGCTTTGAAATCCTTAAATAAGGATTAAAACACGAATTGAGGCACTTTTGCAAATAAAGAAAACTTTTGGGCAGTTTCCTTATTTTCAAAATCTTGTAAAGTCGCGACGTATTCTAAAAATCTTTGGTGTCGATCGACACTGTTCATCCAACTTCAATCCGACTTCATGTTTACAGCAGCTTCTTCCACAATACTCCAGAATACTTCAAAATCTCCAATTATGCTCCAAACGTACCTGAACCTGCAAAGACTAATAGGACTTTAAAAAGACTAAAAAAATCTATAAAATGGACTTATATCATGGTTAAAAACTAGTAAAAACAATGATATATCACTTACCATCATATAAGGATCCACTAACTGTTCTACCTGCACCACATTGAAAATCTCAAGTAAGCTTATCTTTATTAATTTGTATAATTTTTTATTAATCTGCTTAGTTAGTAATAAACCATTCAACATAAATATAATATATAATTGACCGGAAAATATCATTAGGCATATAATTATTTTATATCTTCGAATCTATATCTCTGTAGTTAATACTGCATAGATAAACATTTCAAAATCAATTTGTCAAACTTATTTTAATGATAAAATTTATATTATAAAAGACTTTATGTCTCAACAATATTTTCGAGTGGAGAGCGAAAATAACCAATCCATAATAAAGAGATGAGAGCTTGAGTGTTCTTTAAGAGCACTGACATCCTCTAATAAATTATTTATAGGAAAATAAAAAGTGGCAGAGAAGACCAAGCTGCAGGAAGTTAGTAAGTTAATATTGCATACGTCAATGATGTTTTCGCTTCTAAAAAGATAGTCGAAGTTCATATTCTTACGACAGAGCTGGCAGAGAAAGGAGACAAAAGAATATATAATGAAGAAGATGCAATAAAAACAATGTACTGGCTGGTCCTTGTAAAACTTTTAATGTCTCATGATTGAGATTTGATCTAAGCAATATAAAAATGTAATCTCACCACGGTTTTGCATATTTTATCATGTTTAGTTCGCATAACATGTTTATAATGAAATAGTGGTTTTTAAATAACACTACCACCTTATTCGTTGTTATGTTTGCAAATTACTCTATACTTTATCCTTCTGATCATAATAACAAAAATCCAACACCAAATGATATTATTAGACTATATTATAAAGAAAGAATTATTCAGATATTATAGAAAAGTTGGAATATTACTAGCATATTATACATTTTCTGAAAATTACTCAGATATTTTGTGCCTTTGTGTAATTACAATTAACACCCTTGATTAATTTGAGATTTTTTTAATAAAAAAATGATTAACCAAAAATTAGTTTAATCCACCTTATTAAGATAAAAGAAATTAAATCCACGTCATTAACAACAGTTACGGAAAAAAACCTCTCTCTCTCGGCGAAACCTCTCTCTCTCTCTCGGCGAAATCTCTCTCACTCTCTCGGCGATTCCGAAGTCGAACCCTAATTCTGTAGTCGTATCGTCTCTTCCGGCCGCTTCTCTTATCTTTGTCGCATTTCGTCTCCTTTTTCACGAACTCGAGTGGGGACTCTTCGTTTTCTCGGGTGGACTCTTCGTTTCCATTGCAAAAAATCTCTCCTTTTTTCATGAACAAACTTGCTCCAATAAGTTCGAATCTTTTTTTTTGAGTTTAACTGTTTAATTGCATATGATTCCCATGATTTAAACCGTTTTCCGAAAACTATCGTGGTGATATTAAGGGTTTTTATCGATACTTATTACGACTGATTTTCGCCTTCGTTGATTTACATATGGTGGCTTATTTGTTAGATCTATTCGATTTGGTGTCTGGTTTATCAATGCATATGTGGCTGAGTTTTTTTATGTTGCGACTGAGTTACGGTTTGCTTTACTGCTGATTTATGGTTTATCAATGCATCTGTGGCTGAGTTTATTTTATATTGGGACTGAGTTACAGTTTCCCAAATTTCTTCTGCTCCAAGTCCATAATTGAGGATCCAATCACAGAGACATATGCATATAAATATTTATCTCTGCTGATTAAGGGTTTTATTTTGGTGTTCGATTAGATGGATTTAAATTCGGGCTCATCTAGTAACAATAGGAGCAGAACTTTCGGCGGTCTTAAATTGTGTGATTGTTGATTGCTTGCAAAAATTTTCATATTTTGAGAGATAAAAACCCGGGTCGAAGGTTCTTCGGGTGTGAATTGTACAAGGTATGAGAAGAATGAGTGATTGTCTTGATCATATTTGATTGTATACAAATCTTATTTGTGTGTCATTAGGAGGGTGGGACAGTTCACTGCAAATACTTTAGGTGGTTTGATGAAGAAGAAATGATGGCCAAAAAGAGCATTGATTCAAGCTCGAGGTTAAATCCGGGAGAAAAAAAATGTGATCGATCAACTAAGTACAACAATTGTGGAGCTTCGTAGAAAATTGGAGAAGCATGAGGTGGAGAAATGTGAAGGAGATGGTGATATACAATAACGATTTGAATTTGGATAGAAAGCAAAGATCTTGAAGTTGTTCTGTATCGGCAATGCATAAGTAGATGTTATGTTGGCCCTTTGTGTTTGGTTTGTAAGGATATCGCTTATATGATTCATGACTATTTGTGTTTGATTAAGATGCCGTGGTGATTAGATCCAAAACAAAACTTAAAGTCAGTCGTAACATGAATAAATAATGAAGAAGATGCAATAAAAACAAAAGAATAGATAATGAAGAAGATGCAATAAAAACAATGTACTAGCTGGTCTTTGTAAAACTTTTAATGTCTCATGATTGAGATTTGATCTAAGCAATATAAAAATGTAATCTCACCACGGTTTTGCATATTTTATGATGTTTAGTTCGCATAACATGTTTATAATGAAATAGTGGTTTTTAAATAACACTACCACCTTATTCGTTGTTATGTTTGCAAATTACTCCATACTTTATCTTTTTGATCATAATAACAAAAATCCAACACCAAATGATATTATTAGACTATATTATAAAGAAAGAATTACTCAAATATTACACAAAGGTTGGAATATTACTAGCATATTATATATTTTTTAAAAATTACTCAGATATTTTGTGCCCTTGTGTAATTACAATTAATCCCCTTAATTAATTTGCTATTTTTTTAATTAAAAAATGATTAACCAAAATATAGTTTAATCCACCTCATTAAGATAAAAAAATTAAATCCACGTCATTAACAACAGTTACGGAAAAAACCTTTCTATATCTCTCTCTCAGCGAAACCTCTCTCTCTCTCGGCGATTACGAAGTCGAACCCTAATTCCGCCGTCGTATCGTCTCTTCCGGCCGCTTCTCTTATCTCCGTCGCATTTCGTCTTCTTTTTCACGAACTCGAGTGGGGACACTTCGTTTTCGAGAGTGGACTCTTCGTTTCCATTGCTAAAAATCTGTCTTTTTTCACGAACAAACTTGCTCCGGTAAGTTCGAATCTTCTTTTTGAGTTTAACCGTTTAATTGCATGTGATTCCCGTGATTTAAACTGTTTTGCTAAAACTATCGCGGTGATATTAAGGGTTTTTATCGATGCTTATTACGGCTGATTTTTGCAGTCGTTGATTTACATATGGTGGCTGATTTGTTAGACCTATTCGATTTAGTGGTTGATTTTGTTTTATGTTGCGACTGAGTTACGGTTTGCTTTACGGCTGATTTATAGTTTATCAATGCATTTGTGGCTGAGTTTGTTTCATGGTGTGAATGAGTTATGATTTAATCCACCTCATTAAGATAAAAAAATTAAATCCACGTCATTAACAACAGAAATCTCTCTCTCTCTGCGAAATCTCTCTCTCTCTCTCGGCGATTCCGAAGTCGAACTCTAATTCCGTCGTCGTATTGTCTCTTCTAGCTAGCCGCTTCTCTTATCTCCGTCGCATTTCGCCTCCTTTTTGACGAACTCGAGTGGGGACTCTTCGTTTTCGAGAGTGGACTCTTCGTTTCCATTGCTAAAAATATCTCTTTTTTCACGAACAAACTTGCCCCGGTAAGTTCGAATCTTTTTTTTTAAGTTTACCCGTTTAATTTCCGGTGTTTCCCGTGATTTAAACCATTTTCTGAAAACTATCGCGGTGATATTAAGGGTTTTTATCGATGCTTATTACGACTGATTTTCGTCGTCGTTGATTTACATATGGTGGCTGATTTGTAAGATCTATTCGATTTGGTGGTTGATTTTGTTTTATGTTGCGACTGTGTTACGGTTTGCTTTACGGCTGATTTATGGTTTATCAATGCATTTGTGACTGAGTTTGTTTTATGGTGTGGCTGAGTTATGATTTATACTCTGGCTGATTTTAACTTTCTTATTAGATGGCTAAGGTTATTTGTGAAGAACAAGTAAGGGATTACCCTCCAAGACTTTACTCAGAAGGGGAGTCTAATCTGGAGAATAAGTCCATTAACCATAATTTTAAGATGGCAGATCTCCCTGGGATTAGAGAATCAATAGGTCAAGATGTGTGGGATCAAATGAAGGAGTTATCTATTGGAATAGTTGCTAAGCTATCTGACAGCCAATTCACGTGGTCTGGTAAGACTGTACACTATCTTCTATGTAGACAGTTGAGAATACATAAGAAGGAGATTTGGTGTCTCGTCGGTGGCCAACCTATCGGGTTTGGCTTGAATGAAATTGGTCATATCATGGGTTTAAACACAGATCCAATGCATACAGAGATGTTTGAACCTGAAGCTGACTACAGACCGTTCTTCAGAGAATTGAATGTGCCTGGTGGGGAAGGACCAAAGTTAGATGAACTTAGGGCATGATTATCAGTGTGCCGGACATGGCCTCCTCAAAAGCCTAAATGGTTGGGGCTGTTGCTTCTTCAATGCATTGGTATTTATGGATTGCATCATAATTCTAGAATACCATTCGAAAGTGCAAAAAGTGTTTTTGATGATGAAGCCATGAAGACTTATCCATGGGGTCGGTCAGCATTTGAAACTCTTGTTGATGCTATAAAGATGTTGACGCCTATAGGAAAGTTGTACACCATTAGTGGTATGGTTTACGTGTTACAGGTTTGGGCGTATGATTCAGTCAAATGCTTTGGGGAGCGATTTGGGAACATAGTCAATAATGATGAGATACCGTTGTTTCGATGGGGTGAAAACCGTACGCGTTCAACAATGGAATCGACCATTGCTGAAGATATCAGAACGTATGGTGAGGTAAGGTTTTGGCTGTGTTATGATAGTTAATGGCAGAATTATGTTTTTAATAATGGCTGAGTTAGTTTTGTGATGGATGAGTTATACGGCTGCTGAGTTATACTTTTAGTGATGGCAGATGTATGGTTTAGTGATGGTTGAGTTATTGTCTATTAGTGGTTGAGTTATGCTATAGTGATGTTTGAGTTATACCTATTGATGATTGAGTTAAAATTTACTGATGGGTTTCATAATCTCTTATGTTATAGGTGCGTGTGAGTAAAATGGTTATGAAGGTTGATGTAAGAGAGCTATTTCATACGTGGCCAGATCAAGCAGAAGACCCAACACTTGATCACTTGATCCAAGACATACATGAGGATAAGTTTGTCAAAAGTTTTTGGGATGTGAAGAGGAATGAGAAGAAGAAAAAAGTAAATGCTAAAGCAGCGGTTGAGTCTGAATCTCCCGCAAAGAAGCAGAAAGTTCAGAAGATCTCGAAAACCATGGAAGTGATCAACAGTGAGGATGGTAAATCTGGTGAAGGAGATGCACATAAGAAGAAGAAGAAGAAGAAAGAAGCAAAGGTAAATGATATGGTATATAGTGAGTTTATATTTAATGTAACGTTTGGTTAGCTTGTTTATGCGTTTTTGTGTATGTGTTGCAGGGTGTTGGTGAGGAGGACGATGTTGGGGAAGATGTGTCGGTTAGAACAGTCATGGATATGGTGTCTAAGTTAAACTCAAAGTTTGACACCGTTGATTGAACCATTAGAGAAATGTCTTCAAATCTGGAGAAGGTGATTGGAAATAAAGTAGAAGTGAGGATGGATGCAAGGTTTGTCCCAAGGATGACTGGCGTTGAAATCAGGCTTGGATCTATTGAGATTGAATTCAAGCAGATGAAAGAGCACTTGAATGCCATGGGGGTAGGGCAATCTGGCCAAAATGTTGGTGATGGCGAGTCAGATTTCAGAATTATCGATCTGCTCCACAAGAAGAAGCCACAACTACCAACACCTCAAGTTCCATGGAAACCGCCACAAAACTACTCTGTTACTAGTCCTATGGTAATCTAACAGTGGCATACATACGGCTGAAATATTAATACATTGCAGCTGAATTATGAATACTTTACGACTGAGTTGTCGTATAAGTTGCGGCTGAATTATGTTTAATGTATAACTGATTTGTCTTAACGTTGTGGCTGAGTTATCGTTATCTTATTTTCTTTGCTATGTTATACAAGCGAAGAATTCTGTCGACGTAGTGAAGGACAATGGTTTTGCTGGGGTCAATAAGAATATGTATAAGGAATTTGTTAAGGCCACTGATGGAAAAGATGATCCTATTGATTTCATTGAGTAGTCTCCTGCTAATAGATTACGCCCTAGCAATACAAAAAATCAAGTGTCCAAAGAAGCAGAGGTACAGATGCCGACATAAGATAATAAGCCAAAGAGAAGAGGTACAGAAGATAAAAGTCGAAGATGAGAACAAGCAGATGCCGGCCGACGATAATAAGGCAAATAGAAGAGGTAGAAAGCCTTCATCAGTGACAAAGCTGAAAATAAAATTACATGCTCCGAACATTAAAGAGATGAAAGAAGCTGATGAAGTCCTGAAAAAGCTGACAATAACGATCCGAAGGAAGGTGACAGTGACATATGGGATGTCACATTCCAGTTTGTCGCTGATAACAGACGCATGTTGCCTGAGTCTGATGTCGATGATGAGGAAAAGATTAGGATGGATATAATTAAAGCTTTAAGGACGGAGAGTGTTAGGCTGTCGGATGGGAGTGCATTGAATCCACAACAAGATCATCCAGCAAGGGGTTTTCCTTATATTGGAGACAATGGACTGACGTGCATGCAGAAGAATTGTGTACTTTCACCTGAAATATATGATCCTCTGGCACCGGTTGATCCGGCCAAATTGCAGAATCTTAAGGATTACCTAAAGCCATTCGAGTATGACTCTTTAGACCTTATTAACTTGTTAATTACAGCTTGTTAACACTATTTGTGTATATTAACTTGTGTTTATCTGTTAGGAATATCCCATTAGGCAGGGCAACAGACTTTGTTGATTTCTATAGGGTTATCATCACCAAAAGAAAGCATTGGCCAGATCAAAAATATGGATGCTTGTTCGATGTTGTAAGTATTACTTTATGTCTGAGTTATTGTTGTTTACGGGTGAGTTATGATACAATATTATGTCTGAGTTATGCCACATCACGGCTGAGTAATGCTATATCATGTCTCACTTATTACAGCATGTGTGTGGGTTCCTGAGAGTCCTCAGGAACAGATTCAAGCGAGATCCCTGCCCATTCCACAACAAACGCTTTGCGTTTATAGACACGTGGTTCATCACTCTATGGGTTAAAGAGTATGAACAGTTCAAGATAAAACCAAAGAGGTTTAAATTCAAAGACACCCCGTATGAGAACGTATGTAGTTAATGATAGCAGGATTTTGCTAATCAATTACTCAATCCTACTACACATGTTATTGTAGTATTTGAGGATCAATCCATATGGGTTGTTGTGACAAAAGGAATTCATAAAACTTCTTAATCTAAGCAAGTCTAGTGAAGGTTTTGGTATGGTATTAGTAACAATAAACAAGGTGAAAGACAAGCTATCTTCAAGAATAGTAAAAACAAAACAGAGATAAATAAAAACAAAACAGAGTTCTAAAAGGTTTTTGTAAATTTTGGAAGGATGAATCCAAGGTTATGGTATTGATTTTCAGGTGTTTAAAAGTGTAATCAATGATGTCAATCTACTCATATAAATGCTAACCCCCAAGCTTAGAACTTCAAGAATAGATTAAACCACTTTCATGGACTTAATCTTTTCATCACATTTCTAATCAAGAACAAACTTTCATTTGTGATCAAAGATGCAACAAGCATAAAGATTCAGTTCTAATCTGCTAATAAACACCTTAGACAATCACTTTCATGAGCTAAGTATGTAAATCTCTTGCTTAAATGATCCAGGAATTTTACTAATCTTTTGGATGAGAAAATTCCCTAGAAATCTAATTCAACATGATCAAGGTTGAAATTAGCATTAAGAGCACTAAGCAAGAAGAGATATGGAAGAATCAACTCATAGACATCAATACTAACACCCTAAACACCCTAGATCTAACCAACCTTAGATTCTAAAGAACTACTCACTATTCATGATCAAACCAATAAAAACTTGTAAAAACTTAATAATAAGCATTAGAAAGAGTAAAGAGAAGAGATTAGAGAAGAAGAACTCTTGAATTGTAAACACTCTTGAATTGCAAACACTCTTGAAAAGATCTTACAAAGTTGATTTATAACCAAAAGGAGAAAGAGTTTTTAAACAAGAACAAAGGATTTAAAACAAGAACAAAGGATTATTTAGGTAAAAGATTGTAATAAGAGCTTAGAGAAAATGTGTAAAAGAAGCTTGGCCTCAACAATGGCCAAAAACAGAGATATAAAGGCCAAATTTTCGTTCTTTGGTGGAGAAATTAGGTCAAACCGGGTTTAAACTGAATTTTCTTTGATTTTGCACTGAACCAGCTGGTTTATGAACAGGGATCGATCGATCCACCTATGGATCAATCGATCTGAAATCTTACGTTTTTTTGCTCATCATGGGATCGATCGATCTAAATCAGATCGATCTATCTGTCTTAAAATCACCGTATCTCTTGAACCGTTGATCTGTTTGACTTGGAACCACCACCAAACGAAAGCTAACACAATTATCTATGACTTTCATGAAGAACTCCGAGGCTAAATCGGAATGCAAAACCCTTCGTCGAGGCTGATCTATCAGTCGATCAAAATGATCGTTCAAAACTTCCAGACGGATATGAGTTTGGTAAAATCGCTGTATCATTTTAACCACGGATCATAATGACTTGAAACAACCACCGTACGAAAGGTAACTCAATTGTCTATGACTTTCGTGAAGATCTCTGAGCCTGAATCAGAATGGAAAGTCTTTGTATGGTCTGATCTTTGAGTCACTTTAGGCGGCATGGACTTGTATCGGCTGCAACATCTCGGTACATGAAGTCGATATGGTGCCAGATGACGTTTGCTTGCTTCTTATTCTTCTCTACTTGGTCCTAGATCATCCTCCAAGCTTCAGCAAGTCTCCATATGATCCAAATCACCTGAAATAACACCCCAAATGCAAGGATATGCAAGAAAATGCAAGACCTAAAGCTTAGACTTAATAACTCTAAAATGGATGCAAACTAGACTATATGGACAAGTTATATGCATGAAATAATGCAAATGCTACACTAAATGGATGATAAAATAATGTAAATATGCTAACTATCAACTCCCTCAAACTTGCCTTTTGCTTGCCCTCAAGCAAACATATATGACAGTTCTAAGAGAGATGTGTGAAAGTGGGAGCTCAAATCCAAAAATGCCAACAAGAGAGATCAAGCCATTGTCCAAGTTAATAATTCTAGGATGCATATCGAGTTTGTTTCTACTTTAAAAATCTTAGCCACACTCATCACAAACATGAAATGAATCCAAGTCTAGCCTATACAAGCCTTCTTATCCTTCATTCCTTTAACATTCATTCAATTTGTAACCATGGATCATGCTTATGCACTACAAGTGAACTCATTTGGTTAATGGAAAAGGTTATGAGATAAAAAGTGAACTCATTCATGTGGGTTTTTCATTGCTAGGGATCTCTCAAGAAAGAATGAACTTTGGCAAAATGCTAAGGGTAAAGAACAACTTGTGCATACAAGGACAAACTTCCATCTACCCAAGTACCATTTGCTATTTTAACCCTTATCTCTAAACCCAACAAAGTCCCTCATATTCTACCCTTTTCTTAAGGCATTTTGCCTTCTTGACCCACACAATCTCCTCATATTCACTTCCATTTAAACTCTTGGGAGAAACTCTTCTTCAATCTTTGGTAAACAAATGGTTTTGGCTTTCTACTCTCATTACTTAGCTCTCATTTTACATTCTAGATAAGCCAATCTAATCATCCTTTAGATGCTTTTTCCATTTTTGGCTTCTTTTCTTTTCTTTAACTTAGAGGCTTACCAAACATTTATACTTAGAACTATTTTTCAAATTTTATTTGCCAACCAATCCAAAATTGTTTCCCCTTTTACCTTCTTCAAATCTTTTCTTTTTTTTCCATTTTTTTTTTCTTTTTTAGACAACAACTCAAGCCCCTTCTTAAGCTAACCAACCTAGCTTATGTCTAGCCCAATGATGTGTGAGCTAGTTCTACATAGAAGACTCTCCTTGTCGTGCTAAACCCAACACTTTTTGGTAAGTTCATTCGAAAATTAGTCCTCATAACACACACAAGAGCTTTTTGGCTTGAAAGAAGGTTTGGTTAGGGGTGTGGTAAGCTACTTGGGATAACAAGAGAGTGGTAGAAAGGAAGAAGACATCCCAAATATGTATATGATATCCATGAGTCACTTAGCAATGTATAAACATGATAATTGCAATTCAAGATTAATGATTCTTATAAATAGGAATGAGTTCAATTCACAGCAAGCTTCAACCAAAAAATGAAAATCAAGACATGAATTCCAAGTGTGGTGTTATCTTAACTTTAAACTCATTTGAATGCATCAAACAATTATGAACGTGGACAATGGTTTCATCTCAAAAATCAATATTTTACAAGGAAAACTTATCATAGCTCTCTATGCAATATGAATGCAAGCCTACATGAAATGCAACTAGACTCAATCCTAAAATGCAAATACAACTTCTAAATGCTTATTTTTGGTAAATTTTCAAATTTTTCGATTTTTTTTTTCTATGCCTTAGATGAATGCATGAGACTCAAGTATGCAAAAGAGAAAATAAGAAACAGAAAACATAAAGTCAAATCTCTCAACCTCTCCCCCAAACTTAAATTACACAGTCCCTTGTGTAGTAAAAGTTCAAGAGAGACTCAATCAATATGACAAAAATGATGAAACACAAAGCTAAAAGATATGTACAATGGAGGTTGAAGTGTTACCTCTAGAATGGTATGGAGGAGGAGGAGGACGAATCTGCTGAAAACAAACACTCAAAACACACATTATTGAAATAAAAAGCAAAATATATACAAGGATAAACATGGGAATGCCTCCCAAGAGCGCTTGTTTAACGTCACTAAGCTTGAATTTTCAAACCCCTTAGGCATTGGTAAGATCATGAAGAGGGACTGAAGTTGCCTCTTCTATTGTATCACTGGCCAAGTAAGGCTTCAACCTATGCCCATTCACAGTGAATTCTTCTCCCTTGAGACCATAAAGAGTGACAACTCCATAAGGCAGAACTTCTTTGATCTTGAAAGGACCGGACCATCTTGATTTGAGCTTTCTCGGGAATAGCTTCAACCGGGAATTGTACAACAGTACCATGTGTCCAGCCAAAAACTCTTTTGGCTTGATCTTCTTGTCATGAAAGGCTTTGGTTCTCTCCTTGTAGATTTTGGAGCTTTCAAAAGCTTCAAAGCGGATTTCTTCAAGCTCTAGGAGATTGATCAATCTTTTGTCTTGGGCTGTTTTGATGTCAAAGTTAAGAAGTTTGACTGCCCATAACGCCTTGTACTCAAGCTCAACAGGTAGGTGGCATGATTTCCCATACAGAAGAGAGAATGGCGATCTCCCAATGGATGTCTTGAAGGCAGTTCTATAAGCCCATAGTGCATCATCAAGCTTGGCTGCCCAGTCTTTTCTTGTAGCCCCAAATGTCTTCTCTAGAATGGCTTTGATTTCTCTGTTGGAGATTTCGACCTGGCCACTTATTTGAGGATGGTAAGGTGTTGCCACCTTATGCTTAACTCCATGCTTCTTGAGGAGGCTTTCAAAAATTTTGTTGATAAAATGGCTCCCTCCATCACTTATGACCAATATTGGTACTCCAAACCTTGGGAATATGATGGTTTTGAAAAGCTTGATCACCACCTTAGCATCATTTGTGGGACTTGCAATAGCTTCTACCCACTTGGAGACATAGTCCACTGCCACTAAAATGTATTTGTTGCTATAGGAAGATGGGAAAGGACCCATGAAATCTATTCCCCAAACATCAAACACCTCCACCTCAAGGATTGGGTTCTGTGGCATCTCATCTCTTCTGCTTATGTTGCCCTTCTTTTGACATGCCTCACATGTAGAAATATAAGCATGAGTGTCCTTGAAGAGGTTTGGCCACCAAAACCCAGATTGTAGCACCTTTGTTGCTGTTTTGAATGTGGCAAAGTGCCCTCCATAAGCTGATCCATGGCAATGATATAAGATGCCATTCACTTCTGATTGTGCAACACATCTTCTGAAGAGGCCATCAGAACACCTCTTGAATAGATAAGGCTCATCCCAAAAGTAATGGGAAACATCCTTGAAGAACTTCTTCTTGTTGTATGCATCCAGATTTAGAGGCACATCACCTCCCACCAAGTAGTTCACAAGGTCTGCATACCAAGGTAACTCTCCTTCTTTCAGGCCTTTGGCTTCTTCAAGCTTTCTTCCCATTTGGTATCCTTTCTCTAGGATTTTGATTAACATCAGCTGCTCTTCAGGAAGAGAGTCATCAATGGGGATGATCTCTTCTATTCTCATCCTTGACAAGTGGTCAGCAACTCCATTTTCAATGCCTTTCTTGTCCACAATCTCCATGTCAAATTCTTGGAGAAGAAGTATCCATCTAAGAAGTCTTGGTTTGGTGTCCTTCTTAGCATAAATGTACCTTAATGCTGCATGATCAGTGTACACCACCACCTTAGATCCTACTAGGTAGCTTCTGAACTTCTCAAAGGCAAAGACAACAGCTAGAAGCTCCTTCTCAGTTGTTGCATACTTCACTTGAGTGTCATCCAAGGTCCTACTTGCATAGTAGATGACATGAAGTTTCTTGTCCTTCTTTTGCCCCAAAACTGCACCCACTGCATAATCACTTGCATCACACATGATCTCAAAAGGGAGATCCCAATCTGGTGCTTGCACTATAGGGGCACTCACAAGAGCTTCTTTGATCTTCAAGAATGCACTATGACACTCTTCATCAAACAGAAATTCAGCTTCTTTGCACAGCAGTCTAGTGAGTGGTCTTGCAATCTTGGAGAAGTCTTTAATGAACCTTCTATAGAACCCAGCATGGCCTAGGAAGCTCCTTATTCCTCTCACATTTCGTGGAGGCTCTAGACTCACCATCACTTCAATCTTTGCCTTGTCCACTTCAATCCCATTTTCAGAAATTTTGTGCCCAAGCACAATGCCTTCTCTCACCATGAAATGACATTTCTCCCAGTTCAGCACCAAGTTTGCATCCTCACACCTTTTAAGCACCCTGCAAAGATTTGACAAACACCCAGCAAAAGAGAGGCCATATACAGAAAAATCATCCATGAAGACCTCTACCATATCTTCTATAAGATCAGAGAATATTGACATCATACACCTTTGAAAGGTTGCTGGTGCATTACATAACCCAAATGGCATCCTTCGATATGCAAAGGTACCATAGGGGCATGTGAAAGTTGTTTTCTCCTGATCATTGGGGTGAATGGGTATTTGAAAGAACCCACTATACCCATCTAGGAAGCAATAAAAAGGGTGGTTTGCAAGTCTCTCCAGCATTTGATCAATAAATGGGAGAGGAAAATGATCTTTTCTTGAGGCTGAATTTAGTTTTCTGTAATCAATACACATCCTATGGCCAGTTATGGTTCTAGTTGGTATTAATTCATCTTTTTCATTTTTTACCACAGTTATTCCTCCTTTTTTTGGCACAACATGAACAGGTGAAACCCAAGTGCTATCCGAAATGGGATAGATAACACCTGCATCTAGAAGTTTAAGGATCTCCTTTTTTACTACTTCTTTCAAGTTTGAGTTTAATCTTCTTTGATGTTCAATTGAAGTTAAAGATTCATTTTCTAGATGAATTCTATGTGTGCAAAGAGAAGGAGAGATTCCTTTGATATCATCCAAAGAATAACCAATGGCTCTCCTAAACTTTTTCAGTTCATTCAAAAGTGAGGTTAACTCTTCCTCATTCAGATTTTCATTCACTATGACAGGGTAGGACGAAATTAGACCTAGGAAAGCATACCTTAGCCCTTGTGGAAGAGGTTTGAGATCCACCCTTGGTGCTTTGAGTTCACAACAATCATCTTCAATGCTAGACTTACCATTGCTAGCCTCCTTCCTTTCATCTTGTGTAGTGTCTAAGGAACCAACATCTTCAAACATAGAAACTTTATTGTTGTTATGCTGCAGCTCCATGAAAGTGCTTTCTCCTTGTAATGGTTTGTGTGAATCCAGCAGCTTCAAGTATTCCAGGCTTTCTTCATGTAGAAATCCATTCTCACCATGCTCCTTAGTTAAAGCCACTTGGAGATGATCTTCCATGGCTAACTCTTCAAGATATTCGTCAGCTAATTGGTCCATGGTTTCAATCCATAAAGCTTGACCTTCAATGGTAGGCTTCTTCAATGTGTCATTGATGTCATACTTGAGAACAAAGTCATTTCCCAAGTGCAAATCGATTTTACCCTTCTTGACATCAATAATAGCCCCAACTGTTGCTAAGAAAGGTCTCCCAGAGATGAGTGGATCTTTTGGTTCTACATCCATCCTCAATACCACAAAGTCTGTGGGCACTTCAACATTCTCAATCATGACTGGCAGGTCTTCAAGCAAACCCACAGGAAGTCGAATTGATCTATCAGCTAACACGAGGGAGATTCCACACTCCTTGTAGCGATTAAAGCCCATTCTTTTAGCTACCGAAAGTGGCATAAGACTTACACTAGCTCCAAGGTCACACAAGCAATGGTTGAATGAGAAAGGTCCCAAAGCACATGGCAGAGTAAAACTACCAGGATCACCAAGCTTCTTTGGGATGATAGTCTTTTGAATAATGGCACTACATTCATGAGTAAGAACCACCATACCTTGCAGCTCTTTAATCCTTTCCATTACTGCATCTTTGAGAAACTTGGCATATTGAGGAACCAGCATGAATGCATCCATCAAAGGCATGGTTAGTTGAATCTCACTCATTTGCTTGTCAAAGAGAGCTCTATACTTCTCCACCAATTGCTTCTTAAAGCGCCCAAGAAATGGGAGTTTTGGTTTGTATGGTGGTGGAACAAAGGGAGTCTTCCTGTAAACAACAGCTTCCTCTCTTGGTTTCTCCCCAACTTTTTCTTTTCCTTCTCTTTGAACCACAAAATCTTCAGCAATCACACTTTCATCATTTTGAAAGTTCACCTCCCCATCTTGTCTCTCAATGTCCTCATTGAGTTTGGAATGTGTGGCTGGTGGTTGTAGTGCTCTCCCACTTCTCAATGTTATTGCATTGATGTACTCTCTAGGATTAGTCTCCAAATTTCCAGGGAGAGTACCTTGCGTCCTTGATATTGATGCGTTGCCCTTGTTTTCCATGTGCTGATACTTGGAATTGAGTGTTTCTATCTTTGAATTCAGCTCACTGTATGTTGAGTCCACCTTATTGTGTATTTCTGCCATCTTCTTGCTTAAGTCCATTGCTCCTTGTGCTTGGCCTTGTATAATTTGCTGGAGCATATTATTCATGTCCATATCTTGAGGGGCTAAAATTTGTTGTTGTCCTTGCTGCACAAAACCAGGGGGCTGTTGTGGTCTTGGCTGAAAGTTGCCCTGACCTCCTTGGTATTTTTGAAAGTTACCTTGGTTCCCTTGATAGTTGTTCTTGGGAACAAACCCTTGCTGTTGGTGGTATGGCACAAAAGGCTTTTGTGGAGGAACTTGGTTATGACCTTGGTATGGGTAAACCTGATCTTGTGGGTTCTCCACATTGTTGCTTCTATAGGACAGATTGTTGTTGTTGCTGTTCCTATAGTTGTTGTAGCCCATTTGAAATCCTTGGCCATTAACATAGTTGACCTCTTCTCTGAAATCCTCATTTGGTTCTTGATGAGGTCCATGGCTGTCTTCATAATCACCCACATAATGTACTGATTTTTGAGAAGCCTGCAGCAGCTTATCCATCTTGTCATTGAGGGCTTTCATTTCCCTTCTTATTTGATCTTCAGTATCTCCTCCACCTCTTGATGATCTATCATAGTCTTCACTATAATTCCCATCACTTTGAGCTAGGTTCTCCACCAGCTGAAGACCATCTTCTACCTCCTTACCCAGGAAATTTCCATTGCTTGCAGTGTCTAGAAGCATGCGAAATTTAGGAAGCACACCTCTATAGAGAGTGCTTAGTAGAGACTCTTCAGAAAATCCATGGTGTGGACATTGCATGGTATAGCTCTTGAACCTTTTCCATGCTTCACAGAAACTTTCATTGCTCCTTTGAGTGAAGCTAGAGATGTCATTTCTCAGCTTTGCAGTTCTTGAGTTGGAGAAAAATTTGGAAAAGAAAAACTTCTTGCATTGATCCCAAGAAGTGATGGAACCTTGTGGAAGTGTCTTCTCCCATAGGTGTGCTTTGTCCCCAAGAGAAAATGGGAACAATCTCAGCTTGAAACCATCCTCTGAAATCCCATTGATCTTTGTCATGCTGCAGATTCTATCAAACTCATCCAAGTGGTCCAAAGGATCTTCCATTGGTAGTCCATGGAACTTGTTGTTCTGCACCATAGAGATCAACCCACTCTTGATTTGGAAATTGTTATTCTCAACTGGAGGAGGGATGATGCCTTGGCGATTGCCATGAGTGTTAGGCGCATCTCCAGCTCCAATATGACGTGGCTGTCTAGGTGGGTGCTGTGGCACTCTTGCTCCTTGAGCTATTTGTTGCTGTTGAAGATAATGAGGTGGTGGTTGACCACCTGCTTCCTGCGGATTGTCCATGCCCAGACGTGCTATATGGGCTGCTCTTTATTGCTCTCTTCTTGCAAATGCTCTTCTACTCAGTCTATGAATGTTGTCTATTGGTTCAACAAGATATTATTGTCCTCTAGACCTCAAGTTCATGCACCTATAGAGAGGAAAAACAGAGCAAGCAAAAGAGATTAGTAATGAAACGAAAAATAAAACTTAGTCTCAAGAGGATTTAAAATCCTAATGCACAAAACAGAACCCAAATGGCAACGATGCCAAATTGATAGCAGGATTTTGCTAATCAATTACTCAATCCTACTACACATGTCATTGTAGTATTTGAGGATCAATCCATATGGGTTGTTGTGACAAAAGGAATTCATAAAACTTCTTAATCTAAGCAAATCTAGTGAAGGTTTTGGTATGGTATTAGTAACAATAAACAAGGTGAAAGACAAGCTATCTTCAATAATAGTAAAAACAAAACAGAGATAAATAAAAACAAAACAGAGTTCTAAAAGGTTTTTGTAAATTTTGGAAGGATGAATCCAAGGTTATGGTATTGGTTTTCAGGTGTTTAAAAGTGTAATCAATGATGTCAATCTACTCATATAAATGCTAACCCCCAAGCTTAGAACTTCAAGAATAGATTAAACCACTTTCATGGACTTAATCTTTTCATCACATTTCTAATCAAGAACAAACTTTCATTTGTGATCAAAGATGCAACAAGCATAAAGATTCAGTTCTAATCTGCTAATAAACACCTTAGACAATCACTTTCATGAGCTAAGTATGTAAATCTCTTGCTTAAATGATCCAAGAATTTTACTAATCTTTTGGATGAGAAAATTCCCTAGAAATCTAATTCAACATGATCAAGGTTGAAATTAGCATTAAGAGCACTAAGCAAGAAGAGATATGGAAGAATCAACTCATAGACATCAATACTAACACCCTAAACACCCTAGATCTAACCAACCTTAGATTCTAAAGAACTACTCACTATTCATGATCAAACCAATAAAAACTTGTAAAAACTTAATAATAAGCATTAGACAGAGAAAAGAGAAGAGATTAGAGAAGAAGAACTCTTGAATTGTAAACACTCTTGAATTGCAAACACTCTTGAAAAGATCTTACAAAGTTGATTTATAACCAAAAGGAGAAAGAGTTTTTAAACAAGAACAAAAGATTTAAAACAAGAACAAAGGATTATTTAGGTAAAAGATTGTAATAAGAGCTTAGAGAAAATGTGTAAAAGAAGCTTGGCCTCAACAATGGCCAAAAACAAAGATATAAATGCCAAATTTTCGTTCTTTGGTGGAGAAGTTAGGTCAAACCGGGTTTAAACCGAATTTTCTTTGATTTTGTACTGAACCAGCTGGTTTATGAACAGGGGATCGATCGATCCCCTTATGGATCGATCGATCTGAAAATTTACGTTTTTGTTGCTCATCATGGGATCGATCGATCTAAATCAGATCGATCGATCTGTCTTAAAGTCGCCCTATATCTTGAACCGCTGATCTGTTTGATTTGAAACCACCACCAAGAGAAAGCCAACTCAATTATCTATGACTTTCATGAAGAACGCCGAGGCTAAATAGGAATGGAAACCCTTCGTCGAGGCTGATCTTTCAGTCGATCAAAATAATCGCTCAAAACTTCCAGACGGATATGGGTTTGGTAAAATCGTTGTATCTTTTTAACCACTGGTCATAATGACTTGAAACAACCACCGTAGGAAAGGTAACTCAATGTTCTATGACTTTTGTGAAGATCTATAAGCCTGAATCAGAATGGAAAGTCATTGTATGGTCTGATCTTTGAGTCACTTTAGGAGGCATGGACTTGTATCGGCTGCAACATCTCGGTACATGAAGTCGGTATGGTGCCAGATGACGTTTGCTTGCTTCTTATTCTTCTCTACTTGGTGCTAGATCATCCTCCAAGCTTCAGCAAGTCTCCATATGATCCAAATCACCTGAAATAACACACCAAATGCAAGGATATGCAAGAAAATGCAAGACCTAAAGCTTAGACTTAATAACTCTAAAATGGATGCAAACTAGACTATATGGACAAGTTATATGCATGAAATAATGCAAATGCTACACTAAATGGATGATAAAATGATGTAAATATGCTAACTATCAGTTAACGGTTTGCTTCCAGTGGATCAACCGACAAATATGAAGTGGATACAAGATGTGGATCATTTGTATATTATTCCACAAATCGGAGGCAATCACTGGGTGGCGCTGCACGTGGACCTGCGTAAGAGGCATATTGATTGCTATGATAGCATCGTGGGACAAGTAACCACATAAAGTGAATATAATATTCTGGAAAGTTGTAGGCCGTTTACGCGGATGATTCCAGCAATGATGAACGATCTAGTTCCTGCCACAATCCGTGAACCTAGCTTCGAGCAGTTTACCTTCAGAAGGAGGAGTGTCTACAGGGTCCCTCAAAACGTACAAGTTGGGGACTGTGTCGTGTACGCGTGTAAATTTATCGAATGTCTAGCGCTTGGTTTAACTTTCGATGGCATCTGTGATCAAAATATCCAGGCTATACGGGTTAAGATGGCCGCAGATATCTACGATGAGGCACCTAATCTGCTTGCACAGTTTCAATGATATATTCTGTTTTTGTTGATACCTATTATGATATTAAAATATTGGGATTTTGAACATAATCGTTTGTGGCTGATTTAAAGATTTAAAAACATACTTACCGGTTGATTTATAGTCAAGTTACGGCTGGTTTGCTAATATCATCAACAACAATGTTACAGCTGAGTTACGAAATGAACCCAACCCTAACCAACCCAAATTAATTAATTGACCCAACCCAACCCAACCCAATACTCTTTATTTTACCTATCTTTCTTCCCATCCGTTGGATTTAGTTTTATCAATGGTTGATAATAAAATAAAGCATGATCCTTGTTTCTAAGAATTAACCAATGAGAAGCAAGTTCTTTGTTGTCTACACTAAATAAATATATTTGAAAATTAGTTACATGTGTTGTAATTTTCTTATATCATTTGATGTTTATTCAAAGTTTATAGTTCAAGATTTATAGTTTATGATTAAGAATTAAAGGTTTAGGGTTTAGAATTTGTATTTGGAGATTTAGAGTTTAGGGTTAATAGTTGCAAGCACATTTAGGAACAACTTATTTGTGGTTAATCCAGTTACTACGAGTAGCCACAGAATCGTAATTTCTTAGTGATACAAATTTTTGTTACAAATTAATGTTGTGACAAAAAACGTAGCTATGCTGACCAATTATTGTAGTGAGTATATAACTTGCAATCCTTAATGTAAGTTTGTATAAGAATGGAATCTAAGTATAGCTTCACATGAATGTATCAAATATTTACTTCTGCCATATTCCTGGTTTGCCCGAGTTATGCCATATTCGTGGTTTGGCAGAGTTATTCTAACGACATGGCTGACTTAACGCAGATTCATTCATGGTTTGGCTGAGTTATTCTAACGACATGGCTGACTTAACGCAGATTCATTCGTGGTTTCGCTGCGTTATTCTAACGACATGGCTGACTTCAAAAAGATTCATTTGTGGTTTGGCTGAGTTATTCTAACGACACGGCTGACTTAACGCAGATTCATTCGTTGTTTCGCTGCGTTATTCTAACGACATGGCTGAGTTTTAGTCAAGTTACGGCTGATTTATAGTCAAGTGTAACAATGGAATTCACGGGTATGCTAAAATCAAGTGAAATCAAAAGTCAAAAGAAAAGATGATCATAGCTAGACAAAACATCATTACATAGAAGTTCATAGAGAAGACGTCAATACAAAGAATTTTAACAATGGAATTCACGTTCTGAAACCGACATCATCTGGACCAAATTCCTCAAACATATCGACCAAATTATTCCACACTATCCTATTAGTCCACTCAGGCTTATTGCCACCACGTGCCCATATCCTCTTCAACGCACGTGTCTGGTCTCAGAATAACGTTCTACAAAACAAATTAAACTGTGTCCAAACCGTTGAAGTATGTTTTGGATCCCACGTGTATTTACGGTACAAAAAAAAAGAAAAGAAAAGAAGTTATAAGAGTATAGAACCATATTAGGGTTTTTGTTTTAGTGTGCTTTATATAAAAAATTGGTGCTTACCGCGAGGAGGGAAAACCATCGTGTCTTATAATGGACGGGAATCAAGCGGTACGTCGGCCACTGATGGTGCCAGTTGTGTTGAAGGATCTCTCTAATCGCGACATAGAGAAAGTGATTGAACTTGAACCACGTAACAATGGTTTTGTCAATCCAGAAACCCGCACCAGGGTATAGAACGGGAAGATTCTCCCGATCAGCAGAGTTAAGGATCGCTTCAACATCTCTGAGAAACTGTCCTGTGATGGGAGGAACAACGTCCATGTCGAAAGGTTGTAACAGAGAGAATGAGATGGAATATAAGATTTAGGAGAATCTGATATAATGAGAAAAAGAGATAGGAAGACGAAAAGTTGTGTAAAATAGGTTAACTTATGGTTTCGCGGCAAAACAACAGTGTTATGGCTGAGTTATAATACTTAACGGAAGACGAAAGGTTGCGTAAAATAGGTTAACTTATGGTTTCGCGGCAAAACAACAGTGTTACAGCTGAGTTATAATACTTAACGGAAGACGAAAAGTTGCGTAAAATAGGTTAACATATGGTTTCGCGGCAAAACAACAGTGTTACGCCTGAGTTATAATACTTCACGGCTGAGTTATTATACTTCACGGATGAGTTATAATACTTAACGAAAGACGAAAGGTTACGTAAAATAGGTTAACTTATGGTTTCGCGACAAATTTACATTTGACGGCTGAGTTATAATACTTCACGGAAGACGAAAGGTTGCGTAGATTAACAAATTAGGGTTACACGACTGAGTTATAATGCTTCACATAAACATAAAACACATAAACCAATAGTCATGTTCGCCATTACCAAATAGGGAAACGAAAATACATGCCAACAATACTACATCGGACAAGTTATCGCATTATGCCCAACTTGTTTACATCGAGAACATGCGTGTTGCTTCCTTGGGCGTTTATTTTCAAGGGCAACTTTTAAAGATGATTTAATCCTAATTCTCTTGAGCCTTCCTGGCTGGTTTACAACAATCGGAGGCAAGCACGGTTGGATAGTTACAATTTCAGGAATAGGTAGTGTTGTATATGGAGGCATGATTGAATCAGCGTATGCATTAACCAAATAACCGCTCTTATATTAAGGACTGCACAGGGATATACGAGACACACTCATATGCTCTACAGCTGCAACTGCATTGATGCATGATATTTTTTTCGTGCTCGAAACGACGGCATGTGCATCTTTTTGCATCCACATTTACAACATGCAAATATGTTCCATATGTTACATCTACACGTAAAGCATCAATCGTTTTTACATCCATAAGTCTTGCTGCGGTGACACGGGCTTATTTGAGAGAAGAACAAAACAAAAAAACGTTAAAGTTTATTTATCAAAATAATGTCTGGTTTATGAGCATTTGACGACTGACTTATGCAAACGATTACAGCTGAGTTACCTGTAACAGTTTTTCAACACCTCGTGAGAGCGTTGTTAGCTGCGATTTCGCATCCTCAATCCGTTCAGCAAACCATCTGGTCATCATAGTCCATATCGATTCTAACAGTCGAACTATGGGAAGACTTCTAGCATTTGACAGTGCTTTGTTCATTGATTCTGCAATATTCGTAGTCATTAAATTGTACCTTCACCCGGGAAATGAACACGCGCCCACATTCGAACACCAGCTCTTTGGAGGAATCCATGTAGTTCATGATGAAGCGCTTCAATCTCATTGAACGCCTCAGTAAAATCAGCCAGCCTAAAACACTTTGCCGCTTTTTTCACCAGAGGGAACACATGTTTTCCTTTGAATTTCACCAAAATCTTCTTATACAAATGGTAAGTGCAAATTCCACGAGAAGCCAACAAATACACATGACCAATTGCTTTCCCTATTGACTTATGTCTATTCGAGATTATCGCAAAATCCTTATCGTCAGAAATAACAACTTTGAGTTGCGTAAAAAACCAACGCCAAGAATCATCATTTTCAGTGTCAACAACACCGAAAGCTATTGGGAAAATCTGAAAATTATCATCCTGAGCTAGGGCTGTTAGAAGCGTCCCTTTGTAACTACCATGGAGAAACATACCGTCGACAACAACAACTTTGTGCATGAAAGGAAACCCAGCAACACTCGCACCAAAAGCAATGAACACATATTTGAATTTGAAGACGCGTGACTGTACCCGGATTTGCCCGTCTTATCATGTATAGGTAAGAAGACAATTCTTTAAAACTACTCTCAGGAGTCCCAGATCGATATGCCTTACAAACCTTAGCGTCCTATGTGACTTCCAATAATCCATCTGTTGCCACAAACATATTAATAAATCAGACAAAATGAGAATAACCCAGCCGTATCGTAATAACATTTCACCCATAATATATCAATAAGTCAACTATAAAACAATCTATAAGTCAGCCGCAAACAATCTATTGCCTTTATACTAAAATGCTTATTGATAATTATTCCGACACTGCGAAGTTTAACGGACGGACCAACGTCACCAAGAATGTCCCTGTAAAGAGCTCCCAAAATATCTACATGGATACATTAGCAATAACAGACCTAAAGTTATCAGAGTGATGGGTTAGATTAGTACCGAGATTGAACTAATCCTTTAATTCGACATAGATGATCTAACACAGGTATAGGCCACTACGTTATCGTCTTCTTTATCGTTAACCAGACATATTAGTGATAACATATATAATGTTGTCCCTGAAAATAGTTACCAATGGCACATTTAATTAACCCATAAATTATCCAGAACTGTTGCAGGTATCTAATTTATCGGACTCATATTCGTTAACATCAATATTAAACGCATGGTTATAACACAATTATCTGAAAATAGGTTTAAGAACAAGACATATATAGTTTGTTAAACAATATAGGGGTCAAAAACAAAACATTACAAAGTGACGGCATACCGTAAAACACAAATTACTAAATGTTAGATTTCAAAGTTTGCTTGGGGGATTTAACAAACCCAACACTCAAAGCCCCTGCACGCGTCGATTTCACCCACCGCATGTGCTTGCAAGAGGAAAATTGACATTAGACCAGCGTTGTAAATAGATTTAATCTGAGGGACGTTGCGTACCCGCTAAATGGCAAAATGAGTTGTGTCAACTTGGCTCATAGTCGTGTTGGCAGCAACCTGTTAAAAAAGATACGGCAGCATAGCGGCAATTGGAGTAAGATTTTTGAACATTGTCGCATCATTTTGCAGGCTCATTATGCAGTCAAGAACCTGTATCTTTGCTCCCCCTAGATCAACCGCGAGAGTAACCAGTGCATCCTTTCGAAGTTGAAAGGGATGTACACCACATCTGCCTCCTCATATAGCTGTATATGGTTTGTATCGCCGCATCTCTCAACTGCATCAACAACTGCTTTGGTGAGCTAAAACTCATCCCGGTTTTGTTTTGTTTTCGCAAATTTGGTGTACTGTCTGCTTAGCTGCGAAACAAACTTTGTATCGAGAACATCAACTCTTAGTTTTTTGCCTTCCACATCATCGACCCATTGGAGATGACAACTGAATGTACAAAGTGCGTCCATAACCTGGTCGTTAATAATTATAAATATGTTAGGTTGTCGTTAATTAAAACCAATGGAGCCAACATCTATAGTACGGGGGGGAAGAAGCCAAAACCTTCGCGGGAAAGTTTCTCTTCCTCTCAGTCAGTTCGGTGAGCTCTTTGGCCGACAGCGAAATGGAAACACCAACGTTTAAATACCTGGCGCACAGTTAACATCAGTGTTTTTGCATTTTGTGTCTGATACATATAAAATATAATCGCAATGGGGCTGCTGACCTTTTTACAGACTGAATGGCACTCTGAACTCGTGCTTTGCAGATCTCAGTTGCAAGGGATTGGGCTCAACAACACCTTCTCATGTAATTTCTTTTTCCCCACAGTCTTAGTGCTTATCTATACAGGTATATGCCATCCTCACCCATGAGCTCTTTCTGGTGGCAACAACTGCTTGTGTCTCTCTATCCCGAGTATCCACATGCATTTCCTCATCATTATTCCCTTCTTCGCCAGTTACCTGTAACTCCTGTGTTAGGCCAAGAGAAAATAGTGGGGACCAAGTAATGTCGGTAGCCATGTTGAACTTTTTTCTGGTACACAACACGAGACCGACAACGTGCTTCTAACCGAAACATGACTGAAAAAAAAAAATACGAACCTCGGTCTCGGCTTGAATTTAAGGGGGTCCCTCTTCTTCTCCCATCTCAGAATTTTCATCATCTTCCGCCTCTTGACTGGCTTCAGATTCTGTACCGCCGGTACGATAGAGCATAAGATTGACATTTGTTAGATACAATCCATTATTCTGTAAATCAGGGTAACAATAATTAGATTAAACATATATTTGTTAAGTGCATTATAGGCATCAGATTCTGTCCCACCGGAACGACCCTGCATAAGATTGACATTTGTTAGATGCAATCCATTATTCTGTAAATGAGGGTAACATATGTTTGATTAAACAAATATGAGGTAATGATAACTATATTAACTGTAACAATCTTATACTACAGCTAACATTTGTGTTATCCCATTTAGTACCAATTTTCCCTCCTCTTATCCCAGATGACAATAACTCAGGTTTGCATTAATAAAAAAACATTTTAAAAACTAACACTGTTATTTTCTTCATCTTCTCTCGACTCCTCGCCCGGCGTTTCCTACAAACGAAAACACATTTCAGCGATAATGAATAAGATAAAAGCTGTTAGACATAATAGCATTAACATTCTATGTTGTCGTTGGTATATAACCTCCTCATCATGCGAATCCACCATTGACTCGTGTTGGTTATTTCAAATGTTTGGAAAATTCTGGTTAAAAGAGAACGATATGTTTTCCTACTCAGATGCATTACAACAACCAAAGGTTGTGCCAATAGCCAAATAAAATCTCCATACTCTAACATGGTCCTGGGTGCACAAAGCAGGGTGTCCGAGTTCATTCGCTTCAGCCTCCTAAAACCCGATGTGTTGTTAGCCACGAATTAAACAAGCAATGGTGTGTACAACTGATATACTCATATATTTCACATATTTAGCATACATTAGAATATGTTTTCATGCATAATACATTCATAATATGCTAGTTTGCATTATTTATCTTATTTTAGGTCCTAGAACACTTTGCATTAGCTTTTGCATGGTTTCTTGCATATTTGCATCATTATCAGGTTGTTTTGAGTTCATTGGAGCCATGGAGAATGCTGGGACTTGCTGAGGTTCAAAAGAAAGCTTGAGAGTACTTGGAGAAATTCGGACAAGCAAACACCCACTGAGATCGAGGAGAAGATCGAGCAAGGCAGGTCGTTCTAGACGAGATCGATTACAAAATCGAGGAGCTCAGACCGTTTTAAGAAGAAGATCGAGGCTTAGATCGATCACGTCGGTCGTGCGACTGTACGGACTTAAAGACGCTACCCTGGAAGAACGGAGTGTAGATCGAGACTGAAGATCGATCCAGATCGAACAAGAGGGTCGATTGTGGAATGGGAACGACCTGACGATCGAACAAGTGAGCCCGTTCCCAGTCCAAGATCGGGCAAGAGATTGACGACTCAGCTCGATCTCTTCTTCCAGGTTCGCCATCCTTATCCGGCAAGCTCACATTTTGTCCTCTTGTGAGGGGACCATTCTCTTTTACTATAAATAGCCAAAACCCTGATTTTTGGGGACATATTATCTTTTATGCTTTTTGCCTTCTCCTCTTTTAGCTTTTCACCATTGTTAAGGTTTTTAAGCTTTCTTTAAGGTTTTGTAATCGCACTTTTTGATTTCTATAAGCAATAACTTGTCTTTTAATCTTAATCTTCTTTCTGTTTAACGTTAATCTTGTTTAGCATTTCGAATCTTATGATTATGGAGTGCTTAGCTATGATTAGCGAGTAGTAGCTTTAGGATTTGAGGCCAAGGGGTTTAGGGAGGTTTAAGAGTTTAGATCTAGGGGTTTAGCATGTTCTTAACCCTTAACACTTCTTGGTTTGGAAGGATTAATGCCAAAGATTCTCGATGGAGATATTTGTGTCCATAGAGATTTCCTTATCTCATGAGGACTTAAGAATCTCATAAACCCATCCAAGAAACTATCTCCTTTTAAGCCACGACGGTGGAGATTAGGGGATTAGTTAAGCCAAGTTAAGAAAGGTGCTTTCTTGCTCATCAACCGATCCTTTCCACCACACACCATGGGTTTGGAGGGAAAGGTTTGATGAAGGTTCGGAACCACTAACCGTGGAATATTCTAGATTTGTTTCTTAGGCTTAGAGTTAGCTCATAATTTGTGTAGATTTACTTTTGTCTAAATGATAGTTAGCATATTTACACCATTTTAACATCCATTTAGTGTAGCATTTGTATTGTTTCATGCATATAACTTGTCCATATAGTCTAGTTTGCATCCATTTTAGAGTTAGTAAGTCTTAGTTTTAGGTTTTGCATTTTTTTGCATATCTTTGCATTTGGAGTGTTATTTCAGGTGAATTGGATCATATGGAAACTTGCTGAAGCTTGGAGGATGATCTAGGACTAAGTAGAGAAGAATAAGAAGCCAGCAGACGTCATCTGATACCATATCGACTTGCTGTACCGAGATGTTGCAGCCAAAACAAGTCCATGCCGCCTAAAATGACTCAAAGATCAGAGCATACAAAGACTTTCCATTCTGATTCAGGCTCAGCCATCTTCATGAAAGTCATAGACAATTGAGTTACCTTCCATACGGTGGTTGTTTCAAGTCATTATGATCAGTGGTTAAAGAGATACAGCGAGTTTAGCAAACATATATCCGTCTGGACGTTTTGATCGACTGAAAGATCAGCCTCGACGAAATGCTTCCATTTCGATTTAGCCTCGACGGTCTTCATGAAAGTCGTTACAAATTGAGTTATCGTTCCTTTGATGGTGGTTTCAAGTCAAACAGTGCAGTGGTTCGAGAGATACGGCGATTTTAATTTCGATCGATCGATCGATCCGTTTACCGAAAATTTTCAGGAACTATTTAGATCGATCGTTCCGACATTGGATCGATCGATCTGTTGCCAAGCAAATTCCAGAAAATTTTTAGATCGATCGTTCCACTTTGGATCGATCGATCCAAGTCATAAACCAGCTGGTTCAAGTGCAAATCAAAGGAAATTTCGGTTTAAACCCGGTTTGACCTAATATCTCCACCAAAGAACGAAAATTTGGCTTTTATATCTGTGATTTTGGCCATTGCTGAGGCTAAGCTTCTTTTACACATCTTCTCTAAGCTCTTATTACAATCTCTTACCTTAATCATCTTTTGTTCTTGTTTAAAAACTCTTTCTCCTTTTGGTTCTAAGTGATTTTGTAAGATATTTTGTAAGATATGCAATTTGAAATTTGTCTTTCTTAATCTTTTATCTTCTTCTTCTCTATTCATGTTTACCAACATCTCTTTCATGAGAATTGTTGGTTTAGCTATGACTAGTGAGTAGTCTTTTTTAGAATCTTTGGATAAGGTAGATTAGGGTGATTAGAGAGTTAATCTTTGATGTTTAGAGATTAGAATGTTTAGATCCTTTCTTGTTTAGTGATCTTAATGCTAGATTAGCTTTGAGAAAAGTGATTTAGATCTTAGGAAATTTCTCACCCAAAAGATGTTTGATAAAATTCTCTAACCAACTAAATCAAGAGATTTGCATTCCTAGCTCATGAGAGTGATTGTCTAGGGTGTTTATTGGTAGATTGGAACAGAATCTTAAAGCTTGTTGACTATTTTTTCACAAATGAGAGTTTATTCTTGATTAGATAATTAGCAAAGGGATTAGTGTCATGAGAGTGGATTAGTCTTATTAAAGTTCTAAACCTAAGGATTAGCATTTATGTCATTGTTTGAACATCATAAGTTAGCTCTATGATCACCCAAAGTCCATAGCCTCATCCCTGGATTCGATTTTTTCATTGTTAATCAAGTTTAGTGTATTGCTTAGTTTATTGTCTTGTTTTAGTTGCTTATTTCAAATGCTTAAGTTGTTAGTTACCTTTTGAGTTTGGTTGTATGATTTTATTTCACCTAGGTTGTTAGTTTAAAACCAAGTCTTTTCTATTTGCTTAGCTTAAGAAATTTTGTGCATTCCTAGTGTCTTAGATCTCTAGTTCCCTGTGGATTCGATACCCTAAGTGCTACAATGATATGAGTAGTAGGGATTAATTGTAAGTAGAAAAATCCTGCTATCACTGAACCCAAGATCCAACCTTGGATCTCCCATTATCCAAACCCTCGTCCTTGGATCCCTATTGCATATTTGATAAATCAAGAATCAATCTTTTACATTTCCAAAGTTTGTTGCTTAAGTTGCTAGAGATCCTTTAATATTTGCACTTATAGTTTTAAATCTTTAAGCTTTGATATTGTGTTGCTCTATAATTTTAGAAATTGATTTAAGTACTTCTCTTTAGCCTAGTTGTCTTTTAGGATTTATTTATCTTGCATAAGTAGTTTTTATAATTTCATTTCACCCATCTAAATTCAAATATGACTTAGATTAATATTGTTCTTGCATTCTTAGTGTCCTTTCCATTCAAGTTGGACTGATAACCTCAAATACTACAATGACATGAGTAGTGTTGAGTACTGAAAAAGTGAGAAAAACCTTACTTATCAATTGGCGTTGTTGCCAAATTGCATAAGGAAATCATTAGGATTTGGAACTTGGTAAAGACTACGTTTTTCTTTTAAATTTTGTTACTAATCTTTCTACTTCCTTGTGTTTGTTTCCAGGTACATGAACTTGAGGTCTATAGGAGATAACAATCTGCTCACACCTCTAGGCAACATTCAGCTTCTTGGAAGCGCACGGTTGAGAAGGGAAATAGATCACACGGTTCAAGAACAGTTTGTTGAAGACGGTATGGCTAATCAAGACGAGGTACCTCCACCTCATGTTTCTGCTGGTAGGGGTAATGGAAACCCGAACCATGTGCTAAGAGTCCCACGGATCATTGGTGCGGGTGATGCACCAAACACCCACACAAATCGGTTTGGCATTACATCTCCTCCGGTGCAAAACAACAATTTTGAAATCAAGCCCGGATTTGTGTCCATGTTGCAAAACAACAAGTTCCAGGGTCTTGCCATGGAAGATCCTCTAGAGCACTTGGACAACTTTGAGCAAGTGTGTGGCATGATCAAGATAAACGGTATTTCGGAGGATAGCTTCAAGTTGCGGTTGTTCCCGTTTTCACTTGGTGATAAAGCTCGGCATTGGGAGAAGACCCTGCCTCAAGGAACCATAACCTCATGGGCTGATTGCAAGAAGGCATTCCTCTCCAATTTCTTCTCAAGTACACGAACTGCCCGGTTGAGAAGCGAGATTAATGGCTTCACGCAAAGGAGCAATGAGACGTTTAGTGAGGCTATGGAACATTTCAAGGACTACACAATCCAGTGTCCTCACCATGGTTTCAGTGAAGAGTCTCTCCTAAGCAAAACCTATAGAGGAGCGTTGCCTAAGGTTTGGATGCTATTGGACACGGCGAGTAAGGGCAACTTTCTCGGCCAAGATGTCACCGCGGGTATGGAGCTTATTGATAATCTTGCCTTGAGTGATGGAAACTACAGTGAGGATTATGACAAAGCACCTAGAGGGTCTGATCTAGAGTCACACAAGAGGAAGTTGAAATCGCTCCATGAAAAGATTGATAAGCTACTACTTGCTAATCAAAAGCATGTCCATTTTGTGGGCGAGGCTACGGATGTTCTAGAGGAGATAGAACAAAGCCATGAGGAAGCATATTGGGTAGGAGGCCAGGATTACCCAAGACCACAAGGCTACTTTCCCAAGTACCAGAACAACTATCTCTCCTACCGAAGCAACAACGTAAAGAACCCCAACGATCAAGTCTACCCACCACAAAAACAGTTTGGGAATCAAGGAGGCTATGTGAACAAGAACACATACCAAGGACCTAGACAAGGCAACTTTCAAGGTTCACAACAACAAAGCAATAAAGGGTATCCCCCTGGATTTGTTCAGCCTCCACAAGCTCAAGCTTCTAGTAATGATCCGGTTCAAGCACTTATCAAGCAACTTCTACAAAGGCAAGCAAATGTGGAGTTGACTTTGCAAAAGAAACTTGCCAAGATGAAAACTAGGCAAGACAACTCCAACGGTGAAATTGCTTCTCAACTCAATGACCTCAACAACAAGATTACACAGCTTGAGAAAGGCAAAGCTAGCACATCCACCCAAAGCTCTTTACCCGGCAAGTGTGAAGCGAATCCAAAGGAATACACTCACATGATCTCTCTGCGAAGTGGAAGAGTGCTACCACCGCGGTCACCACAAAAAGATAATGAGGACATTGTGGCTCAAGAGGGGGAGGATAAACTTTCACAAGACCACGAAATCACCTTTCATGATGTGTACATCGAACAACCAAGAAAGAGCAAGGAAACGGTTGAGGAAGAGTTTGTGGGAAATACACCAAAGCAACAAGAAGTTGTTCCTCCTCCCTACAAGACGAGACTCCCTTTCCCTGCAAGGTTCAAGAAGCAACTGTTAGAAAAGCACTCAGCCTTGTTTGACTTGTTTGAGAAAAGTATTAAGGAAATTGAGATGATAATGCCCTTGCTAGACGATATAGCACTTGTGCCGAAGTGTGCCATGTTTCTAAGGGATGTGATTGCTAAGAGAGAAAAGGAGATACAAAAGGTTGTGGTTGTGAGCAAGGAGTGTAATGTCATCACTCAAAAGGAGGTCACACCTAAGAAGCTTGGTGACCCCGGTTCTTTTACATTGCCATGCGCCATAGGAGGATTGAGGTTTGAGAATAGCCTTTGTGATCTGGGAGCAAGTATCAACCTTATGCCATACTCCATTGCAAGGATGCTAGGTCTTACAGACTTCAAAGGATGTAACGTCTCCCTAGTCCTAACTGATAGGAGCATACGGCTACCAAAAGGGGTGCTTGAAGACTTACCCTTGAAGATTAACAATGTCACCATCCCAACCGACTTTGTCGTTTTGGAGATGGATGAGGAGGACAAAAATCCTCTTGTCTTGCAAAGGCCATTCTTGGCTACTGCTGGAGTCATCATTGACGTGAAGCACGGGAAAATTTCTCTACACCAGGGCAAAGGTGCAAAATTCAAGTTCGGTATCAAAGATGGTGTGAAGAAACCAACGATTAATGGCCAAGTATTTCGAGTGGATATCACGGATGAGCCAAACCCATGGGAGGAGAAACACGTCTTCAAAGGAGAGTTCAGACTGAAAGGGAAAACCATGTGGGAGCTCGGACCTCGGCAAAGAAGGAATAAGCCGAGACCTTGCTCGGCAAGCATGAGAAGAAACCTAGAGTTTCTTGCTTCTCGGTTGAAACAAAAGGGGAGGCTAGCTTTGAGAAAGAGATCAAGGCTAAGGATGAACCTGATGGGGAAGCTTTGCTAGTCTTGTTCAACCAAGAAGAAGAAGAGGATCCCAAGAAGATAGTACCGGTAGAAAAGGGTAAGAAAGAGAACCCCTACAAGATTTTCTTTGGTAATACTAAAAGATTGCCTAGCAAAGGTCGAGCTCCAACTAAGAGCACCCTGAGCTTGCATCCATTGGAGCACAAGGATGGCTTTATACTGTGCAAAGTCAAGTGTAAAGGGGGTTCGAAGCCATTCGCACGGGCACGATTTCTACTTCCTTCGGGTTTGATGGAAAAGGACAAGGAAAGGGTAATGGAGATGATGCGGACAATCTACACCGTAGAGGTCCAACCAGGGACAAGCTCCACCGTGTCTCCAGCCATCCCATCCGCCTCAACCCCACGCTAAAAGGGAGTAAGGAAAGTCGAGCTAAACGACGTTAAACAAAAGTGCATTTGGAAGGCAATCCCATGACTATCTTTGTATATATTTTCGTTCTATTTTATGCTTTTTATGTTTGTGTTTATAGGCAAAAGGAAATGGGGATAAGAAAGCACGTTCTTGGGAGTGTATTAAGTCTTGAAACGAGGAAAGTAGGCAAGAGAACGAGCATTGAATCGACCATACGTAGCTCGATCTCTACTAGATCGAGCAACTAAATCGATTGACTGGTCGATTCGATTCTAATCGACCAGATGATCGAGTGACTAGCTCGATTTCGAGAGGATGACCCACCCGTCAGTTCAAAACGAATATTCAAACGGGGTGTGGATCGAGCCAGTTCACTCGATCTGGGAAAACAAATCGACGTCTGGATCGATCATTTCACTCGATCTCTGCTGAAATGATGGCAAGATCGACCATGGAGCTCGATCTAAGGAGCACAACCTTGACCGTGAGGGACCACAAAACGAGGAAAGATATCGATCTTCAGATCGATTCAAATCAAATCGAGACAACGATCGATCTGAACGATCGATTTCAAGCAAAATAAGCATGAGATCGAGGTCAAGATCGACCAAAGTGACTCAATCTCATGCCAATGTAAGTTTTCGAATTTCTCTCTCTTTCCCCTTCCCGCTCATTTTAAATTTTAAATTGTATTCAAGGTTGGCATCTTTGACCTTGAGAACCGTGCCTTGACCACAATTTCCCAAACCACTTGCATTTGTCCAAATTTTTCTCTTTAAAATCCTTGCCACCTCTCTCTCTCTTCATTTATGTTTAAACATTGTTATTCTAAGAAAAAGAGGTTGAGAGTTTTGGTTTCAGTTTTGACAAGAGAAAGAAGATATCTTTTTCACTCTTTGCATCCGCGTTTGAAAGGTATTTCAATTCGAATTTTGATGCCATGAGAGTCCTAGCAATTAGGAGTAGATAGAGATAGTTTGTTAGGAAATATGTTTGAATTTTAAATTTTGTCTAAGTTGGGGGAAAATTCTAGATTTTTCTATACTTGAAAAGGATCTTCCCCTAGATTTAAAAATATATTTTGGAATATTTTCTAAATTTGGAGGCAATGTGTAAGGTTTTAAGAGCTTGATCCTCTTCTTTGCATCTAGCCGTCCCTCTCTTCTCATTCTTTTTTCGAGATTTTGTCTTTCATGTACAATGGCACCACGAATAAGGAACAGAGAAGCGGAGCAGCAAGTTGTCGAACACCAAGTCATGGAAGAAGAGGTCAAGTGGAGTAAGGAGGAAAGAAAGACAAGGAAGAGGATAGAGAGGTTGCGTTTTGAACCTACCCGGTTCTCAAGTAGAGATTTCTTGCAAAAGCTCTGCTTGTTGGAGGGTTTTGATAATCTTCTCAAGAACATAGGGCTGGCTTGTCTAGCGCGCATGGACTGCCCCATATACCCCAAAGCTACTCTCCACTTCCTCTCTACCTTAGAGTTCTCCAACGAAGATCCGAGTGTTCAAACCCCATCCACGGGTCGCCTCACCTTCAAGCTCCAAAGGCAAGCCTACCACCTCTCCATCCCGGAGTTATGCGAGGCCTATGGTCTCAACGCTGAAGCTACGCACGTGGAATTCCCACAATTCAAATCCGCGAGCAAGCTTTGGGATGTGATTAGCGATGGAGACTACAAGGGAAATACGGCCAAAATCAAGAAGGTGAGGCACCCTTTGCTGAGGTATATCCTCTAGCCCACACATTCTCGGGAATGTCGACTACTCCAACGGTGACCAAGAATGAGTTGTGCTTCCTCTTCCAAGGAGTGAAAAATGTCTTGTGCGATAGCGAGGAGGATGACGAGCCCTTAGAAGATTACCTAGGGAATGATGTGAACTACGGCTACATCCTAGCCTCTTCGTTGGTGAAGTACAAGGCATGGGCTATGAGATGTAAAGCACCCTCAGCTTTCATTGGTCGTTTCCTCACACCCTTGTTCATGCAAGTGGGAGTGGTCCTTATAGATTTTGATGCTTGCACGGATCGTGCTTACATGGATCAAGCTTACATATCACTCACGGGTTCCCTAGGACCTCCTCCAGCTGTAGGCTTCTATGCCTACTTGTTCAAGGATAAGAAGAATTAGAAGAAGACGTGCATTCTCCCAAACCTCGAAGAAACCGCGCTAGATAGCATTGGCCACATCAAATTCTTGCCGTCGGATGAAGAATGATATGCACCATTTGGGGGAACAGCAGCACCACCGCTTCAAACATGCTCTACCTCGGACGCCCCTCCTACTGATGTTGAGATGCCAAGTAGCATCGATCTCCCCAAGCTAGACTACGAGCCAAGGACCAAAGCCGAGAAGTTCCTTGCCTCGGTTGTGGAAATCCAAAGGAAGGTCAATAAGTGGCAAGGGAAGATGATCAAGAAGTTGATGAAGAAGGTCAAGGACCTCCAGAAGGACAGTAGCTCTGAGATGAGCTTGAGTGATGAGCAAGCAGCCTCAAGTAGGCACGTGCAAGCTAGAAATTCCACCAGAGGGATAGTAATCTGAGAGCCGGCTACTCAAGACCACCATCTCTCTCTTCAAGAACGTCCATCCTCACGCAAGGACATGGGCGTAGTGACATCAAACTCTCCACGCAAGAGCAGAAAAACCGGAGCAACCTCAAGCTCCGGTCACACCTAGTCCGAGGTACCAACGACACAACCTTGTACATACCATGCATTTTTCATTTTGTTTTTGTTTTGTGAATATTTGTCTCCTCTTGAGCTTGTTTGACACTAAGACGTTGTCATTCAAGTTTGGGGGAGAATGTGTGCTTTGACATGTTTTTATTTGGATCTTATTTTACCTTTAGCATCCTTGAGTCTTGCATGCATCTATTGCATAAAAAAATACAAAAAATATCATAAAACGTTTTTTCAAAAATCCAAAAAAATCATGTAGTTGTATTTGCATATGTAGAATTTTTTAAGATTGAGTCTAGATTTTTATCATTTTGGATTGCATTCATATGCATAGGGGGTAATGATGATTAATTCCTTGTAAAGTGTTTAGCTCATGAATTGGTTGAAGGCCCTAGTTAGAAGTCCTTTTGATGCTTTGTACAAACTATGCAAGTAAGCTCTAACCATATTTGGAACATTTGTTTTAATTTTCTTGGCTTAAGATTGAAACAAACTTGAATCGAATCCTTACCTATCAAGAGAAACCATTAACTTGAAATTTGAATTATCATACTTGTGCATTTGAGAAAGTATACATGGATTACATATACATATTTAGGCTTTCTTATTCCTTTTACCACTCTTTGTAAGCCTAAATAGAATACCACACATTAATCCTTGCCTTATTTCAAGCCAAATTTCTTGTGTGATTGCAAATTGTGAGGCCTTATTTTCTATTGAACTTGGCATAAAGTGTTAGGTTTAGGGCGACATGCTTAGGCTCTCATAATGTTGTTTGCTTTGCATATTGAAGCTAGTTTTAGGCTTGATTGAGGTGGGAGTTCACGGGTGTCAAATGCTGACCTTCGGGTTTGAGAAAGAATGGTGTTTGAGAATTTGAAATAAAAGGGAAAATTGTTTGAAGGAAAAAATTGAAAATGAGCTCATTTGTTTAAAAGGAAAAAAGGTTAGCTCTCATTTGTTGAGAAAGAATGAAGTCTTGATTGCATTGAAAATGAGCTCATTTGTTTAAAAGGAAAAAAAGTTAGCTCTCTTATAAAAAAAAAGAGAAAATAAAAGAAAAGAAAAGAGCCAAAAGACCAAATAAAAAAAATATATAAAAAAAAAAGAGCTAACCCTCAAAAATGTGAAATGGAGCTAGAATTAGGACTATAGCTCTCACATATTTAAGGTTGGGAAAGAATTCCCTTGGAAAAAAATTGATTGATGAGTTTTTGTGGGTTTATTGCTTGGCGTGTTGCCTTGTTTGATTTGGGAAGTCTCTAAAGGGTGAGTGAGCTCCAAAAGAGAATAAACGAGAGGGGAATTAGGTTCATTGTTAGTGTATTGCGTAGATGAGAGTCTATCCATGTATGCATTGATAGGGTTCAGATTTTACCCAAATAATCAATACTGCAAGTGCACAGCAATGCAGTTGAAGTATAAGGGGTATCGAATCCCAAGGGAAGTAGATGCTACACTAAGGTTTCTAATTTCAGATTATGCTAGATCCATTAATTTAAAATAAATAAAACTACTAAGTAAATCAGAAACAGAATTAAAGGTGGATTAAAGTTCAGTAGACGAAACGCTAGGCAAGGACGATTATTAGGATGAATCAGAGAATGCAGATATTATTTTGTCAGGAAATAATTAAGAACCGTCTAGAACTCGAAACACTAATTTAAAACCAATCAACTCTCGTTGCAGAAGTTATCTATGCCTAAATTCCAGAAAACCAAATCTCTTTGCGAGTTCAAACAATTCAGACAAGCATTAAAGTTCAGGTTCGATTGTTCACAAAATACCTAAACCAAATCTCTTTGCGAATAGATATTTTGCTCATCTATGATTAGGTCAGATTATCAATAATGCTCTCGCACCTATTTAACAACCTAGGGTTTGATTTCTATGTGATCAAGTAAGAAATCAATATAAGCACAAATCAAGATGAAGATCTAAGTGATTTTTCCTAACAAGATAATAATTCTACAAGCTCATTATCAACCCTAAATCATCCTAACCTAACTAGCAAACTACTCAGACATGGAGATGAGAACACAAATCATGACTGAAATAAATTGCATAAAAGAATAGAGAATGATACAGGGGTTCGAAATCTGGCTCAGATGAGTTAGAATTGTCTCCCCAAAAGCTCAGGATCAATCTCTCTCTAAGTCTCAAAAACAGAAAATTATGATAAGGTGTTTGGCTAAACAATGCCTGAAAATTATTTATAGAAGAGGATTTTTCGTCGGGGGCAGTCTTGTAATTTCTTCAAACTTATGTTGATTTGCTTTTTCTGATGGAAGATGCGCAGCTTCGGTCGGTTTGATCGGTGTCGATCGACACCCAGTGATGGTGTCGATCGACACCCAGTGATGGTGTCGATCGACACCCTGCGTGTAAATC
The DNA here is from genome assembly GCA_020283515.1 of Alliaria petiolata. Classification (NCBI taxonomy): domain Eukaryota; kingdom Viridiplantae; phylum Streptophyta; class Magnoliopsida; order Brassicales; family Brassicaceae; genus Alliaria; species Alliaria petiolata. The sequence continues at coordinate 80,802,894 of JAHZTW010000001.1, forward strand.
AGGTCCGACTTCATCACTTCGGCTGCTTCTCCAAAACGCTCCAAGATCTCCTTTTAAGTTCCATTTGCACTCCATCCTGTAAAGACTCTAATAGGACTCTAAAAATACCAAAAGAATCTATAAAAACACTTATATCATGGTCCAAAAACGGGTAAAAACCATGATATATCAACTCCCCCAGACTTAGCTTTTGCTTGCCCTCAAGCAAAACAGAAACTTAGAATGAAGTAGAAGTTTGAAAACAGAAACTTCCAGCTATCCTTTAGAACACCACAAATCGTTAATACTCTTGAATCCACATGCAGTATAGTCAACCTTAGGAAAGTTCAGTGTACTTACCACAAGCTTAGCAATCTCCCAGTTTGAATTCAGATCCTTTCCTTAGTGAAATTTCGAACTCTAACAGTGGTATGATCAAAGAACCTTCCAGATTCTTTCTCTTCCTTAGTGCTTTGAACAAGACATTGTTTGTACAGCTCTCCTATTTTCTCTTCCCTTAGTCTACTTCTGCCCATTTTCAGGGTGTTCTAAGATCTTTTCATTGACTTATTCTTTTTCTTTTGAAGCCTTGGAATAGTGCTGCTCTTTACTTGTGTTCCTTGTGAGGAGACATGTTCATGAGCTCTCACTAATATTGTTCCTTGTGAGGAGACAGGCTCATGAGGATCTTTGTACTATTCCTTAGTCAGACTTCTTATATCTTTTCTTTTCTCAAGGGAAGATCAAGGAGAGACTGCAACTTGCTTATCCTGTTCAGAGCTGAAAGAGGAATCAAATTCAATGCATGCCTAGTTCTTATAAGAGAATCTGAACTCTCTCTGTTAGATTGATCCACTTGCAGCTTTCTACTTAGTAAGACCTGTAATCAACTACTACAATAATGGTCATTCAAGTGTCAACATTCTGCGGTTAGTTCCAAGAAAAATCGAAAATTTCAACTGATTTTGACTCAATAAATCAAATTTTTGACAGACTCAACTGACTCTCAAAACAAAACACAATGTTAGCAACTACCTCTCCCAGACTTGAACAACACTGTCTCCAGTGTTATTAAGAATAAGCGTGGATAGAAAAAATTTGTGCTAACCTGTTACAGAACAAAGAGAAAATCGGATTACCTTAACCTGTGCGCAGCGTCGATCGACACATATGGTTTCGATCGTTGCTGTGTATGATGATGGTGTCGATCGACACTAGGTGGTGTCGATCGACACTCTGTCCGTAAAAAGAGTTCCACCTCTCGAACATGAATGTTGTTAAGTCAGATTGTTGTTAGAATCATCCAAGCTGTTAGAAAACTCAAACAAACCGTTAAAAGCACAAGATAATCCAATAAACTCAATGAGTGCAACAACTTTGGAAACAAAGTACTGAAGCAAATGGAAGCAAAATGCAGACTCAAGAGAAAAGAAAATCTGACTCAAAATACTAAACATGAATGGGGGAATCACTCGTCGTCATCAGAACGTGGTAGTGTGGAAGGACGGACGCAGCCAGAGCTGGACACAACTGCGATGGCGTTCCAAATGGCCTGAAAGCTCTGCACCACATATCTCTAAAATACAGCTTGCTCCCTAGGAATCTCAGGAGCAACTGGAAGGTGATGAGGACCAATAGGCTCCAAAGAAGCGGATGCTCTGCTGCGCCTAGAAGATGAAGGGCGTGTGTGATCCTCAGCTAGTCCATCCTCTGCGTGTGAAGCTGCAGCTCTGGAGGAGGTACCTCTGCGTCTGGCGACGGGAGCAGTCCTCAGCTTGCTCGGACTGGGCTGAAATGCGAGGCGGCCTGGATCGGTGGTGATGTGAGTGAGATCTCTGTCCGGTAACTGCACCATACGCTGCACTCTCTGCTCGTCACTGAAAACCCATAACCTCTCTGGCTTCACCCAATGAGCTCTCCGCAAATACTCCATATCAACCAAAGCACGCGATGTATCAATGGTGCAGCTGGAAGTGTATATCCCGCAGTGCTGGAAGATAGGAGTGATAATATAACTCTCCTAGAATCGCCCAGCTTGTAGTTAAGAGGATTTTGGAACTTCTGGAACAGAACCGTGAATGATAGAAGATGAAAGGGGTTGAATGGCTTTACTTAAGAGGCTGCGGAATTTCCTCAAGTAAACCAGGGTGAATTCTTTGATATGACACACAAAGGATTCGAATTTTGCTGTTAGATATGACACACCAACAAGCAGAGATCTAGATTCAAAAGTTTGGATAAAAAGAAAATAGATAAGATCTGCAAATGAGGGTTCAAGGAAATATAAAGGCAAAACAAAAGCAAAAACAAAAGCAGAAACATGCAGAGTCTAGAAAAACACAAAAGCAATAAAAAGGTGGTTGGGGACGCTCCCCCTTGCTTCCTCTTGGTCTTTGGACGAAAAATCTTCATTTGGGCTTGATATTGGGCTTTAGTTTTAACAATTGGGCCATTGTGAAGTGTTGGGAATACCTCATTAAAAACCTTGTCAAGAAAACCCATTGGGACAAAACTTGACAAGGGAAAAAGAGCATAAACCCAACACTTTTCCCAAATTGTTAAAACTATATAACTTGAATCAAAACCAAAGTGTTTTGACAAGTTATACCTTCTGGTTTGATGTCTTGGTCGTCTGGCTTCAAGGTGTGATTGAGAAGTCCTCCAACAGCTTGATTGAATAGCTTAGTCTTTGATCTAGTCATTGGACCAGTAGGCATGATCAAAGCTTCTTCTCCTCCTAGCTCAGGTTCGAGCTGCTCCTCAGGTTCTAGCTTCTGTTCCAGCTGCTCCTTAGACTCTTCTCCATGATCCAAGCTCCATGACTTGTCCAGTATCATATCATCCTCTCCCACTTGAAAAGGATTTGACCTCAAATCCGTTTCATCTGCAATATAAGGAACAAGGTCAGAAACATTAAAACTAGAGCTTACATTATACTTACCTTGGAGATCCAGCTGATAAGCATTATCGCTTATTCTCCTTGTCACTGTGAAAGGGCCATCGATCCTTGGCATTAGTTTAGACTTCCTCTCAGCAGGGAATCTTTCCTTCCTCAAATGAACCCACACTTGGTCGCCAACTTCAAAGATCATGCCACGCCTGCCCTTGTTAGCTTGTTTGACATACTGCTTTGTTTTCTCTTCTATGTTCTTCTTGGATTTCTCATGAATCTGTTTAACCAAATCAGCTTTCTTTTTCCCATCTATGCTAGCTCTTTCACTCAAAGGTAAAGGCATTAGATCCAAAGGTGATAATGGGTTAAAGCCATAAACAATCTGAAATGGAGAAAACTTAGAAACAGAATGCATAGCATGATTATATGCAAATTCTATATGAGGCAAACAATCTTCCCAAGTTTTCAGGTTCTTTTTAATCAAAACAAGCAATAGAGTTCCCAAAGTCCTATTAACAACTTCTGTTTGCCCATCAGTTTGGGGATGACATGTGATTGAAAATAACAGCTTAGTTCCTAGCCTAGACCACAAGGTTTTCCAGAAATAGATAAGAAACTTGGTATCCCTATCAGAAACAATAGTTCTAGGCATGCCATGTAAACGAATGATTTCTTTAAAGAACAAGTCTGCTACATGAGATGCATCATCTGTTTTATGACAAGCAATGAAATGTGCCATTTTAGAGAACCTATCAACCACCACGAAAATGGAGTCTTTTCCAGTCCTGGTTCTAGGCAATCCAAGCACAAAATCCATAGAGATATCAGTCCAGGGATGAGAAGGAATAGGTAGAGGAGTATACAAACCGTGAGGCTGAACCTTAGACTTAGCTTGTTTGCATGTTGTGCATCTGCCACAGATTCTTTCTACGTCTCTTTTCATGTGAGGCCAATGGAAGTGATCCTGCATCACTTTCAGTGTTTTAGCAATACCAAAGTGCCCCATCAAGCCTCCACCGTGAGCTTCCCTTATAAACAAGTCTCTAACAGAACAGTTAGGCACACACAAGCGATTATCAAAGAAAAGAAAACCATCTTGCCTAAAGTAATGTCCTGAAGCAAACTTCTCACAAGACTTATAAACTTCTTTAAAATCAGAATCAATATCATATAAATGCTTAAGTTGTTCAAAACCCAACAGTTTGGCATCAAGAGTAGAAATTAAAACATACCTGCGAGACAATGCATCTGCAACTACATTGTCCTTACCTTGTTTATACTTGATGACATAGGGAAAGGTTTCTATGAATTCGACCCACCTGGCATGTCTCTTGTTGAGCTTTTGCTGACCTTTGAGATGCTTAAGGGATTCATGATCAGTGTGTATAACAAACTCCTTAGGCCAGAGATAGTGCTGCCACGTTTGTAATGCTCTCACCAAAGCATACAGCTCCTTATCATAAGTAGGATAGTTTAGCATTGCTCCTCCAAGCTTCTCACTGAAATATGCTATGGGCTTCTTTTCCTGCATCAAAACAGCTCCAATGCCTATACCAGAAGCATCACATTCAATCTCAAAAGTTTTAAGAAAATCTGGTAAAGTTAGAACAAGGGCATGAGTAAGCTTCTCTTTAAGGGATTGGAATGCATCTTCTTGTGCTTGTTCCCACTTAAAACCCACGTCCTTCTTTATAACCTCAGTGAGAGGAGCTGCCAGTGTACTAAAGTCCTTCACAAACCTCCTGTAAAACCCAGCAAGGCCATGGAAACTTCTCACTTCTCCTACTGTCTTAGGACTTGGCCAATCACTGATTGCTTTCACCTTTTCTTTATCTACTTTAACACCATCTGCACTTACAACAAAGCCTAGAAACACAAGGTTATCTGTGCAGAATGTGCATTTCTTAAGATTTGCATAAAGCTTTTCTTTCCTAAGCACACTTAAAACAGAATGCAAATGCTAAATATGCTCATTTAGGCTTTTACTGTAAACTAGGATGTCATCAAAGTAAACAACAACAAACACGCCTATAAATGCTCTAAGAACATGATTCATCAGTCTCATGAAGGTACTAGGTGCGTTTGTCAGCCCAAATGGCATAACTAACCATTCATACAGCCCATGTTTAGTTTTAAAGGCTGTTTTCCACTCATCTCCTTTTTGCATTCTAATCTGGTGGTATCCACTTTTTAAATCAATCTTAGAAAAGATGCAGGAACCATGCAATTCATCAAGCATGTCATCTAATCTAGGTATAGGATGTCGATACTTCACCCTGATATTATTGATGGCTCTGCAATCTACACACATGCGCCAGTTACCATCCTTCTTAGGCACAAGTAGAACAGGTACAACGCAGGGACTCATGCTTTCTCTGATATGTCCCTTCTCCATTAGTTCTTCTACTTGTTTCTGCAGCTCTTTTGTCTCCACAGGGTTGGTTCTATATGCTGGACGGTTTGGAAGAGAAGCTCCAGGGACAAAATCAATCTGATGTTCAATGCCTCTTATAGGTGGTAACCCCACTGGATTATCTTCAGGGAACACGTCCTCATACTCCTGCAAAAGAGAGATCATCTCACTCGGCAGCACCGGTGCAAGGTTAGTTAAGCTCATAAGAGCTTCTTTATAAACAAACAGCAGCATTGGTTTCTTTGCAAATAAAGCTTTCTTAACAACATTAGCCTTGACAAAGAAATTAGAATGTTTTGATACCTGCTCTTCCTTGCGTTTGAGATGTATTTGATCTGCATAAACCTCACTTGGCGTCATAGGCAGTAGTATGGTCTTCCTGCCATTAAACTCAAAGGAATGACGATTAATATAACCATCATGAGTCACTTTTCGATCAGATTGCCAAAGTCTACCAAGCAGAATGTGGCCAGCCTCCATAGGCAAAACGTCACACAAGACCTCATCCTCATACTTGCCAATAGCTAAGGGAACCATCACTTGACTGTTTACTTTCATTTCCCCACTGTCATTGAGCCACTGAAGTATGTATGGCTTTGGATGCTTTATAACCTTTAAACCCAGCTTCTTGACCATTACATCACTTGCTACATTAGTGCAGCTGCCTCCATCAATGAACAAGCTGCAGACCTTTCCCTGAACTTTGCAACGAGTATGAAACAGATTCTCCCTCTGCTCTTGCTCCTCTTGACTTGATTGCAAACTCAAAGATCTTCTGGCTACTAATAATTCTCCCTTGACTGGTTCTTCTTTATAATCATCTGAAACTATTTCAGCTTCTGTTTTCTCATCCTCAGATTCGAACTCTCCATTATCAAGCAGAATCATAACCTTTTTGTTAATGCATTCATTAGCATAATGCCCTCTGCCTTGACACTTGAAACACTTTACATCACGAGTTCTGGATGTATCAGCATTAGCTTTACCTTTTATATCCTGAACTGCAGTATATGGCTTGTTTTCTTCTCTGGAATTCACAGGCTGTTTGAATTCTCTTGAATAGCTTGGTTTCTCTCCTTTGTGAAAACTAGACTTGCTAGCATTTGCTCCTGGATTGTAACTAGACCTTGAGAATCCTTTCCTCTTTACTTGCTGCTCAAACAGAATAGCCTTGTGCAGCATCTCTTCTATATCAATATAATGCTGAGTTTCTAATCTGTCTTGAATCTCTCTGTTTAAACCTCCAAGAAATCTAGACATTGTGGCTTCTCCATCCTATGCAATATCAGCTCGCAGCATCAATGTTTCCATTTCTTGATAATATTCCTCAACAGATCTGCTTCCTTGTGTAAGTCTTCTAAGCTTTAGATGTAACTCTCTGTGGTAATGACTAGGAATGAATCTCTTCCTCATAATCCTTTTCATTTCTGTCCAAGTCTCCACTGGATACTCCTGATTTCGCCTCCTTGTAGTGACTAACTGATCCCACCAGCTGAGAGCATAGTCATAAAATTCTGTAGCAGCAACTCTGACTCTATTGATCTCTGTGTAGTGTTGAACATTGAACACTAGCTCAATCTTTTTCTCCCATTCCAGATATGCATCTGGATCATTCTTCCCATGGAAAGGAGGGATTTTAAGCTTTAATCCTCCCAGATTGTCTTGCAAACGTTCTATGGCTTCTCTGCCAAGCCTATTGCGCCTCCTTTGACTACTGTGAGATGCGTTGCTCCTGTTGCTATAGTATTCATCAGTGTCATCACCTCTTCTTTCTGCAGGCTGTTCACGAGCTCTTCTGTGTTCTCTTCTTCTATGTGACTGAGTTTCCTCTGGTTCAGTATCTGGCTGAAGCTCTTGGCACAAAGCATTCAGTTTAGTATCCATCATCTTTGTCATAGCTTCAATCAGCAGTTTGTTGTTTCTATTGTTACTGGCTTCTTCTTCATCCTCTGTTCCAGGCATGTTCTCTGAAACAGAAAACACAAAACCACCAGTAAAAAGTCCTAAAGAAACACTTATTAACAGAAAAATTTAAACTAGGCCAAACAGATGCTGAAAATCGATTTTCTGCAGTTTCTAGAACAGTTCTGGGTTTATGGAAGATGAACAGTCATAAACAAGCCCTGAAAACGCAGAATACCAATCTAGAGCCCTTATGGTTCGAAACTAACAGATATATATGCCTAATATGTTAAAAAAAATTCGTAGCTAACAGATCTACACTTCCTGGTTTCAAAACAAGCAGATCTGCGCATAAGAAGATGAACAGACGAAAATTAGAAAGAAAACTTAACTTGCAGGCTGGTTAGCTCTGATACCACTTAATATAACTCTCCTAGAATCGCCCAGCTTGTAGTTAAGAGGATTTTGGAACTTCTGGAACAGAACCGTGAATGATAGAAGATGAAAGGGGTTGAATGGCTTTACTTAAGAGGCTGCGGAATTTCCTCAAGTAAACCAGGGTGAATTCTTTGATATGACACACAAAGGATTCGAATTTTGCTGTTAGATATGACACACCAACAAGCAGAGATCTAGATTCAAAAGTTTGGATAAAAAGAAAATAGATAAGATCTGCAAATGAGGGTTCAAGGAAATATAAAGGCAAAACAAAAGCAAAAACAAAAGCAGAAACATGCAGAGTCTAGAAAAACACAAAAGCAATAAAAAGGTGGTTGGGGACGCTCCCCCTTGCTTCCTCTTGGTCTTTGGACGAAAAATCTTCATTTGGGCTTGATATTGGGCTTTAGTTTTAACAATTGGGCCATTGTGAAGTGTTGGGAATACCTCATTAAAAACCTTGTCAAGAAAACCCATTGGGACAAAACTTGACAAGGGAAAAAGAGCATAAACCCAACACTTTTCCCAAATTGTTAAAACTATATAACTTGAATCAAAACCAAAGTGTTTTGACAAGTTATACCTTCTGGTTTGATGTCTTGGTCGTCTGGCTTCAAGGTGTGATTGAGAAGTCCTCCAACAGCTTGATTGAATAGCTTAGTCTTTGATCTAGTCATTGGACCAGTAGGCATGATCAAAGCTTCTTCTCCTCCTAGCTCAGGTTCGAGCTGCTCCTCAGGTTCTAGCTTCTGTTCCAGCTGCTCCTTAGACTCTTCTCCATGCTCCAAGCTCCATGACTTGTCCAGTATCATATCAAGTGAGAACACTTCCTATAGTCTCGGGCTTGGTCTTCGTACCAATGAAAGGCTTCGTCTTCAAGGAGGCCAAGTGATAAGCAAACACAGCGCCGAGGTTTGTGCTATCTGGCGCGAAGGGTAGGATGGCGAATGTCGGTCTGTGTGGAGGTCTTAGAAATCCTGGTTTTCCGGAAGCTCCTGCTGAAGGGAGACTCATGTGGCATGCTCATTTGCAAACCCATAGATGCCACAAAGCTCAGGAAGTGTGATTCTGTAGCGAATCCCGCGGATTAGGAAGGTCAAGGTTCCTTCCAGAGCGTTGCGCACTATCTCGTTCCTGTAGTAGACACGAGCTGTGGCGATGAACTGGCGTACTAGATCGGGATAGAGATCGTACTGCTGAGTGGCCATAGTGCCCATCCCAACTCTGCTCAGCAATTGTAGGATGTCATCTTTGATGCCCAATGCTGACATCGTCTTCTCACATGCAAACCGAGTCGGGATGACATCCACCTTCAGCCACGCGTTGTAGAACAGTGTGTCATAGTCATCTCAAGTCTCATTTATGCCCCGATAGAGACACTCATCTTTCGCCACTTCCTTAGCTGGTGAGTCTTCCCAGTTTTGCTCAATCCGAATCCTTGCGCCTTCGCGTTTTGGCCAAGGAGGAAGAGAGGGAACCGCTGCATCACTAGCAGTCTCAGAAGTGGATGCGCAGTTTCCCTTGGTCTCTTAGTCCTTGGAGGCATCTGCAAGCAAAGAAAGAACCAAAATCAAAATCCAATGTCTGCAAAATTTGTGATCAAAGTCGTCCCTGCACTGGTGTCGATCGACACAAGATGGTGGCGATCGACACCATGCGTGTATCTTCAAATCGACCCGAAATCATGATTTCAACCTCAATTATGTATCAATTAGCAATCCTAACAATTCCAATATACTGAATCGACCAAGTTCAAGCAATAACCCAACAAAAATCCCAAATCCCAAATTCGCAACATGCATCATTAATTTCCCAAATTTCGAAAATTTCAATTTATGCAAATTAAGGGATGAAAATCGGTTGGGTAATAATCTAAATCATGATATACAACCTAAATGAGCATTATTCCAACAAGAAATCAAGATAAATAGGTCGAATTCGAGATTTTTCACCTTAGGGTCGAAAATAAAATTGGGAGATTTGAAGAACATACCTTGGTAGATCGAATAAATGGAAAATGGATTTTGAAAGAGGATGAAAATCCGCACGGATTAGAGCTTTGAATCACTCAATTACGTTGAGAAATGAAAAATTGTGATTTTGGGGAAAATCTTTCTAAGGCTCGAGTTTGAAAAATTATGAGGAAGAAGGAGAAAAAGTCGGGTTTTAAAGAACTTACCTGCGTCCCTCGGTGGTGTCGATCGACATTGATGTTTGTCGTGCCTAGTTCCTCCTTTTATATATATATATATATATATTGTTTTTTTTTATCTAAAAGAATACATAAATATTAGTAAAACCAAAATAAAAATAAAATAAAATACTTACCAGTGGGTTGTCTCCCACCAAGCGCTCGTTTAACGTCAATAGCTTGATTGTTCACGCGTTTAGGCAGTTGGTGCATCATCCAGAGACACAATGTGTCCTGCTGGAATCTCGGCTTGAATCCAATAGTGTTTCACTCTCTGCCCATTTACAATGAACTCTTCTCCTTCGGAGTTTGTCAAGACAATTCCTCCATATGGTCTGACCTCTTTGATGGTGAAGGGACCTGACCAACGTGAACGCAATTTACCAGAAAACAATTGCAAACGAGAGTTATACAGAAGTACCTGATCATTTGGTTCAAACTGTCTAGAGACGATTTTCTTATCATGATATGCCTTTGTCCTTTCTTTGTAAATCTTCGAATTCTCATATGCATGATAGCGAAGTTCGTCGAGCTCATTTAGCTGTACTAGGCGCCTCTCTGCAGCAGGCTTCAAGTCGAAATTCATCTTCTTGATAGTCCAGTGTGCTTTGTGTTCCAACTCCACCGGAAGATGGCAAGCCTTGCCATAGAGCAGCTGGAATGGCGTAGTCCCAAGTGGCGTTTTGTAGGCAGTCATGTATGCACAAAGTGCATCATCTAACTTTGCAGCCCAATCTTTTCTTATCTTGTCCACTGTCTTCTACAGAATTTGCTTGATCTGTCTGTTGGAGACCTCGACTTGTCCACTTGTTTGGGGGTGATAAGGAGTGGCCACACGATGTTGAACACCATGTTTTTTCAGCAACTTGTTGAATACTTTGTTAATAAAGTGAGAACCACCATCACTTATAACAATCTGAGGCACTCCAAATCTTGGGAAAATGAAGGTCTGAAACATCTTAAGAACCACCGCAGCATCATTGGTCTTAGAAGCAATTCCTTCCACCCACTTAGAGACATAGTCCACATCAACCAAGATGTACTTGTTCCCAAAAGATGAAGGGAAAGGGCCCATGAAGTCAATACCCCAGCAATAAAAAATTGCCACTTCAAGGATGAAGTTCTGCGGCATCTCGTGTCTCTTGCTGATCTTTCCTCTCCTTTGACAAACATCACACTGAGTTATGAATAGCTGAGCATCCTTGAACATAGTAGGCCACCAAAAGCCTGCTTGAAGAACCTTGGACACTGTCTTGAAGGTAGCAAAGTGTCCAGCATACTCAGAACCGTGACATTGAAAGAGCACATCTCGAACTTCACTCTCTACAATGCATTTGCGATACACATTGTCTAAACAATGCTTGTACAAGTGTGGTTCATCCCAATAGTATCTTATATGATCTCTCATGAACTTCTTCCTCTCATAGTTCTTGAGATGTTTAGGCTCAATGTCAGCAGCAAGGAAGTTCACAATGTCAGCATACCATGGTCGATTTGCATCAGATAAAGCAATGATTGGTTGTCGAAACACCTCGTCCAAGATCATGCGAAGTGATGTAGGAGTCTGGTGTCGATCGACACTCTCGAATTCTTCAGACTTCGAAATGTTGAGTCGCGACTTGTTTTCAAAATTTCTGACTGGGTGTCGATCGACACTCCCCTAGTGTCGATCGACACTAGGCGTATCTGCTCTGAACACACAGCTTGGAAACGACTCTCAACAAAGTAGACATTCTCTTCAGGCAGAAAATCATCAATTGGGACGTCATCTTCGATCCTAATCCTTTATATATGGTCAGCTACTCCATTTTCAACTCCATTCTTGTCTTTGACTTCTATGTCGAATTCTTGAAGAAGTAGAATCCATCTCAACAATCTTGTCTTGGTATCCTTCTTTTCCATCAAGTACTGCAATGCAGAATGATCAGTGTGAACAATCACCCTTGAGCCAACAAGGTATTGTCGGAATTTCTCAAAGGCAAAGACCACAGCCAACAACATTGACCTTCTGAGCATCATCCAACGTTCTGCTGGCATAGTAAATTGCATGGAGCTTCTTGTCCTTCTTATGTCCTATAACCGCGCCTACTGCGAAGTCGCTAGCGTCACACATTACCTCGAAAGGAAAATCCCAGTCTAGAGGTTGAACAATTGGAGCACTCACTAAGGCTTGCTTAATCTGTTCAAAGGCTGAAAGGCATTCTGCAGTGAACTCGAACTTCACGTCTTTGCAGAGAAGAGCAGTGAGTGGTCTCGCGATCTTACTGAAATCCTTGATGAATCTTCTATAAAACCCAGCATGACCTAGAAAACTGCTCACTGATTTCACAGAATCAGGTGCTTGCAAAGTAGTCATTACTTCAATCTTGGCGCGATCCACTGCGATTCCTTCAGCTGAAACCTTGTGTCCAAGTACAATCCCATATGTGACCATGAAATGACACTTTTTCCAGTTCAGGACTAAGTGCTTCTCTTCACATCTCCGCAGTACAGCACATAAGTTCTCCAAACAGTCTTTAAAAGATGACCCATAAACAGAAAAGTCATCCATAAAGACTTCTATGAACTTCTCTATCATATCAGTGAAGATGGACATCATGCATCTCTGGAAGGTTGCAGGAGCATTACAAAGTCCAAATGGCATTCTGCGATATGCAAATGGTGCCATAGGGACATGTAAAAGTGGTCTTCTCCTGATCATCTGGATGGATAGGAATCTGGAAGAACCCCCGATAGCCATCAAGGAAGCAGTAGTAAGGATGATTCGCCAATCTCTCCAGCAGCTGATCAATGAAAGGCAAAGGAAAGTGATCCTTTCTGGTCGCGACATTCAGCTTCCTGTAGTCAATGCACATCCTGTGTCCAGTCACAATCCTTGTAGGGATCAGCTTGTTCTTCTCATTCTTCACCACTGTGACTCCCCCTTTTAGGAACCACGTGAACTGGGCTGACCCAAGCACTGTCCGAAATAGGATAGATGATCCCAGCTTCCAATAGCTTTATGATCTCCTTCTTGACAACTTCCTTCAGGTTCGGATTCAGCCTCCTTTGATGTTCAATCGATGACTTAGTCTCATCTTCAAGGTGAATCCTATGCATGCACAAGTCTGGTGAGACACCTGAAATGTCATCAAGAGAATAGCCAAGAGCTTTGCGATACTTGCGCAGCTTGCTTAGAAATAAAGTGAGCTCTGCGTTGTTTAAGGAAGCATTTACAATGACAGGATAAGTTGAATTAGGACCAAGAAATGCGTACCTTAGCCCGGCAGGGAGCTGTTTAAGCTCAACTTTAGGTGCTTTGTCCTCGCTCCACTCGCCTAACGTTGCGTCTTTGGCTGATTTCGCAGGGTGTCGATCGACACTTGTAGGTGTCGATCGACACATGGAGGTGTCGATCGACACATGGAGGTGTCGATCGACACAGATCCTCTTGGGCGACTAGCTGCAGCACTTGCTCACTAGCATCCAACATTTTTGTGTAACCTGCAGCTGCTTCGTCCAAGTACTCTATGTCCTATGCATAAGTAGTCAATGCTCTCTCCAAATGGTCTGTAGGATGGTCCTCTTGGAAAATCTCTTCAGCAAGGTTGGTGAGGGAATCGACATAGAAGGTCTGTCCATCAATCGTGGGTCTCTTCATCAGCTTCTCCATGTCGAGATTCATCACCAAATCACCAATGTTTAGCGCAATCCTCCCCTTTCTTACGTCGATGATGGCTCCAGCTGTAGCCAAGAATGGTCTACCAAGTATGAGAGGGTCTTTGGGTTCCTCATCATAAGCTAATACCACAAAGTTTGTGGGAATCAAGCAATCTTCCACTTTGATAGGAACATCTTCCAAAACACCTTCAGGGATCCTGACAGAACGATCAGCAAGGACTAAGGAGATTCTGGTTGCCTTGAAGTATGTCATATCCAGCCTAAGAGCAACTGAAAGAGGCATCAAGTTTACACTTGAACCCAAGTCGCATAGAGATCTCCCAAACTTGTCTGAAAAGATGGAGCAATCAAGAACAAAGCTTCCTGGATCGGAGAGTTTCTCTGGTAGCCTGTTTTGAATGACAGCACTAACTTGCTCTGATATCATCATTACTCCTTCCTCCATATCCATGCTCTTGGTCATCATCCACTTCAGGTATCTCTTTATAACTGGAGTAGTTCTAATGGCATCCATCAAAGGAATTTCAACCACTAGTCTATCCATGATAGCCTTGCATCTAGCGTCCAGTAGCTCCTTCTTAGACTTCTTCGGTATCAAGGGGAAAGGGATCTTTGGTTTGTAAACCCTTTCTGCTACAACCTTCGTTGTTGTGAGCTGATCTGGTGTAGTCCGCGTTGGGTGTCGATCGACACAATCCTGGTGTCGATCGACACTTACCTCTGAAGTTGAATCTTTTGCGTCGAGCTCGTCTGATATGTCGTGGATCTCCTTGGGTGTCGATCGACACACAGTGGTGTCGATCGACACTGGCTCCACAGCGTCTTCTATATCTTCGAGCTCCTCGAATTCTTCAGTGTTTAGCCTCCTGTTCTGCACAGGTTGAAGGTTCTTCCCACTCCTCAATGTGACAGCATTCACATGGCGTTTGGAATTGGTATCTGTCTTCCTTGGAAGAAATCCTTCTGGCCTGTTAACAGCTTATGCGGTTTGAGCAACTTGAACATCCAGCTTCTTCATGTGAGAGTGTATGCTCTCAATCTTTCCATTCAGGTCTTGATACAGTGAATCAATCTTCCCACTGAAGTCCACTGTCATCTTCTGCTGTCCTTCTAAGATTTGCTCAAACATAGCTTCCATTTTGTCTTGCGCATGTGGTTTCTGGTAAGAAGAACTTCCTTAGCTCATTTGGTAATTGTTGTTGCTGTTCTGGAATGGGGACTTTGTGCGAGTTCAAACAATTTAGACAAGCATTAATGTTCAGGTTCGATTTTGTTCACAAAATACTTAAACCAAATCTCTTTGCGAATAGATATTTTGCTCATCTATGATTAGGTCAGATTATCAATAATGCTCTCGCATCTATTTAACAACCTAGGGTTTGATTTCTAAGTGATCAATTTCAGAAATCAAGTTAAGCACAAATCAAGATGAAGATCCAAGTGATTTTCCTAACAATAATAATAATTCTACAAACTCATCATCAACCCTAAATCACCCTAACCTAACTAGCAAACTACTCAGACATAATTATGAAAACACAAATCATGGCTGAAATAAATTGCATAAAAAGAATAGAGAATGATACATGGGTTCGAAATCTGGCTTAGATGAGTTAGAATTGTCTCCCCAAAAGCTCAGGATCAATCTCTCTCTAAGTCTCAAAAACAATAAATTATGAAAAGGTATTCAAAGGTAAGGTGGCTAAACAATGCTTGAAAACTATTTATAGAAGGGGATTTTTCGTCCAGGGGCGGACTTGTAATTTCTTCAAACTTGCTCTCTTTCCTTTTTCTGATAGAAGTCGTGAATACTTGGCCGACCTTGATTGGTGTCGATCGACACAAGTGGTGTTGATCGACACCTTGTGCGTAAATATACTCTTTCGACTTCATCACTTCGGCTGCTTCTCCAAAATGCTCCAAAAAGTTCAAGATTCTCCCATTTAGCTCCAAGTGCTCTCCATCCTGTAAAGACTCAAATAGGATTCGAAAACTAACAAAAGACTCTATAAAAACACTTATATCATGGTCCAAAAGTGGGTAAAAACCATGATATATCATTGTCCAGGCAGTCTTTAAAGGATGACCCATAAACAGAAAAGTCATCCATAAAGACTTCCATAAACTTCTCAATCACGTCCGTGAAGATCGACATCATGCATCGCTGGAAGGTCGCAGGAGCATTACAAAGTCTGAATGGCATTCTGCGATATGCAAATGTACCATAAGGACATGTAAACGTGGTCTTCTCCTGATCATCTGGATGGATTGGAATCTGGAAGAATCCTGAATAGCCATCAAGGAAACAGTAGTAGGGATGATTCGCCAATCTCTCCAGCATCTGATCGATGAAAGGCAAAGGAAAGTGATCCTTTGTGGTCGCGGCATTCAGATTCATGTAGTCATGCACATCCTGTGTCCAGTCACAGTCCTTGTAGGAATCAGCTCGTTCTTCTCATTCTTCACCACTGTGACTCCTCCTTTCTTAGGAACCACATGAACTGGACTGACCCAAGCACTGTCTGAAATGGGATAGATGATCCCAGCTTCCAAAAGCTTCATGATCTCCTTTTTGACTACTTCTTTCAGGTTCGGATTCAGCCTCCTCTGGTGCTCAATCGATGACTTCGTCTCATCCTCAAGGTGAATCCGATGCATGCACAAGTCTGGTGAGATACCTGAAATGTCATCAAGAGAATAGCCAAGAGCTTTGCGAAATTTGCGCAACTTGCTTAGCAATAAGGTGAGCTCTGCATTGTTTAAGGAAGCATTTACAATAACAGGATAAGTCAAATTAGAACCAAGAAGCCTCGCTCCAATCGCCTAGTTTCGCGGCCTGCGCAGAGTGTCGATCGACACTACATGGTGTCGATCGACACAGGGGGGTATCGAGCTCCTCTTGTGCGACCAGCTGCAGGACTTGCTCGCTAGCATCCATCATTTTTGTGTAACCTGCAGCAGCATCGTCTAAGTCCTCAACGTCCTTTGTCGAAGTTGTCAAGGCTCTTTCCAAAGGGTATGTAGGATGATCTTCTTGGAAAATCTCTTCAGCAAGATTGGTGAGTGAATCGACATAGAAGGTCTGTCTGTCGATTGTTGGCCTCTTCATCAGCTTCTCCATGTCGAAATTAATCACCAAATCACCAATGTTCAGCGCAATTCTCCCATTTCTCACATTAATGATGGCTCCAGCTGTAGCTAAGAATGGTCTACCAAGTATGAGGGGGTCTTTGGGTTCCTCATCATAAGCTAATACCACAAAGTCTGTGGGAATCAAACAATCTCCCACTTTAATAGGAACATCTTCCAAAACACCTTCAGGGATCCTGACAGAACGATCAGCAAGGACTAAGGAGATTCTGGTGGTCTTGAAGTCTGTCATATCCAGCCTAAGAGCAACTGAAAGAGGCATTAAGTTGACACTTAATCCTAAATCGCAGAGAGACCTCCCAAACTTGTCTGAGAATATGGAACAATCAAGAACGAAACTTTCAGGATCGGAGAGTTTTTCTGGAAGCCTGTTCTTAATGACAGCACTGACTTGCTCTGATATCATCATTACTCCTTCCTCCATATCCATGTTCTTGGTCATCATCCATTTCAAGTATCTCTTTATCACTGGAGTAGTTCTAATGGCATCCATCAAAGGGATTCCAACCACTAGTCTATCCATGATAGCCTTGCATCTGGCATCAAGCAACTCCCTTTTAGACTTCTTTGGTATCAAAGGGAACAGAATCCTTGGTTTGTAGACCCTTTCTTCTGCAACTTAATTATTATTTTTTTTCTCTAAAAAACCGATTCCTCTAATTATTCATAAAGTTTTGTAAGTAAGACTAGTTCATTCTTTTATTCAATCAACAACCGTTATAAAAAGAATTGTTTCGTAAGTCTTTTAATAACTTGCAATTCTTTTAAATCATGTTTTTAAAAAATAAAAAAAAACACCCAAAGGTGAGCCGAATAAGCCACGAGTTTTTAACAAGAATACGCTTTCCACTAGCTCGACTTGCGTAAAATATCATACATATTCTCAGGAGTAACTTCCTATAAAACAGCATGTCAGAAACCTGAGCTGTATCTAAATTCTGCAGATAGAAATCACTATATGGCAAATTCAACAAGTGACCTGAAAACATATAACATCTTTACGGAACCAAACATTGTAGCTCATCAAGATCTTCAAGCAAGAAAAAGGTGTTCCTGAATCAGAAGCTACCCCCTACGAAAACAAGAGTGGCAATCAAAGTAAAACACTTTTAGCATAGAGGATCAATAGGAAGCAAACCTTTAGCGAGACATCATCAAGTTCAAGGAGGAGGAACTTCACAAAATCTAGTAACAATCAAAACCCATAAATTAAAAAAGAGAGGTAATTTAGATTACCTCCTGGGGTCTCTTCCATACAGGGCCGGCACTGAGATTTAGGGGGTTTGAAAAATTTTTGGTTTAAATACATATATAATTTTTTTTTAATGCTTTGGGGGCCAACAAATCTATATATATTAGGAGTAAAAAATTTGGGGGGAAAGGCAAATACCTCATTTACTGTATCATTGAGAGGTTCATGGAATCATTGAGTTTACTGTATACGAACCCGACTAGTTCATCGCCAAATGGTTTGGTTGTTATGTAAGTTTTTTGATGAATTAGCTGTACAAGGTGTAGTTTCATGGAATGTTATGATTTTGACAATACGCTTGTAGGAATGTATGTTAAAGTCTTGTAGATTCATTTCTTGTTATCAAAGAGAGAGAGAGAATTCTTGGAATGCTATAATAGCTGGTTCAGTTATTATAGAACGGAATCCTTGGTTTGTTGATGTGAGCTGATCTGGTGTTGTCCGAGTAGAGAGTCGATCGACACCCTCCTGGTGTCGATCGACACTCGCCTTTGGTGTCGAGCTATTCGTGTCGAGTTTGCTCGATTCGTCGTGTTTCTCCATGGGTGTCGATCGACACACAGCAGTGTCGATCGACACTGGCTCCACAACATCTTCTACATCTTCAAGCTCCTCGAATTCTTAAGTACTAAGCGCTCTTTTCTGCATAGGATGAAGGTTCTTCGCACTCCTCAATGTGACAGCGTTCACATGACGTTTGAGATTGGTATCAGTTTTCCCTGGAAGGAATCCTTCTTGCCTGTTAACAGCTTCTGCGGTTTGAGCAACTTGAACATCCAGCTTCTTCATGTGAGAGCTCAAGCTCTCTATCTTTCCATTCAGGTCTTGATACAGTGAATCAATCTTGCCATTGAAATTCACTGTCAACTTCTGCTGTCCTTCCAAGATTTGCTTTAGCATAGACTCCATTTTGTTGTCTTGCGCAGGAGGCTTTTGGTAAGAAGAATTTTCATAGCTCCTTATGTAATTTGCTGTTCTGGAATGGGAGCTTTTGAGTATAACCGGAAGAGTTTTGATTTCCTGTAAAGGAGCTCTTCTGATAATTCCCCTTGAAGCTTCTGTTTCCTTGCTGGTTTTCAAACCTTTGGCCTTGAAATCCACCTCCGTTGATGTAGTGGACATCCTCGTCTTCACATTCATCATTAGGCTCGAATGTCTCCACTTCATTAGCAAGGTGGACTTATTTCTTCCCCACCAAGAGATTGTGTACGCTGTCCAGCTTTCTGTTGACCTCAGCGATTTGGCTTCCTCCATTTACTCCAGCGTGTTCTCTTCTCTCTAAATCTGCATTCTTGGTGCTGTTACAAAAGGCCAAATTCTCTATAAGCACCATCGCGTCGTCTGGATATCTGGTGTTGAAGTTGCCATTGCTTGCAGCATATAAAGCCATCTGGTACCTCCAATCGATTTCTCGGTAGAAGATACCGAGGAGCTGCGGCTCGCTGAAACCGTGGTGTGGGCAATCTCTTTGGTAAGCTTTGAACCTCACCCAAGAAGCCTTGAATGCTTCAGTAGGTCCTTGGGAGAATGCAGTGATCTTTGTCCTCAGCTCTTCTGATCTTGCATCATCAAAGAAGTTTCATAAGAATGCATTCTTTGTCTCTTCCCAAGTGGTCAAGGATCCTGGTTCCAACTGCTTTAGCCAGTATGATGCATCTCCAGCAAGCGAGTAAGGAAAAAGCTTGCAGAAGAGATAATCATATGTCACTCCATTCGCCTTGATGCTTGATGACAAGTGCTCAAATCTTTCAATGTTGTCCAGCGGATGTTCATTGGGAAGACCATGGAAAGGTTGCTGAGCTACAAGTGTGAAGTATACAGGCTTCAGCTCGAAATCATTCCTCTGGAATGCAGGAGGACGGATCGCAGTTCTATTAGCATATAACTAGTCTGGTTGGTTGTATTCACCAAGTGTTATTCCGCGTCCAACGTCTGCATGAGCGGCTTGTACTGCTGCTCGACGATAACAGCTCCATTATCATCAAGTCTCTGGCCTCGGTTGTTTCTCCTATTGCCGTCCAGGTCCATGAAGTTACCAGCCTCATCGCGAATCATTACCACGGGCTCAGCCATCTCGGTCTGCGAAGGGTGTCGATCGATGCTACTAGTGGTGTCGATCGACTCTCGGGCAGATTTGCGGTTCCTGCGTTTGAGACGACCGAGCTCCTGGTTGAGTGCGATTAATTCCTTCTCTTTGTTGCTTCTGGTAATTCGATTAAGCATACACCTAAAAAACAAAAATAAGAAACCAAATTAGTAACCAAAAATAAAAACAAAACCTAGTCAAATTCCTAATACTAAATTATGTAGGCACCTATTACTTCCCCGGCAACAGCGCCAAAAACTTCATAAGGCTCAGGTTTTACCCAAATAATCAATACTGCAAGTGCACAACAATGCAGTTGAAGTATAAGGGGTATCGAATCCCAAGGGAAGTAGATGCTACACTAAGATTTCTAATTTCAGATTATGCTAGATCAATTAATTTAAAATAAATAAAACTACTAAGTAAATCAGAAGCAAAATTAAAAGTGGATTAAAGTTCAGGAGACGAAACGCTAGGCAAGGATGATTATTAGGATGAATCAGAGAATGCATATATTATTTTGTCACGAAATAATTAAGAACCGTCTAGGACTCGAAACACTAATTTAAAACCAATCAACTCTCGTTGCAGAGGTTATCTATGCCTAAATTCCAGAAAACCAAATCTCTTTGCGAGTTCAAACAATTCAGACAAGCATTAAAGTTCAGGTTCGATTGTTCACAAAATACCTAAACCAAATCTCTTTGCGAATATATATTTTGCTCATCTATGATTATGTCAGATTATCAATAATGCTCTCGCATCTATTAAACAACCCAGGGTTTGATTTCTAAGTGATCAAGTAAGAAATCAATATAAGCACAAATCAAGATGAAGATCAAAGTGATTTTTCCTAACAAGATAATAATTCTAGAAACTCATTATCAACCCTAAATCACCCTAACCTAACTAGCAAACTACACAGACATGGAGATGAGAACACAAATCATGACTGAAATAAATTGCATAAAAGAATAGAGAATGATACAGGGGTTCGAAATCTGGCTCAGATGAGTTAGAATTGTCTCCCCAAAAGCTCAGGATCAATCTCTCTCTAAGTCTCAAAAACAGAAAATAATGATAAGGTGTTTGGCTAAACAATGCCTGAAAACTATTTATAGAAGAGGATTTTTCGTCGGGGGCAGTCTTGTAATTTCTTCAAACTTGTGTTGATTTCCTTTTTCTGATGGAAGTTGCGCAGCTTCGGTCGGTTTGATCGGTGTCGATCGACACCCAGTGATGGTGTCGATCTACACCTTGCGTGTAAATCAGGTCCGACTTCATCACTTCGGCTGCTTCTCCAAAACGCTCCAAAATCTCCTTTTAAGTTTCATTTGCACTCCATCCTGTAAAGACTCTAATATGACTCTAAAAATACCAAAAGACTCTATAAAAACACTTATATCATGGTCCAAAAACGGGTAAAAACCATGATATATCATGCATCAATTGCCTTTTACCTTTAACATTATGCATAAGTTCAATCCTTTTTTAGATAAGCCATTGCTTGGATTACCCGCTTGAATGACATCATTTTTTTATCTCATAAGCATGTCCCTAGCCAAATGTATTCGGTCTCTATTTGCACAAGTGTGATTCACGGTTTGGACTAGACAAGTCTTGAATTGAGATCCAACTTGTGATGAATATGGCTAAGTTTTTTGGAGTAGAGTTTGTGTACTGCATCTTAGGATTGAGAAGTAGGACCATTGAGTTGATTCATTTGAGAAGCACTTTTGGATTTGAGCCCCCACTTTTAATCCTCTCTCTCGGATTTGTCTTTTTTTTGTTTGAGGCCAAGCAAAAGGCAAGTTTGGGGGAGGTGATATACTCATATATTTCGCATTTTTAGCATACATTTAGAATAGGTTTTCATGCATAATACATTCATAATAGGCTAGTTTGCATCATTTATCTCATTTTAGGTCCTAGAACACTTTGCATTAGCATTTGCATGGTTTCTTACATATTTGCATCATTATCAGGTTGTTTTGAGTACATTGGAGCCAAGGTGAATGCTGATACTTGCTGAGGTTCAAAGGAAAGCTTGAGAGTACTTGGAGAAATTCGGACAAGCGAACACCCACTGAGATCGAAGAAAAGATCGAGCAAGGCAGGTCGTTCTAGACGAGATCGACCACGAGATCGAGGAGCTCAGACCGTTTCAAGAAGAAGATAGAGGCTTAGATCGATCACGTCGGTCGTGCGACTGTACGGACCCAAAGACGCTACCCAGGAAGAACAGAGTGAAGATTGAGACTGAAGATCGATCTAGATCGAAATGACCCGAAGATCGAACAAGAGGGTCGATTGAGGAAATGGAACGACCCGGCGATCGAGCAAGTGAGCCCGTTCCCAGTCCAAGATCGGGCAAGAGATCAACGACTCAGCTCGATCTCTTCTTCCATTTCCGGCCAGCTCACATTTTGTCCTCTTGTGAGGGGACCATTCCCTTTTACTATAAATAGCCAAAACCCTGATTTTTTGGGACATCTTATCTTTTAGGCTTTTTGCTTTCTCCTCTTTTAGCTTTTCACATTGTTAAGGTTTTTAAACTTTCTTTAAGGTTTTGTAATTGCACTTTTTGATTTCTATAAGCAAGAACTTGTCTTTTAATCTTAATCTTCTTTCTGTTTAACGTTAATCATGTTTAGCATTTCGAATCATATGATTATGGAGTGCTTAGCTATGATTAGCGAGTAGTAACTTTAGAATTTGAGGCCGAGGGGTTTAGGGAGGTTTAAGAGTTTAGATCTAGGGGTTTAGCATGTTCTTAACCCTTAACTCTTCTTGGTTTGGAAGGATTAATGCCAAAGATTCTCGATGGAGATCTTTGTGTCCATAGAG
>JAHZTW010000001.1:80882420-81084040 GCA_020283515.1 Alliaria petiolata
TGAAGAAGCTGGATGTTCAAGTTGCTCAAACCGCAGAAGCTGTTCGTAGGCAAGAAGGAATTCTTCCTGGAAAGACGGACACGAATCCGAGACACCATGTGAATGCCATCACGATTCAGGGTGAAAGAAGTTTTCCACTTGTGCAGAAAATGGGTCTTAGTACTGAAAAATTAGAGGAGCTTGAAGATGTAGAAGATGTTGCGGAGCCAGTGTCGATCGACACTTGTCAGTGTTGATCGACACTTGTCAGTGTCGATCGACACCCGAGGAGATCCACGAAAAATCGAGCGAACTCGACACGATGAGCTCGACACCAAAGTCGAGTGTCGATCGATACCAGCTAGGTATCGATCGACACCTTGTCCAGACATCGCCAAACATGCCTGAAGCTTCAACAACTGTAGAGGAAAGGGTGTACAAGCCCAAGATACCTTATCCCTTACCTCCCAGAAGATCTAAACAGGAGAGAGAAGAAGCTCGATGCAAGGAGATGATGAGTAAGCTGATGGTTGAGCTACCCTTAGTCGATGCGGTCACACTTTCACCTGCATTAAGAAGATATGTCAAGAGAATGGTAGTCAATGGTGTAAGTCCTGAGAAAGGAGCATTGCTTACCAAAGGCATGAATGCAATTCTCTTGAACAAAGTTCCAAGGAAGAAGAAGAAGGTGAGAGTTTCTGAACAAGTCAGTGCTGTGATTCAGAGTAGGATTCCAGAGAAGTTACCTTATCCAGGAAACTTTGTGCTAGATTGCTCAATATCAACATGAAGGTTTCCTCGTTCTCTCTGCGATCTAGGTTCAAGTATCAACTTGATGCCATACTCAGTTGCTGTTAAACTTGGGATGACTGATTTTGAGCCAACCAGAATCTCCCTTGTCCTAGCTGATCGATCAAAGAGAATATCAGAAGGTGTTCTAGAAGATGTTCCCTTGAAGATTGAAGGCTGCATGATTCCCACAGACTTTGTGGTTTTGAAGTATGATGAAGAACCTGCAGATCCTCTTATCCTGGGAAGATCATTCTTGGCTTCAGCGGGTGCCATTATTGATGTGAGGAAAGGGAAAATAGAGCTTGACTTGGGGGATGTTGTCATGAATTTTGACATGGACAAGTTAAGGGGACCTTCCACCATCAATGGTCAATCTTTTTCAGTAGAGATTTCTATGGATCAAGATCAAATCATGGAACATTCAGATACCATTACTGCTGGAAATATTAAAGAGCTGGATTCTAAAGAGCAAGACAACACGCTGGTTGTTCAAGAAGCATTAGTTAAGAATTCTGAGTAAGTTGTGGAGCTAGAGGATTGAAGTGGAAACAATCATATCTTCAGGACTTTGGGCGCAGATGACAGACTAATCAATGCCAAGATGATGAAGGAAGACGTTTTTGTCATGGAAGCAAGGATTGCAGAGCTGAAGTGGAGAAAAAGTGCAGAGACTCGAGCTGCAAGCTTGGTGTCGATTGACACCACTAGTGTCGATCGACACACTTCGCGGATCACACCAGAAGTCTCTTCCAATGCTGCAAGTCCATCATCTTTGATCAAACAAATGCCTCCACATCCTACATGCCATAAACCTCGAAGAAAGCAAAGGTATGCACTTCCTGGAATCAATTCCAAACCCCCTGATCTTATCAATAAGAATTTAAAGGGTTCACAAGATGCTGCGCACTTATCCAAGCCAAGAGATTCTCGTAGAAGGCTTAGTGTTTCTTTTGATGATTCTACAGGGAAACGAAGTGTCCCACCCGAACTCAAGTCCCTCCCTGCTGCTGTTCCTCATTTCCTTGGTCGATCTCATGCACCTAATGCCTATACACCGCCATGGATGCAAAGACATTCGTGTGGGAAGCATTCGATGCCACCCTCTGATCCACTAGACGTCTGAACCCTGACACAGTCAAGCTAATGACTGAAAACGAGCGCTGGGTGGGAGGCAACCCACTGTTAGGTACGTTTTTCTTTTTATTTTGTTTTGGTTTTACTAATTCCTAGTTTTAGTCAGTTGAAAAAAGGACATTGGACTCGACATTGACCAGTGTCGATCGACACCACATAGTGTCGATCGACACCACGCGCAGACGAAGGTAAGTCTTCTATCTGGTCTTTTATGTTGTTTCTAATCTTTATTTTAGCCAACTTCGGGCTTGATAACACTGGGGACAGTGTTGTTTAAGTCTAGGGGAGGTGATTACTGACTTTGTGATTTGTTTTGAGAGTCAAAAACTTTTTGTTTTATCGAGTCAAAATCAGTGAAATTTTCAGTTTTCGAGGAACTTAACCGCAGATTGTTGACACTTAAAGGACCATTGCTGTAGTAATTGATTTCGGGTCTTACTAAGTAGAAAAGCTGCAAGTGGATCAATCTTACTAGGTATGCGCAGAACTTGATTCCTCTTTCAGCTTTGATAAGATTAGAAATCTGCAGTCTCTCCTTGATCTTCCCTTGAGAAAAGAAAAATAAGAAGTCTGATCAAGGAATAGTGCAAAGAACCTCATGAGCCTGTCTCCTCACAAGGAACAATATTAGTGAGAGCTCATGAACCTGTCTCCTCACAAGGAACACAAGTAGGAGCAGCACTATTCCAAGACTTAAGAAAAAGTCAATGAAAAGATCTGTAGAACACCCTGAAAATGGGCAGAAGTTGACTAAGGGAAGAGAAAATAGGAAGGGAAAGTATATCTTGTTCAGGCACTAAGGAAGGGAAAGAATCAGAAAAGTTATGTAGCATTACCACTGTTAGAGTTCGAAATTTACAAAGGAAAGGGTCTGGATTCAAACTGAGAGATTGATAAGCTTGTGGTAAGTACACTGAACTTTCTTAAGGTTGACTCTACTGCATGTTGATTTAAGAGTGTTAACGAGTTGTGGCGTTCTGAAGGGTAGCTGGATATTTCTGTTTTCAAACATCGACTCTATACTTGGTTTCTGTTTTGCTTGAGGGTAAGCAAAAGCTAAGTCTGGGGGAGTTGATATATCATGGTTTTTACCCGTTTTTGGACCATGATATAAGTCTTTTTATAGAGTCTTTTGATATTTTTACAGTCCTATTAGAGTCTTTATAGGTTGGACTACGTTTGGAGCATAATTGGAGATTCTGAAGCTTTTGGGAGCATTCTGCAAGAAGCTACAAAGTGATGAAGTCAGAAGAGTGAAATTACGCACATGGTGTCGATCGACACCATCTGTGTCGATCGACACCAGACGAGACAGACACGTTTTGCCGACTTCTATTGGAAAAAGGAAAGAGCTCAAGTTTTGAAGAATTACAAAATTGCCCTTGGACGAAAATCCTCTTCTATAAATAGATTTCAGGCATTGTTTAGCCACATTACCTTTTGAATACCTTTTTATAATTTATTGTTTTTGAGACTTAGAGAGAGATTTTTAGAGAGATTTTAGAGAGAAGAATTTGTCTCCTTCAGAGCAAATTCGGAACTCCTTTGTTTCTATTGATTTCTTTTATGCAATCTTCTTTATTCATGATGTTTTCTTCATTCACCATGTCTGAGTAGTTTGCTAGTTAGGTTTAGGGTTTTTCAAGGGTGATTAATGAATTGTTAGGTCGAATTAAATTGTTAGGATAAAATCATTAGAGTTCTTCATCTGGATTTGTGTTTAATGCTTATTCTAGCTTCGCGACCTAGAATCTGATCTTAGGTTGATTAATAGATGCGAGAGTATTATTAATTGCCTGAACTAATGTTAGATGAGCAAAATACCTATTCGCAAAGAGATTTGGTTTAGGATTTTGTGAACAATCGAACCTGATATTAATGCTTGTCTGAATTGTTTGAATTTGCAAAGAGATTTGGAATTCTAGGGTTTAGACATAGATAATCTTCGCAGCGAGAGTTGGTTGATTTTACATTAGTATTTCGAGTTCAAGATCAGTTCTTCATAATTCCTAACATTCTGTCTAGACCTACAATTTAGATCACCTGAGAATTTCCCTAAACCTAGCGTTTTGTCTCCTGAATTTACTAAGTTTTTAATTGCTTTCTGTCTTTTAAATTCCATCTTATTACTTAGCTTAATTCGAATTTAGAAAACTGCTGTGTAACTATCCCTTCTCTGTGGATTCGATCCCTAAGTACTACAACTGATCTCTTAATTTGAGAGAGTTGCCTAGGGTAAATTTGACCCATATCAATAACCTCAAATACTACAATGACATGAGTAGTGTTGAGTATTGAAAAAATGAGAAAAACTCTACTTATCAACAACGCATCATTCAAGTTGTATGATTCATTACTGAACTTTCTAACCTTATCAACGCCTGTTTGGCTGCTGTCCACTTCCAATATTGACTGTGTCTGCGCTTACTCCTGGTCGTCCCCTACTCTTGATACAGTAGTCGAGCATGTACCTTTCACTCCTACTGGGGTCACTAGATCTACAACCTGAAATGACACAAGGTTATTGTAACCTTCCATAAAAAAATAGTTTCCTCGAATAACTAATGTTAAATTTCAAAGATTTAGGGTCCAACCTCGGGATTAGCTTCCTTCAAACCATCCCGCGGCCCTTCCATACCTTTTGCAAGGACAACCAACGGTGCTCCCAAAATTCCTCCTGGGGTGACAAAATCGATATCCTACAAGGTCCATAAATGGCTTTAACTTTACTTAGCCATCGGACAACCATGATGTGTCTGTTAGATATTTAAAGATGCTCTACTACCTTCTGCTTCCCGGTCAAACAGCCTTCACTTCCGACCGCTGACATGCCGTCATTCCCTCCAGCTTCTCTTGGCATATGCATTACATCAGTCGTTGTTAACAAAATTGTTATCGACCAACAACTAAACGCATATAACATTATTAGCAACAACAACGACTTTTACACCCACCTCTTCCAATGTCATAATTTTTTCTGTTTCTTCGGTAGCTTGTATTGGGTTAGGGACCCGGTCATCCGATTCCTATGTCCAACAAAAAATAAAAATCTTACTCCGGAACACATTGTAAGAAATGTTCTGCTAGCAAAAATATTATATGCGTCCTTGGAGGCATGTAGAAACGAGCAATCGCCTCAACCGTGGGTGGGTCATCACTTCTGCCAACTCTATCCTCACTATTGTTTTCCAAGTCACCATGTCTACCTCATGTTCCATGGGAGACTGTTTTCCCATTACAGGTCCTTTCTGTCCCGACATCTTCACCGCTGATATATCGTGGTTTTTACCGGTTTTAAACCATGATATCCGTTGTTTTATCGAGACTTTTAAGTGTTTTTAGAGTCTATATGAGTCTTTACGGGTTATTGCATAAGTTAAGCGACTTTGGAGCATTGTGGAGCTTTTAGAGCCAATCCGAACAAAGAGGAAACAAAGGGCAGATGAACCACGAAAATTTCTCACGTTTTGCCACTGGTGTCGGCCGACAACATGGAGAGTGTCGATCGACATTTTTTGCGAATCTGCCTCAAGTTTCCAGAAATTGCATTTTTGACCCCTGAAGTTTGCAAAAGTTGCAGATTAGCTCAATTCGTGTTTTAGACTATATTTAGGTTTTTTAAAGCCATTGTTAGGCATTCAGTTTTTATTCTATTGAGACTTAGAGAGAGGTTTGTTCCAGAGCTTTTGGAGAGACAATTCTGAGACTCTGTTGTTTGAGAGAAGAATTTGAACCCCCTTTATATCTTTTACTTATTTTTCTTACGCAATCTTTCTTTTCATGATGTCTGTTTCAATAACCATGTCTGAGTAGTTTGCTTGTTAGGTTTAGGGTTATTCAAAGGTTGAAGAAGAATTGTTAGATTAGAGAGATTGTTAGGGATAATCACATAGTTCTTCATCTAGATCGTGCTAAACGCAAATTCTGGTTTGATCACTTAGAATTCAGAACTTAGGTTGATTAATAGATGTGAAAGTATTTTTGATTGCCTGAACTATCTTAGATGAGCAAAATACTTATTCACAAAAGAATTTGGCTTAGGGATTTTGTGAACAATCGAACCTGAAATTTAATGCTTATCCGAATTGTAGAATTTGCAAAGGAATTTGGGATTCTAGGGTTTAGACATAGATAATCTTCGCAGCGGAAGTTGCTTGATTTTACTATTGTACGTGTTTCGAGTTCGAGAATAGTTCTTCATAAAATCCTACCGGTTTTCTAATCTACAATTCATATTTAGCTGAGAATTTACCAAGGCCTAACTTTTGTCTCATTGATTTAAAACCCGTTTTCAACAAGTTTCCTACTAGTTCTTTTTGTACTTCGTTTTACACTTTATTACTTACTTAGCTTGATTCGATTCTGAGAATTCAGTGTGCAACATTAAGTCTCTAGGGATTCAATAACCCTTTATACTATAACTACAATTATGTGCACTTGCAGAGATATTTTTAGGGTAAAACTAGACCTATCAAGTTGGCGCCGTTGTCGGGGACTTAATTGTTACCAATTGATTTTCAGTAGTAGAATTTCGTCTAAGTTTTTATTTTTATTTTTGTTACTTACGCGCCTTGTTCGAGAATACGATATGCGTTAATCGGGCGCTCGGTGTAAACCTACCAATTTTTTCAAAAATCAGAAATAAATCGAAGAGTAATCGGAGATTTATTTTTTCATTTTAATTATATTAAATATATATATATATATATTAAATTATGCGTTGAAAACGCAATAGAACTCTTTGTCCTTGTGGTTTGTGTTGTTACCTTAGTCCGAAAGGTTGCTGGTTCGACCAAGGGAGTATACATTTTATGTTATATCTCTTATTTATGTTAATAATAGCCAAAATTACCAAAATAACCTCATCTCTTTCCCATGGAAAAACGAGATCTGAGCTCTTCCATGGCCGCTTCTCCTTTTTTTTTTTCTGCGATTTGCTTGGTTCTGTACTTGATATCGTTAATATTTATAACAATCTAAGATAGATCTATGAAATAATAATCGATTCCTCATTTAGGAAGGCCAAAATATGAGTTTTTTTTCAAATTCTGATTTGGTGGATGTTCTATTTTTCAGATCGAACGCCGATTTTCCATATACTGCGTTTGCCGCGGACTTTCCCTGGACCAACGCATAATCTAATCGATTTTCCAACATCGCCACGGTGACTCACCGCTAAGCGATTTTGCGGCTGCAGAATCATCTAATCGCCCGAGTTTTTGAACAGAGCTTACGCGATATATCTCTTACTCTTGTATGTTTCAGGTGTATGCCTAATAGCAGAACCATAAGCAATAAGGATCATGAGCTAGTCAAACTCAGTAATCAAGAGTTAGCACACTTAGAGCGTACTAACAGGAAAGCAAAAAAGCCATCAAAGATTGTTAATCCGATACTGCTTGTTTGGAATAAAGTTGGTCAATTGTTTGATGAAGAAGAGAACAGACGCAATGCGCAAGGTGAGAAGCTTGATGCTGGTGGGATTGTGATTATAGAACAACATGAGCGTCAGTTTAAGCTCAACATTCACGAGCAGCATCAACCCCAGAGGAATGAAATAGTCAGAACACTTGCTGATTACAACAGGCCTGATCAATTCTATGCCAACATATCCACGAATCAGACCTCCTGCTTTTGAGAGGCATGATTTTCAGATTCTGCCTTAATACTACACTCTCGTTGGACAGCACCAGTTTCATGGACTCTCTAATGAGCATCCCATGGATCATATTGAGAAGGTTGAGGATCTGGTTGGTGGCATCAAGTCCAACGGAGTTAGCAATGACTACTTGTTCTATAAGTTTTTACCATACTCTCTTGCAGGGGAAGCAGTTAGCTGGTTGAAACAGCTCCCTCTAGGTTCACTGAATACATGGGAAGTAACAAAAAATGCATTCCTAAATCACTTCTATGATGATGCGAGGTCTGAAGAGCTGAGAACCAGAATATCTACCTTTTCTCAAGGTCCTATGGAGTCTTTCAAGGCGGCTTGGATTTGTTTCCAGTCATACCAGAGAGACTGTCCACATCATGGGTTCAGTGAAGCTCAGCTACTTAGCACATTTTTCGGAGGCATTGATTGGAGATATCAGATGTCACTAGATTTCGCAAGTAATGGGAATATTCATGACGAGAAGTCCACATGCTGATTTGACTCTAATCAAGAACTTGGCTTCTAGCAATAGCACAAAGATTAAGATTATGATAGGCAGAAGCAAGCTGGGATGCTAGAGGGTAGTCAGATTGTAGAGGTCCAGGCTAAGTTGGATTCAATGCATAGTCTTTTGTTGAGTAAGAATAAGAAAGATGTTCACTTTGCTGCTGAAGTTGAAGCCATTGAAGAAGAGGAAGTTCAAGATGTCAACTACATTGGTGGAGGATACAAAGTCAGAGGTTTCAGTGTGGTCAGAACAACAACTTGACTAACAATGCTCAGAGACGAGGATACAAGAATGGTGTGCCTACACCAGGACTTATGAAAGTTCAACTTATCAAGCACCACCCTACTCGAAGCGTGCCAAAATCGATCAATCAGGAGTGGGTGTCCAGACATGCCATTCCAGTGTCGACCAAAAATGCATTGGTGTCGATCGATCCCAAAGAGGATGTCGTTCGACATCGTACTCGAAGCCTGTCAAAATCTACCGGTCACAAGCTGTTGCGACCTAGGCCATTCCAGTGTCGACCAAGAACGTTCCAGATGTCAAAAATCAACCTCAATCCACTGTAGAACGCGTCTACAAGCCTAAGGTTCCATATCATTTTCCACCCAAACACCTAAGGCATTCTATTAGTGGAGAGAAGCTGGTTGATTTTAACAAGATGGTGAGAAAGATCTCGAACAAGATCTCATTTTCTGAAGCTTGGGAGAGATACCCCTTGGGTGATTTCTTTAAGTATTGCAGAGAGAGTCTTGGAAAGATTGAAGAATTCTTTAACAAAGCAAGGAGTACACCATCCCCAATGAAACAACTGCTTAAGGTTGAAGATCTCAGGATGTTTGTTGTTCCATGCTCCATTGGATGAGTTAAATTTGAACAATCTCTCTGTGATTCTGGTTCTAGCGTGAATCTCATGTCAGAAGATATTGCAGAGAAGTTAGGAATTGCGGATATGAATCCTCCTCAGATGACTCTCACATTCGCCAACTCTTCCACCACAACTTCATATGGTAAAATTCCAGACTTACATGTTAAAGTGGGAAATTGTCTAGTACCTACAGATTTTCATGTTGTGGAGATGAGCAAGGATTCTGATATGCCTTTGATTCTTGGAAGACCTGTCATGGCCACACTGGGTGCAGTTGTAGACATGCCTAATAAGAGAATCTCCTTCTCTAATTTTGATAAAAAAAAGTTTTCTATAAAGCTATCCCTACTAGTGGAACTTCCAAACACGTCTCTTGCGTTGATATGATCACCAAAGATAAGGTGGTAGTTGTTTCTCAGGAAAAACTTTTTGATAAGAGTGATGCAGATGAAGTCCTATGTGAAAATCCTCACATGATCATAAAAGGAGCCATTAAAAAGGCAAAAGTGAATGAGAGAGTGGAGAGCAAAACGATCAAGGGATATCTTCAAGTCACTTTGATACCTCACAGATGTAATGGAAACACAATTGAGTATAAGGTGAAGTGCAAAGGAATCTTAAAGCCTTTGTCTAAGTTTATAGCAATTCTTACATCTGAGATGAAGGAGAAAGGGCAAGATGTTGTGAAAGGATTATTGAGCAGAGTTTTGAAGCTGAAAGTGTCTGAATGTGGAGCTTGTTTTGAAACGAGTTCTCATGATCAACCTGACTAAAATCCAGCATCAAAATTCAAGCTAATGAATGAAAGCAAGCGTTTGGTGGGAGGCTTGCTTTTGTTTTTCTAACTTTTAGTTTTGGTTCTAAGTGTTTCAGGTTTTTCTTTTTTTTCTTTTGTTTTTCTAACTTTTAGTTTTGGTTCTAAGTGTTTCAGGTTTTTCAAAAAAAAACGTGAAGGGTGTCGGTCGACACCATGAACAGTGTCGGTCGACACCATGAACAGTGTCGATCGACACTGTCGACGAGACAGACCTAAATCGAGCACTTTGCTTGAGTGTTGAGTAGCAACGAACGGGTGTCTACCCATGTCACTCTAGTATCGACCAAACGTGGGTGTTGATCGACACCCTGACTAGTGTCGGTCGACACCACGTCACAGGTAAGTTTTCTTGACCCTTTTTTAGTTTTTATTTTTGTTTCTTTCCGATCTTTAGCCTTGATCACATGGAGGAAAGTGTTTGTTAAGTCTGGGGGAGGAAAGTACTAATGTATTTGTCTTTGTTTGGAGTCATTTTCGTGAGTCAGTCCAAGTTATTTTATTGAGTCAAAATTTTGTTGAAATTATGAGCTTTTCTAGGAACAAATGAGAAAACATCGACACTTGAAGGAACATTGTCACAGCAGTTGATTGCAGATTTTACTAGGTAGAACACTGTGAGTGGATCAATGTAACATAGAAAGTTCATATTTCTGGAGAGTTCGAAAAATCCATTGTTGGGTTCGTACCAAATGAACTTTAACTTCTCATCTTGGGGCTTGGCTCCTCTTTCATCACTGTTAAGATAAGTTTGTCATGATCTCTCTTTGATCTTCCCTAAAAGAAAAATAATAATAATAAAGTTTTAAGTTTAAGAACGGCAGGCTGAGTTCCATGAAAAGGACTAGGAAGGTGAGCCTACACTCATGAAAGCGTCTCCTCCCAAGGAACTCGAAAGTTAATGGCACCGTTCTTGAGCTATAAAAATTAAAATAAAAATAAAGTCTATAGAAAAAATAAAATGATACCTTAGAAAAGTAGGGAGATACGTAGTTTTTACCAGTTTTCAACCATGATAGCCGTTGTTTTATAGAGTCTATATGAGTCTTTACAAGTTATTGCAAGAGTTAGGCGACTTTGGAGCATTGTGAAGCTTTTAGAGCCAATCCGAACGAAGAGGAAACGAAGGACAGATGAACCAGGAAGATTGCTCACGTTTTGCCACTGGTGTCGATCGACACTCCCTGCGAATCTGCCTAAAATTTCCAGAAATTGCATTTTGACCCCTAAAGTTTCCAGAAGTTGCAGATTAGCCCAATTCGTGTTTTAGACTATACATTTAGGTTTTAAAGCCATTTTTAGGCATTCAGTTTTTATTCTATTGAGATTTAGAGAGAGATTTGTTCCAGAGCTTCTGTGGAGACAATTTTGAGACTCTATTGTTTGAGAGAAGAATTTGAACCCCCTTTATAGCTTTTACTTATTTCTCTTAAGCAATCTCTTCTTTTCATGATGTATGTTTCAATCACCATGTCTGAGTAGTTTGCTATTTAGGTTTAGGGTTATTTAAAAGTTGATGAAGAATTGTAGATTAGAGAGATTGTTAGGGATAATCACATAGTTCTTCATCTAGATCGTGCTAAACACTATTTCTGGTTTGATCACCTAGAATTCAGAAAAGTTGATTAATAGATGCGAAAGTATTATTGATTGCTTGAACTATTTTAGATGAGCAAAATACCTATTTGCAAAGGAATTTGGCTTAGGGATTTTTTGAACACTTTAAGGGCATCATTAACGCACAGCCGGCTCTTCTCCATTTTTTTATTGTTAATTTTTTTTTTTTAAGATTTTCAAAAAAAAAAACGTGAACCAATAATGTTGCGACACGTGGGAAGAGTCGATTCTTTAGTCTCTTCGGGAAGATGCGACTCTCTCCTCTCTCTCTGCCACATATTTGTTTGTTTTTTTCATTTTTTAAAAAATGTTAGAACCTTTTACAGTCTCTGCAATAAAGGTGCTCTATAATGTTTGTCCAAATTGTTAGAATTTGCAAAGGAATTTGGAATTCTAGGGTTTAGACATAGATAATCTTTGCAGCGGAAGTTTCTTGATTTTACTGTTGTGTTTCGAGTTCGAGAATAGTTCTTCATAAAATCCTACCGTTTTTTTAATCTACAATTCGGATTAACTGAGAATTTCCCAACCCCTAACGTTTGTCTCATTGATTTAAAATCCCTTTTCAACAAGTTTCCAACTGGTCCTCTTAATATTTTCGTTTTACACTTTATTACTTATTTAACTTGATTCGATTCTGAGAATTCCCTGTGCAACATTAAGTCTTTAGGGATTCAATAACCATTTATACAATAACTGCAATTTTGTGCACTTGGAGAGATATTTTTAGCATAAAATTACACCTATCAACCACCCACATCATTTACCTCCTCCATTAGGGTATTTTTTGCAAACCAACCGACTATTCCAACAACTAGTTTGTTGTTGTTCTCTGCTATCTTATCAGTGACTACTTTTGCCGATTATTCGCTCCAAATCTGTGATAAAGTTTTGCAGCTTGGTGTCTAGCATATTATCCCTGCAGTGTCGTCCTCATTGCCGTTGTTGTCTTGTGGCTTCTGAGACCGTCTTCTGTTCCGTGATGTTTTAGAATTTCCATCTCTTTTCTTTTTGACTTGACCAACGAGCTCAGCCGGTTTGCACCCTCCCACGAACATTTCACTTTTAAATTTGAACCCTTCTTTCACTAACCTTAGCATCAACCTTGACATCTTCCTCGTCTTCAGTCCAACCTAGGTCTTCAGATTCAGAATCAAATTCCAAACCAGAACATATGATTGGCTTGACCTTGACCTTACAATGAAAAAAGAGTTACGGTCAGTAAACACCACGAATCTATCCATATTCAATAGAAATGAGAGCAGATATGAAGTTAACAATAGCAGGCGGTAAATAAATCAATCGAATGTTTAGATGGTAACGGTGATGTGATTAGCAAAACATGCATGGTAAAAATAATATGAATAGCAATGCATGCATAGTTATACCAGTACTTAAGTTACCCTTCACCGGAACGCCTGATTATCATGTATCGATAAAGTAGTTATCCAAATATTGTTGCAGTATTTATGTAGTATATATAGTATGTACTGCATCCTATCCGCTAACGTATTTAGAGGTATTTGCTATATTTACTACATGAATAAAAAATAACTATACTGCCAACTTGAACACTGTAATGTGATTAGCTATACGTGCGTATTAAATATAATACAATTAGCAATGCAAAAGGAATGAAGATAACAACAAGGATAAACAATAATGATACTGTCAACTTAAACACTTTAATGTGATTAGCTATACGTGCGTAGTAAAGATAATATGATTACCAATAATGCATTGTTATCCGACATCAAGTTACCCTTCACTAGGCTAAAATTTTATCAAGTAAGTGATACTATAGTTATCGAAATTGTTCTTGCAGTCAGACGAATAAATTATATGACTCCCACTACATGCACAACTTAGTTGAATGCAACTGGAATTACTATAACCATATTGTCAACTGAAACATGGCTCGAAAATGTTAGGTTCATCAGGAAAGTCCGTACCTCACAGTCTTCATCAAGTCCCCTTGCGTGATTCAGTTTCAATTGAACTCACATCTTGTCCTCTACCATTGAATCTGTAACACCCGACTCTTACTTCTTCGAGAAAGCGTGCTACTTTAATAACTTAAAGCACAAGTAATCATTTCCGAGTCCGAATAACAACTTTTATTAAAACACGTTTAAATTGTTCCAACATAAAACCGTCTTTAGATAATAACACACAAAACCAACAAAAACCATTTTTTTGTTTAATAGTAAATAATTGAAATATTATTTAAAAACACCCTTGCTCCCGAAAACAAGCACCACTCCGATACAACTCCTCCGACTACTCCACGCGCTCACCTGAAAGAGAAAATGGTGAGTATTTTGGATTACCCAGTGAGTGTGAGCCTTAGAGCCCACTCAAACCATATAACACATTTATAATTACGGACATACGCAAGTCCCGAGTTAAAACACACAAGCAAACATCACGTCCTACCGACACACCATTACAACAAGGATCAAGTCCTAAAATACTAAGGTGTCCCTGCAGGCTCCAGGAGTCCACCCGTCGGCACATGCAGCACCCGGCTCGTCAGCCAACCCTGAACTATGACCGCCCACGCAAGGCCCGTCCTCATAGCTCAACACACAAAACGGACCACAGTGAGGGTAAACCCGTCCCACCGTGACCGCTACCGCAGATATATCCGCCTCATGACCACACAATGAGGGTAAACCCGTCCCACTTGTGACCACAAATATATATGCCACATGACACAAAACGGACCACACAGTGAGGGTAAACCCGTCCCACTTGTGACCACAAATATATATGCCACATGACACAAAACGGACCACACAGTGAGGGTAAACCCGTCCCACTTGTGACCACAAATATATATGCCACATGACACAAAACGGACCACACAGTGAGGGTAAACCCGTCCCACTTGTGACCACAAATATATATGCCACATGACACAAAACGGACCACACAGTGAGGGTAAACCCGTCCCACTTGTGACCACAAATATATATGCCACATGACACAAAACGGACCACACAGTGAGGGTAAACCCGTCCCACTTGTGACCACAAATATATATGCCACATGACACAAAACGGACCACACAGTGAGGGTAAACCCGTCCCACTTGTGACCACAAATATATATGCCACATGACACAAAACGGACCACACAGTGAGGGTAAACCCGTCCCACTTGTGACCACAAATATATATGCCACATGACACAAAACGGACCACACAGTGAGGGTAAACCCGTCCCACTTGTGACCACAAATATATATGCCACATGACACAAAACGGACCACACAGTGAGGGTAAACCCGTCCCACTTGTGACCACAAATATATATGCCACATGACACAAAACGGACCACACAGTGAGGGTAAACCCGTCCCACTTGTGACCACAAATATATATGCCACATGACACAAAACGGACCACACAGTGAGGGTAAACCCGTCCCACTTGTGACCACAAATATATATGCCACATGACACAAAACGGACCACACAGTGAGGGTAAACCCGTCCCACTTGTGACCACAAATATATATGCCACATGACACAAAACGGACCACACAGTGAGGGTAAACCCGTCCCACTTGTGACCACAAATATATATGCCACATGACACAAAACGGACCACACAGTGAGGGTAAACCCGTCCCACTTGTGACCACAAATATATATGCCACATGACACAAAACGGACCACACAGTGAGGGTAAACCCGTCCCACTTGTGACCACAAATATATATGCCACATGACACAAAACGGACCACACAGTGAGGGTAAACCCGTCCCACTTGTGACCACAAATATATATGCCACATGACACAAAACGGACCACACAGTGAGGGTAAACCCGTCCCACTTGTGACCACAAATATATATGCCACATGACACAAAACGGACCACACAGTGAGGGTAAACCCGTCCCACTTGTGACCACAAATATATATGCCACATGACACAAAACGGACCACACAGTGAGGGTAAACCCGTCCCACTTGTGACCACAAATATATATGCCACATGACACAAAACGGACCACACAGTGAGGGTAAACCCGTCCCACTTGTGACCACAAATATATATGCCACATGACACAAAACGGACCACACAGTGAGGGTAAACCCGTCCCACTTGTGACCACAAATATATATGCCACATGACACAAAACGGACCACACAGTGAGGGTAAACCCGTCCCACTTGTGACCACAAATATATATGCCACATGACACAAAACGGACCACACAGTGAGGGTAAACCCGTCCCACTTGTGACCACAAATATATATGCCACATGACACAAAACGGACCACACAGTGAGGGTAAACCCGTCCCACTTGTGACCACAAATATATATGCCACATGACACAAAACGGACCACACAGTGAGGGTAAACCCGTCCCACTTGTGACCACAAATATATATGCCACATGACACAAAACGGACCACACAGTGAGGGTAAACCCGTCCCACTTGTGACCACAAATATATATGCCACATGACACAAAACGGACCACACAGTGAGGGTAAACCCGTCCCACTTGTGACCACAAATATATATGCCACATGACACAAAACGGACCACACAGTGAGGGTAAACCCGTCCCACTTGTGACCACAAATATATATGCCACATGACACAAAACGGACCACACAGTGAGGGTAAACCCGTCCCACTTGTGACCACAAATATATATGCCACATGACACAAAACGGACCACACAGTGAGGGTAAACCCGTCCCACTTGTGACCACAAATATATATGCCACATGACACAAAACGGACCACACAGTGAGGGTAAACCCGTCCCACTTGTGACCACAAATATATATGCCACATGACACAAAACGGACCACACAGTGAGGGTAAACCCGTCCCACTTGTGACCACAAATATATATGCCACATGACACAAAACGGACCACACAGTGAGGGTAAACCCGTCCCACTTGTGACCACAAATATATATGCCACATGACACAAAACGGACCACACAGTGAGGGTAAACCCGTCCCACTTGTGACCACAAATATATATGCCACATGACACAAAACGGACCACACAGTGAGGGTAAACCCGTCCCACTTGTGACCACAAATATATATGCCACATGACACAAAACGGACCACACAGTGAGGGTAAACCCGTCCCACTTGTGACCACAAATATATATGCCACATGACACAAAACGGACCACACAGTGAGGGTAAACCCGTCCCACTTGTGACCACAAATATATATGCCACATGACACAAAACGGACCACACAGTGAGGGTAAACCCGTCCCACTTGTGACCACAAATATATATGCCACATGACACAAAACGGACCACACAGTGAGGGTAAACCCGTCCCACTTGTGACCACAAATATATATGCCACATGACACAAAACGGACCACACAGTGAGGGTAAACCCGTCCCACTTGTGACCACAAATATATATGCCACATGACACAAAACGGACCACACAGTGAGGGTAAACCCGTCCCACTTGTGACCACAAATATATATGCCACATGACACAAAACGGACCACACAGTGAGGGTAAACCCGTCCCACTTGTGACCACAAATATATATGCCACATGACACAAAACGGACCACACAGTGAGGGTAAACCCGTCCCACTTGTGACCACAAATATATATGCCACATGACACAAAACGGA
Source organism: Alliaria petiolata (assembly GCA_020283515.1). NCBI lineage: Eukaryota > Viridiplantae > Streptophyta > Magnoliopsida > Brassicales > Brassicaceae > Alliaria > Alliaria petiolata. The sequence goes on from JAHZTW010000001.1 coordinate 80,899,436, forward strand.
CCACACAGTGAGGGTAAACCCGTCCCACTTGTGACCACAAATATATATGCCACATGACACAAAACGGACCACACAGTGAGGGTAAACCCGTCCCACTTGTGACCACAAATATATATGCCACATGACACAAAACGGACCACACAGTGAGGGTAAACCCGTCCCACTTGTGACCACAAATATATATGCCACATGACACAAAACGGACCACACAGTGAGGGTAAACCCGTCCCACTTGTGACCACAAATATATATGCCACATGACACAAAACGGACCACACAGTGAGGGTAAACCCGTCCCACTTGTGACCACAAATATATATGCCACATGACACAAAACGGACCACACAGTGAGGGTAAACCCGTCCCACTTGTGACCACAAATATATATGCCACATGACACAAAACGGACCACACAGTGAGGGTAAACCCGTCCCACTTGTGACCACAAATATATATGCCACATGACACAAAACGGACCACACAGTGAGGGTAAACCCGTCCCACTTGTGACCACAAATATATATGCCACATGACACAAAACGGACCACACAGTGAGGGTAAACCCGTCCCACTTGTGACCACAAATATATATGCCACATGACACAAAACGGACCACACAGTGAGGGTAAACCCGTCCCACTTGTGACCACAAATATATATGCCACATGACACAAAACGGACCACACAGTGAGGGTAAACCCGTCCCACTTGTGACCACAAATATATATGCCACATGACACAAAACGGACCACACAGTGAGGGTAAACCCGTCCCACTTGTGACCACAAATATATATGCCACATGACACAAAACGGACCACACAGTGAGGGTAAACCCGTCCCACTTGTGACCACAAATATATATGCCACATGACACAAAACGGACCACACAGTGAGGGTAAACCCGTCCCACTTGTGACCACAAATATATATGCCACATGACACAAAACGGACCACACAGTGAGGGTAAACCCGTCCCACTTGTGACCACAAATATATATGCCACATGACACAAAACGGACCACACAGTGAGGGTAAACCCGTCCCACTTGTGACCACAAATATATATGCCACATGACACAAAACGGACCACACAGTGAGGGTAAACCCGTCCCACTTGTGACCACAAATATATATGCCACATGACACAAAACGGACCACACAGTGAGGGTAAACCCGTCCCACTTGTGACCACAAATATATATGCCACATGACACAAAACGGACCACACAGTGAGGGTAAACCCGTCCCACTTGTGACCACAAATATATATGCCACATGACACAAAACGGACCACACAGTGAGGGTAAACCCGTCCCACTTGTGACCACAAATATATATGCCACATGACACAAAACGGACCACACAGTGAGGGTAAACCCGTCCCACTTGTGACCACAAATATATATGCCACATGACACAAAACGGACCACACAGTGAGGGTAAACCCGTCCCACTTGTGACCACAAATATATATGCCACATGACACAAAACGGACCACACAGTGAGGGTAAACCCGTCCCACTTGTGACCACAAATATATATGCCACATGACACAAAACGGACCACACAGTGAGGGTAAACCCGTCCCACTTGTGACCACAAATATATATGCCACATGACACAAAACGGACCACACAGTGAGGGTAAACCCGTCCCACTTGTGACCACAAATATATATGCCACATGACACAAAACGGACCACACAGTGAGGGTAAACCCGTCCCACTTGTGACCACAAATATATATGCCACATGACACAAAACGGACCACACAGTGAGGGTAAACCCGTCCCACTTGTGACCACAAATATATATGCCACATGACACAAAACGGACCACACAGTGAGGGTAAACCCGTCCCACTTGTGACCACAAATATATATGCCACATGACACAAAACGGACCACACAGTGAGGGTAAACCCGTCCCACTTGTGACCACAAATATATATGCCACATGACACAAAACGGACCACACAGTGAGGGTAAACCCGTCCCACTTGTGACCACAAATATATATGCCACATGACACAAAACGGACCACACAGTGAGGGTAAACCCGTCCCACTTGTGACCACAAATATATATGCCACATGACACAAAACGGACCACACAGTGAGGGTAAACCCGTCCCACTTGTGACCACAAATATATATGCCACATGACACAAAACGGACCACACAGTGAGGGTAAACCCGTCCCACTTGTGACCACAAATATATATGCCACATGACACAAAACGGACCACACAGTGAGGGTAAACCCGTCCCACTTGTGACCACAAATATATATGCCACATGACACAAAACGGACCACACAGTGAGGGTAAACCCGTCCCACTTGTGACCACAAATATATATGCCACATGACACAAAACGGACCACACAGTGAGGGTAAACCCGTCCCACTTGTGACCACAAATATATATGCCACATGACACAAAACGGACCACACAGTGAGGGTAAACCCGTCCCACTTGTGACCACAAATATATATGCCACATGACACAAAACGGACCACACAGTGAGGGTAAACCCGTCCCACTTGTGACCACAAATATATATGCCACATGACACAAAACGGACCACACAGTGAGGGTAAACCCGTCCCACTTGTGACCACAAATATATATGCCACATGACACAAAACGGACCACACAGTGAGGGTAAACCCGTCCCACTTGTGACCACAAATATATATGCCACATGACACAAAACGGACCACACAGTGAGGGTAAACCCGTCCCACTTGTGACCACAAATATATATGCCACATGACACAAAACGGACCACACAGTGAGGGTAAACCCGTCCCACTTGTGACCACAAATATATATGCCACATGACACAAAACGGACCACACAGTGAGGGTAAACCCGTCCCACTTGTGACCACAAATATATATGCCACATGACACAAAACGGACCACACAGTGAGGGTAAACCCGTCCCACTTGTGACCACAAATATATATGCCACATGACACAAAACGGACCACACAGTGAGGGTAAACCCGTCCCACTTGTGACCACAAATATATATGCCACATGACACAAAACGGACCACACAGTGAGGGTAAACCCGTCCCACTTGTGACCACAAATATATATGCCACATGACACAAAACGGACCACACAGTGAGGGTAAACCCGTCCCACTTGTGACCACAAATATATATGCCACATGACACAAAACGGACCACACAGTGAGGGTAAACCCGTCCCACTTGTGACCACAAATATATATGCCACATGACACAAAACGGACCACACAGTGAGGGTAAACCCGTCCCACTTGTGACCACAAATATATATGCCACATGACACAAAACGGACCACACAGTGAGGGTAAACCCGTCCCACTTGTGACCACAAATATATATGCCACATGACACAAAACGGACCACACAGTGAGGGTAAACCCGTCCCACTTGTGACCACAAATATATATGCCACATGACACAAAACGGACCACACAGTGAGGGTAAACCCGTCCCACTTGTGACCACAAATATATATGCCACATGACACAAAACGGACCACACAGTGAGGGTAAACCCGTCCCACTTGTGACCACAAATATATATGCCACATGACACAAAACGGACCACACAGTGAGGGTAAACCCGTCCCACTTGTGACCACAAATATATATGCCACATGACACAAAACGGACCACACAGTGAGGGTAAACCCGTCCCACTTGTGACCACAAATATATATGCCACATGACACAAAACGGACCACACAGTGAGGGTAAACCCGTCCCACTTGTGACCACAAATATATATGCCACATGACACAAAACGGACCACACAGTGAGGGTAAACCCGTCCCACTTGTGACCACAAATATATATGCCACATGACACAAAACGGACCACACAGTGAGGGTAAACCCGTCCCACTTGTGACCACAAATATATATGCCACATGACACAAAACGGACCACACAGTGAGGGTAAACCCGTCCCACTTGTGACCACAAATATATATGCCACATGACACAAAACGGACCACACAGTGAGGGTAAACCCGTCCCACTTGTGACCACAAATATATATGCCACATGACACAAAACGGACCACACAGTGAGGGTAAACCCGTCCCACTTGTGACCACAAATATATATGCCACATGACACAAAACGGACCACACAGTGAGGGTAAACCCGTCCCACTTGTGACCACAAATATATATGCCACATGACACAAAACGGACCACACAGTGAGGGTAAACCCGTCCCACTTGTGACCACAAATATATATGCCACATGACACAAAACGGACCACACAGTGAGGGTAAACCCGTCCCACTTGTGACCACAAATATATATGCCACATGACACAAAACGGACCACACAGTGAGGGTAAACCCGTCCCACTTGTGACCACAAATATATATGCCACATGACACAAAACGGACCACACAGTGAGGGTAAACCCGTCCCACTTGTGACCACAAATATATATGCCACATGACACAAAACGGACCACACAGTGAGGGTAAACCCGTCCCACTTGTGACCACAAATATATATGCCACATGACACAAAACGGACCACACAGTGAGGGTAAACCCGTCCCACTTGTGACCACAAATATATATGCCACATGACACAAAACGGACCACACAGTGAGGGTAAACCCGTCCCACTTGTGACCACAAATATATATGCCACATGACACAAAACGGACCACACAGTGAGGGTAAACCCGTCCCACTTGTGACCACAAATATATATGCCACATGACACAAAACGGACCACACAGTGAGGGTAAACCCGTCCCACTTGTGACCACAAATATATATGCCACATGACACAAAACGGACCACACAGTGAGGGTAAACCCGTCCCACTTGTGACCACAAATATATATGCCACATGACACAAAACGGACCACACAGTGAGGGTAAACCCGTCCCACTTGTGACCACAAATATATATGCCACATGACACAAAACGGACCACACAGTGAGGGTAAACCCGTCCCACTTGTGACCACAAATATATATGCCACATGACACAAAACGGACCACACAGTGAGGGTAAACCCGTCCCACTTGTGACCACAAATATATATGCCACATGACACAAAACGGACCACACAGTGAGGGTAAACCCGTCCCACTTGTGACCACAAATATATATGCCACATGACACAAAACGGACCACACAGTGAGGGTAAACCCGTCCCACTTGTGACCACAAATATATATGCCACATGACACAAAACGGACCACACAGTGAGGGTAAACCCGTCCCACTTGTGACCACAAATATATATGCCACATGACACAAAACGGACCACACAGTGAGGGTAAACCCGTCCCACTTGTGACCACAAATATATATGCCACATGACACAAAACGGACCACACAGTGAGGGTAAACCCGTCCCACTTGTGACCACAAATATATATGCCACATGACACAAAACGGACCACACAGTGAGGGTAAACCCGTCCCACTTGTGACCACAAATATATATGCCACATGACACAAAACGGACCACACAGTGAGGGTAAACCCGTCCCACTTGTGACCACAAATATATATGCCACATGACACAAAACGGACCACACAGTGAGGGTAAACCCGTCCCACTTGTGACCACAAATATATATGCCACATGACACAAAACGGACCACACAGTGAGGGTAAACCCGTCCCACTTGTGACCACAAATATATATGCCACATGACACAAAACGGACCACACAGTGAGGGTAAACCCGTCCCACTTGTGACCACAAATATATATGCCACATGACACAAAACGGACCACACAGTGAGGGTAAACCCGTCCCACTTGTGACCACAAATATATATGCCACATGACACAAAACGGACCACACAGTGAGGGTAAACCCGTCCCACTTGTGACCACAAATATATATGCCACATGACACAAAACGGACCACACAGTGAGGGTAAACCCGTCCCACTTGTGACCACAAATATATATGCCACATGACACAAAACGGACCACACAGTGAGGGTAAACCCGTCCCACTTGTGACCACAAATATATATGCCACATGACACAAAACGGACCACACAGTGAGGGTAAACCCGTCCCACTTGTGACCACAAATATATATGCCACATGACACAAAACGGACCACACAGTGAGGGTAAACCCGTCCCACTTGTGACCACAAATATATATGCCACATGACACAAAACGGACCACACAGTGAGGGTAAACCCGTCCCACTTGTGACCACAAATATATATGCCACATGACACAAAACGGACCACACAGTGAGGGTAAACCCGTCCCACTTGTGACCACAAATATATATGCCACATGACACAAAACGGACCACACAGTGAGGGTAAACCCGTCCCACTTGTGACCACAAATATATATGCCACATGACACAAAACGGACCACACAGTGAGGGTAAACCCGTCCCACTTGTGACCACAAATATATATGCCACATGACACAAAACGGACCACACAGTGAGGGTAAACCCGTCCCACTTGTGACCACAAATATATATGCCACATGACACAAAACGGACCACACAGTGAGGGTAAACCCGTCCCACTTGTGACCACAAATATATATGCCACATGACACAAAACGGACCACACAGTGAGGGTAAACCCGTCCCACTTGTGACCACAAATATATATGCCACATGACACAAAACGGACCACACAGTGAGGGTAAACCCGTCCCACTTGTGACCACAAATATATATGCCACATGACACAAAACGGACCACACAGTGAGGGTAAACCCGTCCCACTTGTGACCACAAATATATATGCCACATGACACAAAACGGACCACACAGTGAGGGTAAACCCGTCCCACTTGTGACCACAAATATATATGCCACATGACACAAAACGGACCACACAGTGAGGGTAAACCCGTCCCACTTGTGACCACAAATATATATGCCACATGACACAAAACGGACCACACAGTGAGGGTAAACCCGTCCCACTTGTGACCACAAATATATATGCCACATGACACAAAACGGACCACACAGTGAGGGTAAACCCGTCCCACTTGTGACCACAAATATATATGCCACATGACACAAAACGGACCACACAGTGAGGGTAAACCCGTCCCACTTGTGACCACAAATATATATGCCACATGACACAAAACGGACCACACAGTGAGGGTAAACCCGTCCCACTTGTGACCACAAATATATATGCCACATGACACAAAACGGACCACACAGTGAGGGTAAACCCGTCCCACTTGTGACCACAAATATATATGCCACATGACACAAAACGGACCACACAGTGAGGGTAAACCCGTCCCACTTGTGACCACAAATATATATGCCACATGACACAAAACGGACCACACAGTGAGGGTAAACCCGTCCCACTTGTGACCACAAATATATATGCCACATGACACAAAACGGACCACACAGTGAGGGTAAACCCGTCCCACTTGTGACCACAAATATATATGCCACATGACACAAAACGGACCACACAGTGAGGGTAAACCCGTCCCACTTGTGACCACAAATATATATGCCACATGACACAAAACGGACCACACAGTGAGGGTAAACCCGTCCCACTTGTGACCACAAATATATATGCCACATGACACAAAACGGACCACACAGTGAGGGTAAACCCGTCCCACTTGTGACCACAAATATATATGCCACATGACACAAAACGGACCACACAGTGAGGGTAAACCCGTCCCACTTGTGACCACAAATATATATGCCACATGACACAAAACGGACCACACAGTGAGGGTAAACCCGTCCCACTTGTGACCACAAATATATATGCCACATGACACAAAACGGACCACACAGTGAGGGTAAACCCGTCCCACTTGTGACCACAAATATATATGCCACATGACACAAAACGGACCACACAGTGAGGGTAAACCCGTCCCACTTGTGACCACAAATATATATGCCACATGACACAAAACGGACCACACAGTGAGGGTAAACCCGTCCCACTTGTGACCACAAATATATATGCCACATGACACAAAACGGACCACACAGTGAGGGTAAACCCGTCCCACTTGTGACCACAAATATATATGCCACATGACACAAAACGGACCACACAGTGAGGGTAAACCCGTCCCACTTGTGACCACAAATATATATGCCACATGACACAAAACGGACCACACAGTGAGGGTAAACCCGTCCCACTTGTGACCACAAATATATATGCCACATGACACAAAACGGACCACACAGTGAGGGTAAACCCGTCCCACTTGTGACCACAAATATATATGCCACATGACACAAAACGGACCACACAGTGAGGGTAAACCCGTCCCACTTGTGACCACAAATATATATGCCACATGACACAAAACGGACCACACAGTGAGGGTAAACCCGTCCCACTTGTGACCACAAATATATATGCCACATGACACAAAACGGACCACACAGTGAGGGTAAACCCGTCCCACTTGTGACCACAAATATATATGCCACATGACACAAAACGGACCACACAGTGAGGGTAAACCCGTCCCACTTGTGACCACAAATATATATGCCACATGACACAAAACGGACCACACAGTGAGGGTAAACCCGTCCCACTTGTGACCACAAATATATATGCCACATGACACAAAACGGACCACACAGTGAGGGTAAACCCGTCCCACTTGTGACCACAAATATATATGCCACATGACACAAAACGGACCACACAGTGAGGGTAAACCCGTCCCACTTGTGACCACAAATATATATGCCACATGACACAAAACGGACCACACAGTGAGGGTAAACCCGTCCCACTTGTGACCACAAATATATATGCCACATGACACAAAACGGACCACACAGTGAGGGTAAACCCGTCCCACTTGTGACCACAAATATATATGCCACATGACACAAAACGGACCACACAGTGAGGGTAAACCCGTCCCACTTGTGACCACAAATATATATGCCACATGACACAAAACGGACCACACAGTGAGGGTAAACCCGTCCCACTTGTGACCACAAATATATATGCCACATGACACAAAACGGACCACACAGTGAGGGTAAACCCGTCCCACTTGTGACCACAAATATATATGCCACATGACACAAAACGGACCACACAGTGAGGGTAAACCCGTCCCACTTGTGACCACAAATATATATGCCACATGACACAAAACGGACCACACAGTGAGGGTAAACCCGTCCCACTTGTGACCACAAATATATATGCCACATGACACAAAACGGACCACACAGTGAGGGTAAACCCGTCCCACTTGTGACCACAAATATATATGCCACATGACACAAAACGGACCACACAGTGAGGGTAAACCCGTCCCACTTGTGACCACAAATATATATGCCACATGACACAAAACGGACCACACAGTGAGGGTAAACCCGTCCCACTTGTGACCACAAATATATATGCCACATGACACAAAACGGACCACACAGTGAGGGTAAACCCGTCCCACTTGTGACCACAAATATATATGCCACATGACACAAAACGGACCACACAGTGAGGGTAAACCCGTCCCACTTGTGACCACAAATATATATGCCACATGACACAAAACGGACCACACAGTGAGGGTAAACCCGTCCCACTTGTGACCACAAATATATATGCCACATGACACAAAACGGACCACACAGTGAGGGTAAACCCGTCCCACTTGTGACCACAAATATATATGCCACATGACACAAAACGGACCACACAGTGAGGGTAAACCCGTCCCACTTGTGACCACAAATATATATGCCACATGACACAAAACGGACCACACAGTGAGGGTAAACCCGTCCCACTTGTGACCACAAATATATATGCCACATGACACAAAACGGACCACACAGTGAGGGTAAACCCGTCCCACTTGTGACCACAAATATATATGCCACATGACACAAAACGGACCACACAGTGAGGGTAAACCCGTCCCACTTGTGACCACAAATATATATGCCACATGACACAAAACGGACCACACAGTGAGGGTAAACCCGTCCCACTTGTGACCACAAATATATATGCCACATGACACAAAACGGACCACACAGTGAGGGTAAACCCGTCCCACTTGTGACCACAAATATATATGCCACATGACACAAAACGGACCACACAGTGAGGGTAAACCCGTCCCACTTGTGACCACAAATATATATGCCACATGACACAAAACGGACCACACAGTGAGGGTAAACCCGTCCCACTTGTGACCACAAATATATATGCCACATGACACAAAACGGACCACACAGTGAGGGTAAACCCGTCCCACTTGTGACCACAAATATATATGCCACATGACACAAAACGGACCACACAGTGAGGGTAAACCCGTCCCACTTGTGACCACAAATATATATGCCACATGACACAAAACGGACCACACAGTGAGGGTAAACCCGTCCCACTTGTGACCACAAATATATATGCCACATGACACAAAACGGACCACACAGTGAGGGTAAACCCGTCCCACTTGTGACCACAAATATATATGCCACATGACACAAAACGGACCACACAGTGAGGGTAAACCCGTCCCACTTGTGACCACAAATATATATGCCACATGACACAAAACGGACCACACAGTGAGGGTAAACCCGTCCCACTTGTGACCACAAATATATATGCCACATGACACAAAACGGACCACACAGTGAGGGTAAACCCGTCCCACTTGTGACCACAAATATATATGCCACATGACACAAAACGGACCACACAGTGAGGGTAAACCCGTCCCACTTGTGACCACAAATATATATGCCACATGACACAAAACGGACCACACAGTGAGGGTAAACCCGTCCCACTTGTGACCACAAATATATATGCCACATGACACAAAACGGACCACACAGTGAGGGTAAACCCGTCCCACTTGTGACCACAAATATATATGCCACATGACACAAAACGGACCACACAGTGAGGGTAAACCCGTCCCACTTGTGACCACAAATATATATGCCACATGACACAAAACGGACCACACAGTGAGGGTAAACCCGTCCCACTTGTGACCACAAATATATATGCCACATGACACAAAACGGACCACACAGTGAGGGTAAACCCGTCCCACTTGTGACCACAAATATATATGCCACATGACACAAAACGGACCACACAGTGAGGGTAAACCCGTCCCACTTGTGACCACAAATATATATGCCACATGACACAAAACGGACCACACAGTGAGGGTAAACCCGTCCCACTTGTGACCACAAATATATATGCCACATGACACAAAACGGACCACACAGTGAGGGTAAACCCGTCCCACTTGTGACCACAAATATATATGCCACATGACACAAAACGGACCACACAGTGAGGGTAAACCCGTCCCACTTGTGACCACAAATATATATGCCACATGACACAAAACGGACCACACAGTGAGGGTAAACCCGTCCCACTTGTGACCACAAATATATATGCCACATGACACAAAACGGACCACACAGTGAGGGTAAACCCGTCCCACTTGTGACCACAAATATATATGCCACATGACACAAAACGGACCACACAGTGAGGGTAAACCCGTCCCACTTGTGACCACAAATATATATGCCACATGACACAAAACGGACCACACAGTGAGGGTAAACCCGTCCCACTTGTGACCACAAATATATATGCCACATGACACAAAACGGACCACACAGTGAGGGTAAACCCGTCCCACTTGTGACCACAAATATATATGCCACATGACACAAAACGGACCACACAGTGAGGGTAAACCCGTCCCACTTGTGACCACAAATATATATGCCACATGACACAAAACGGACCACACAGTGAGGGTAAACCCGTCCCACTTGTGACCACAAATATATATGCCACATGACACAAAACGGACCACACAGTGAGGGTAAACCCGTCCCACTTGTGACCACAAATATATATGCCACATGACACAAAACGGACCACACAGTGAGGGTAAACCCGTCCCACTTGTGACCACAAATATATATGCCACATGACACAAAACGGACCACACAGTGAGGGTAAACCCGTCCCACTTGTGACCACAAATATATATGCCACATGACACAAAACGGACCACACAGTGAGGGTAAACCCGTCCCACTTGTGACCACAAATATATATGCCACATGACACAAAACGGACCACACAGTGAGGGTAAACCCGTCCCACTTGTGACCACAAATATATATGCCACATGACACAAAACGGACCACACAGTGAGGGTAAACCCGTCCCACTTGTGACCACAAATATATATGCCACATGACACAAAACGGACCACACAGTGAGGGTAAACCCGTCCCACTTGTGACCACAAATATATATGCCACATGACACAAAACGGACCACACAGTGAGGGTAAACCCGTCCCACTTGTGACCACAAATATATATGCCACATGACACAAAACGGACCACACAGTGAGGGTAAACCCGTCCCACTTGTGACCACAAATATATATGCCACATGACACAAAACGGACCACACAGTGAGGGTAAACCCGTCCCACTTGTGACCACAAATATATATGCCACATGACACAAAACGGACCACACAGTGAGGGTAAACCCGTCCCACTTGTGACCACAAATATATATGCCACATGACACAAAACGGACCACACAGTGAGGGTAAACCCGTCCCACTTGTGACCACAAATATATATGCCACATGACACAAAACGGACCACACAGTGAGGGTAAACCCGTCCCACTTGTGACCACAAATATATATGCCACATGACACAAAACGGACCACACAGTGAGGGTAAACCCGTCCCACTTGTGACCACAAATATATATGCCACATGACACAAAACGGACCACACAGTGAGGGTAAACCCGTCCCACTTGTGACCACAAATATATATGCCACATGACACAAAACGGACCACACAGTGAGGGTAAACCCGTCCCACTTGTGACCACAAATATATATGCCACATGACACAAAACGGACCACACAGTGAGGGTAAACCCGTCCCACTTGTGACCACAAATATATATGCCACATGACACAAAACGGACCACACAGTGAGGGTAAACCCGTCCCACTTGTGACCACAAATATATATGCCACATGACACAAAACGGACCACACAGTGAGGGTAAACCCGTCCCACTTGTGACCACAAATATATATGCCACATGACACAAAACGGACCACACAGTGAGGGTAAACCCGTCCCACTTGTGACCACAAATATATATGCCACATGACACAAAACGGACCACACAGTGAGGGTAAACCCGTCCCACTTGTGACCACAAATATATATGCCACATGACACAAAACGGACCACACAGTGAGGGTAAACCCGTCCCACTTGTGACCACAAATATATATGCCACATGACACAAAACGGACCACACAGTGAGGGTAAACCCGTCCCACTTGTGACCACAAATATATATGCCACATGACACAAAACGGACCACACAGTGAGGGTAAACCCGTCCCACTTGTGACCACAAATATATATGCCACATGACACAAAACGGACCACACAGTGAGGGTAAACCCGTCCCACTTGTGACCACAAATATATATGCCACATGACACAAAACGGACCACACAGTGAGGGTAAACCCGTCCCACTTGTGACCACAAATATATATGCCACATGACACAAAACGGACCACACAGTGAGGGTAAACCCGTCCCACTTGTGACCACAAATATATATGCCACATGACACAAAACGGACCACACAGTGAGGGTAAACCCGTCCCACTTGTGACCACAAATATATATGCCACATGACACAAAACGGACCACACAGTGAGGGTAAACCCGTCCCACTTGTGACCACAAATATATATGCCACATGACACAAAACGGACCACACAGTGAGGGTAAACCCGTCCCACTTGTGACCACAAATATATATGCCACATGACACAAAACGGACCACACAGTGAGGGTAAACCCGTCCCACTTGTGACCACAAATATATATGCCACATGACACAAAACGGACCACACAGTGAGGGTAAACCCGTCCCACTTGTGACCACAAATATATATGCCACATGACACAAAACGGACCACACAGTGAGGGTAAACCCGTCCCACTTGTGACCACAAATATATATGCCACATGACACAAAACGGACCACACAGTGAGGGTAAACCCGTCCCACTTGTGACCACAAATATATATGCCACATGACACAAAACGGACCACACAGTGAGGGTAAACCCGTCCCACTTGTGACCACAAATATATATGCCACATGACACAAAACGGACCACACAGTGAGGGTAAACCCGTCCCACTTGTGACCACAAATATATATGCCACATGACACAAAACGGACCACACAGTGAGGGTAAACCCGTCCCACTTGTGACCACAAATATATATGCCACATGACACAAAACGGACCACACAGTGAGGGTAAACCCGTCCCACTTGTGACCACAAATATATATGCCACATGACACAAAACGGACCACACAGTGAGGGTAAACCCGTCCCACTTGTGACCACAAATATATATGCCACATGACACAAAACGGACCACACAGTGAGGGTAAACCCGTCCCACTTGTGACCACAAATATATATGCCACATGACACAAAACGGACCACACAGTGAGGGTAAACCCGTCCCACTTGTGACCACAAATATATATGCCACATGACACAAAACGGACCACACAGTGAGGGTAAACCCGTCCCACTTGTGACCACAAATATATATGCCACATGACACAAAACGGACCACACAGTGAGGGTAAACCCGTCCCACTTGTGACCACAAATATATATGCCACATGACACAAAACGGACCACACAGTGAGGGTAAACCCGTCCCACTTGTGACCACAAATATATATGCCACATGACACAAAACGGACCACACAGTGAGGGTAAACCCGTCCCACTTGTGACCACAAATATATATGCCACATGACACAAAACGGACCACACAGTGAGGGTAAACCCGTCCCACTTGTGACCACAAATATATATGCCACATGACACAAAACGGACCACACAGTGAGGGTAAACCCGTCCCACTTGTGACCACAAATATATATGCCACATGACACAAAACGGACCACACAGTGAGGGTAAACCCGTCCCACTTGTGACCACAAATATATATGCCACATGACACAAAACGGACCACACAGTGAGGGTAAACCCGTCCCACTTGTGACCACAAATATATATGCCACATGACACAAAACGGACCACACAGTGAGGGTAAACCCGTCCCACTTGTGACCACAAATATATATGCCACATGACACAAAACGGACCACACAGTGAGGGTAAACCCGTCCCACTTGTGACCACAAATATATATGCCACATGACACAAAACGGACCACACAGTGAGGGTAAACCCGTCCCACTTGTGACCACAAATATATATGCCACATGACACAAAACGGACCACACAGTGAGGGTAAACCCGTCCCACTTGTGACCACAAATATATATGCCACATGACACAAAACGGACCACACAGTGAGGGTAAACCCGTCCCACTTGTGACCACAAATATATATGCCACATGACACAAAACGGACCACACAGTGAGGGTAAACCCGTCCCACTTGTGACCACAAATATATATGCCACATGACACAAAACGGACCACACAGTGAGGGTAAACCCGTCCCACTTGTGACCACAAATATATATGCCACATGACACAAAACGGACCACACAGTGAGGGTAAACCCGTCCCACTTGTGACCACAAATATATATGCCACATGACACAAAACGGACCACACAGTGAGGGTAAACCCGTCCCACTTGTGACCACAAATATATATGCCACATGACACAAAACGGACCACACAGTGAGGGTAAACCCGTCCCACTTGTGACCACAAATATATATGCCACATGACACAAAACGGACCACACAGTGAGGGTAAACCCGTCCCACTTGTGACCACAAATATATATGCCACATGACACAAAACGGACCACACAGTGAGGGTAAACCCGTCCCACTTGTGACCACAAATATATATGCCACATGACACAAAACGGACCACACAGTGAGGGTAAACCCGTCCCACTTGTGACCACAAATATATATGCCACATGACACAAAACGGACCACACAGTGAGGGTAAACCCGTCCCACTTGTGACCACAAATATATATGCCACATGACACAAAACGGACCACACAGTGAGGGTAAACCCGTCCCACTTGTGACCACAAATATATATGCCACATGACACAAAACGGACCACACAGTGAGGGTAAACCCGTCCCACTTGTGACCACAAATATATATGCCACATGACACAAAACGGACCACACAGTGAGGGTAAACCCGTCCCACTTGTGACCACAAATATATATGCCACATGACACAAAACGGACCACACAGTGAGGGTAAACCCGTCCCACTTGTGACCACAAATATATATGCCACATGACACAAAACGGACCACACAGTGAGGGTAAACCCGTCCCACTTGTGACCACAAATATATATGCCACATGACACAAAACGGACCACACAGTGAGGGTAAACCCGTCCCACTTGTGACCACAAATATATATGCCACATGACACAAAACGGACCACACAGTGAGGGTAAACCCGTCCCACTTGTGACCACAAATATATATGCCACATGACACAAAACGGACCACACAGTGAGGGTAAACCCGTCCCACTTGTGACCACAAATATATATGCCACATGACACAAAACGGACCACACAGTGAGGGTAAACCCGTCCCACTTGTGACCACAAATATATATGCCACATGACACAAAACGGACCACACAGTGAGGGTAAACCCGTCCCACTTGTGACCACAAATATATATGCCACATGACACAAAACGGACCACACAGTGAGGGTAAACCCGTCCCACTTGTGACCACAAATATATATGCCACATGACACAAAACGGACCACACAGTGAGGGTAAACCCGTCCCACTTGTGACCACAAATATATATGCCACATGACACAAAACGGACCACACAGTGAGGGTAAACCCGTCCCACTTGTGACCACAAATATATATGCCACATGACACAAAACGGACCACACAGTGAGGGTAAACCCGTCCCACTTGTGACCACAAATATATATGCCACATGACACAAAACGGACCACACAGTGAGGGTAAACCCGTCCCACTTGTGACCACAAATATATATGCCACATGACACAAAACGGACCACACAGTGAGGGTAAACCCGTCCCACTTGTGACCACAAATATATATGCCACATGACACAAAACGGACCACACAGTGAGGGTAAACCCGTCCCACTTGTGACCACAAATATATATGCCACATGACACAAAACGGACCACACAGTGAGGGTAAACCCGTCCCACTTGTGACCACAAATATATATGCCACATGACACAAAACGGACCACACAGTGAGGGTAAACCCGTCCCACTTGTGACCACAAATATATATGCCACATGACACAAAACGGACCACACAGTGAGGGTAAACCCGTCCCACTTGTGACCACAAATATATATGCCACATGACACAAAACGGACCACACAGTGAGGGTAAACCCGTCCCACTTGTGACCACAAATATATATGCCACATGACACAAAACGGACCACACAGTGAGGGTAAACCCGTCCCACTTGTGACCACAAATATATATGCCACATGACACAAAACGGACCACACAGTGAGGGTAAACCCGTCCCACTTGTGACCACAAATATATATGCCACATGACACAAAACGGACCACACAGTGAGGGTAAACCCGTCCCACTTGTGACCACAAATATATATGCCACATGACACAAAACGGACCACACAGTGAGGGTAAACCCGTCCCACTTGTGACCACAAATATATATGCCACATGACACAAAACGGACCACACAGTGAGGGTAAACCCGTCCCACTTGTGACCACAAATATATATGCCACATGACACAAAACGGACCACACAGTGAGGGTAAACCCGTCCCACTTGTGACCACAAATATATATGCCACATGACACAAAACGGACCACACAGTGAGGGTAAACCCGTCCCACTTGTGACCACAAATATATATGCCACATGACACAAAACGGACCACACAGTGAGGGTAAACCCGTCCCACTTGTGACCACAAATATATATGCCACATGACACAAAACGGACCACACAGTGAGGGTAAACCCGTCCCACTTGTGACCACAAATATATATGCCACATGACACAAAACGGACCACACAGTGAGGGTAAACCCGTCCCACTTGTGACCACAAATATATATGCCACATGACACAAAACGGACCACACAGTGAGGGTAAACCCGTCCCACTTGTGACCACAAATATATATGCCACATGACACAAAACGGACCACACAGTGAGGGTAAACCCGTCCCACTTGTGACCACAAATATATATGCCACATGACACAAAACGGACCACACAGTGAGGGTAAACCCGTCCCACTTGTGACCACAAATATATATGCCACATGACACAAAACGGACCACACAGTGAGGGTAAACCCGTCCCACTTGTGACCACAAATATATATGCCACATGACACAAAACGGACCACACAGTGAGGGTAAACCCGTCCCACTTGTGACCACAAATATATATGCCACATGACACAAAACGGACCACACAGTGAGGGTAAACCCGTCCCACTTGTGACCACAAATATATATGCCACATGACACAAAACGGACCACACAGTGAGGGTAAACCCGTCCCACTTGTGACCACAAATATATATGCCACATGACACAAAACGGACCACACAGTGAGGGTAAACCCGTCCCACTTGTGACCACAAATATATATGCCACATGACACAAAACGGACCACACAGTGAGGGTAAACCCGTCCCACTTGTGACCACAAATATATATGCCACATGACACAAAACGGACCACACAGTGAGGGTAAACCCGTCCCACTTGTGACCACAAATATATATGCCACATGACACAAAACGGACCACACAGTGAGGGTAAACCCGTCCCACTTGTGACCACAAATATATATGCCACATGACACAAAACGGACCACACAGTGAGGGTAAACCCGTCCCACTTGTGACCACAAATATATATGCCACATGACACAAAACGGACCACACAGTGAGGGTAAACCCGTCCCACTTGTGACCACAAATATATATGCCACATGACACAAAACGGACCACACAGTGAGGGTAAACCCGTCCCACTTGTGACCACAAATATATATGCCACATGACACAAAACGGACCACACAGTGAGGGTAAACCCGTCCCACTTGTGACCACAAATATATATGCCACATGACACAAAACGGACCACACAGTGAGGGTAAACCCGTCCCACTTGTGACCACAAATATATATGCCACATGACACAAAACGGACCACACAGTGAGGGTAAACCCGTCCCACTTGTGACCACAAATATATATGCCACATGACACAAAACGGACCACACAGTGAGGGTAAACCCGTCCCACTTGTGACCACAAATATATATGCCACATGACACAAAACGGACCACACAGTGAGGGTAAACCCGTCCCACTTGTGACCACAAATATATATGCCACATGACACAAAACGGACCACACAGTGAGGGTAAACCCGTCCCACTTGTGACCACAAATATATATGCCACATGACACAAAACGGACCACACAGTGAGGGTAAACCCGTCCCACTTGTGACCACAAATATATATGCCACATGACACAAAACGGACCACACAGTGAGGGTAAACCCGTCCCACTTGTGACCACAAATATATATGCCACATGACACAAAACGGACCACACAGTGAGGGTAAACCCGTCCCACTTGTGACCACAAATATATATGCCACATGACACAAAACGGACCACACAGTGAGGGTAAACCCGTCCCACTTGTGACCACAAATATATATGCCACATGACACAAAACGGACCACACAGTGAGGGTAAACCCGTCCCACTTGTGACCACAAATATATATGCCACATGACACAAAACGGACCACACAGTGAGGGTAAACCCGTCCCACTTGTGACCACAAATATATATGCCACATGACACAAAACGGACCACACAGTGAGGGTAAACCCGTCCCACTTGTGACCACAAATATATATGCCACATGACACAAAACGGACCACACAGTGAGGGTAAACCCGTCCCACTTGTGACCACAAATATATATGCCACATGACACAAAACGGACCACACAGTGAGGGTAAACCCGTCCCACTTGTGACCACAAATATATATGCCACATGACACAAAACGGACCACACAGTGAGGGTAAACCCGTCCCACTTGTGACCACAAATATATATGCCACATGACACAAAACGGACCACACAGTGAGGGTAAACCCGTCCCACTTGTGACCACAAATATATATGCCACATGACACAAAACGGACCACACAGTGAGGGTAAACCCGTCCCACTTGTGACCACAAATATATATGCCACATGACACAAAACGGACCACACAGTGAGGGTAAACCCGTCCCACTTGTGACCACAAATATATATGCCACATGACACAAAACGGACCACACAGTGAGGGTAAACCCGTCCCACTTGTGACCACAAATATATATGCCACATGACACAAAACGGACCACACAGTGAGGGTAAACCCGTCCCACTTGTGACCACAAATATATATGCCACATGACACAAAACGGACCACACAGTGAGGGTAAACCCGTCCCACTTGTGACCACAAATATATATGCCACATGACACAAAACGGACCACACAGTGAGGGTAAACCCGTCCCACTTGTGACCACAAATATATATGCCACATGACACAAAACGGACCACACAGTGAGGGTAAACCCGTCCCACTTGTGACCACAAATATATATGCCACATGACACAAAACGGACCACACAGTGAGGGTAAACCCGTCCCACTTGTGACCACAAATATATATGCCACATGACACAAAACGGACCACACAGTGAGGGTAAACCCGTCCCACTTGTGACCACAAATATATATGCCACATGACACAAAACGGACCACACAGTGAGGGTAAACCCGTCCCACTTGTGACCACAAATATATATGCCACATGA
Source organism: Alliaria petiolata (assembly GCA_020283515.1). Taxonomy (NCBI): domain Eukaryota; kingdom Viridiplantae; phylum Streptophyta; class Magnoliopsida; order Brassicales; family Brassicaceae; genus Alliaria; species Alliaria petiolata. The sequence goes on from JAHZTW010000001.1 coordinate 80,920,505, forward strand.
CACAAAACGGACCACACAGTGAGGGTAAACCCGTCCCACTTGTGACCACAAATATATATGCCACATGACACAAAACGGACCACACAGTGAGGGTAAACCCGTCCCACTTGTGACCACAAATATATATGCCACATGACACAAAACGGACCACACAGTGAGGGTAAACCCGTCCCACTTGTGACCACAAATATATATGCCACATGACACAAAACGGACCACACAGTGAGGGTAAACCCGTCCCACTTGTGACCACAAATATATATGCCACATGACACAAAACGGACCACACAGTGAGGGTAAACCCGTCCCACTTGTGACCACAAATATATATGCCACATGACACAAAACGGACCACACAGTGAGGGTAAACCCGTCCCACTTGTGACCACAAATATATATGCCACATGACACAAAACGGACCACACAGTGAGGGTAAACCCGTCCCACTTGTGACCACAAATATATATGCCACATGACACAAAACGGACCACACAGTGAGGGTAAACCCGTCCCACTTGTGACCACAAATATATATGCCACATGACACAAAACGGACCACACAGTGAGGGTAAACCCGTCCCACTTGTGACCACAAATATATATGCCACATGACACAAAACGGACCACACAGTGAGGGTAAACCCGTCCCACTTGTGACCACAAATATATATGCCACATGACACAAAACGGACCACACAGTGAGGGTAAACCCGTCCCACTTGTGACCACAAATATATATGCCACATGACACAAAACGGACCACACAGTGAGGGTAAACCCGTCCCACTTGTGACCACAAATATATATGCCACATGACACAAAACGGACCACACAGTGAGGGTAAACCCGTCCCACTTGTGACCACAAATATATATGCCACATGACACAAAACGGACCACACAGTGAGGGTAAACCCGTCCCACTTGTGACCACAAATATATATGCCACATGACACAAAACGGACCACACAGTGAGGGTAAACCCGTCCCACTTGTGACCACAAATATATATGCCACATGACACAAAACGGACCACACAGTGAGGGTAAACCCGTCCCACTTGTGACCACAAATATATATGCCACATGACACAAAACGGACCACACAGTGAGGGTAAACCCGTCCCACTTGTGACCACAAATATATATGCCACATGACACAAAACGGACCACACAGTGAGGGTAAACCCGTCCCACTTGTGACCACAAATATATATGCCACATGACACAAAACGGACCACACAGTGAGGGTAAACCCGTCCCACTTGTGACCACAAATATATATGCCACATGACACAAAACGGACCACACAGTGAGGGTAAACCCGTCCCACTTGTGACCACAAATATATATGCCACATGACACAAAACGGACCACACAGTGAGGGTAAACCCGTCCCACTTGTGACCACAAATATATATGCCACATGACACAAAACGGACCACACAGTGAGGGTAAACCCGTCCCACTTGTGACCACAAATATATATGCCACATGACACAAAACGGACCACACAGTGAGGGTAAACCCGTCCCACTTGTGACCACAAATATATATGCCACATGACACAAAACGGACCACACAGTGAGGGTAAACCCGTCCCACTTGTGACCACAAATATATATGCCACATGACACAAAACGGACCACACAGTGAGGGTAAACCCGTCCCACTTGTGACCACAAATATATATGCCACATGACACAAAACGGACCACACAGTGAGGGTAAACCCGTCCCACTTGTGACCACAAATATATATGCCACATGACACAAAACGGACCACACAGTGAGGGTAAACCCGTCCCACTTGTGACCACAAATATATATGCCACATGACACAAAACGGACCACACAGTGAGGGTAAACCCGTCCCACTTGTGACCACAAATATATATGCCACATGACACAAAACGGACCACACAGTGAGGGTAAACCCGTCCCACTTGTGACCACAAATATATATGCCACATGACACAAAACGGACCACACAGTGAGGGTAAACCCGTCCCACTTGTGACCACAAATATATATGCCACATGACACAAAACGGACCACACAGTGAGGGTAAACCCGTCCCACTTGTGACCACAAATATATATGCCACATGACACAAAACGGACCACACAGTGAGGGTAAACCCGTCCCACTTGTGACCACAAATATATATGCCACATGACACAAAACGGACCACACAGTGAGGGTAAACCCGTCCCACTTGTGACCACAAATATATATGCCACATGACACAAAACGGACCACACAGTGAGGGTAAACCCGTCCCACTTGTGACCACAAATATATATGCCACATGACACAAAACGGACCACACAGTGAGGGTAAACCCGTCCCACTTGTGACCACAAATATATATGCCACATGACACAAAACGGACCACACAGTGAGGGTAAACCCGTCCCACTTGTGACCACAAATATATATGCCACATGACACAAAACGGACCACACAGTGAGGGTAAACCCGTCCCACTTGTGACCACAAATATATATGCCACATGACACAAAACGGACCACACAGTGAGGGTAAACCCGTCCCACTTGTGACCACAAATATATATGCCACATGACACAAAACGGACCACACAGTGAGGGTAAACCCGTCCCACTTGTGACCACAAATATATATGCCACATGACACAAAACGGACCACACAGTGAGGGTAAACCCGTCCCACTTGTGACCACAAATATATATGCCACATGACACAAAACGGACCACACAGTGAGGGTAAACCCGTCCCACTTGTGACCACAAATATATATGCCACATGACACAAAACGGACCACACAGTGAGGGTAAACCCGTCCCACTTGTGACCACAAATATATATGCCACATGACACAAAACGGACCACACAGTGAGGGTAAACCCGTCCCACTTGTGACCACAAATATATATGCCACATGACACAAAACGGACCACACAGTGAGGGTAAACCCGTCCCACTTGTGACCACAAATATATATGCCACATGACACAAAACGGACCACACAGTGAGGGTAAACCCGTCCCACTTGTGACCACAAATATATATGCCACATGACACAAAACGGACCACACAGTGAGGGTAAACCCGTCCCACTTGTGACCACAAATATATATGCCACATGACACAAAACGGACCACACAGTGAGGGTAAACCCGTCCCACTTGTGACCACAAATATATATGCCACATGACACAAAACGGACCACACAGTGAGGGTAAACCCGTCCCACTTGTGACCACAAATATATATGCCACATGACACAAAACGGACCACACAGTGAGGGTAAACCCGTCCCACTTGTGACCACAAATATATATGCCACATGACACAAAACGGACCACACAGTGAGGGTAAACCCGTCCCACTTGTGACCACAAATATATATGCCACATGACACAAAACGGACCACACAGTGAGGGTAAACCCGTCCCACTTGTGACCACAAATATATATGCCACATGACACAAAACGGACCACACAGTGAGGGTAAACCCGTCCCACTTGTGACCACAAATATATATGCCACATGACACAAAACGGACCACACAGTGAGGGTAAACCCGTCCCACTTGTGACCACAAATATATATGCCACATGACACAAAACGGACCACACAGTGAGGGTAAACCCGTCCCACTTGTGACCACAAATATATATGCCACATGACACAAAACGGACCACACAGTGAGGGTAAACCCGTCCCACTTGTGACCACAAATATATATGCCACATGACACAAAACGGACCACACAGTGAGGGTAAACCCGTCCCACTTGTGACCACAAATATATATGCCACATGACACAAAACGGACCACACAGTGAGGGTAAACCCGTCCCACTTGTGACCACAAATATATATGCCACATGACACAAAACGGACCACACAGTGAGGGTAAACCCGTCCCACTTGTGACCACAAATATATATGCCACATGACACAAAACGGACCACACAGTGAGGGTAAACCCGTCCCACTTGTGACCACAAATATATATGCCACATGACACAAAACGGACCACACAGTGAGGGTAAACCCGTCCCACTTGTGACCACAAATATATATGCCACATGACACAAAACGGACCACACAGTGAGGGTAAACCCGTCCCACTTGTGACCACAAATATATATGCCACATGACACAAAACGGACCACACAGTGAGGGTAAACCCGTCCCACTTGTGACCACAAATATATATGCCACATGACACAAAACGGACCACACAGTGAGGGTAAACCCGTCCCACTTGTGACCACAAATATATATGCCACATGACACAAAACGGACCACACAGTGAGGGTAAACCCGTCCCACTTGTGACCACAAATATATATGCCACATGACACAAAACGGACCACACAGTGAGGGTAAACCCGTCCCACTTGTGACCACAAATATATATGCCACATGACACAAAACGGACCACACAGTGAGGGTAAACCCGTCCCACTTGTGACCACAAATATATATGCCACATGACACAAAACGGACCACACAGTGAGGGTAAACCCGTCCCACTTGTGACCACAAATATATATGCCACATGACACAAAACGGACCACACAGTGAGGGTAAACCCGTCCCACTTGTGACCACAAATATATATGCCACATGACACAAAACGGACCACACAGTGAGGGTAAACCCGTCCCACTTGTGACCACAAATATATATGCCACATGACACAAAACGGACCACACAGTGAGGGTAAACCCGTCCCACTTGTGACCACAAATATATATGCCACATGACACAAAACGGACCACACAGTGAGGGTAAACCCGTCCCACTTGTGACCACAAATATATATGCCACATGACACAAAACGGACCACACAGTGAGGGTAAACCCGTCCCACTTGTGACCACAAATATATATGCCACATGACACAAAACGGACCACACAGTGAGGGTAAACCCGTCCCACTTGTGACCACAAATATATATGCCACATGACACAAAACGGACCACACAGTGAGGGTAAACCCGTCCCACTTGTGACCACAAATATATATGCCACATGACACAAAACGGACCACACAGTGAGGGTAAACCCGTCCCACTTGTGACCACAAATATATATGCCACATGACACAAAACGGACCACACAGTGAGGGTAAACCCGTCCCACTTGTGACCACAAATATATATGCCACATGACACAAAACGGACCACACAGTGAGGGTAAACCCGTCCCACTTGTGACCACAAATATATATGCCACATGACACAAAACGGACCACACAGTGAGGGTAAACCCGTCCCACTTGTGACCACAAATATATATGCCACATGACACAAAACGGACCACACAGTGAGGGTAAACCCGTCCCACTTGTGACCACAAATATATATGCCACATGACACAAAACGGACCACACAGTGAGGGTAAACCCGTCCCACTTGTGACCACAAATATATATGCCACATGACACAAAACGGACCACACAGTGAGGGTAAACCCGTCCCACTTGTGACCACAAATATATATGCCACATGACACAAAACGGACCACACAGTGAGGGTAAACCCGTCCCACTTGTGACCACAAATATATATGCCACATGACACAAAACGGACCACACAGTGAGGGTAAACCCGTCCCACTTGTGACCACAAATATATATGCCACATGACACAAAACGGACCACACAGTGAGGGTAAACCCGTCCCACTTGTGACCACAAATATATATGCCACATGACACAAAACGGACCACACAGTGAGGGTAAACCCGTCCCACTTGTGACCACAAATATATATGCCACATGACACAAAACGGACCACACAGTGAGGGTAAACCCGTCCCACTTGTGACCACAAATATATATGCCACATGACACAAAACGGACCACACAGTGAGGGTAAACCCGTCCCACTTGTGACCACAAATATATATGCCACATGACACAAAACGGACCACACAGTGAGGGTAAACCCGTCCCACTTGTGACCACAAATATATATGCCACATGACACAAAACGGACCACACAGTGAGGGTAAACCCGTCCCACTTGTGACCACAAATATATATGCCACATGACACAAAACGGACCACACAGTGAGGGTAAACCCGTCCCACTTGTGACCACAAATATATATGCCACATGACACAAAACGGACCACACAGTGAGGGTAAACCCGTCCCACTTGTGACCACAAATATATATGCCACATGACACAAAACGGACCACACAGTGAGGGTAAACCCGTCCCACTTGTGACCACAAATATATATGCCACATGACACAAAACGGACCACACAGTGAGGGTAAACCCGTCCCACTTGTGACCACAAATATATATGCCACATGACACAAAACGGACCACACAGTGAGGGTAAACCCGTCCCACTTGTGACCACAAATATATATGCCACATGACACAAAACGGACCACACAGTGAGGGTAAACCCGTCCCACTTGTGACCACAAATATATATGCCACATGACACAAAACGGACCACACAGTGAGGGTAAACCCGTCCCACTTGTGACCACAAATATATATGCCACATGACACAAAACGGACCACACAGTGAGGGTAAACCCGTCCCACTTGTGACCACAAATATATATGCCACATGACACAAAACGGACCACACAGTGAGGGTAAACCCGTCCCACTTGTGACCACAAATATATATGCCACATGACACAAAACGGACCACACAGTGAGGGTAAACCCGTCCCACTTGTGACCACAAATATATATGCCACATGACACAAAACGGACCACACAGTGAGGGTAAACCCGTCCCACTTGTGACCACAAATATATATGCCACATGACACAAAACGGACCACACAGTGAGGGTAAACCCGTCCCACTTGTGACCACAAATATATATGCCACATGACACAAAACGGACCACACAGTGAGGGTAAACCCGTCCCACTTGTGACCACAAATATATATGCCACATGACACAAAACGGACCACACAGTGAGGGTAAACCCGTCCCACTTGTGACCACAAATATATATGCCACATGACACAAAACGGACCACACAGTGAGGGTAAACCCGTCCCACTTGTGACCACAAATATATATGCCACATGACACAAAACGGACCACACAGTGAGGGTAAACCCGTCCCACTTGTGACCACAAATATATATGCCACATGACACAAAACGGACCACACAGTGAGGGTAAACCCGTCCCACTTGTGACCACAAATATATATGCCACATGACACAAAACGGACCACACAGTGAGGGTAAACCCGTCCCACTTGTGACCACAAATATATATGCCACATGACACAAAACGGACCACACAGTGAGGGTAAACCCGTCCCACTTGTGACCACAAATATATATGCCACATGACACAAAACGGACCACACAGTGAGGGTAAACCCGTCCCACTTGTGACCACAAATATATATGCCACATGACACAAAACGGACCACACAGTGAGGGTAAACCCGTCCCACTTGTGACCACAAATATATATGCCACATGACACAAAACGGACCACACAGTGAGGGTAAACCCGTCCCACTTGTGACCACAAATATATATGCCACATGACACAAAACGGACCACACAGTGAGGGTAAACCCGTCCCACTTGTGACCACAAATATATATGCCACATGACACAAAACGGACCACACAGTGAGGGTAAACCCGTCCCACTTGTGACCACAAATATATATGCCACATGACACAAAACGGACCACACAGTGAGGGTAAACCCGTCCCACTTGTGACCACAAATATATATGCCACATGACACAAAACGGACCACACAGTGAGGGTAAACCCGTCCCACTTGTGACCACAAATATATATGCCACATGACACAAAACGGACCACACAGTGAGGGTAAACCCGTCCCACTTGTGACCACAAATATATATGCCACATGACACAAAACGGACCACACAGTGAGGGTAAACCCGTCCCACTTGTGACCACAAATATATATGCCACATGACACAAAACGGACCACACAGTGAGGGTAAACCCGTCCCACTTGTGACCACAAATATATATGCCACATGACACAAAACGGACCACACAGTGAGGGTAAACCCGTCCCACTTGTGACCACAAATATATATGCCACATGACACAAAACGGACCACACAGTGAGGGTAAACCCGTCCCACTTGTGACCACAAATATATATGCCACATGACACAAAACGGACCACACAGTGAGGGTAAACCCGTCCCACTTGTGACCACAAATATATATGCCACATGACACAAAACGGACCACACAGTGAGGGTAAACCCGTCCCACTTGTGACCACAAATATATATGCCACATGACACAAAACGGACCACACAGTGAGGGTAAACCCGTCCCACTTGTGACCACAAATATATATGCCACATGACACAAAACGGACCACACAGTGAGGGTAAACCCGTCCCACTTGTGACCACAAATATATATGCCACATGACACAAAACGGACCACACAGTGAGGGTAAACCCGTCCCACTTGTGACCACAAATATATATGCCACATGACACAAAACGGACCACACAGTGAGGGTAAACCCGTCCCACTTGTGACCACAAATATATATGCCACATGACACAAAACGGACCACACAGTGAGGGTAAACCCGTCCCACTTGTGACCACAAATATATATGCCACATGACACAAAACGGACCACACAGTGAGGGTAAACCCGTCCCACTTGTGACCACAAATATATATGCCACATGACACAAAACGGACCACACAGTGAGGGTAAACCCGTCCCACTTGTGACCACAAATATATATGCCACATGACACAAAACGGACCACACAGTGAGGGTAAACCCGTCCCACTTGTGACCACAAATATATATGCCACATGACACAAAACGGACCACACAGTGAGGGTAAACCCGTCCCACTTGTGACCACAAATATATATGCCACATGACACAAAACGGACCACACAGTGAGGGTAAACCCGTCCCACTTGTGACCACAAATATATATGCCACATGACACAAAACGGACCACACAGTGAGGGTAAACCCGTCCCACTTGTGACCACAAATATATATGCCACATGACACAAAACGGACCACACAGTGAGGGTAAACCCGTCCCACTTGTGACCACAAATATATATGCCACATGACACAAAACGGACCACACAGTGAGGGTAAACCCGTCCCACTTGTGACCACAAATATATATGCCACATGACACAAAACGGACCACACAGTGAGGGTAAACCCGTCCCACTTGTGACCACAAATATATATGCCACATGACACAAAACGGACCACACAGTGAGGGTAAACCCGTCCCACTTGTGACCACAAATATATATGCCACATGACACAAAACGGACCACACAGTGAGGGTAAACCCGTCCCACTTGTGACCACAAATATATATGCCACATGACACAAAACGGACCACACAGTGAGGGTAAACCCGTCCCACTTGTGACCACAAATATATATGCCACATGACACAAAACGGACCACACAGTGAGGGTAAACCCGTCCCACTTGTGACCACAAATATATATGCCACATGACACAAAACGGACCACACAGTGAGGGTAAACCCGTCCCACTTGTGACCACAAATATATATGCCACATGACACAAAACGGACCACACAGTGAGGGTAAACCCGTCCCACTTGTGACCACAAATATATATGCCACATGACACAAAACGGACCACACAGTGAGGGTAAACCCGTCCCACTTGTGACCACAAATATATATGCCACATGACACAAAACGGACCACACAGTGAGGGTAAACCCGTCCCACTTGTGACCACAAATATATATGCCACATGACACAAAACGGACCACACAGTGAGGGTAAACCCGTCCCACTTGTGACCACAAATATATATGCCACATGACACAAAACGGACCACACAGTGAGGGTAAACCCGTCCCACTTGTGACCACAAATATATATGCCACATGACACAAAACGGACCACACAGTGAGGGTAAACCCGTCCCACTTGTGACCACAAATATATATGCCACATGACACAAAACGGACCACACAGTGAGGGTAAACCCGTCCCACTTGTGACCACAAATATATATGCCACATGACACAAAACGGACCACACAGTGAGGGTAAACCCGTCCCACTTGTGACCACAAATATATATGCCACATGACACAAAACGGACCACACAGTGAGGGTAAACCCGTCCCACTTGTGACCACAAATATATATGCCACATGACACAAAACGGACCACACAGTGAGGGTAAACCCGTCCCACTTGTGACCACAAATATATATGCCACATGACACAAAACGGACCACACAGTGAGGGTAAACCCGTCCCACTTGTGACCACAAATATATATGCCACATGACACAAAACGGACCACACAGTGAGGGTAAACCCGTCCCACTTGTGACCACAAATATATATGCCACATGACACAAAACGGACCACACAGTGAGGGTAAACCCGTCCCACTTGTGACCACAAATATATATGCCACATGACACAAAACGGACCACACAGTGAGGGTAAACCCGTCCCACTTGTGACCACAAATATATATGCCACATGACACAAAACGGACCACACAGTGAGGGTAAACCCGTCCCACTTGTGACCACAAATATATATGCCACATGACACAAAACGGACCACACAGTGAGGGTAAACCCGTCCCACTTGTGACCACAAATATATATGCCACATGACACAAAACGGACCACACAGTGAGGGTAAACCCGTCCCACTTGTGACCACAAATATATATGCCACATGACACAAAACGGACCACACAGTGAGGGTAAACCCGTCCCACTTGTGACCACAAATATATATGCCACATGACACAAAACGGACCACACAGTGAGGGTAAACCCGTCCCACTTGTGACCACAAATATATATGCCACATGACACAAAACGGACCACACAGTGAGGGTAAACCCGTCCCACTTGTGACCACAAATATATATGCCACATGACACAAAACGGACCACACAGTGAGGGTAAACCCGTCCCACTTGTGACCACAAATATATATGCCACATGACACAAAACGGACCACACAGTGAGGGTAAACCCGTCCCACTTGTGACCACAAATATATATGCCACATGACACAAAACGGACCACACAGTGAGGGTAAACCCGTCCCACTTGTGACCACAAATATATATGCCACATGACACAAAACGGACCACACAGTGAGGGTAAACCCGTCCCACTTGTGACCACAAATATATATGCCACATGACACAAAACGGACCACACAGTGAGGGTAAACCCGTCCCACTTGTGACCACAAATATATATGCCACATGACACAAAACGGACCACACAGTGAGGGTAAACCCGTCCCACTTGTGACCACAAATATATATGCCACATGACACAAAACGGACCACACAGTGAGGGTAAACCCGTCCCACTTGTGACCACAAATATATATGCCACATGACACAAAACGGACCACACAGTGAGGGTAAACCCGTCCCACTTGTGACCACAAATATATATGCCACATGACACAAAACGGACCACACAGTGAGGGTAAACCCGTCCCACTTGTGACCACAAATATATATGCCACATGACACAAAACGGACCACACAGTGAGGGTAAACCCGTCCCACTTGTGACCACAAATATATATGCCACATGACACAAAACGGACCACACAGTGAGGGTAAACCCGTCCCACTTGTGACCACAAATATATATGCCACATGACACAAAACGGACCACACAGTGAGGGTAAACCCGTCCCACTTGTGACCACAAATATATATGCCACATGACACAAAACGGACCACACAGTGAGGGTAAACCCGTCCCACTTGTGACCACAAATATATATGCCACATGACACAAAACGGACCACACAGTGAGGGTAAACCCGTCCCACTTGTGACCACAAATATATATGCCACATGACACAAAACGGACCACACAGTGAGGGTAAACCCGTCCCACTTGTGACCACAAATATATATGCCACATGACACAAAACGGACCACACAGTGAGGGTAAACCCGTCCCACTTGTGACCACAAATATATATGCCACATGACACAAAACGGACCACACAGTGAGGGTAAACCCGTCCCACTTGTGACCACAAATATATATGCCACATGACACAAAACGGACCACACAGTGAGGGTAAACCCGTCCCACTTGTGACCACAAATATATATGCCACATGACACAAAACGGACCACACAGTGAGGGTAAACCCGTCCCACTTGTGACCACAAATATATATGCCACATGACACAAAACGGACCACACAGTGAGGGTAAACCCGTCCCACTTGTGACCACAAATATATATGCCACATGACACAAAACGGACCACACAGTGAGGGTAAACCCGTCCCACTTGTGACCACAAATATATATGCCACATGACACAAAACGGACCACACAGTGAGGGTAAACCCGTCCCACTTGTGACCACAAATATATATGCCACATGACACAAAACGGACCACACAGTGAGGGTAAACCCGTCCCACTTGTGACCACAAATATATATGCCACATGACACAAAACGGACCACACAGTGAGGGTAAACCCGTCCCACTTGTGACCACAAATATATATGCCACATGACACAAAACGGACCACACAGTGAGGGTAAACCCGTCCCACTTGTGACCACAAATATATATGCCACATGACACAAAACGGACCACACAGTGAGGGTAAACCCGTCCCACTTGTGACCACAAATATATATGCCACATGACACAAAACGGACCACACAGTGAGGGTAAACCCGTCCCACTTGTGACCACAAATATATATGCCACATGACACAAAACGGACCACACAGTGAGGGTAAACCCGTCCCACTTGTGACCACAAATATATATGCCACATGACACAAAACGGACCACACAGTGAGGGTAAACCCGTCCCACTTGTGACCACAAATATATATGCCACATGACACAAAACGGACCACACAGTGAGGGTAAACCCGTCCCACTTGTGACCACAAATATATATGCCACATGACACAAAACGGACCACACAGTGAGGGTAAACCCGTCCCACTTGTGACCACAAATATATATGCCACATGACACAAAACGGACCACACAGTGAGGGTAAACCCGTCCCACTTGTGACCACAAATATATATGCCACATGACACAAAACGGACCACACAGTGAGGGTAAACCCGTCCCACTTGTGACCACAAATATATATGCCACATGACACAAAACGGACCACACAGTGAGGGTAAACCCGTCCCACTTGTGACCACAAATATATATGCCACATGACACAAAACGGACCACACAGTGAGGGTAAACCCGTCCCACTTGTGACCACAAATATATATGCCACATGACACAAAACGGACCACACAGTGAGGGTAAACCCGTCCCACTTGTGACCACAAATATATATGCCACATGACACAAAACGGACCACACAGTGAGGGTAAACCCGTCCCACTTGTGACCACAAATATATATGCCACATGACACAAAACGGACCACACAGTGAGGGTAAACCCGTCCCACTTGTGACCACAAATATATATGCCACATGACACAAAACGGACCACACAGTGAGGGTAAACCCGTCCCACTTGTGACCACAAATATATATGCCACATGACACAAAACGGACCACACAGTGAGGGTAAACCCGTCCCACTTGTGACCACAAATATATATGCCACATGACACAAAACGGACCACACAGTGAGGGTAAACCCGTCCCACTTGTGACCACAAATATATATGCCACATGACACAAAACGGACCACACAGTGAGGGTAAACCCGTCCCACTTGTGACCACAAATATATATGCCACATGACACAAAACGGACCACACAGTGAGGGTAAACCCGTCCCACTTGTGACCACAAATATATATGCCACATGACACAAAACGGACCACACAGTGAGGGTAAACCCGTCCCACTTGTGACCACAAATATATATGCCACATGACACAAAACGGACCACACAGTGAGGGTAAACCCGTCCCACTTGTGACCACAAATATATATGCCACATGACACAAAACGGACCACACAGTGAGGGTAAACCCGTCCCACTTGTGACCACAAATATATATGCCACATGACACAAAACGGACCACACAGTGAGGGTAAACCCGTCCCACTTGTGACCACAAATATATATGCCACATGACACAAAACGGACCACACAGTGAGGGTAAACCCGTCCCACTTGTGACCACAAATATATATGCCACATGACACAAAACGGACCACACAGTGAGGGTAAACCCGTCCCACTTGTGACCACAAATATATATGCCACATGACACAAAACGGACCACACAGTGAGGGTAAACCCGTCCCACTTGTGACCACAAATATATATGCCACATGACACAAAACGGACCACACAGTGAGGGTAAACCCGTCCCACTTGTGACCACAAATATATATGCCACATGACACAAAACGGACCACACAGTGAGGGTAAACCCGTCCCACTTGTGACCACAAATATATATGCCACATGACACAAAACGGACCACACAGTGAGGGTAAACCCGTCCCACTTGTGACCACAAATATATATGCCACATGACACAAAACGGACCACACAGTGAGGGTAAACCCGTCCCACTTGTGACCACAAATATATATGCCACATGACACAAAACGGACCACACAGTGAGGGTAAACCCGTCCCACTTGTGACCACAAATATATATGCCACATGACACAAAACGGACCACACAGTGAGGGTAAACCCGTCCCACTTGTGACCACAAATATATATGCCACATGACACAAAACGGACCACACAGTGAGGGTAAACCCGTCCCACTTGTGACCACAAATATATATGCCACATGACACAAAACGGACCACACAGTGAGGGTAAACCCGTCCCACTTGTGACCACAAATATATATGCCACATGACACAAAACGGACCACACAGTGAGGGTAAACCCGTCCCACTTGTGACCACAAATATATATGCCACATGACACAAAACGGACCACACAGTGAGGGTAAACCCGTCCCACTTGTGACCACAAATATATATGCCACATGACACAAAACGGACCACACAGTGAGGGTAAACCCGTCCCACTTGTGACCACAAATATATATGCCACATGACACAAAACGGACCACACAGTGAGGGTAAACCCGTCCCACTTGTGACCACAAATATATATGCCACATGACACAAAACGGACCACACAGTGAGGGTAAACCCGTCCCACTTGTGACCACAAATATATATGCCACATGACACAAAACGGACCACACAGTGAGGGTAAACCCGTCCCACTTGTGACCACAAATATATATGCCACATGACACAAAACGGACCACACAGTGAGGGTAAACCCGTCCCACTTGTGACCACAAATATATATGCCACATGACACAAAACGGACCACACAGTGAGGGTAAACCCGTCCCACTTGTGACCACAAATATATATGCCACATGACACAAAACGGACCACACAGTGAGGGTAAACCCGTCCCACTTGTGACCACAAATATATATGCCACATGACACAAAACGGACCACACAGTGAGGGTAAACCCGTCCCACTTGTGACCACAAATATATATGCCACATGACACAAAACGGACCACACAGTGAGGGTAAACCCGTCCCACTTGTGACCACAAATATATATGCCACATGACACAAAACGGACCACACAGTGAGGGTAAACCCGTCCCACTTGTGACCACAAATATATATGCCACATGACACAAAACGGACCACACAGTGAGGGTAAACCCGTCCCACTTGTGACCACAAATATATATGCCACATGACACAAAACGGACCACACAGTGAGGGTAAACCCGTCCCACTTGTGACCACAAATATATATGCCACATGACACAAAACGGACCACACAGTGAGGGTAAACCCGTCCCACTTGTGACCACAAATATATATGCCACATGACACAAAACGGACCACACAGTGAGGGTAAACCCGTCCCACTTGTGACCACAAATATATATGCCACATGACACAAAACGGACCACACAGTGAGGGTAAACCCGTCCCACTTGTGACCACAAATATATATGCCACATGACACAAAACGGACCACACAGTGAGGGTAAACCCGTCCCACTTGTGACCACAAATATATATGCCACATGACACAAAACGGACCACACAGTGAGGGTAAACCCGTCCCACTTGTGACCACAAATATATATGCCACATGACACAAAACGGACCACACAGTGAGGGTAAACCCGTCCCACTTGTGACCACAAATATATATGCCACATGACACAAAACGGACCACACAGTGAGGGTAAACCCGTCCCACTTGTGACCACAAATATATATGCCACATGACACAAAACGGACCACACAGTGAGGGTAAACCCGTCCCACTTGTGACCACAAATATATATGCCACATGACACAAAACGGACCACACAGTGAGGGTAAACCCGTCCCACTTGTGACCACAAATATATATGCCACATGACACAAAACGGACCACACAGTGAGGGTAAACCCGTCCCACTTGTGACCACAAATATATATGCCACATGACACAAAACGGACCACACAGTGAGGGTAAACCCGTCCCACTTGTGACCACAAATATATATGCCACATGACACAAAACGGACCACACAGTGAGGGTAAACCCGTCCCACTTGTGACCACAAATATATATGCCACATGACACAAAACGGACCACACAGTGAGGGTAAACCCGTCCCACTTGTGACCACAAATATATATGCCACATGACACAAAACGGACCACACAGTGAGGGTAAACCCGTCCCACTTGTGACCACAAATATATATGCCACATGACACAAAACGGACCACACAGTGAGGGTAAACCCGTCCCACTTGTGACCACAAATATATATGCCACATGACACAAAACGGACCACACAGTGAGGGTAAACCCGTCCCACTTGTGACCACAAATATATATGCCACATGACACAAAACGGACCACACAGTGAGGGTAAACCCGTCCCACTTGTGACCACAAATATATATGCCACATGACACAAAACGGACCACACAGTGAGGGTAAACCCGTCCCACTTGTGACCACAAATATATATGCCACATGACACAAAACGGACCACACAGTGAGGGTAAACCCGTCCCACTTGTGACCACAAATATATATGCCACATGACACAAAACGGACCACACAGTGAGGGTAAACCCGTCCCACTTGTGACCACAAATATATATGCCACATGACACAAAACGGACCACACAGTGAGGGTAAACCCGTCCCACTTGTGACCACAAATATATATGCCACATGACACAAAACGGACCACACAGTGAGGGTAAACCCGTCCCACTTGTGACCACAAATATATATGCCACATGACACAAAACGGACCACACAGTGAGGGTAAACCCGTCCCACTTGTGACCACAAATATATATGCCACATGACACAAAACGGACCACACAGTGAGGGTAAACCCGTCCCACTTGTGACCACAAATATATATGCCACATGACACAAAACGGACCACACAGTGAGGGTAAACCCGTCCCACTTGTGACCACAAATATATATGCCACATGACACAAAACGGACCACACAGTGAGGGTAAACCCGTCCCACTTGTGACCACAAATATATATGCCACATGACACAAAACGGACCACACAGTGAGGGTAAACCCGTCCCACTTGTGACCACAAATATATATGCCACATGACACAAAACGGACCACACAGTGAGGGTAAACCCGTCCCACTTGTGACCACAAATATATATGCCACATGACACAAAACGGACCACACAGTGAGGGTAAACCCGTCCCACTTGTGACCACAAATATATATGCCACATGACACAAAACGGACCACACAGTGAGGGTAAACCCGTCCCACTTGTGACCACAAATATATATGCCACATGACACAAAACGGACCACACAGTGAGGGTAAACCCGTCCCACTTGTGACCACAAATATATATGCCACATGACACAAAACGGACCACACAGTGAGGGTAAACCCGTCCCACTTGTGACCACAAATATATATGCCACATGACACAAAACGGACCACACAGTGAGGGTAAACCCGTCCCACTTGTGACCACAAATATATATGCCACATGACACAAAACGGACCACACAGTGAGGGTAAACCCGTCCCACTTGTGACCACAAATATATATGCCACATGACACAAAACGGACCACACAGTGAGGGTAAACCCGTCCCACTTGTGACCACAAATATATATGCCACATGACACAAAACGGACCACACAGTGAGGGTAAACCCGTCCCACTTGTGACCACAAATATATATGCCACATGACACAAAACGGACCACACAGTGAGGGTAAACCCGTCCCACTTGTGACCACAAATATATATGCCACATGACACAAAACGGACCACACAGTGAGGGTAAACCCGTCCCACTTGTGACCACAAATATATATGCCACATGACACAAAACGGACCACACAGTGAGGGTAAACCCGTCCCACTTGTGACCACAAATATATATGCCACATGACACAAAACGGACCACACAGTGAGGGTAAACCCGTCCCACTTGTGACCACAAATATATATGCCACATGACACAAAACGGACCACACAGTGAGGGTAAACCCGTCCCACTTGTGACCACAAATATATATGCCACATGACACAAAACGGACCACACAGTGAGGGTAAACCCGTCCCACTTGTGACCACAAATATATATGCCACATGACACAAAACGGACCACACAGTGAGGGTAAACCCGTCCCACTTGTGACCACAAATATATATGCCACATGACACAAAACGGACCACACAGTGAGGGTAAACCCGTCCCACTTGTGACCACAAATATATATGCCACATGACACAAAACGGACCACACAGTGAGGGTAAACCCGTCCCACTTGTGACCACAAATATATATGCCACATGACACAAAACGGACCACACAGTGAGGGTAAACCCGTCCCACTTGTGACCACAAATATATATGCCACATGACACAAAACGGACCACACAGTGAGGGTAAACCCGTCCCACTTGTGACCACAAATATATATGCCACATGACACAAAACGGACCACACAGTGAGGGTAAACCCGTCCCACTTGTGACCACAAATATATATGCCACATGACACAAAACGGACCACACAGTGAGGGTAAACCCGTCCCACTTGTGACCACAAATATATATGCCACATGACACAAAACGGACCACACAGTGAGGGTAAACCCGTCCCACTTGTGACCACAAATATATATGCCACATGACACAAAACGGACCACACAGTGAGGGTAAACCCGTCCCACTTGTGACCACAAATATATATGCCACATGACACAAAACGGACCACACAGTGAGGGTAAACCCGTCCCACTTGTGACCACAAATATATATGCCACATGACACAAAACGGACCACACAGTGAGGGTAAACCCGTCCCACTTGTGACCACAAATATATATGCCACATGACACAAAACGGACCACACAGTGAGGGTAAACCCGTCCCACTTGTGACCACAAATATATATGCCACATGACACAAAACGGACCACACAGTGAGGGTAAACCCGTCCCACTTGTGACCACAAATATATATGCCACATGACACAAAACGGACCACACAGTGAGGGTAAACCCGTCCCACTTGTGACCACAAATATATATGCCACATGACACAAAACGGACCACACAGTGAGGGTAAACCCGTCCCACTTGTGACCACAAATATATATGCCACATGACACAAAACGGACCACACAGTGAGGGTAAACCCGTCCCACTTGTGACCACAAATATATATGCCACATGACACAAAACGGACCACACAGTGAGGGTAAACCCGTCCCACTTGTGACCACAAATATATATGCCACATGACACAAAACGGACCACACAGTGAGGGTAAACCCGTCCCACTTGTGACCACAAATATATATGCCACATGACACAAAACGGACCACACAGTGAGGGTAAACCCGTCCCACTTGTGACCACAAATATATATGCCACATGACACAAAACGGACCACACAGTGAGGGTAAACCCGTCCCACTTGTGACCACAAATATATATGCCACATGACACAAAACGGACCACACAGTGAGGGTAAACCCGTCCCACTTGTGACCACAAATATATATGCCACATGACACAAAACGGACCACACAGTGAGGGTAAACCCGTCCCACTTGTGACCACAAATATATATGCCACATGACACAAAACGGACCACACAGTGAGGGTAAACCCGTCCCACTTGTGACCACAAATATATATGCCACATGACACAAAACGGACCACACAGTGAGGGTAAACCCGTCCCACTTGTGACCACAAATATATATGCCACATGACACAAAACGGACCACACAGTGAGGGTAAACCCGTCCCACTTGTGACCACAAATATATATGCCACATGACACAAAACGGACCACACAGTGAGGGTAAACCCGTCCCACTTGTGACCACAAATATATATGCCACATGACACAAAACGGACCACACAGTGAGGGTAAACCCGTCCCACTTGTGACCACAAATATATATGCCACATGACACAAAACGGACCACACAGTGAGGGTAAACCCGTCCCACTTGTGACCACAAATATATATGCCACATGACACAAAACGGACCACACAGTGAGGGTAAACCCGTCCCACTTGTGACCACAAATATATATGCCACATGACACAAAACGGACCACACAGTGAGGGTAAACCCGTCCCACTTGTGACCACAAATATATATGCCACATGACACAAAACGGACCACACAGTGAGGGTAAACCCGTCCCACTTGTGACCACAAATATATATGCCACATGACACAAAACGGACCACACAGTGAGGGTAAACCCGTCCCACTTGTGACCACAAATATATATGCCACATGACACAAAACGGACCACACAGTGAGGGTAAACCCGTCCCACTTGTGACCACAAATATATATGCCACATGACACAAAACGGACCACACAGTGAGGGTAAACCCGTCCCACTTGTGACCACAAATATATATGCCACATGACACAAAACGGACCACACAGTGAGGGTAAACCCGTCCCACTTGTGACCACAAATATATATGCCACATGACACAAAACGGACCACACAGTGAGGGTAAACCCGTCCCACTTGTGACCACAAATATATATGCCACATGACACAAAACGGACCACACAGTGAGGGTAAACCCGTCCCACTTGTGACCACAAATATATATGCCACATGACACAAAACGGACCACACAGTGAGGGTAAACCCGTCCCACTTGTGACCACAAATATATATGCCACATGACACAAAACGGACCACACAGTGAGGGTAAACCCGTCCCACTTGTGACCACAAATATATATGCCACATGACACAAAACGGACCACACAGTGAGGGTAAACCCGTCCCACTTGTGACCACAAATATATATGCCACATGACACAAAACGGACCACACAGTGAGGGTAAACCCGTCCCACTTGTGACCACAAATATATATGCCACATGACACAAAACGGACCACACAGTGAGGGTAAACCCGTCCCACTTGTGACCACAAATATATATGCCACATGACACAAAACGGACCACACAGTGAGGGTAAACCCGTCCCACTTGTGACCACAAATATATATGCCACATGACACAAAACGGACCACACAGTGAGGGTAAACCCGTCCCACTTGTGACCACAAATATATATGCCACATGACACAAAACGGACCACACAGTGAGGGTAAACCCGTCCCACTTGTGACCACAAATATATATGCCACATGACACAAAACGGACCACACAGTGAGGGTAAACCCGTCCCACTTGTGACCACAAATATATATGCCACATGACACAAAACGGACCACACAGTGAGGGTAAACCCGTCCCACTTGTGACCACAAATATATATGCCACATGACACAAAACGGACCACACAGTGAGGGTAAACCCGTCCCACTTGTGACCACAAATATATATGCCACATGACACAAAACGGACCACACAGTGAGGGTAAACCCGTCCCACTTGTGACCACAAATATATATGCCACATGACACAAAACGGACCACACAGTGAGGGTAAACCCGTCCCACTTGTGACCACAAATATATATGCCACATGACACAAAACGGACCACACAGTGAGGGTAAACCCGTCCCACTTGTGACCACAAATATATATGCCACATGACACAAAACGGACCACACAGTGAGGGTAAACCCGTCCCACTTGTGACCACAAATATATATGCCACATGACACAAAACGGACCACACAGTGAGGGTAAACCCGTCCCACTTGTGACCACAAATATATATGCCACATGACACAAAACGGACCACACAGTGAGGGTAAACCCGTCCCACTTGTGACCACAAATATATATGCCACATGACACAAAACGGACCACACAGTGAGGGTAAACCCGTCCCACTTGTGACCACAAATATATATGCCACATGACACAAAACGGACCACACAGTGAGGGTAAACCCGTCCCACTTGTGACCACAAATATATATGCCACATGACACAAAACGGACCACACAGTGAGGGTAAACCCGTCCCACTTGTGACCACAAATATATATGCCACATGACACAAAACGGACCACACAGTGAGGGTAAACCCGTCCCACTTGTGACCACAAATATATATGCCACATGACACAAAACGGACCACACAGTGAGGGTAAACCCGTCCCACTTGTGACCACAAATATATATGCCACATGACACAAAACGGACCACACAGTGAGGGTAAACCCGTCCCACTTGTGACCACAAATATATATGCCACATGACACAAAACGGACCACACAGTGAGGGTAAACCCGTCCCACTTGTGACCACAAATATATATGCCACATGACACAAAACGGACCACACAGTGAGGGTAAACCCGTCCCACTTGTGACCACAAATATATATGCCACATGACACAAAACGGACCACACAGTGAGGGTAAACCCGTCCCACTTGTGACCACAAATATATATGCCACATGACACAAAACGGACCACACAGTGAGGGTAAACCCGTCCCACTTGTGACCACAAATATATATGCCACATGACACAAAACGGACCACACAGTGAGGGTAAACCCGTCCCACTTGTGACCACAAATATATATGCCACATGACACAAAACGGACCACACAGTGAGGGTAAACCCGTCCCACTTGTGACCACAAATATATATGCCACATGACACAAAACGGACCACACAGTGAGGGTAAACCCGTCCCACTTGTGACCACAAATATATATGCCACATGACACAAAACGGACCACACAGTGAGGGTAAACCCGTCCCACTTGTGACCACAAATATATATGCCACATGACACAAAACGGACCACACAGTGAGGGTAAACCCGTCCCACTTGTGACCACAAATATATATGCCACATGACACAAAACGGACCACACAGTGAGGGTAAACCCGTCCCACTTGTGACCACAAATATATATGCCACATGACACAAAACGGACCACACAGTGAGGGTAAACCCGTCCCACTTGTGACCACAAATATATATGCCACATGACACAAAACGGACCACACAGTGAGGGTAAACCCGTCCCACTTGTGACCACAAATATATATGCCACATGACACAAAACGGACCACACAGTGAGGGTAAACCCGTCCCACTTGTGACCACAAATATATATGCCACATGACACAAAACGGACCACACAGTGAGGGTAAACCCGTCCCACTTGTGACCACAAATATATATGCCACATGACACAAAACGGACCACACAGTGAGGGTAAACCCGTCCCACTTGTGACCACAAATATATATGCCACATGACACAAAACGGACCACACAGTGAGGGTAAACCCGTCCCACTTGTGACCACAAATATATATGCCACATGACACAAAACGGACCACACAGTGAGGGTAAACCCGTCCCACTTGTGACCACAAATATATATGCCACATGACACAAAACGGACCACACAGTGAGGGTAAACCCGTCCCACTTGTGACCACAAATATATATGCCACATGACACAAAACGGACCACACAGTGAGGGTAAACCCGTCCCACTTGTGACCACAAATATATATGCCACATGACACAAAACGGACCACACAGTGAGGGTAAACCCGTCCCACTTGTGACCACAAATATATATGCCACATGACACAAAACGGACCACACAGTGAGGGTAAACCCGTCCCACTTGTGACCACAAATATATATGCCACATGACACAAAACGGACCACACAGTGAGGGTAAACCCGTCCCACTTGTGACCACAAATATATATGCCACATGACACAAAACGGACCACACAGTGAGGGTAAACCCGTCCCACTTGTGACCACAAATATATATGCCACATGACACAAAACGGACCACACAGTGAGGGTAAACCCGTCCCACTTGTGACCACAAATATATATGCCACATGACACAAAACGGACCACACAGTGAGGGTAAACCCGTCCCACTTGTGACCACAAATATATATGCCACATGACACAAAACGGACCACACAGTGAGGGTAAACCCGTCCCACTTGTGACCACAAATATATATGCCACATGACACAAAACGGACCACACAGTGAGGGTAAACCCGTCCCACTTGTGACCACAAATATATATGCCACATGACACAAAACGGACCACACAGTGAGGGTAAACCCGTCCCACTTGTGACCACAAATATATATGCCACATGACACAAAACGGACCACACAGTGAGGGTAAACCCGTCCCACTTGTGACCACAAATATATATGCCACATGACACAAAACGGACCACACAGTGAGGGTAAACCCGTCCCACTTGTGACCACAAATATATATGCCACATGACACAAAACGGACCACACAGTGAGGGTAAACCCGTCCCACTTGTGACCACAAATATATATGCCACATGACACAAAACGGACCACACAGTGAGGGTAAACCCGTCCCACTTGTGACCACAAATATATATGCCACATGACACAAAACGGACCACACAGTGAGGGTAAACCCGTCCCACTTGTGACCACAAATATATATGCCACATGACACAAAACGGACCACACAGTGAGGGTAAACCCGTCCCACTTGTGACCACAAATATATATGCCACATGACACAAAACGGACCACACAGTGAGGGTAAACCCGTCCCACTTGTGACCACAAATATATATGCCACATGACACAAAACGGACCACACAGTGAGGGTAAACCCGTCCCACTTGTGACCACAAATATATATGCCACATGACACAAAACGGACCACACAGTGAGGGTAAACCCGTCCCACTTGTGACCACAAATATATATGCCACATGACACAAAACGGACCACACAGTGAGGGTAAACCCGTCCCACTTGTGACCACAAATATATATGCCACATGACACAAAACGGACCACACAGTGAGGGTAAACCCGTCCCACTTGTGACCACAAATATATATGCCACATGACACAAAACGGACCACACAGTGAGGGTAAACCCGTCCCACTTGTGACCACAAATATATATGCCACATGACACAAAACGGACCACACAGTGAGGGTAAACCCGTCCCACTTGTGACCACAAATATATATGCCACATGACACAAAACGGACCACACAGTGAGGGTAAACCCGTCCCACTTGTGACCACAAATATATATGCCACATGACACAAAACGGACCACACAGTGAGGGTAAACCCGTCCCACTTGTGACCACAAATATATATGCCACATGACACAAAACGGACCACACAGTGAGGGTAAACCCGTCCCACTTGTGACCACAAATATATATGCCACATGACACAAAACGGACCACACAGTGAGGGTAAACCCGTCCCACTTGTGACCACAAATATATATGCCACATGACACAAAACGGACCACACAGTGAGGGTAAACCCGTCCCACTTGTGACCACAAATATATATGCCACATGACACAAAACGGACCACACAGTGAGGGTAAACCCGTCCCACTTGTGACCACAAATATATATGCCACATGACACAAAACGGACCACACAGTGAGGGTAAACCCGTCCCACTTGTGACCACAAATATATATGCCACATGACACAAAACGGACCACACAGTGAGGGTAAACCCGTCCCACTTGTGACCACAAATATATATGCCACATGACACAAAACGGACCACACAGTGAGGGTAAACCCGTCCCACTTGTGACCACAAATATATATGCCACATGACACAAAACGGACCACACAGTGAGGGTAAACCCGTCCCACTTGTGACCACAAATATATATGCCACATGACACAAAACGGACCACACAGTGAGGGTAAACCCGTCCCACTTGTGACCACAAATATATATGCCACATGACACAAAACGGACCACACAGTGAGGGTAAACCCGTCCCACTTGTGACCACAAATATATATGCCACATGACACAAAACGGACCACACAGTGAGGGTAAACCCGTCCCACTTGTGACCACAAATATATATGCCACATGACACAAAACGGACCACACAGTGAGGGTAAACCCGTCCCACTTGTGACCACAAATATATATGCCACATGACACAAAACGGACCACACAGTGAGGGTAAACCCGTCCCACTTGTGACCACAAATATATATGCCACATGACACAAAACGGACCACACAGTGAGGGTAAACCCGTCCCACTTGTGACCACAAATATATATGCCACATGACACAAAACGGACCACACAGTGAGGGTAAACCCGTCCCACTTGTGACCACAAATATATATGCCACATGACACAAAACGGACCACACAGTGAGGGTAAACCCGTCCCACTTGTGACCACAAATATATATGCCACATGACACAAAACGGACCACACAGTGAGGGTAAACCCGTCCCACTTGTGACCACAAATATATATGCCACATGACACAAAACGGACCACACAGTGAGGGTAAACCCGTCCCACTTGTGACCACAAATATATATGCCACATGACACAAAACGGACCACACAGTGAGGGTAAACCCGTCCCACTTGTGACCACAAATATATATGCCACATGACACAAAACGGACCACACAGTGAGGGTAAACCCGTCCCACTTGTGACCACAAATATATATGCCACATGACACAAAACGGACCACACAGTGAGGGTAAACCCGTCCCACTTGTGACCACAAATATATATGCCACATGACACAAAACGGACCACACAGTGAGGGTAAACCCGTCCCACTTGTGACCACAAATATATATGCCACATGACACAAAACGGACCACACAGTGAGGGTAAACCCGTCCCACTTGTGACCACAAATATATATGCCACATGACACAAAACGGACCACACAGTGAGGGTAAACCCGTCCCACTTGTGACCACAAATATATATGCCACATGACACAAAACGGACCACACAGTGAGGGTAAACCCGTCCCACTTGTGACCACAAATATATATGCCACATGACACAAAACGGACCACACAGTGAGGGTAAACCCGTCCCACTTGTGACCACAAATATATATGCCACATGACACAAAACGGACCACACAGTGAGGGTAAACCCGTCCCACTTGTGACCACAAATATATATGCCACATGACACAAAACGGACCACACAGTGAGGGTAAACCCGTCCCACTTGTGACCACAAATATATATGCCACATGACACAAAACGGACCACACAGTGAGGGTAAACCCGTCCCACTTGTGACCACAAATATATATGCCACATGACACAAAACGGACCACACAGTGAGGGTAAACCCGTCCCACTTGTGACCACAAATATATATGCCACATGACACAAAACGGACCACACAGTGAGGGTAAACCCGTCCCACTTGTGACCACAAATATATATGCCACATGACACAAAACGGACCACACAGTGAGGGTAAACCCGTCCCACTTGTGACCACAAATATATATGCCACATGACACAAAACGGACCACACAGTGAGGGTAAACCCGTCCCACTTGTGACCACAAATATATATGCCACATGACACAAAACGGACCACACAGTGAGGGTAAACCCGTCCCACTTGTGACCACAAATATATATGCCACATGACACAAAACGGACCACACAGTGAGGGTAAACCCGTCCCACTTGTGACCACAAATATATATGCCACATGACACAAAACGGACCACACAGTGAGGGTAAACCCGTCCCACTTGTGACCACAAATATATATGCCACATGACACAAAACGGACCACACAGTGAGGGTAAACCCGTCCCACTTGTGACCACAAATATATATGCCACATGACACAAAACGGACCACACAGTGAGGGTAAACCCGTCCCACTTGTGACCACAAATATATATGCCACATGACACAAAACGGACCACACAGTGAGGGTAAACCCGTCCCACTTGTGACCACAAATATATATGCCACATGACACAAAACGGACCACACAGTGAGGGTAAACCCGTCCCACTTGTGACCACAAATATATATGCCACATGACACAAAACGGACCACACAGTGAGGGTAAACCCGTCCCACTTGTGACCACAAATATATATGCCACATGACACAAAACGGACCACACAGTGAGGGTAAACCCGTCCCACTTGTGACCACAAATATATATGCCACATGACACAAAACGGACCACACAGTGAGGGTAAACCCGTCCCACTTGTGACCACAAATATATATGCCACATGACACAAAACGGACCACACAGTGAGGGTAAACCCGTCCCACTTGTGACCACAAATATATATGCCACATGACACAAAACGGACCACACAGTGAGGGTAAACCCGTCCCACTTGTGACCACAAATATATATGCCACATGACACAAAACGGACCACACAGTGAGGGTAAACCCGTCCCACTTGTGACCACAAATATATATGCCACATGACACAAAACGGACCACACAGTGAGGGTAAACCCGTCCCACTTGTGACCACAAATATATATGCCACATGACACAAAACGGACCACACAGTGAGGGTAAACCCGTCCCACTTGTGACCACAAATATATATGCCACATGACACAAAACGGACCACACAGTGAGGGTAAACCCGTCCCACTTGTGACCACAAATATATATGCCACATGACACAAAACGGACCACACAGTGAGGGTAAACCCGTCCCACTTGTGACCACAAATATATATGCCACATGACACAAAACGGACCACACAGTGAGGGTAAACCCGTCCCACTTGTGACCACAAATATATATGCCACATGACACAAAACGGACCACACAGTGAGGGTAAACCCGTCCCACTTGTGACCACAAATATATATGCCACATGACACAAAACGGACCACACAGTGAGGGTAAACCCGTCCCACTTGTGACCACAAATATATATGCCACATGACACAAAACGGACCACACAGTGAGGGTAAACCCGTCCCACTTGTGACCACAAATATATATGCCACATGACACAAAACGGACCACACAGTGAGGGTAAACCCGTCCCACTTGTGACCACAAATATATATGCCACATGACACAAAACGGACCACACAGTGAGGGTAAACCCGTCCCACTTGTGACCACAAATATATATGCCACATGACACAAAACGGACCACACAGTGAGGGTAAACCCGTCCCACTTGTGACCACAAATATATATGCCACATGACACAAAACGGACCACACAGTGAGGGTAAACCCGTCCCACTTGTGACCACAAATATATATGCCACATGACACAAAACGGACCACACAGTGAGGGTAAACCCGTCCCACTTGTGACCACAAATATATATGCCACATGACACAAAACGGACCACACAGTGAGGGTAAACCCGTCCCACTTGTGACCACAAATATATATGCCACATGACACAAAACGGACCACACAGTGAGGGTAAACCCGTCCCACTTGTGACCACAAATATATATGCCACATGACACAAAACGGACCACACAGTGAGGGTAAACCCGTCCCACTTGTGACCACAAATATATATGCCACATGACACAAAACGGACCACACAGTGAGGGTAAACCCGTCCCACTTGTGACCACAAATATATATGCCACATGACACAAAACGGACCACACAGTGAGGGTAAACCCGTCCCACTTGTGACCACAAATATATATGCCACATGACACAAAACGGACCACACAGTGAGGGTAAACCCGTCCCACTTGTGACCACAAATATATATGCCACATGACACAAAACGGACCACACAGTGAGGGTAAACCCGTCCCACTTGTGACCACAAATATATATGCCACATGACACAAAACGGACCACACAGTGAGGGTAAACCCGTCCCACTTGTGACCACAAATATATATGCCACATGACACAAAACGGACCACACAGTGAGGGTAAACCCGTCCCACTTGTGACCACAAATATATATGCCACATGACACAAAACGGACCACACAGTGAGGGTAAACCCGTCCCACTTGTGACCACAAATATATATGCCACATGACACAAAACGGACCACACAGTGAGGGTAAACCCGTCCCACTTGTGACCACAAATATATATGCCACATGACACAAAACGGACCACACAGTGAGGGTAAACCCGTCCCACTTGTGACCACAAATATATATGCCACATGACACAAAACGGACCACACAGTGAGGGTAAACCCGTCCCACTTGTGACCACAAATATATATGCCACATGACACAAAACGGACCACACAGTGAGGGTAAACCCGTCCCACTTGTGACCACAAATATATATGCCACATGACACAAAACGGACCACACAGTGAGGGTAAACCCGTCCCACTTGTGACCACAAATATATATGCCACATGACACAAAACGGACCACACAGTGAGGGTAAACCCGTCCCACTTGTGACCACAAATATATATGCCACATGACACAAAACGGACCACACAGTGAGGGTAAACCCGTCCCACTTGTGACCACAAATATATATGCCACATGACACAAAACGGACCACACAGTGAGGGTAAACCCGTCCCACTTGTGACCACAAATATATATGCCACATGACACAAAACGGACCACACAGTGAGGGTAAACCCGTCCCACTTGTGACCACAAATATATATGCCACATGACACAAAACGGACCACACAGTGAGGGTAAACCCGTCCCACTTGTGACCACAAATATATATGCCACATGACACAAAACGGACCACACAGTGAGGGTAAACCCGTCCCACTTGTGACCACAAATATATATGCCACATGACACAAAACGGACCACACAGTGAGGGTAAACCCGTCCCACTTGTGACCACAAATATATATGCCACATGACACAAAACGGACCACACAGTGAGGGTAAACCCGTCCCACTTGTGACCACAAATATATATGCCACATGACACAAAACGGACCACACAGTGAGGGTAAACCCGTCCCACTTGTGACCACAAATATATATGCCACATGACACAAAACGGACCACACAGTGAGGGTAAACCCGTCCCACTTGTGACCACAAATATATATGCCACATGACACAAAACGGACCACACAGTGAGGGTAAACCCGTCCCACTTGTGACCACAAATATATATGCCACATGACACAAAACGGACCACACAGTGAGGGTAAACCCGTCCCACTTGTGACCACAAATATATATGCCACATGACACAAAACGGACCACACAGTGAGGGTAAACCCGTCCCACTTGTGACCACAAATATATATGCCACATGACACAAAACGGACCACACAGTGAGGGTAAACCCGTCCCACTTGTGACCACAAATATATATGCCACATGACACAAAACGGACCACACAGTGAGGGTAAACCCGTCCCACTTGTGACCACAAATATATATGCCACATGACACAAAACGGACCACACAGTGAGGGTAAACCCGTCCCACTTGTGACCACAAATATATATGCCACATGACACAAAACGGACCACACAGTGAGGGTAAACCCGTCCCACTTGTGACCACAAATATATATGCCACATGACACAAAACGGACCACACAGTGAGGGTAAACCCGTCCCACTTGTGACCACAAATATATATGCCACATGACACAAAACGGACCACACAGTGAGGGTAAACCCGTCCCACTTGTGACCACAAATATATATGCCACATGACACAAAACGGACCACACAGTGAGGGTAAACCCGTCCCACTTGTGACCACAAATATATATGCCACATGACACAAAACGGACCACACAGTGAGGGTAAACCCGTCCCACTTGTGACCACAAATATATATGCCACATGACACAAAACGGACCACACAGTGAGGGTAAACCCGTCCCACTTGTGACCACAAATATATATGCCACATGACACAAAACGGACCACACAGTGAGGGTAAACCCGTCCCACTTGTGACCACAAATATATATGCCACATGACACAAAACGGACCACACAGTGAGGGTAAACCCGTCCCACTTGTGACCACAAATATATATGCCACATGACACAAAACGGACCACACAGTGAGGGTAAACCCGTCCCACTTGTGACCACAAATATATATGCCACATGACACAAAACGGACCACACAGTGAGGGTAAACCCGTCCCACTTGTGACCACAAATATATATGCCACATGACACAAAACGGACCACACAGTGAGGGTAAACCCGTCCCACTTGTGACCACAAATATATATGCCACATGACACAAAACGGACCACACAGTGAGGGTAAACCCGTCCCACTTGTGACCACAAATATATATGCCACATGACACAAAACGGACCACACAGTGAGGGTAAACCCGTCCCACTTGTGACCACAAATATATATGCCACATGACACAAAACGGACCACACAGTGAGGGTAAACCCGTCCCACTTGTGACCACAAATATATATGCCACATGACACAAAACGGACCACACAGTGAGGGTAAACCCGTCCCACTTGTGACCACAAATATATATGCCACATGACACAAAACGGACCACACAGTGAGGGTAAACCCGTCCCACTTGTGACCACAAATATATATGCCACATGACACAAAACGGACCACACAGTGAGGGTAAACCCGTCCCACTTGTGACCACAAATATATATGCCACATGACACAAAACGGACCACACAGTGAGGGTAAACCCGTCCCACTTGTGACCACAAATATATATGCCACATGACACAAAACGGACCACACAGTGAGGGTAAACCCGTCCCACTTGTGACCACAAATATATATGCCACATGACACAAAACGGACCACACAGTGAGGGTAAACCCGTCCCACTTGTGACCACAAATATATATGCCACATGACACAAAACGGACCACACAGTGAGGGTAAACCCGTCCCACTTGTGACCACAAATATATATGCCACATGACACAAAACGGACCACACAGTGAGGGTAAACCCGTCCCACTTGTGACCACAAATATATATGCCACATGACACAAAACGGACCACACAGTGAGGGTAAACCCGTCCCACTTGTGACCACAAATATATATGCCACATGACACAAAACGGACCACACAGTGAGGGTAAACCCGTCCCACTTGTGACCACAAATATATATGCCACATGACACAAAACGGACCACACAGTGAGGGTAAACCCGTCCCACTTGTGACCACAAATATATATGCCACATGACACAAAACGGACCACACAGTGAGGGTAAACCCGTCCCACTTGTGACCACAAATATATATGCCACATGACACAAAACGGACCACACAGTGAGGGTAAACCCGTCCCACTTGTGACCACAAATATATATGCCACATGACACAAAACGGACCACACAGTGAGGGTAAACCCGTCCCACTTGTGACCACAAATATATATGCCACATGACACAAAACGGACCACACAGTGAGGGTAAACCCGTCCCACTTGTGACCACAAATATATATGCCACATGACACAAAACGGACCACACAGTGAGGGTAAACCCGTCCCACTTGTGACCACAAATATATATGCCACATGACACAAAACGGACCACACAGTGAGGGTAAACCCGTCCCACTTGTGACCACAAATATATATGCCACATGACACAAAACGGACCACACAGTGAGGGTAAACCCGTCCCACTTGTGACCACAAATATATATGCCACATGACACAAAACGGACCACACAGTGAGGGTAAACCCGTCCCACTTGTGACCACAAATATATATGCCACATGACACAAAACGGACCACACAGTGAGGGTAAACCCGTCCCACTTGTGACCACAAATATATATGCCACATGACACAAAACGGACCACACAGTGAGGGTAAACCCGTCCCACTTGTGACCACAAATATATATGCCACATGACACAAAACGGACCACACAGTGAGGGTAAACCCGTCCCACTTGTGACCACAAATATATATGCCACATGACACAAAACGGACCACACAGTGAGGGTAAACCCGTCCCACTTGTGACCACAAATATATATGCCACATGACACAAAACGGACCACACAGTGAGGGTAAACCCGTCCCACTTGTGACCACAAATATATATGCCACATGACACAAAACGGACCACACAGTGAGGGTAAACCCGTCCCACTTGTGACCACAAATATATATGCCACATGACACAAAACGGACCACACAGTGAGGGTAAACCCGTCCCACTTGTGACCACAAATATATATGCCACATGACACAAAACGGACCACACAGTGAGGGTAAACCCGTCCCACTTGTGACCACAAATATATATGCCACATGACACAAAACGGACCACACAGTGAGGGTAAACCCGTCCCACTTGTGACCACAAATATATATGCCACATGACACAAAACGGACCACACAGTGAGGGTAAACCCGTCCCACTTGTGACCACAAATATATATGCCACNTAACTTTTAGTTTTGGTTCTAAGTGTTTCAGGTTTTTCTTTTTTTTCTTTTGTTTTTCTAACTTTTAGTTTTGGTTCTAAGTGTTTCAGGTTTTTCAAAAAAAAACGTGAAGGGTGTCGGTCGACACCATGAACAGTGTCGGTCGACACCATGAACAGTGTCGATCGACACTGTCGACGAGACAGACCTAAATCGAGCACTTTGCTTGAGTGTTGAGTAGCAACGAACGGGTGTCTACCCATGTCACTCTAGTATCGACCAAACGTGGGTGTTGATCGACACCCTGACTAGTGTCGGTCGACACCACGTCACAGGTAAGTTTTCTTGACCCTTTTTTAGTTTTTATTTTTGTTTCTTTCCGATCTTTAGCCTTGATCACATGGAGGAAAGTGTTTGTTAAGTCTGGGGGAGGAAAGTACTAATGTATTTGTCTTTGTTTGGAGTCATTTTCGTGAGTCAGTCCAAGTTATTTTATTGAGTCAAAATTTTGTTGAAATTATGAGCTTTTCTAGGAACAAATGAGAAAACATCGACACTTGAAGGAACATTGTCACAGCAGTTGATTGCAGATTTTACTAGGTAGAACACTGTGAGTGGATCAATGTAACATAGAAAGTTCATATTTCTGGAGAGTTCGAAAAATCCATTGTTGGGTTCGTACCAAATGAACTTTAACTTCTCATCTTGGGGCTTGGCTCCTCTTTCATCACTGTTAAGATAAGTTTGTCATGATCTCTCTTTGATCTTCCCTAAAAGAAAAATAATAATAATAAAGTTTTAAGTTTAAGAACGGCAGGCTGAGTTCCATGAAAAGGACTAGGAAGGTGAGCCTACACTCATGAAAGCGTCTCCTCCCAAGGAACTCGAAAGTTAATGGCACCGTTCTTGAGCTATAAAAATTAAAATAAAAATAAAGTCTATAGAAAAAATAAAATGATACCTTAGAAAAGTAGGGAGATACGTAGTTTTTACCAGTTTTCAACCATGATAGCCGTTGTTTTATAGAGTCTATATGAGTCTTTACAAGTTATTGCAAGAGTTAGGCGACTTTGGAGCATTGTGAAGCTTTTAGAGCCAATCCGAACGAAGAGGAAACGAAGGACAGATGAACCAGGAAGATTGCTCACGTTTTGCCACTGGTGTCGATCGACACTCCCTGCGAATCTGCCTAAAATTTCCAGAAATTGCATTTTGACCCCTAAAGTTTCCAGAAGTTGCAGATTAGCCCAATTCGTGTTTTAGACTATACATTTAGGTTTTAAAGCCATTTTTAGGCATTCAGTTTTTATTCTATTGAGATTTAGAGAGAGATTTGTTCCAGAGCTTCTGTGGAGACAATTTTGAGACTCTATTGTTTGAGAGAAGAATTTGAACCCCCTTTATAGCTTTTACTTATTTCTCTTAAGCAATCTCTTCTTTTCATGATGTATGTTTCAATCACCATGTCTGAGTAGTTTGCTATTTAGGTTTAGGGTTATTTAAAAGTTGATGAAGAATTGTAGATTAGAGAGATTGTTAGGGATAATCACATAGTTCTTCATCTAGATCGTGCTAAACACTATTTCTGGTTTGATCACCTAGAATTCAGAAAAGTTGATTAATAGATGCGAAAGTATTATTGATTGCTTGAACTATTTTAGATGAGCAAAATACCTATTTGCAAAGGAATTTGGCTTAGGGATTTTTTGAACACTTTAAGGGCATCATTAACGCACAGCCGGCTCTTCTCCATTTTTTTATTGTTAATTTTTTTTTTTTAAGATTTTCAAAAAAAAAAACGTGAACCAATAATGTTGCGACACGTGGGAAGAGTCGATTCTTTAGTCTCTTCGGGAAGATGCGACTCTCTCCTCTCTCTCTGCCACATATTTGTTTGTTTTTTTCATTTTTTAAAAAATGTTAGAACCTTTTACAGTCTCTGCAATAAAGGTGCTCTATAATGTTTGTCCAAATTGTTAGAATTTGCAAAGGAATTTGGAATTCTAGGGTTTAGACATAGATAATCTTTGCAGCGGAAGTTTCTTGATTTTACTGTTGTGTTTCGAGTTCGAGAATAGTTCTTCATAAAATCCTACCGTTTTTTTAATCTACAATTCGGATTAACTGAGAATTTCCCAACCCCTAACGTTTGTCTCATTGATTTAAAATCCCTTTTCAACAAGTTTCCAACTGGTCCTCTTAATATTTTCGTTTTACACTTTATTACTTATTTAACTTGATTCGATTCTGAGAATTCCCTGTGCAACATTAAGTCTTTAGGGATTCAATAACCATTTATACAATAACTGCAATTTTGTGCACTTGGAGAGATATTTTTAGCATAAAATTACACCTATCAACCACCCACATCATTTACCTCCTCCATTAGGGTATTTTTTGCAAACCAACCGACTATTCCAACAACTAGTTTGTTGTTGTTCTCTGCTATCTTATCAGTGACTACTTTTGCCGATTATTCGCTCCAAATCTGTGATAAAGTTTTGCAGCTTGGTGTCTAGCATATTATCCCTGCAGTGTCGTCCTCATTGCCGTTGTTGTCTTGTGGCTTCTGAGACCGTCTTCTGTTCCGTGATGTTTTAGAATTTCCATCTCTTTTCTTTTTGACTTGACCAACGAGCTCAGCCGGTTTGCACCCTCCCACGAACATTTCACTTTTAAATTTGAACCCTTCTTTCACTAACCTTAGCATCAACCTTGACATCTTCCTCGTCTTCAGTCCAACCTAGGTCTTCAGATTCAGAATCAAATTCCAAACCAGAACATATGATTGGCTTGACCTTGACCTTACAATGAAAAAAGAGTTACGGTCAGTAAACACCACGAATCTATCCATATTCAATAGAAATGAGAGCAGATATGAAGTTAACAATAGCAGGCGGTAAATAAATCAATCGAATGTTTAGATGGTAACGGTGATGTGATTAGCAAAACATGCATGGTAAAAATAATATGAATAGCAATGCATGCATAGTTATACCAGTACTTAAGTTACCCTTCACCGGAACGCCTGATTATCATGTATCGATAAAGTAGTTATCCAAATATTGTTGCAGTATTTATGTAGTATATATAGTATGTACTGCATCCTATCCGCTAACG
Source organism: Alliaria petiolata (assembly GCA_020283515.1). Classification (NCBI taxonomy): domain Eukaryota; kingdom Viridiplantae; phylum Streptophyta; class Magnoliopsida; order Brassicales; family Brassicaceae; genus Alliaria; species Alliaria petiolata. The sequence goes on from JAHZTW010000001.1 coordinate 80,958,349, forward strand.
TATTTAGAGGTATTTGCTATATTTACTACATGAATAAAAAATAACTATACTGCCAACTTGAACACTGTAATGTGATTAGCTATACGTGCGTATTAAATATAATACAATTAGCAATGCAAAAGGAATGAAGATAACAACAAGGATAAACAATAATGATACTGTCAACTTAAACACTTTAATGTGATTAGCTATACGTGCGTAGTAAAGATAATATGATTACCAATAATGCATTGTTATCCGACATCAAGTTACCCTTCACTAGGCTAAAATTTTATCAAGTAAGTGATACTATAGTTATCGAAATTGTTCTTGCAGTCAGACGAATAAATTATATGACTCCCACTACATGCACAACTTAGTTGAATGCAACTGGAATTACTATAACCATATTGTCAACTGAAACATGGCTCGAAAATGTTAGGTTCATCAGGAAAGTCCGTACCTCACAGTCTTCATCAAGTCCCCTTGCGTGATTCAGTTTCAATTGAACTCACATCTTGTCCTCTAACATTGAATCTGTAACACCCGACTCTTACTTCTTCGAGAAAGCGTGCTACTTTAATAACTTAAAGCACAAGTAATCATTTCCGAGTCCGAATAACAACTTTTATTAAAACACGTTTAAATTGTTCCAACATAAAACCGTCTTTAGATAATAACACACAAAACCAACAAAAACCATTTTTTTGTTTAATAGTAAATAATTGAAATATTATTTAAAAACACCCTTGCTCCCGAAAACAAGCACCACTCCGATACAACTCCTCCGACTACTCCACGCGCTCACCTGAAAGAGAAAATGGTGAGTATTTTGGATTACCCAGTGAGTGTGAGCCTTAGAGCCCACTCAAACCATATAACACATTTATAATTACGGACATACGCAAGTCCCGAGTTAAAACACACAAGCAAACATCACGTCCTACCGACACACCATTACAACAAGGATCAAGTCCTAAAATACTAAGGTGTCCCTGCAGGCTCCAGGAGTCCACCCGTCGGCACATGCAGCACCCGGCTCGTCAGCCAACCCTGAACTATGACCGCCCACGCAAGGCCCGTCCTCATAGCTCAACACACAAAACGGACCACAGTGAGGGTAAACCCGTCCCACCGTGACCGCTACCGCAGATATATCCGCCTCATGACCACACAATGAGGGTAAACCCGTCCCACTTGTGACCACAAATATATATGCCACATGACACAAAACGGACCACACAGTGAGGGTAAACCCGTCCCACTTGTGACCACAAATATATATGCCACATGACACAAAACGGACCACACAGTGAGGGTAAACCCGTCCCACTTGTGACCACAAATATATATGCCACATGACACAAAACGGACCACACAGTGAGGGTAAACCCGTCCCACTTGTGACCACAAATATATATGCCACATGACACAAAACGGACCACACAGTGAGGGTAAACCCGTCCCACTTGTGACCACAAATATATATGCCACATGACACAAAACGGACCACACAGTGAGGGTAAACCCGTCCCACTTGTGACCACAAATATATATGCCACATGACACAAAACGGACCACACAGTGAGGGTAAACCCGTCCCACTTGTGACCACAAATATATATGCCACATGACACAAAACGGACCACACAGTGAGGGTAAACCCGTCCCACTTGTGACCACAAATATATATGCCACATGACACAAAACGGACCACACAGTGAGGGTAAACCCGTCCCACTTGTGACCACAAATATATATGCCACATGACACAAAACGGACCACACAGTGAGGGTAAACCCGTCCCACTTGTGACCACAAATATATATGCCACATGACACAAAACGGACCACACAGTGAGGGTAAACCCGTCCCACTTGTGACCACAAATATATATGCCACATGACACAAAACGGACCACACAGTGAGGGTAAACCCGTCCCACTTGTGACCACAAATATATATGCCACATGACACAAAACGGACCACACAGTGAGGGTAAACCCGTCCCACTTGTGACCACAAATATATATGCCACATGACACAAAACGGACCACACAGTGAGGGTAAACCCGTCCCACTTGTGACCACAAATATATATGCCACATGACACAAAACGGACCACACAGTGAGGGTAAACCCGTCCCACTTGTGACCACAAATATATATGCCACATGACACAAAACGGACCACACAGTGAGGGTAAACCCGTCCCACTTGTGACCACAAATATATATGCCACATGACACAAAACGGACCACACAGTGAGGGTAAACCCGTCCCACTTGTGACCACAAATATATATGCCACATGACACAAAACGGACCACACAGTGAGGGTAAACCCGTCCCACTTGTGACCACAAATATATATGCCACATGACACAAAACGGACCACACAGTGAGGGTAAACCCGTCCCACTTGTGACCACAAATATATATGCCACATGACACAAAACGGACCACACAGTGAGGGTAAACCCGTCCCACTTGTGACCACAAATATATATGCCACATGACACAAAACGGACCACACAGTGAGGGTAAACCCGTCCCACTTGTGACCACAAATATATATGCCACATGACACAAAACGGACCACACAGTGAGGGTAAACCCGTCCCACTTGTGACCACAAATATATATGCCACATGACACAAAACGGACCACACAGTGAGGGTAAACCCGTCCCACTTGTGACCACAAATATATATGCCACATGACACAAAACGGACCACACAGTGAGGGTAAACCCGTCCCACTTGTGACCACAAATATATATGCCACATGACACAAAACGGACCACACAGTGAGGGTAAACCCGTCCCACTTGTGACCACAAATATATATGCCACATGACACAAAACGGACCACACAGTGAGGGTAAACCCGTCCCACTTGTGACCACAAATATATATGCCACATGACACAAAACGGACCACACAGTGAGGGTAAACCCGTCCCACTTGTGACCACAAATATATATGCCACATGACACAAAACGGACCACACAGTGAGGGTAAACCCGTCCCACTTGTGACCACAAATATATATGCCACATGACACAAAACGGACCACACAGTGAGGGTAAACCCGTCCCACTTGTGACCACAAATATATATGCCACATGACACAAAACGGACCACACAGTGAGGGTAAACCCGTCCCACTTGTGACCACAAATATATATGCCACATGACACAAAACGGACCACACAGTGAGGGTAAACCCGTCCCACTTGTGACCACAAATATATATGCCACATGACACAAAACGGACCACACAGTGAGGGTAAACCCGTCCCACTTGTGACCACAAATATATATGCCACATGACACAAAACGGACCACACAGTGAGGGTAAACCCGTCCCACTTGTGACCACAAATATATATGCCACATGACACAAAACGGACCACACAGTGAGGGTAAACCCGTCCCACTTGTGACCACAAATATATATGCCACATGACACAAAACGGACCACACAGTGAGGGTAAACCCGTCCCACTTGTGACCACAAATATATATGCCACATGACACAAAACGGACCACACAGTGAGGGTAAACCCGTCCCACTTGTGACCACAAATATATATGCCACATGACACAAAACGGACCACACAGTGAGGGTAAACCCGTCCCACTTGTGACCACAAATATATATGCCACATGACACAAAACGGACCACACAGTGAGGGTAAACCCGTCCCACTTGTGACCACAAATATATATGCCACATGACACAAAACGGACCACACAGTGAGGGTAAACCCGTCCCACTTGTGACCACAAATATATATGCCACATGACACAAAACGGACCACACAGTGAGGGTAAACCCGTCCCACTTGTGACCACAAATATATATGCCACATGACACAAAACGGACCACACAGTGAGGGTAAACCCGTCCCACTTGTGACCACAAATATATATGCCACATGACACAAAACGGACCACACAGTGAGGGTAAACCCGTCCCACTTGTGACCACAAATATATATGCCACATGACACAAAACGGACCACACAGTGAGGGTAAACCCGTCCCACTTGTGACCACAAATATATATGCCACATGACACAAAACGGACCACACAGTGAGGGTAAACCCGTCCCACTTGTGACCACAAATATATATGCCACATGACACAAAACGGACCACACAGTGAGGGTAAACCCGTCCCACTTGTGACCACAAATATATATGCCACATGACACAAAACGGACCACACAGTGAGGGTAAACCCGTCCCACTTGTGACCACAAATATATATGCCACATGACACAAAACGGACCACACAGTGAGGGTAAACCCGTCCCACTTGTGACCACAAATATATATGCCACATGACACAAAACGGACCACACAGTGAGGGTAAACCCGTCCCACTTGTGACCACAAATATATATGCCACATGACACAAAACGGACCACACAGTGAGGGTAAACCCGTCCCACTTGTGACCACAAATATATATGCCACATGACACAAAACGGACCACACAGTGAGGGTAAACCCGTCCCACTTGTGACCACAAATATATATGCCACATGACACAAAACGGACCACACAGTGAGGGTAAACCCGTCCCACTTGTGACCACAAATATATATGCCACATGACACAAAACGGACCACACAGTGAGGGTAAACCCGTCCCACTTGTGACCACAAATATATATGCCACATGACACAAAACGGACCACACAGTGAGGGTAAACCCGTCCCACTTGTGACCACAAATATATATGCCACATGACACAAAACGGACCACACAGTGAGGGTAAACCCGTCCCACTTGTGACCACAAATATATATGCCACATGACACAAAACGGACCACACAGTGAGGGTAAACCCGTCCCACTTGTGACCACAAATATATATGCCACATGACACAAAACGGACCACACAGTGAGGGTAAACCCGTCCCACTTGTGACCACAAATATATATGCCACATGACACAAAACGGACCACACAGTGAGGGTAAACCCGTCCCACTTGTGACCACAAATATATATGCCACATGACACAAAACGGACCACACAGTGAGGGTAAACCCGTCCCACTTGTGACCACAAATATATATGCCACATGACACAAAACGGACCACACAGTGAGGGTAAACCCGTCCCACTTGTGACCACAAATATATATGCCACATGACACAAAACGGACCACACAGTGAGGGTAAACCCGTCCCACTTGTGACCACAAATATATATGCCACATGACACAAAACGGACCACACAGTGAGGGTAAACCCGTCCCACTTGTGACCACAAATATATATGCCACATGACACAAAACGGACCACACAGTGAGGGTAAACCCGTCCCACTTGTGACCACAAATATATATGCCACATGACACAAAACGGACCACACAGTGAGGGTAAACCCGTCCCACTTGTGACCACAAATATATATGCCACATGACACAAAACGGACCACACAGTGAGGGTAAACCCGTCCCACTTGTGACCACAAATATATATGCCACATGACACAAAACGGACCACACAGTGAGGGTAAACCCGTCCCACTTGTGACCACAAATATATATGCCACATGACACAAAACGGACCACACAGTGAGGGTAAACCCGTCCCACTTGTGACCACAAATATATATGCCACATGACACAAAACGGACCACACAGTGAGGGTAAACCCGTCCCACTTGTGACCACAAATATATATGCCACATGACACAAAACGGACCACACAGTGAGGGTAAACCCGTCCCACTTGTGACCACAAATATATATGCCACATGACACAAAACGGACCACACAGTGAGGGTAAACCCGTCCCACTTGTGACCACAAATATATATGCCACATGACACAAAACGGACCACACAGTGAGGGTAAACCCGTCCCACTTGTGACCACAAATATATATGCCACATGACACAAAACGGACCACACAGTGAGGGTAAACCCGTCCCACTTGTGACCACAAATATATATGCCACATGACACAAAACGGACCACACAGTGAGGGTAAACCCGTCCCACTTGTGACCACAAATATATATGCCACATGACACAAAACGGACCACACAGTGAGGGTAAACCCGTCCCACTTGTGACCACAAATATATATGCCACATGACACAAAACGGACCACACAGTGAGGGTAAACCCGTCCCACTTGTGACCACAAATATATATGCCACATGACACAAAACGGACCACACAGTGAGGGTAAACCCGTCCCACTTGTGACCACAAATATATATGCCACATGACACAAAACGGACCACACAGTGAGGGTAAACCCGTCCCACTTGTGACCACAAATATATATGCCACATGACACAAAACGGACCACACAGTGAGGGTAAACCCGTCCCACTTGTGACCACAAATATATATGCCACATGACACAAAACGGACCACACAGTGAGGGTAAACCCGTCCCACTTGTGACCACAAATATATATGCCACATGACACAAAACGGACCACACAGTGAGGGTAAACCCGTCCCACTTGTGACCACAAATATATATGCCACATGACACAAAACGGACCACACAGTGAGGGTAAACCCGTCCCACTTGTGACCACAAATATATATGCCACATGACACAAAACGGACCACACAGTGAGGGTAAACCCGTCCCACTTGTGACCACAAATATATATGCCACATGACACAAAACGGACCACACAGTGAGGGTAAACCCGTCCCACTTGTGACCACAAATATATATGCCACATGACACAAAACGGACCACACAGTGAGGGTAAACCCGTCCCACTTGTGACCACAAATATATATGCCACATGACACAAAACGGACCACACAGTGAGGGTAAACCCGTCCCACTTGTGACCACAAATATATATGCCACATGACACAAAACGGACCACACAGTGAGGGTAAACCCGTCCCACTTGTGACCACAAATATATATGCCACATGACACAAAACGGACCACACAGTGAGGGTAAACCCGTCCCACTTGTGACCACAAATATATATGCCACATGACACAAAACGGACCACACAGTGAGGGTAAACCCGTCCCACTTGTGACCACAAATATATATGCCACATGACACAAAACGGACCACACAGTGAGGGTAAACCCGTCCCACTTGTGACCACAAATATATATGCCACATGACACAAAACGGACCACACAGTGAGGGTAAACCCGTCCCACTTGTGACCACAAATATATATGCCACATGACACAAAACGGACCACACAGTGAGGGTAAACCCGTCCCACTTGTGACCACAAATATATATGCCACATGACACAAAACGGACCACACAGTGAGGGTAAACCCGTCCCACTTGTGACCACAAATATATATGCCACATGACACAAAACGGACCACACAGTGAGGGTAAACCCGTCCCACTTGTGACCACAAATATATATGCCACATGACACAAAACGGACCACACAGTGAGGGTAAACCCGTCCCACTTGTGACCACAAATATATATGCCACATGACACAAAACGGACCACACAGTGAGGGTAAACCCGTCCCACTTGTGACCACAAATATATATGCCACATGACACAAAACGGACCACACAGTGAGGGTAAACCCGTCCCACTTGTGACCACAAATATATATGCCACATGACACAAAACGGACCACACAGTGAGGGTAAACCCGTCCCACTTGTGACCACAAATATATATGCCACATGACACAAAACGGACCACACAGTGAGGGTAAACCCGTCCCACTTGTGACCACAAATATATATGCCACATGACACAAAACGGACCACACAGTGAGGGTAAACCCGTCCCACTTGTGACCACAAATATATATGCCACATGACACAAAACGGACCACACAGTGAGGGTAAACCCGTCCCACTTGTGACCACAAATATATATGCCACATGACACAAAACGGACCACACAGTGAGGGTAAACCCGTCCCACTTGTGACCACAAATATATATGCCACATGACACAAAACGGACCACACAGTGAGGGTAAACCCGTCCCACTTGTGACCACAAATATATATGCCACATGACACAAAACGGACCACACAGTGAGGGTAAACCCGTCCCACTTGTGACCACAAATATATATGCCACATGACACAAAACGGACCACACAGTGAGGGTAAACCCGTCCCACTTGTGACCACAAATATATATGCCACATGACACAAAACGGACCACACAGTGAGGGTAAACCCGTCCCACTTGTGACCACAAATATATATGCCACATGACACAAAACGGACCACACAGTGAGGGTAAACCCGTCCCACTTGTGACCACAAATATATATGCCACATGACACAAAACGGACCACACAGTGAGGGTAAACCCGTCCCACTTGTGACCACAAATATATATGCCACATGACACAAAACGGACCACACAGTGAGGGTAAACCCGTCCCACTTGTGACCACAAATATATATGCCACATGACACAAAACGGACCACACAGTGAGGGTAAACCCGTCCCACTTGTGACCACAAATATATATGCCACATGACACAAAACGGACCACACAGTGAGGGTAAACCCGTCCCACTTGTGACCACAAATATATATGCCACATGACACAAAACGGACCACACAGTGAGGGTAAACCCGTCCCACTTGTGACCACAAATATATATGCCACATGACACAAAACGGACCACACAGTGAGGGTAAACCCGTCCCACTTGTGACCACAAATATATATGCCACATGACACAAAACGGACCACACAGTGAGGGTAAACCCGTCCCACTTGTGACCACAAATATATATGCCACATGACACAAAACGGACCACACAGTGAGGGTAAACCCGTCCCACTTGTGACCACAAATATATATGCCACATGACACAAAACGGACCACACAGTGAGGGTAAACCCGTCCCACTTGTGACCACAAATATATATGCCACATGACACAAAACGGACCACACAGTGAGGGTAAACCCGTCCCACTTGTGACCACAAATATATATGCCACATGACACAAAACGGACCACACAGTGAGGGTAAACCCGTCCCACTTGTGACCACAAATATATATGCCACATGACACAAAACGGACCACACAGTGAGGGTAAACCCGTCCCACTTGTGACCACAAATATATATGCCACATGACACAAAACGGACCACACAGTGAGGGTAAACCCGTCCCACTTGTGACCACAAATATATATGCCACATGACACAAAACGGACCACACAGTGAGGGTAAACCCGTCCCACTTGTGACCACAAATATATATGCCACATGACACAAAACGGACCACACAGTGAGGGTAAACCCGTCCCACTTGTGACCACAAATATATATGCCACATGACACAAAACGGACCACACAGTGAGGGTAAACCCGTCCCACTTGTGACCACAAATATATATGCCACATGACACAAAACGGACCACACAGTGAGGGTAAACCCGTCCCACTTGTGACCACAAATATATATGCCACATGACACAAAACGGACCACACAGTGAGGGTAAACCCGTCCCACTTGTGACCACAAATATATATGCCACATGACACAAAACGGACCACACAGTGAGGGTAAACCCGTCCCACTTGTGACCACAAATATATATGCCACATGACACAAAACGGACCACACAGTGAGGGTAAACCCGTCCCACTTGTGACCACAAATATATATGCCACATGACACAAAACGGACCACACAGTGAGGGTAAACCCGTCCCACTTGTGACCACAAATATATATGCCACATGACACAAAACGGACCACACAGTGAGGGTAAACCCGTCCCACTTGTGACCACAAATATATATGCCACATGACACAAAACGGACCACACAGTGAGGGTAAACCCGTCCCACTTGTGACCACAAATATATATGCCACATGACACAAAACGGACCACACAGTGAGGGTAAACCCGTCCCACTTGTGACCACAAATATATATGCCACATGACACAAAACGGACCACACAGTGAGGGTAAACCCGTCCCACTTGTGACCACAAATATATATGCCACATGACACAAAACGGACCACACAGTGAGGGTAAACCCGTCCCACTTGTGACCACAAATATATATGCCACATGACACAAAACGGACCACACAGTGAGGGTAAACCCGTCCCACTTGTGACCACAAATATATATGCCACATGACACAAAACGGACCACACAGTGAGGGTAAACCCGTCCCACTTGTGACCACAAATATATATGCCACATGACACAAAACGGACCACACAGTGAGGGTAAACCCGTCCCACTTGTGACCACAAATATATATGCCACATGACACAAAACGGACCACACAGTGAGGGTAAACCCGTCCCACTTGTGACCACAAATATATATGCCACATGACACAAAACGGACCACACAGTGAGGGTAAACCCGTCCCACTTGTGACCACAAATATATATGCCACATGACACAAAACGGACCACACAGTGAGGGTAAACCCGTCCCACTTGTGACCACAAATATATATGCCACATGACACAAAACGGACCACACAGTGAGGGTAAACCCGTCCCACTTGTGACCACAAATATATATGCCACATGACACAAAACGGACCACACAGTGAGGGTAAACCCGTCCCACTTGTGACCACAAATATATATGCCACATGACACAAAACGGACCACACAGTGAGGGTAAACCCGTCCCACTTGTGACCACAAATATATATGCCACATGACACAAAACGGACCACACAGTGAGGGTAAACCCGTCCCACTTGTGACCACAAATATATATGCCACATGACACAAAACGGACCACACAGTGAGGGTAAACCCGTCCCACTTGTGACCACAAATATATATGCCACATGACACAAAACGGACCACACAGTGAGGGTAAACCCGTCCCACTTGTGACCACAAATATATATGCCACATGACACAAAACGGACCACACAGTGAGGGTAAACCCGTCCCACTTGTGACCACAAATATATATGCCACATGACACAAAACGGACCACACAGTGAGGGTAAACCCGTCCCACTTGTGACCACAAATATATATGCCACATGACACAAAACGGACCACACAGTGAGGGTAAACCCGTCCCACTTGTGACCACAAATATATATGCCACATGACACAAAACGGACCACACAGTGAGGGTAAACCCGTCCCACTTGTGACCACAAATATATATGCCACATGACACAAAACGGACCACACAGTGAGGGTAAACCCGTCCCACTTGTGACCACAAATATATATGCCACATGACACAAAACGGACCACACAGTGAGGGTAAACCCGTCCCACTTGTGACCACAAATATATATGCCACATGACACAAAACGGACCACACAGTGAGGGTAAACCCGTCCCACTTGTGACCACAAATATATATGCCACATGACACAAAACGGACCACACAGTGAGGGTAAACCCGTCCCACTTGTGACCACAAATATATATGCCACATGACACAAAACGGACCACACAGTGAGGGTAAACCCGTCCCACTTGTGACCACAAATATATATGCCACATGACACAAAACGGACCACACAGTGAGGGTAAACCCGTCCCACTTGTGACCACAAATATATATGCCACATGACACAAAACGGACCACACAGTGAGGGTAAACCCGTCCCACTTGTGACCACAAATATATATGCCACATGACACAAAACGGACCACACAGTGAGGGTAAACCCGTCCCACTTGTGACCACAAATATATATGCCACATGACACAAAACGGACCACACAGTGAGGGTAAACCCGTCCCACTTGTGACCACAAATATATATGCCACATGACACAAAACGGACCACACAGTGAGGGTAAACCCGTCCCACTTGTGACCACAAATATATATGCCACATGACACAAAACGGACCACACAGTGAGGGTAAACCCGTCCCACTTGTGACCACAAATATATATGCCACATGACACAAAACGGACCACACAGTGAGGGTAAACCCGTCCCACTTGTGACCACAAATATATATGCCACATGACACAAAACGGACCACACAGTGAGGGTAAACCCGTCCCACTTGTGACCACAAATATATATGCCACATGACACAAAACGGACCACACAGTGAGGGTAAACCCGTCCCACTTGTGACCACAAATATATATGCCACATGACACAAAACGGACCACACAGTGAGGGTAAACCCGTCCCACTTGTGACCACAAATATATATGCCACATGACACAAAACGGACCACACAGTGAGGGTAAACCCGTCCCACTTGTGACCACAAATATATATGCCACATGACACAAAACGGACCACACAGTGAGGGTAAACCCGTCCCACTTGTGACCACAAATATATATGCCACATGACACAAAACGGACCACACAGTGAGGGTAAACCCGTCCCACTTGTGACCACAAATATATATGCCACATGACACAAAACGGACCACACAGTGAGGGTAAACCCGTCCCACTTGTGACCACAAATATATATGCCACATGACACAAAACGGACCACACAGTGAGGGTAAACCCGTCCCACTTGTGACCACAAATATATATGCCACATGACACAAAACGGACCACACAGTGAGGGTAAACCCGTCCCACTTGTGACCACAAATATATATGCCACATGACACAAAACGGACCACACAGTGAGGGTAAACCCGTCCCACTTGTGACCACAAATATATATGCCACATGACACAAAACGGACCACACAGTGAGGGTAAACCCGTCCCACTTGTGACCACAAATATATATGCCACATGACACAAAACGGACCACACAGTGAGGGTAAACCCGTCCCACTTGTGACCACAAATATATATGCCACATGACACAAAACGGACCACACAGTGAGGGTAAACCCGTCCCACTTGTGACCACAAATATATATGCCACATGACACAAAACGGACCACACAGTGAGGGTAAACCCGTCCCACTTGTGACCACAAATATATATGCCACATGACACAAAACGGACCACACAGTGAGGGTAAACCCGTCCCACTTGTGACCACAAATATATATGCCACATGACACAAAACGGACCACACAGTGAGGGTAAACCCGTCCCACTTGTGACCACAAATATATATGCCACATGACACAAAACGGACCACACAGTGAGGGTAAACCCGTCCCACTTGTGACCACAAATATATATGCCACATGACACAAAACGGACCACACAGTGAGGGTAAACCCGTCCCACTTGTGACCACAAATATATATGCCACATGACACAAAACGGACCACACAGTGAGGGTAAACCCGTCCCACTTGTGACCACAAATATATATGCCACATGACACAAAACGGACCACACAGTGAGGGTAAACCCGTCCCACTTGTGACCACAAATATATATGCCACATGACACAAAACGGACCACACAGTGAGGGTAAACCCGTCCCACTTGTGACCACAAATATATATGCCACATGACACAAAACGGACCACACAGTGAGGGTAAACCCGTCCCACTTGTGACCACAAATATATATGCCACATGACACAAAACGGACCACACAGTGAGGGTAAACCCGTCCCACTTGTGACCACAAATATATATGCCACATGACACAAAACGGACCACACAGTGAGGGTAAACCCGTCCCACTTGTGACCACAAATATATATGCCACATGACACAAAACGGACCACACAGTGAGGGTAAACCCGTCCCACTTGTGACCACAAATATATATGCCACATGACACAAAACGGACCACACAGTGAGGGTAAACCCGTCCCACTTGTGACCACAAATATATATGCCACATGACACAAAACGGACCACACAGTGAGGGTAAACCCGTCCCACTTGTGACCACAAATATATATGCCACATGACACAAAACGGACCACACAGTGAGGGTAAACCCGTCCCACTTGTGACCACAAATATATATGCCACATGACACAAAACGGACCACACAGTGAGGGTAAACCCGTCCCACTTGTGACCACAAATATATATGCCACATGACACAAAACGGACCACACAGTGAGGGTAAACCCGTCCCACTTGTGACCACAAATATATATGCCACATGACACAAAACGGACCACACAGTGAGGGTAAACCCGTCCCACTTGTGACCACAAATATATATGCCACATGACACAAAACGGACCACACAGTGAGGGTAAACCCGTCCCACTTGTGACCACAAATATATATGCCACATGACACAAAACGGACCACACAGTGAGGGTAAACCCGTCCCACTTGTGACCACAAATATATATGCCACATGACACAAAACGGACCACACAGTGAGGGTAAACCCGTCCCACTTGTGACCACAAATATATATGCCACATGACACAAAACGGACCACACAGTGAGGGTAAACCCGTCCCACTTGTGACCACAAATATATATGCCACATGACACAAAACGGACCACACAGTGAGGGTAAACCCGTCCCACTTGTGACCACAAATATATATGCCACATGACACAAAACGGACCACACAGTGAGGGTAAACCCGTCCCACTTGTGACCACAAATATATATGCCACATGACACAAAACGGACCACACAGTGAGGGTAAACCCGTCCCACTTGTGACCACAAATATATATGCCACATGACACAAAACGGACCACACAGTGAGGGTAAACCCGTCCCACTTGTGACCACAAATATATATGCCACATGACACAAAACGGACCACACAGTGAGGGTAAACCCGTCCCACTTGTGACCACAAATATATATGCCACATGACACAAAACGGACCACACAGTGAGGGTAAACCCGTCCCACTTGTGACCACAAATATATATGCCACATGACACAAAACGGACCACACAGTGAGGGTAAACCCGTCCCACTTGTGACCACAAATATATATGCCACATGACACAAAACGGACCACACAGTGAGGGTAAACCCGTCCCACTTGTGACCACAAATATATATGCCACATGACACAAAACGGACCACACAGTGAGGGTAAACCCGTCCCACTTGTGACCACAAATATATATGCCACATGACACAAAACGGACCACACAGTGAGGGTAAACCCGTCCCACTTGTGACCACAAATATATATGCCACATGACACAAAACGGACCACACAGTGAGGGTAAACCCGTCCCACTTGTGACCACAAATATATATGCCACATGACACAAAACGGACCACACAGTGAGGGTAAACCCGTCCCACTTGTGACCACAAATATATATGCCACATGACACAAAACGGACCACACAGTGAGGGTAAACCCGTCCCACTTGTGACCACAAATATATATGCCACATGACACAAAACGGACCACACAGTGAGGGTAAACCCGTCCCACTTGTGACCACAAATATATATGCCACATGACACAAAACGGACCACACAGTGAGGGTAAACCCGTCCCACTTGTGACCACAAATATATATGCCACATGACACAAAACGGACCACACAGTGAGGGTAAACCCGTCCCACTTGTGACCACAAATATATATGCCACATGACACAAAACGGACCACACAGTGAGGGTAAACCCGTCCCACTTGTGACCACAAATATATATGCCACATGACACAAAACGGACCACACAGTGAGGGTAAACCCGTCCCACTTGTGACCACAAATATATATGCCACATGACACAAAACGGACCACACAGTGAGGGTAAACCCGTCCCACTTGTGACCACAAATATATATGCCACATGACACAAAACGGACCACACAGTGAGGGTAAACCCGTCCCACTTGTGACCACAAATATATATGCCACATGACACAAAACGGACCACACAGTGAGGGTAAACCCGTCCCACTTGTGACCACAAATATATATGCCACATGACACAAAACGGACCACACAGTGAGGGTAAACCCGTCCCACTTGTGACCACAAATATATATGCCACATGACACAAAACG
Source organism: Alliaria petiolata (assembly GCA_020283515.1). Classification (NCBI taxonomy): domain Eukaryota; kingdom Viridiplantae; phylum Streptophyta; class Magnoliopsida; order Brassicales; family Brassicaceae; genus Alliaria; species Alliaria petiolata. The sequence goes on from JAHZTW010000001.1 coordinate 80,974,183, forward strand.
GACCACACAGTGAGGGTAAACCCGTCCCACTTGTGACCACAAATATATATGCCACATGACACAAAACGGACCACACAGTGAGGGTAAACCCGTCCCACTTGTGACCACAAATATATATGCCACATGACACAAAACGGACCACACAGTGAGGGTAAACCCGTCCCACTTGTGACCACAAATATATATGCCACATGACACAAAACGGACCACACAGTGAGGGTAAACCCGTCCCACTTGTGACCACAAATATATATGCCACATGACACAAAACGGACCACACAGTGAGGGTAAACCCGTCCCACTTGTGACCACAAATATATATGCCACATGACACAAAACGGACCACACAGTGAGGGTAAACCCGTCCCACTTGTGACCACAAATATATATGCCACATGACACAAAACGGACCACACAGTGAGGGTAAACCCGTCCCACTTGTGACCACAAATATATATGCCACATGACACAAAACGGACCACACAGTGAGGGTAAACCCGTCCCACTTGTGACCACAAATATATATGCCACATGACACAAAACGGACCACACAGTGAGGGTAAACCCGTCCCACTTGTGACCACAAATATATATGCCACATGACACAAAACGGACCACACAGTGAGGGTAAACCCGTCCCACTTGTGACCACAAATATATATGCCACATGACACAAAACGGACCACACAGTGAGGGTAAACCCGTCCCACTTGTGACCACAAATATATATGCCACATGACACAAAACGGACCACACAGTGAGGGTAAACCCGTCCCACTTGTGACCACAAATATATATGCCACATGACACAAAACGGACCACACAGTGAGGGTAAACCCGTCCCACTTGTGACCACAAATATATATGCCACATGACACAAAACGGACCACACAGTGAGGGTAAACCCGTCCCACTTGTGACCACAAATATATATGCCACATGACACAAAACGGACCACACAGTGAGGGTAAACCCGTCCCACTTGTGACCACAAATATATATGCCACATGACACAAAACGGACCACACAGTGAGGGTAAACCCGTCCCACTTGTGACCACAAATATATATGCCACATGACACAAAACGGACCACACAGTGAGGGTAAACCCGTCCCACTTGTGACCACAAATATATATGCCACATGACACAAAACGGACCACACAGTGAGGGTAAACCCGTCCCACTTGTGACCACAAATATATATGCCACATGACACAAAACGGACCACACAGTGAGGGTAAACCCGTCCCACTTGTGACCACAAATATATATGCCACATGACACAAAACGGACCACACAGTGAGGGTAAACCCGTCCCACTTGTGACCACAAATATATATGCCACATGACACAAAACGGACCACACAGTGAGGGTAAACCCGTCCCACTTGTGACCACAAATATATATGCCACATGACACAAAACGGACCACACAGTGAGGGTAAACCCGTCCCACTTGTGACCACAAATATATATGCCACATGACACAAAACGGACCACACAGTGAGGGTAAACCCGTCCCACTTGTGACCACAAATATATATGCCACATGACACAAAACGGACCACACAGTGAGGGTAAACCCGTCCCACTTGTGACCACAAATATATATGCCACATGACACAAAACGGACCACACAGTGAGGGTAAACCCGTCCCACTTGTGACCACAAATATATATGCCACATGACACAAAACGGACCACACAGTGAGGGTAAACCCGTCCCACTTGTGACCACAAATATATATGCCACATGACACAAAACGGACCACACAGTGAGGGTAAACCCGTCCCACTTGTGACCACAAATATATATGCCACATGACACAAAACGGACCACACAGTGAGGGTAAACCCGTCCCACTTGTGACCACAAATATATATGCCACATGACACAAAACGGACCACACAGTGAGGGTAAACCCGTCCCACTTGTGACCACAAATATATATGCCACATGACACAAAACGGACCACACAGTGAGGGTAAACCCGTCCCACTTGTGACCACAAATATATATGCCACATGACACAAAACGGACCACACAGTGAGGGTAAACCCGTCCCACTTGTGACCACAAATATATATGCCACATGACACAAAACGGACCACACAGTGAGGGTAAACCCGTCCCACTTGTGACCACAAATATATATGCCACATGACACAAAACGGACCACACAGTGAGGGTAAACCCGTCCCACTTGTGACCACAAATATATATGCCACATGACACAAAACGGACCACACAGTGAGGGTAAACCCGTCCCACTTGTGACCACAAATATATATGCCACATGACACAAAACGGACCACACAGTGAGGGTAAACCCGTCCCACTTGTGACCACAAATATATATGCCACATGACACAAAACGGACCACACAGTGAGGGTAAACCCGTCCCACTTGTGACCACAAATATATATGCCACATGACACAAAACGGACCACACAGTGAGGGTAAACCCGTCCCACTTGTGACCACAAATATATATGCCACATGACACAAAACGGACCACACAGTGAGGGTAAACCCGTCCCACTTGTGACCACAAATATATATGCCACATGACACAAAACGGACCACACAGTGAGGGTAAACCCGTCCCACTTGTGACCACAAATATATATGCCACATGACACAAAACGGACCACACAGTGAGGGTAAACCCGTCCCACTTGTGACCACAAATATATATGCCACATGACACAAAACGGACCACACAGTGAGGGTAAACCCGTCCCACTTGTGACCACAAATATATATGCCACATGACACAAAACGGACCACACAGTGAGGGTAAACCCGTCCCACTTGTGACCACAAATATATATGCCACATGACACAAAACGGACCACACAGTGAGGGTAAACCCGTCCCACTTGTGACCACAAATATATATGCCACATGACACAAAACGGACCACACAGTGAGGGTAAACCCGTCCCACTTGTGACCACAAATATATATGCCACATGACACAAAACGGACCACACAGTGAGGGTAAACCCGTCCCACTTGTGACCACAAATATATATGCCACATGACACAAAACGGACCACACAGTGAGGGTAAACCCGTCCCACTTGTGACCACAAATATATATGCCACATGACACAAAACGGACCACACAGTGAGGGTAAACCCGTCCCACTTGTGACCACAAATATATATGCCACATGACACAAAACGGACCACACAGTGAGGGTAAACCCGTCCCACTTGTGACCACAAATATATATGCCACATGACACAAAACGGACCACACAGTGAGGGTAAACCCGTCCCACTTGTGACCACAAATATATATGCCACATGACACAAAACGGACCACACAGTGAGGGTAAACCCGTCCCACTTGTGACCACAAATATATATGCCACATGACACAAAACGGACCACACAGTGAGGGTAAACCCGTCCCACTTGTGACCACAAATATATATGCCACATGACACAAAACGGACCACACAGTGAGGGTAAACCCGTCCCACTTGTGACCACAAATATATATGCCACATGACACAAAACGGACCACACAGTGAGGGTAAACCCGTCCCACTTGTGACCACAAATATATATGCCACATGACACAAAACGGACCACACAGTGAGGGTAAACCCGTCCCACTTGTGACCACAAATATATATGCCACATGACACAAAACGGACCACACAGTGAGGGTAAACCCGTCCCACTTGTGACCACAAATATATATGCCACATGACACAAAACGGACCACACAGTGAGGGTAAACCCGTCCCACTTGTGACCACAAATATATATGCCACATGACACAAAACGGACCACACAGTGAGGGTAAACCCGTCCCACTTGTGACCACAAATATATATGCCACATGACACAAAACGGACCACACAGTGAGGGTAAACCCGTCCCACTTGTGACCACAAATATATATGCCACATGACACAAAACGGACCACACAGTGAGGGTAAACCCGTCCCACTTGTGACCACAAATATATATGCCACATGACACAAAACGGACCACACAGTGAGGGTAAACCCGTCCCACTTGTGACCACAAATATATATGCCACATGACACAAAACGGACCACACAGTGAGGGTAAACCCGTCCCACTTGTGACCACAAATATATATGCCACATGACACAAAACGGACCACACAGTGAGGGTAAACCCGTCCCACTTGTGACCACAAATATATATGCCACATGACACAAAACGGACCACACAGTGAGGGTAAACCCGTCCCACTTGTGACCACAAATATATATGCCACATGACACAAAACGGACCACACAGTGAGGGTAAACCCGTCCCACTTGTGACCACAAATATATATGCCACATGACACAAAACGGACCACACAGTGAGGGTAAACCCGTCCCACTTGTGACCACAAATATATATGCCACATGACACAAAACGGACCACACAGTGAGGGTAAACCCGTCCCACTTGTGACCACAAATATATATGCCACATGACACAAAACGGACCACACAGTGAGGGTAAACCCGTCCCACTTGTGACCACAAATATATATGCCACATGACACAAAACGGACCACACAGTGAGGGTAAACCCGTCCCACTTGTGACCACAAATATATATGCCACATGACACAAAACGGACCACACAGTGAGGGTAAACCCGTCCCACTTGTGACCACAAATATATATGCCACATGACACAAAACGGACCACACAGTGAGGGTAAACCCGTCCCACTTGTGACCACAAATATATATGCCACATGACACAAAACGGACCACACAGTGAGGGTAAACCCGTCCCACTTGTGACCACAAATATATATGCCACATGACACAAAACGGACCACACAGTGAGGGTAAACCCGTCCCACTTGTGACCACAAATATATATGCCACATGACACAAAACGGACCACACAGTGAGGGTAAACCCGTCCCACTTGTGACCACAAATATATATGCCACATGACACAAAACGGACCACACAGTGAGGGTAAACCCGTCCCACTTGTGACCACAAATATATATGCCACATGACACAAAACGGACCACACAGTGAGGGTAAACCCGTCCCACTTGTGACCACAAATATATATGCCACATGACACAAAACGGACCACACAGTGAGGGTAAACCCGTCCCACTTGTGACCACAAATATATATGCCACATGACACAAAACGGACCACACAGTGAGGGTAAACCCGTCCCACTTGTGACCACAAATATATATGCCACATGACACAAAACGGACCACACAGTGAGGGTAAACCCGTCCCACTTGTGACCACAAATATATATGCCACATGACACAAAACGGACCACACAGTGAGGGTAAACCCGTCCCACTTGTGACCACAAATATATATGCCACATGACACAAAACGGACCACACAGTGAGGGTAAACCCGTCCCACTTGTGACCACAAATATATATGCCACATGACACAAAACGGACCACACAGTGAGGGTAAACCCGTCCCACTTGTGACCACAAATATATATGCCACATGACACAAAACGGACCACACAGTGAGGGTAAACCCGTCCCACTTGTGACCACAAATATATATGCCACATGACACAAAACGGACCACACAGTGAGGGTAAACCCGTCCCACTTGTGACCACAAATATATATGCCACATGACACAAAACGGACCACACAGTGAGGGTAAACCCGTCCCACTTGTGACCACAAATATATATGCCACATGACACAAAACGGACCACACAGTGAGGGTAAACCCGTCCCACTTGTGACCACAAATATATATGCCACATGACACAAAACGGACCACACAGTGAGGGTAAACCCGTCCCACTTGTGACCACAAATATATATGCCACATGACACAAAACGGACCACACAGTGAGGGTAAACCCGTCCCACTTGTGACCACAAATATATATGCCACATGACACAAAACGGACCACACAGTGAGGGTAAACCCGTCCCACTTGTGACCACAAATATATATGCCACATGACACAAAACGGACCACACAGTGAGGGTAAACCCGTCCCACTTGTGACCACAAATATATATGCCACATGACACAAAACGGACCACACAGTGAGGGTAAACCCGTCCCACTTGTGACCACAAATATATATGCCACATGACACAAAACGGACCACACAGTGAGGGTAAACCCGTCCCACTTGTGACCACAAATATATATGCCACATGACACAAAACGGACCACACAGTGAGGGTAAACCCGTCCCACTTGTGACCACAAATATATATGCCACATGACACAAAACGGACCACACAGTGAGGGTAAACCCGTCCCACTTGTGACCACAAATATATATGCCACATGACACAAAACGGACCACACAGTGAGGGTAAACCCGTCCCACTTGTGACCACAAATATATATGCCACATGACACAAAACGGACCACACAGTGAGGGTAAACCCGTCCCACTTGTGACCACAAATATATATGCCACATGACACAAAACGGACCACACAGTGAGGGTAAACCCGTCCCACTTGTGACCACAAATATATATGCCACATGACACAAAACGGACCACACAGTGAGGGTAAACCCGTCCCACTTGTGACCACAAATATATATGCCACATGACACAAAACGGACCACACAGTGAGGGTAAACCCGTCCCACTTGTGACCACAAATATATATGCCACATGACACAAAACGGACCACACAGTGAGGGTAAACCCGTCCCACTTGTGACCACAAATATATATGCCACATGACACAAAACGGACCACACAGTGAGGGTAAACCCGTCCCACTTGTGACCACAAATATATATGCCACATGACACAAAACGGACCACACAGTGAGGGTAAACCCGTCCCACTTGTGACCACAAATATATATGCCACATGACACAAAACGGACCACACAGTGAGGGTAAACCCGTCCCACTTGTGACCACAAATATATATGCCACATGACACAAAACGGACCACACAGTGAGGGTAAACCCGTCCCACTTGTGACCACAAATATATATGCCACATGACACAAAACGGACCACACAGTGAGGGTAAACCCGTCCCACTTGTGACCACAAATATATATGCCACATGACACAAAACGGACCACACAGTGAGGGTAAACCCGTCCCACTTGTGACCACAAATATATATGCCACATGACACAAAACGGACCACACAGTGAGGGTAAACCCGTCCCACTTGTGACCACAAATATATATGCCACATGACACAAAACGGACCACACAGTGAGGGTAAACCCGTCCCACTTGTGACCACAAATATATATGCCACATGACACAAAACGGACCACACAGTGAGGGTAAACCCGTCCCACTTGTGACCACAAATATATATGCCACATGACACAAAACGGACCACACAGTGAGGGTAAACCCGTCCCACTTGTGACCACAAATATATATGCCACATGACACAAAACGGACCACACAGTGAGGGTAAACCCGTCCCACTTGTGACCACAAATATATATGCCACATGACACAAAACGGACCACACAGTGAGGGTAAACCCGTCCCACTTGTGACCACAAATATATATGCCACATGACACAAAACGGACCACACAGTGAGGGTAAACCCGTCCCACTTGTGACCACAAATATATATGCCACATGACACAAAACGGACCACACAGTGAGGGTAAACCCGTCCCACTTGTGACCACAAATATATATGCCACATGACACAAAACGGACCACACAGTGAGGGTAAACCCGTCCCACTTGTGACCACAAATATATATGCCACATGACACAAAACGGACCACACAGTGAGGGTAAACCCGTCCCACTTGTGACCACAAATATATATGCCACATGACACAAAACGGACCACACAGTGAGGGTAAACCCGTCCCACTTGTGACCACAAATATATATGCCACATGACACAAAACGGACCACACAGTGAGGGTAAACCCGTCCCACTTGTGACCACAAATATATATGCCACATGACACAAAACGGACCACACAGTGAGGGTAAACCCGTCCCACTTGTGACCACAAATATATATGCCACATGACACAAAACGGACCACACAGTGAGGGTAAACCCGTCCCACTTGTGACCACAAATATATATGCCACATGACACAAAACGGACCACACAGTGAGGGTAAACCCGTCCCACTTGTGACCACAAATATATATGCCACATGACACAAAACGGACCACACAGTGAGGGTAAACCCGTCCCACTTGTGACCACAAATATATATGCCACATGACACAAAACGGACCACACAGTGAGGGTAAACCCGTCCCACTTGTGACCACAAATATATATGCCACATGACACAAAACGGACCACACAGTGAGGGTAAACCCGTCCCACTTGTGACCACAAATATATATGCCACATGACACAAAACGGACCACACAGTGAGGGTAAACCCGTCCCACTTGTGACCACAAATATATATGCCACATGACACAAAACGGACCACACAGTGAGGGTAAACCCGTCCCACTTGTGACCACAAATATATATGCCACATGACACAAAACGGACCACACAGTGAGGGTAAACCCGTCCCACTTGTGACCACAAATATATATGCCACATGACACAAAACGGACCACACAGTGAGGGTAAACCCGTCCCACTTGTGACCACAAATATATATGCCACATGACACAAAACGGACCACACAGTGAGGGTAAACCCGTCCCACTTGTGACCACAAATATATATGCCACATGACACAAAACGGACCACACAGTGAGGGTAAACCCGTCCCACTTGTGACCACAAATATATATGCCACATGACACAAAACGGACCACACAGTGAGGGTAAACCCGTCCCACTTGTGACCACAAATATATATGCCACATGACACAAAACGGACCACACAGTGAGGGTAAACCCGTCCCACTTGTGACCACAAATATATATGCCACATGACACAAAACGGACCACACAGTGAGGGTAAACCCGTCCCACTTGTGACCACAAATATATATGCCACATGACACAAAACGGACCACACAGTGAGGGTAAACCCGTCCCACTTGTGACCACAAATATATATGCCACATGACACAAAACGGACCACACAGTGAGGGTAAACCCGTCCCACTTGTGACCACAAATATATATGCCACATGACACAAAACGGACCACACAGTGAGGGTAAACCCGTCCCACTTGTGACCACAAATATATATGCCACATGACACAAAACGGACCACACAGTGAGGGTAAACCCGTCCCACTTGTGACCACAAATATATATGCCACATGACACAAAACGGACCACACAGTGAGGGTAAACCCGTCCCACTTGTGACCACAAATATATATGCCACATGACACAAAACGGACCACACAGTGAGGGTAAACCCGTCCCACTTGTGACCACAAATATATATGCCACATGACACAAAACGGACCACACAGTGAGGGTAAACCCGTCCCACTTGTGACCACAAATATATATGCCACATGACACAAAACGGACCACACAGTGAGGGTAAACCCGTCCCACTTGTGACCACAAATATATATGCCACATGACACAAAACGGACCACACAGTGAGGGTAAACCCGTCCCACTTGTGACCACAAATATATATGCCACATGACACAAAACGGACCACACAGTGAGGGTAAACCCGTCCCACTTGTGACCACAAATATATATGCCACATGACACAAAACGGACCACACAGTGAGGGTAAACCCGTCCCACTTGTGACCACAAATATATATGCCACATGACACAAAACGGACCACACAGTGAGGGTAAACCCGTCCCACTTGTGACCACAAATATATATGCCACATGACACAAAACGGACCACACAGTGAGGGTAAACCCGTCCCACTTGTGACCACAAATATATATGCCACATGACACAAAACGGACCACACAGTGAGGGTAAACCCGTCCCACTTGTGACCACAAATATATATGCCACATGACACAAAACGGACCACACAGTGAGGGTAAACCCGTCCCACTTGTGACCACAAATATATATGCCACATGACACAAAACGGACCACACAGTGAGGGTAAACCCGTCCCACTTGTGACCACAAATATATATGCCACATGACACAAAACGGACCACACAGTGAGGGTAAACCCGTCCCACTTGTGACCACAAATATATATGCCACATGACACAAAACGGACCACACAGTGAGGGTAAACCCGTCCCACTTGTGACCACAAATATATATGCCACATGACACAAAACGGACCACACAGTGAGGGTAAACCCGTCCCACTTGTGACCACAAATATATATGCCACATGACACAAAACGGACCACACAGTGAGGGTAAACCCGTCCCACTTGTGACCACAAATATATATGCCACATGACACAAAACGGACCACACAGTGAGGGTAAACCCGTCCCACTTGTGACCACAAATATATATGCCACATGACACAAAACGGACCACACAGTGAGGGTAAACCCGTCCCACTTGTGACCACAAATATATATGCCACATGACACAAAACGGACCACACAGTGAGGGTAAACCCGTCCCACTTGTGACCACAAATATATATGCCACATGACACAAAACGGACCACACAGTGAGGGTAAACCCGTCCCACTTGTGACCACAAATATATATGCCACATGACACAAAACGGACCACACAGTGAGGGTAAACCCGTCCCACTTGTGACCACAAATATATATGCCACATGACACAAAACGGACCACACAGTGAGGGTAAACCCGTCCCACTTGTGACCACAAATATATATGCCACATGACACAAAACGGACCACACAGTGAGGGTAAACCCGTCCCACTTGTGACCACAAATATATATGCCACATGACACAAAACGGACCACACAGTGAGGGTAAACCCGTCCCACTTGTGACCACAAATATATATGCCACATGACACAAAACGGACCACACAGTGAGGGTAAACCCGTCCCACTTGTGACCACAAATATATATGCCACATGACACAAAACGGACCACACAGTGAGGGTAAACCCGTCCCACTTGTGACCACAAATATATATGCCACATGACACAAAACGGACCACACAGTGAGGGTAAACCCGTCCCACTTGTGACCACAAATATATATGCCACATGACACAAAACGGACCACACAGTGAGGGTAAACCCGTCCCACTTGTGACCACAAATATATATGCCACATGACACAAAACGGACCACACAGTGAGGGTAAACCCGTCCCACTTGTGACCACAAATATATATGCCACATGACACAAAACGGACCACACAGTGAGGGTAAACCCGTCCCACTTGTGACCACAAATATATATGCCACATGACACAAAACGGACCACACAGTGAGGGTAAACCCGTCCCACTTGTGACCACAAATATATATGCCACATGACACAAAACGGACCACACAGTGAGGGTAAACCCGTCCCACTTGTGACCACAAATATATATGCCACATGACACAAAACGGACCACACAGTGAGGGTAAACCCGTCCCACTTGTGACCACAAATATATATGCCACATGACACAAAACGGACCACACAGTGAGGGTAAACCCGTCCCACTTGTGACCACAAATATATATGCCACATGACACAAAACGGACCACACAGTGAGGGTAAACCCGTCCCACTTGTGACCACAAATATATATGCCACATGACACAAAACGGACCACACAGTGAGGGTAAACCCGTCCCACTTGTGACCACAAATATATATGCCACATGACACAAAACGGACCACACAGTGAGGGTAAACCCGTCCCACTTGTGACCACAAATATATATGCCACATGACACAAAACGGACCACACAGTGAGGGTAAACCCGTCCCACTTGTGACCACAAATATATATGCCACATGACACAAAACGGACCACACAGTGAGGGTAAACCCGTCCCACTTGTGACCACAAATATATATGCCACATGACACAAAACGGACCACACAGTGAGGGTAAACCCGTCCCACTTGTGACCACAAATATATATGCCACATGACACAAAACGGACCACACAGTGAGGGTAAACCCGTCCCACTTGTGACCACAAATATATATGCCACATGACACAAAACGGACCACACAGTGAGGGTAAACCCGTCCCACTTGTGACCACAAATATATATGCCACATGACACAAAACGGACCACACAGTGAGGGTAAACCCGTCCCACTTGTGACCACAAATATATATGCCACATGACACAAAACGGACCACACAGTGAGGGTAAACCCGTCCCACTTGTGACCACAAATATATATGCCACATGACACAAAACGGACCACACAGTGAGGGTAAACCCGTCCCACTTGTGACCACAAATATATATGCCACATGACACAAAACGGACCACACAGTGAGGGTAAACCCGTCCCACTTGTGACCACAAATATATATGCCACATGACACAAAACGGACCACACAGTGAGGGTAAACCCGTCCCACTTGTGACCACAAATATATATGCCACATGACACAAAACGGACCACACAGTGAGGGTAAACCCGTCCCACTTGTGACCACAAATATATATGCCACATGACACAAAACGGACCACACAGTGAGGGTAAACCCGTCCCACTTGTGACCACAAATATATATGCCACATGACACAAAACGGACCACACAGTGAGGGTAAACCCGTCCCACTTGTGACCACAAATATATATGCCACATGACACAAAACGGACCACACAGTGAGGGTAAACCCGTCCCACTTGTGACCACAAATATATATGCCACATGACACAAAACGGACCACACAGTGAGGGTAAACCCGTCCCACTTGTGACCACAAATATATATGCCACATGACACAAAACGGACCACACAGTGAGGGTAAACCCGTCCCACTTGTGACCACAAATATATATGCCACATGACACAAAACGGACCACACAGTGAGGGTAAACCCGTCCCACTTGTGACCACAAATATATATGCCACATGACACAAAACGGACCACACAGTGAGGGTAAACCCGTCCCACTTGTGACCACAAATATATATGCCACATGACACAAAACGGACCACACAGTGAGGGTAAACCCGTCCCACTTGTGACCACAAATATATATGCCACATGACACAAAACGGACCACACAGTGAGGGTAAACCCGTCCCACTTGTGACCACAAATATATATGCCACATGACACAAAACGGACCACACAGTGAGGGTAAACCCGTCCCACTTGTGACCACAAATATATATGCCACATGACACAAAACGGACCACACAGTGAGGGTAAACCCGTCCCACTTGTGACCACAAATATATATGCCACATGACACAAAACGGACCACACAGTGAGGGTAAACCCGTCCCACTTGTGACCACAAATATATATGCCACATGACACAAAACGGACCACACAGTGAGGGTAAACCCGTCCCACTTGTGACCACAAATATATATGCCACATGACACAAAACGGACCACACAGTGAGGGTAAACCCGTCCCACTTGTGACCACAAATATATATGCCACATGACACAAAACGGACCACACAGTGAGGGTAAACCCGTCCCACTTGTGACCACAAATATATATGCCACATGACACAAAACGGACCACACAGTGAGGGTAAACCCGTCCCACTTGTGACCACAAATATATATGCCACATGACACAAAACGGACCACACAGTGAGGGTAAACCCGTCCCACTTGTGACCACAAATATATATGCCACATGACACAAAACGGACCACACAGTGAGGGTAAACCCGTCCCACTTGTGACCACAAATATATATGCCACATGACACAAAACGGACCACACAGTGAGGGTAAACCCGTCCCACTTGTGACCACAAATATATATGCCACATGACACAAAACGGACCACACAGTGAGGGTAAACCCGTCCCACTTGTGACCACAAATATATATGCCACATGACACAAAACGGACCACACAGTGAGGGTAAACCCGTCCCACTTGTGACCACAAATATATATGCCACATGACACAAAACGGACCACACAGTGAGGGTAAACCCGTCCCACTTGTGACCACAAATATATATGCCACATGACACAAAACGGACCACACAGTGAGGGTAAACCCGTCCCACTTGTGACCACAAATATATATGCCACATGACACAAAACGGACCACACAGTGAGGGTAAACCCGTCCCACTTGTGACCACAAATATATATGCCACATGACACAAAACGGACCACACAGTGAGGGTAAACCCGTCCCACTTGTGACCACAAATATATATGCCACATGACACAAAACGGACCACACAGTGAGGGTAAACCCGTCCCACTTGTGACCACAAATATATATGCCACATGACACAAAACGGACCACACAGTGAGGGTAAACCCGTCCCACTTGTGACCACAAATATATATGCCACATGACACAAAACGGACCACACAGTGAGGGTAAACCCGTCCCACTTGTGACCACAAATATATATGCCACATGACACAAAACGGACCACACAGTGAGGGTAAACCCGTCCCACTTGTGACCACAAATATATATGCCACATGACACAAAACGGACCACACAGTGAGGGTAAACCCGTCCCACTTGTGACCACAAATATATATGCCACATGACACAAAACGGACCACACAGTGAGGGTAAACCCGTCCCACTTGTGACCACAAATATATATGCCACATGACACAAAACGGACCACACAGTGAGGGTAAACCCGTCCCACTTGTGACCACAAATATATATGCCACATGACACAAAACGGACCACACAGTGAGGGTAAACCCGTCCCACTTGTGACCACAAATATATATGCCACATGACACAAAACGGACCACACAGTGAGGGTAAACCCGTCCCACTTGTGACCACAAATATATATGCCACATGACACAAAACGGACCACACAGTGAGGGTAAACCCGTCCCACTTGTGACCACAAATATATATGCCACATGACACAAAACGGACCACACAGTGAGGGTAAACCCGTCCCACTTGTGACCACAAATATATATGCCACATGACACAAAACGGACCACACAGTGAGGGTAAACCCGTCCCACTTGTGACCACAAATATATATGCCACATGACACAAAACGGACCACACAGTGAGGGTAAACCCGTCCCACTTGTGACCACAAATATATATGCCACATGACACAAAACGGACCACACAGTGAGGGTAAACCCGTCCCACTTGTGACCACAAATATATATGCCACATGACACAAAACGGACCACACAGTGAGGGTAAACCCGTCCCACTTGTGACCACAAATATATATGCCACATGACACAAAACGGACCACACAGTGAGGGTAAACCCGTCCCACTTGTGACCACAAATATATATGCCACATGACACAAAACGGACCACACAGTGAGGGTAAACCCGTCCCACTTGTGACCACAAATATATATGCCACATGACACAAAACGGACCACACAGTGAGGGTAAACCCGTCCCACTTGTGACCACAAATATATATGCCACATGACACAAAACGGACCACACAGTGAGGGTAAACCCGTCCCACTTGTGACCACAAATATATATGCCACATGACACAAAACGGACCACACAGTGAGGGTAAACCCGTCCCACTTGTGACCACAAATATATATGCCACATGACACAAAACGGACCACACAGTGAGGGTAAACCCGTCCCACTTGTGACCACAAATATATATGCCACATGACACAAAACGGACCACACAGTGAGGGTAAACCCGTCCCACTTGTGACCACAAATATATATGCCACATGACACAAAACGGACCACACAGTGAGGGTAAACCCGTCCCACTTGTGACCACAAATATATATGCCACATGACACAAAACGGACCACACAGTGAGGGTAAACCCGTCCCACTTGTGACCACAAATATATATGCCACATGACACAAAACGGACCACACAGTGAGGGTAAACCCGTCCCACTTGTGACCACAAATATATATGCCACATGACACAAAACGGACCACACAGTGAGGGTAAACCCGTCCCACTTGTGACCACAAATATATATGCCACATGACACAAAACGGACCACACAGTGAGGGTAAACCCGTCCCACTTGTGACCACAAATATATATGCCACATGACACAAAACGGACCACACAGTGAGGGTAAACCCGTCCCACTTGTGACCACAAATATATATGCCACATGACACAAAACGGACCACACAGTGAGGGTAAACCCGTCCCACTTGTGACCACAAATATATATGCCACATGACACAAAACGGACCACACAGTGAGGGTAAACCCGTCCCACTTGTGACCACAAATATATATGCCACATGACACAAAACGGACCACACAGTGAGGGTAAACCCGTCCCACTTGTGACCACAAATATATATGCCACATGACACAAAACGGACCACACAGTGAGGGTAAACCCGTCCCACTTGTGACCACAAATATATATGCCACATGACACAAAACGGACCACACAGTGAGGGTAAACCCGTCCCACTTGTGACCACAAATATATATGCCACATGACACAAAACGGACCACACAGTGAGGGTAAACCCGTCCCACTTGTGACCACAAATATATATGCCACATGACACAAAACGGACCACACAGTGAGGGTAAACCCGTCCCACTTGTGACCACAAATATATATGCCACATGACACAAAACGGACCACACAGTGAGGGTAAACCCGTCCCACTTGTGACCACAAATATATATGCCACATGACACAAAACGGACCACACAGTGAGGGTAAACCCGTCCCACTTGTGACCACAAATATATATGCCACATGACACAAAACGGACCACACAGTGAGGGTAAACCCGTCCCACTTGTGACCACAAATATATATGCCACATGACACAAAACGGACCACACAGTGAGGGTAAACCCGTCCCACTTGTGACCACAAATATATATGCCACATGACACAAAACGGACCACACAGTGAGGGTAAACCCGTCCCACTTGTGACCACAAATATATATGCCACATGACACAAAACGGACCACACAGTGAGGGTAAACCCGTCCCACTTGTGACCACAAATATATATGCCACATGACACAAAACGGACCACACAGTGAGGGTAAACCCGTCCCACTTGTGACCACAAATATATATGCCACATGACACAAAACGGACCACACAGTGAGGGTAAACCCGTCCCACTTGTGACCACAAATATATATGCCACATGACACAAAACGGACCACACAGTGAGGGTAAACCCGTCCCACTTGTGACCACAAATATATATGCCACATGACACAAAACGGACCACACAGTGAGGGTAAACCCGTCCCACTTGTGACCACAAATATATATGCCACATGACACAAAACGGACCACACAGTGAGGGTAAACCCGTCCCACTTGTGACCACAAATATATATGCCACATGACACAAAACGGACCACACAGTGAGGGTAAACCCGTCCCACTTGTGACCACAAATATATATGCCACATGACACAAAACGGACCACACAGTGAGGGTAAACCCGTCCCACTTGTGACCACAAATATATATGCCACATGACACAAAACGGACCACACAGTGAGGGTAAACCCGTCCCACTTGTGACCACAAATATATATGCCACATGACACAAAACGGACCACACAGTGAGGGTAAACCCGTCCCACTTGTGACCACAAATATATATGCCACATGACACAAAACGGACCACACAGTGAGGGTAAACCCGTCCCACTTGTGACCACAAATATATATGCCACATGACACAAAACGGACCACACAGTGAGGGTAAACCCGTCCCACTTGTGACCACAAATATATATGCCACATGACACAAAACGGACCACACAGTGAGGGTAAACCCGTCCCACTTGTGACCACAAATATATATGCCACATGACACAAAACGGACCACACAGTGAGGGTAAACCCGTCCCACTTGTGACCACAAATATATATGCCACATGACACAAAACGGACCACACAGTGAGGGTAAACCCGTCCCACTTGTGACCACAAATATATATGCCACATGACACAAAACGGACCACACAGTGAGGGTAAACCCGTCCCACTTGTGACCACAAATATATATGCCACATGACACAAAACGGACCACACAGTGAGGGTAAACCCGTCCCACTTGTGACCACAAATATATATGCCACATGACACAAAACGGACCACACAGTGAGGGTAAACCCGTCCCACTTGTGACCACAAATATATATGCCACATGACACAAAACGGACCACACAGTGAGGGTAAACCCGTCCCACTTGTGACCACAAATATATATGCCACATGACACAAAACGGACCACACAGTGAGGGTAAACCCGTCCCACTTGTGACCACAAATATATATGCCACATGACACAAAACGGACCACACAGTGAGGGTAAACCCGTCCCACTTGTGACCACAAATATATATGCCACATGACACAAAACGGACCACACAGTGAGGGTAAACCCGTCCCACTTGTGACCACAAATATATATGCCACATGACACAAAACGGACCACACAGTGAGGGTAAACCCGTCCCACTTGTGACCACAAATATATATGCCACATGACACAAAACGGACCACACAGTGAGGGTAAACCCGTCCCACTTGTGACCACAAATATATATGCCACATGACACAAAACGGACCACACAGTGAGGGTAAACCCGTCCCACTTGTGACCACAAATATATATGCCACATGACACAAAACGGACCACACAGTGAGGGTAAACCCGTCCCACTTGTGACCACAAATATATATGCCACATGACACAAAACGGACCACACAGTGAGGGTAAACCCGTCCCACTTGTGACCACAAATATATATGCCACATGACACAAAACGGACCACACAGTGAGGGTAAACCCGTCCCACTTGTGACCACAAATATATATGCCACATGACACAAAACGGACCACACAGTGAGGGTAAACCCGTCCCACTTGTGACCACAAATATATATGCCACATGACACAAAACGGACCACACAGTGAGGGTAAACCCGTCCCACTTGTGACCACAAATATATATGCCACATGACACAAAACGGACCACACAGTGAGGGTAAACCCGTCCCACTTGTGACCACAAATATATATGCCACATGACACAAAACGGACCACACAGTGAGGGTAAACCCGTCCCACTTGTGACCACAAATATATATGCCACATGACACAAAACGGACCACACAGTGAGGGTAAACCCGTCCCACTTGTGACCACAAATATATATGCCACATGACACAAAACGGACCACACAGTGAGGGTAAACCCGTCCCACTTGTGACCACAAATATATATGCCACATGACACAAAACGGACCACACAGTGAGGGTAAACCCGTCCCACTTGTGACCACAAATATATATGCCACATGACACAAAACGGACCACACAGTGAGGGTAAACCCGTCCCACTTGTGACCACAAATATATATGCCACATGACACAAAACGGACCACACAGTGAGGGTAAACCCGTCCCACTTGTGACCACAAATATATATGCCACATGACACAAAACGGACCACACAGTGAGGGTAAACCCGTCCCACTTGTGACCACAAATATATATGCCACATGACACAAAACGGACCACACAGTGAGGGTAAACCCGTCCCACTTGTGACCACAAATATATATGCCACATGACACAAAACGGACCACACAGTGAGGGTAAACCCGTCCCACTTGTGACCACAAATATATATGCCACATGACACAAAACGGACCACACAGTGAGGGTAAACCCGTCCCACTTGTGACCACAAATATATATGCCACATGACACAAAACGGACCACACAGTGAGGGTAAACCCGTCCCACTTGTGACCACAAATATATATGCCACATGACACAAAACGGACCACACAGTGAGGGTAAACCCGTCCCACTTGTGACCACAAATATATATGCCACATGACACAAAACGGACCACACAGTGAGGGTAAACCCGTCCCACTTGTGACCACAAATATATATGCCACATGACACAAAACGGACCACACAGTGAGGGTAAACCCGTCCCACTTGTGACCACAAATATATATGCCACATGACACAAAACGGACCACACAGTGAGGGTAAACCCGTCCCACTTGTGACCACAAATATATATGCCACATGACACAAAACGGACCACACAGTGAGGGTAAACCCGTCCCACTTGTGACCACAAATATATATGCCACATGACACAAAACGGACCACACAGTGAGGGTAAACCCGTCCCACTTGTGACCACAAATATATATGCCACATGACACAAAACGGACCACACAGTGAGGGTAAACCCGTCCCACTTGTGACCACAAATATATATGCCACATGACACAAAACGGACCACACAGTGAGGGTAAACCCGTCCCACTTGTGACCACAAATATATATGCCACATGACACAAAACGGACCACACAGTGAGGGTAAACCCGTCCCACTTGTGACCACAAATATATATGCCACATGACACAAAACGGACCACACAGTGAGGGTAAACCCGTCCCACTTGTGACCACAAATATATATGCCACATGACACAAAACGGACCACACAGTGAGGGTAAACCCGTCCCACTTGTGACCACAAATATATATGCCACATGACACAAAACGGACCACACAGTGAGGGTAAACCCGTCCCACTTGTGACCACAAATATATATGCCACATGACACAAAACGGACCACACAGTGAGGGTAAACCCGTCCCACTTGTGACCACAAATATATATGCCACATGACACAAAACGGACCACACAGTGAGGGTAAACCCGTCCCACTTGTGACCACAAATATATATGCCACATGACACAAAACGGACCACACAGTGAGGGTAAACCCGTCCCACTTGTGACCACAAATATATATGCCACATGACACAAAACGGACCACACAGTGAGGGTAAACCCGTCCCACTTGTGACCACAAATATATATGCCACATGACACAAAACGGACCACACAGTGAGGGTAAACCCGTCCCACTTGTGACCACAAATATATATGCCACATGACACAAAACGGACCACACAGTGAGGGTAAACCCGTCCCACTTGTGACCACAAATATATATGCCACATGACACAAAACGGACCACACAGTGAGGGTAAACCCGTCCCACTTGTGACCACAAATATATATGCCACATGACACAAAACGGACCACACAGTGAGGGTAAACCCGTCCCACTTGTGACCACAAATATATATGCCACATGACACAAAACGGACCACACAGTGAGGGTAAACCCGTCCCACTTGTGACCACAAATATATATGCCACATGACACAAAACGGACCACACAGTGAGGGTAAACCCGTCCCACTTGTGACCACAAATATATATGCCACATGACACAAAACGGACCACACAGTGAGGGTAAACCCGTCCCACTTGTGACCACAAATATATATGCCACATGACACAAAACGGACCACACAGTGAGGGTAAACCCGTCCCACTTGTGACCACAAATATATATGCCACATGACACAAAACGGACCACACAGTGAGGGTAAACCCGTCCCACTTGTGACCACAAATATATATGCCACATGACACAAAACGGACCACACAGTGAGGGTAAACCCGTCCCACTTGTGACCACAAATATATATGCCACATGACACAAAACGGACCACACAGTGAGGGTAAACCCGTCCCACTTGTGACCACAAATATATATGCCACATGACACAAAACGGACCACACAGTGAGGGTAAACCCGTCCCACTTGTGACCACAAATATATATGCCACATGACACAAAACGGACCACACAGTGAGGGTAAACCCGTCCCACTTGTGACCACAAATATATATGCCACATGACACAAAACGGACCACACAGTGAGGGTAAACCCGTCCCACTTGTGACCACAAATATATATGCCACATGACACAAAACGGACCACACAGTGAGGGTAAACCCGTCCCACTTGTGACCACAAATATATATGCCACATGACACAAAACGGACCACACAGTGAGGGTAAACCCGTCCCACTTGTGACCACAAATATATATGCCACATGACACAAAACGGACCACACAGTGAGGGTAAACCCGTCCCACTTGTGACCACAAATATATATGCCACATGACACAAAACGGACCACACAGTGAGGGTAAACCCGTCCCACTTGTGACCACAAATATATATGCCACATGACACAAAACGGACCACACAGTGAGGGTAAACCCGTCCCACTTGTGACCACAAATATATATGCCACATGACACAAAACGGACCACACAGTGAGGGTAAACCCGTCCCACTTGTGACCACAAATATATATGCCACATGACACAAAACGGACCACACAGTGAGGGTAAACCCGTCCCACTTGTGACCACAAATATATATGCCACATGACACAAAACGGACCACACAGTGAGGGTAAACCCGTCCCACTTGTGACCACAAATATATATGCCACATGACACAAAACGGACCACACAGTGAGGGTAAACCCGTCCCACTTGTGACCACAAATATATATGCCACATGACACAAAACGGACCACACAGTGAGGGTAAACCCGTCCCACTTGTGACCACAAATATATATGCCACATGACACAAAACGGACCACACAGTGAGGGTAAACCCGTCCCACTTGTGACCACAAATATATATGCCACATGACACAAAACGGACCACACAGTGAGGGTAAACCCGTCCCACTTGTGACCACAAATATATATGCCACATGACACAAAACGGACCACACAGTGAGGGTAAACCCGTCCCACTTGTGACCACAAATATATATGCCACATGACACAAAACGGACCACACAGTGAGGGTAAACCCGTCCCACTTGTGACCACAAATATATATGCCACATGACACAAAACGGACCACACAGTGAGGGTAAACCCGTCCCACTTGTGACCACAAATATATATGCCACATGACACAAAACGGACCACACAGTGAGGGTAAACCCGTCCCACTTGTGACCACAAATATATATGCCACATGACACAAAACGGACCACACAGTGAGGGTAAACCCGTCCCACTTGTGACCACAAATATATATGCCACATGACACAAAACGGACCACACAGTGAGGGTAAACCCGTCCCACTTGTGACCACAAATATATATGCCACATGACACAAAACGGACCACACAGTGAGGGTAAACCCGTCCCACTTGTGACCACAAATATATATGCCACATGACACAAAACGGACCACACAGTGAGGGTAAACCCGTCCCACTTGTGACCACAAATATATATGCCACATGACACAAAACGGACCACACAGTGAGGGTAAACCCGTCCCACTTGTGACCACAAATATATATGCCACATGACACAAAACGGACCACACAGTGAGGGTAAACCCGTCCCACTTGTGACCACAAATATATATGCCACATGACACAAAACGGACCACACAGTGAGGGTAAACCCGTCCCACTTGTGACCACAAATATATATGCCACATGACACAAAACGGACCACACAGTGAGGGTAAACCCGTCCCACTTGTGACCACAAATATATATGCCACATGACACAAAACGGACCACACAGTGAGGGTAAACCCGTCCCACTTGTGACCACAAATATATATGCCACATGACACAAAACGGACCACACAGTGAGGGTAAACCCGTCCCACTTGTGACCACAAATATATATGCCACATGACACAAAACGGACCACACAGTGAGGGTAAACCCGTCCCACTTGTGACCACAAATATATATGCCACATGACACAAAACGGACCACACAGTGAGGGTAAACCCGTCCCACTTGTGACCACAAATATATATGCCACATGACACAAAACGGACCACACAGTGAGGGTAAACCCGTCCCACTTGTGACCACAAATATATATGCCACATGACACAAAACGGACCACACAGTGAGGGTAAACCCGTCCCACTTGTGACCACAAATATATATGCCACATGACACAAAACGGACCACACAGTGAGGGTAAACCCGTCCCACTTGTGACCACAAATATATATGCCACATGACACAAAACGGACCACACAGTGAGGGTAAACCCGTCCCACTTGTGACCACAAATATATATGCCACATGACACAAAACGGACCACACAGTGAGGGTAAACCCGTCCCACTTGTGACCACAAATATATATGCCACATGACACAAAACGGACCACACAGTGAGGGTAAACCCGTCCCACTTGTGACCACAAATATATATGCCACATGACACAAAACGGACCACACAGTGAGGGTAAACCCGTCCCACTTGTGACCACAAATATATATGCCACATGACACAAAACGGACCACACAGTGAGGGTAAACCCGTCCCACTTGTGACCACAAATATATATGCCACATGACACAAAACGGACCACACAGTGAGGGTAAACCCGTCCCACTTGTGACCACAAATATATATGCCACATGACACAAAACGGACCACACAGTGAGGGTAAACC
This sequence comes from Alliaria petiolata, assembly GCA_020283515.1. NCBI lineage: Eukaryota > Viridiplantae > Streptophyta > Magnoliopsida > Brassicales > Brassicaceae > Alliaria > Alliaria petiolata. The sequence continues at coordinate 80,998,549 of JAHZTW010000001.1, forward strand.
CGTCCCACTTGTGACCACAAATATATATGCCACATGACACAAAACGGACCACACAGTGAGGGTAAACCCGTCCCACTTGTGACCACAAATATATATGCCACATGACACAAAACGGACCACACAGTGAGGGTAAACCCGTCCCACTTGTGACCACAAATATATATGCCACATGACACAAAACGGACCACACAGTGAGGGTAAACCCGTCCCACTTGTGACCACAAATATATATGCCACATGACACAAAACGGACCACACAGTGAGGGTAAACCCGTCCCACTTGTGACCACAAATATATATGCCACATGACACAAAACGGACCACACAGTGAGGGTAAACCCGTCCCACTTGTGACCACAAATATATATGCCACATGACACAAAACGGACCACACAGTGAGGGTAAACCCGTCCCACTTGTGACCACAAATATATATGCCACATGACACAAAACGGACCACACAGTGAGGGTAAACCCGTCCCACTTGTGACCACAAATATATATGCCACATGACACAAAACGGACCACACAGTGAGGGTAAACCCGTCCCACTTGTGACCACAAATATATATGCCACATGACACAAAACGGACCACACAGTGAGGGTAAACCCGTCCCACTTGTGACCACAAATATATATGCCACATGACACAAAACGGACCACACAGTGAGGGTAAACCCGTCCCACTTGTGACCACAAATATATATGCCACATGACACAAAACGGACCACACAGTGAGGGTAAACCCGTCCCACTTGTGACCACAAATATATATGCCACATGACACAAAACGGACCACACAGTGAGGGTAAACCCGTCCCACTTGTGACCACAAATATATATGCCACATGACACAAAACGGACCACACAGTGAGGGTAAACCCGTCCCACTTGTGACCACAAATATATATGCCACATGACACAAAACGGACCACACAGTGAGGGTAAACCCGTCCCACTTGTGACCACAAATATATATGCCACATGACACAAAACGGACCACACAGTGAGGGTAAACCCGTCCCACTTGTGACCACAAATATATATGCCACATGACACAAAACGGACCACACAGTGAGGGTAAACCCGTCCCACTTGTGACCACAAATATATATGCCACATGACACAAAACGGACCACACAGTGAGGGTAAACCCGTCCCACTTGTGACCACAAATATATATGCCACATGACACAAAACGGACCACACAGTGAGGGTAAACCCGTCCCACTTGTGACCACAAATATATATGCCACATGACACAAAACGGACCACACAGTGAGGGTAAACCCGTCCCACTTGTGACCACAAATATATATGCCACATGACACAAAACGGACCACACAGTGAGGGTAAACCCGTCCCACTTGTGACCACAAATATATATGCCACATGACACAAAACGGACCACACAGTGAGGGTAAACCCGTCCCACTTGTGACCACAAATATATATGCCACATGACACAAAACGGACCACACAGTGAGGGTAAACCCGTCCCACTTGTGACCACAAATATATATGCCACATGACACAAAACGGACCACACAGTGAGGGTAAACCCGTCCCACTTGTGACCACAAATATATATGCCACATGACACAAAACGGACCACACAGTGAGGGTAAACCCGTCCCACTTGTGACCACAAATATATATGCCACATGACACAAAACGGACCACACAGTGAGGGTAAACCCGTCCCACTTGTGACCACAAATATATATGCCACATGACACAAAACGGACCACACAGTGAGGGTAAACCCGTCCCACTTGTGACCACAAATATATATGCCACATGACACAAAACGGACCACACAGTGAGGGTAAACCCGTCCCACTTGTGACCACAAATATATATGCCACATGACACAAAACGGACCACACAGTGAGGGTAAACCCGTCCCACTTGTGACCACAAATATATATGCCACATGACACAAAACGGACCACACAGTGAGGGTAAACCCGTCCCACTTGTGACCACAAATATATATGCCACATGACACAAAACGGACCACACAGTGAGGGTAAACCCGTCCCACTTGTGACCACAAATATATATGCCACATGACACAAAACGGACCACACAGTGAGGGTAAACCCGTCCCACTTGTGACCACAAATATATATGCCACATGACACAAAACGGACCACACAGTGAGGGTAAACCCGTCCCACTTGTGACCACAAATATATATGCCACATGACACAAAACGGACCACACAGTGAGGGTAAACCCGTCCCACTTGTGACCACAAATATATATGCCACATGACACAAAACGGACCACACAGTGAGGGTAAACCCGTCCCACTTGTGACCACAAATATATATGCCACATGACACAAAACGGACCACACAGTGAGGGTAAACCCGTCCCACTTGTGACCACAAATATATATGCCACATGACACAAAACGGACCACACAGTGAGGGTAAACCCGTCCCACTTGTGACCACAAATATATATGCCACATGACACAAAACGGACCACACAGTGAGGGTAAACCCGTCCCACTTGTGACCACAAATATATATGCCACATGACACAAAACGGACCACACAGTGAGGGTAAACCCGTCCCACTTGTGACCACAAATATATATGCCACATGACACAAAACGGACCACACAGTGAGGGTAAACCCGTCCCACTTGTGACCACAAATATATATGCCACATGACACAAAACGGACCACACAGTGAGGGTAAACCCGTCCCACTTGTGACCACAAATATATATGCCACATGACACAAAACGGACCACACAGTGAGGGTAAACCCGTCCCACTTGTGACCACAAATATATATGCCACATGACACAAAACGGACCACACAGTGAGGGTAAACCCGTCCCACTTGTGACCACAAATATATATGCCACATGACACAAAACGGACCACACAGTGAGGGTAAACCCGTCCCACTTGTGACCACAAATATATATGCCACATGACACAAAACGGACCACACAGTGAGGGTAAACCCGTCCCACTTGTGACCACAAATATATATGCCACATGACACAAAACGGACCACACAGTGAGGGTAAACCCGTCCCACTTGTGACCACAAATATATATGCCACATGACACAAAACGGACCACACAGTGAGGGTAAACCCGTCCCACTTGTGACCACAAATATATATGCCACATGACACAAAACGGACCACACAGTGAGGGTAAACCCGTCCCACTTGTGACCACAAATATATATGCCACATGACACAAAACGGACCACACAGTGAGGGTAAACCCGTCCCACTTGTGACCACAAATATATATGCCACATGACACAAAACGGACCACACAGTGAGGGTAAACCCGTCCCACTTGTGACCACAAATATATATGCCACATGACACAAAACGGACCACACAGTGAGGGTAAACCCGTCCCACTTGTGACCACAAATATATATGCCACATGACACAAAACGGACCACACAGTGAGGGTAAACCCGTCCCACTTGTGACCACAAATATATATGCCACATGACACAAAACGGACCACACAGTGAGGGTAAACCCGTCCCACTTGTGACCACAAATATATATGCCACATGACACAAAACGGACCACACAGTGAGGGTAAACCCGTCCCACTTGTGACCACAAATATATATGCCACATGACACAAAACGGACCACACAGTGAGGGTAAACCCGTCCCACTTGTGACCACAAATATATATGCCACATGACACAAAACGGACCACACAGTGAGGGTAAACCCGTCCCACTTGTGACCACAAATATATATGCCACATGACACAAAACGGACCACACAGTGAGGGTAAACCCGTCCCACTTGTGACCACAAATATATATGCCACATGACACAAAACGGACCACACAGTGAGGGTAAACCCGTCCCACTTGTGACCACAAATATATATGCCACATGACACAAAACGGACCACACAGTGAGGGTAAACCCGTCCCACTTGTGACCACAAATATATATGCCACATGACACAAAACGGACCACACAGTGAGGGTAAACCCGTCCCACTTGTGACCACAAATATATATGCCACATGACACAAAACGGACCACACAGTGAGGGTAAACCCGTCCCACTTGTGACCACAAATATATATGCCACATGACACAAAACGGACCACACAGTGAGGGTAAACCCGTCCCACTTGTGACCACAAATATATATGCCACATGACACAAAACGGACCACACAGTGAGGGTAAACCCGTCCCACTTGTGACCACAAATATATATGCCACATGACACAAAACGGACCACACAGTGAGGGTAAACCCGTCCCACTTGTGACCACAAATATATATGCCACATGACACAAAACGGACCACACAGTGAGGGTAAACCCGTCCCACTTGTGACCACAAATATATATGCCACATGACACAAAACGGACCACACAGTGAGGGTAAACCCGTCCCACTTGTGACCACAAATATATATGCCACATGACACAAAACGGACCACACAGTGAGGGTAAACCCGTCCCACTTGTGACCACAAATATATATGCCACATGACACAAAACGGACCACACAGTGAGGGTAAACCCGTCCCACTTGTGACCACAAATATATATGCCACATGACACAAAACGGACCACACAGTGAGGGTAAACCCGTCCCACTTGTGACCACAAATATATATGCCACATGACACAAAACGGACCACACAGTGAGGGTAAACCCGTCCCACTTGTGACCACAAATATATATGCCACATGACACAAAACGGACCACACAGTGAGGGTAAACCCGTCCCACTTGTGACCACAAATATATATGCCACATGACACAAAACGGACCACACAGTGAGGGTAAACCCGTCCCACTTGTGACCACAAATATATATGCCACATGACACAAAACGGACCACACAGTGAGGGTAAACCCGTCCCACTTGTGACCACAAATATATATGCCACATGACACAAAACGGACCACACAGTGAGGGTAAACCCGTCCCACTTGTGACCACAAATATATATGCCACATGACACAAAACGGACCACACAGTGAGGGTAAACCCGTCCCACTTGTGACCACAAATATATATGCCACATGACACAAAACGGACCACACAGTGAGGGTAAACCCGTCCCACTTGTGACCACAAATATATATGCCACATGACACAAAACGGACCACACAGTGAGGGTAAACCCGTCCCACTTGTGACCACAAATATATATGCCACATGACACAAAACGGACCACACAGTGAGGGTAAACCCGTCCCACTTGTGACCACAAATATATATGCCACATGACACAAAACGGACCACACAGTGAGGGTAAACCCGTCCCACTTGTGACCACAAATATATATGCCACATGACACAAAACGGACCACACAGTGAGGGTAAACCCGTCCCACTTGTGACCACAAATATATATGCCACATGACACAAAACGGACCACACAGTGAGGGTAAACCCGTCCCACTTGTGACCACAAATATATATGCCACATGACACAAAACGGACCACACAGTGAGGGTAAACCCGTCCCACTTGTGACCACAAATATATATGCCACATGACACAAAACGGACCACACAGTGAGGGTAAACCCGTCCCACTTGTGACCACAAATATATATGCCACATGACACAAAACGGACCACACAGTGAGGGTAAACCCGTCCCACTTGTGACCACAAATATATATGCCACATGACACAAAACGGACCACACAGTGAGGGTAAACCCGTCCCACTTGTGACCACAAATATATATGCCACATGACACAAAACGGACCACACAGTGAGGGTAAACCCGTCCCACTTGTGACCACAAATATATATGCCACATGACACAAAACGGACCACACAGTGAGGGTAAACCCGTCCCACTTGTGACCACAAATATATATGCCACATGACACAAAACGGACCACACAGTGAGGGTAAACCCGTCCCACTTGTGACCACAAATATATATGCCACATGACACAAAACGGACCACACAGTGAGGGTAAACCCGTCCCACTTGTGACCACAAATATATATGCCACATGACACAAAACGGACCACACAGTGAGGGTAAACCCGTCCCACTTGTGACCACAAATATATATGCCACATGACACAAAACGGACCACACAGTGAGGGTAAACCCGTCCCACTTGTGACCACAAATATATATGCCACATGACACAAAACGGACCACACAGTGAGGGTAAACCCGTCCCACTTGTGACCACAAATATATATGCCACATGACACAAAACGGACCACACAGTGAGGGTAAACCCGTCCCACTTGTGACCACAAATATATATGCCACATGACACAAAACGGACCACACAGTGAGGGTAAACCCGTCCCACTTGTGACCACAAATATATATGCCACATGACACAAAACGGACCACACAGTGAGGGTAAACCCGTCCCACTTGTGACCACAAATATATATGCCACATGACACAAAACGGACCACACAGTGAGGGTAAACCCGTCCCACTTGTGACCACAAATATATATGCCACATGACACAAAACGGACCACACAGTGAGGGTAAACCCGTCCCACTTGTGACCACAAATATATATGCCACATGACACAAAACGGACCACACAGTGAGGGTAAACCCGTCCCACTTGTGACCACAAATATATATGCCACATGACACAAAACGGACCACACAGTGAGGGTAAACCCGTCCCACTTGTGACCACAAATATATATGCCACATGACACAAAACGGACCACACAGTGAGGGTAAACCCGTCCCACTTGTGACCACAAATATATATGCCACATGACACAAAACGGACCACACAGTGAGGGTAAACCCGTCCCACTTGTGACCACAAATATATATGCCACATGACACAAAACGGACCACACAGTGAGGGTAAACCCGTCCCACTTGTGACCACAAATATATATGCCACATGACACAAAACGGACCACACAGTGAGGGTAAACCCGTCCCACTTGTGACCACAAATATATATGCCACATGACACAAAACGGACCACACAGTGAGGGTAAACCCGTCCCACTTGTGACCACAAATATATATGCCACATGACACAAAACGGACCACACAGTGAGGGTAAACCCGTCCCACTTGTGACCACAAATATATATGCCACATGACACAAAACGGACCACACAGTGAGGGTAAACCCGTCCCACTTGTGACCACAAATATATATGCCACATGACACAAAACGGACCACACAGTGAGGGTAAACCCGTCCCACTTGTGACCACAAATATATATGCCACATGACACAAAACGGACCACACAGTGAGGGTAAACCCGTCCCACTTGTGACCACAAATATATATGCCACATGACACAAAACGGACCACACAGTGAGGGTAAACCCGTCCCACTTGTGACCACAAATATATATGCCACATGACANAGTAATCCTTGCTTAGTTTCTTGATTAGCTTCAATTAAGGTTTAATTTCATAGTTAGTGCTTTAGTAGTATCCCTTTAAGTTGTAGTTTGCTTTTGTTACTTGTTTGAAACTTCAATTTACCCATTTTGCTTAGCTTAGACTTAGCTTTGTATTCTTAGTGCAACCAATCTCCCAAGATGGATTGATACCTCAAATATTGCAATGACATGAGCAATTGAGGAATTGCTTGCAAGCATAAAAACTCTTGTATCATTGGTCACTAATAGTCGCGCTCCTTTTACTGATTTTGACGAAAAGTCTCCATTGCTTGCAATATCCAGCGCGGCTTGGAGTTTTCTGTTGACTCCTCGATAGAATGTACTGATCATGTGTTCGTCAGTGAATCCATGGTGTGGACAGTCTCTCTCATAGCCTTTAAATCGCTCCCACGCTTCGATGAGAGTCTCAAACTTTTCTTGTCGGAATCCCTGTATCTTGTTCCTTAGGAGGTAGGAACGGGATTTAGTGTAGAAGCGGTTCAGGAAAACTTTTCTGCATTCTGCCCAGGTTGTGATGGACGCTGGGGCTAAGGATCTCAACCACTTGCTTGCCTTTTCTCCCAAAGAGTAGGGGAAAATCATGCACCTCAGGTAGTCTCCATTAATCTTGGAGATGGCGCACACTCCTTCGAATGCTTCAGTGTGCTCGATGGGTTGCTATGATGGTTGGCCTCGGTATTGGTTCTGCTTAACCAGGTCTATAATGCGTTTCTTGATCTCCAAATTGTCTCCTTCATGTAGTGCCAGCCGAAAAGGATTTCGGTCTTGGAAGGACTTGAGGGGTGCGTCGAACTCTGAGATTGCGGGCGCGCCCTCGGCGAATGTCTCGTCTTCGTCGCTAAACAGATCTTCTTCGTCTTCCACTCGTTGTTCTCCGTTTAGGTTAAACAGATCTCCAAGAGCTTCAGGGTCTCGAACTTGATCCCCCATTAGAGAAGTTCCTGCAAAACGCAAAGTTAAACGAGTAGTTCAGTAATCGTTCTGTTGATTTTCCAGTGATGAATTTGTGAGAAGCAAATCAATAGTCCCCGGCAACGGCGCCAAAAACTTGATGCAACAGGTTTTAGAGTCTGTTTTCGAGTTTTAAATTTATAACCCTATTGCCTGCAAGTGCACAGATGTGCATTGTAGTATTTAGGGTGTCGAACCACAGAGACTATGATGCTTCAAACGAATCCAATAAAATAGAAAATCAAATGAGAATGATCAAATTGAAAGTTGGTTTTCGAGAGGTGATGGTTTAGTAACTGAATGGAAATCGAAAGTGGGTTATAAAAACTATAAAACGGAACGCTGGGCTTCATGGATATCTCGGGGTATTTCACGGGATGATTCTACGGGTTAGCAAACTTGACCTAGGCAAATCGATTCTACTGGTTCTTAAGCTCAAACACGAAAGTGGTCGGATCTTCCTTTCGGAAAACCAAACACCTAAACCTAAACTGCTCGTTCGCTTCCCTCTCAGTAACGACTTCGCAGCAAGATCAGCTATAAGATTAGGTTCAATGAAGCTCGCAACACACCGGCGATATGCATAAGCATCCTTCGGTGTCTGCTCGTTTAAAACTATATTCGGCCAAGAGATTCAGCGCGTTAGCGGTTCTAATGATCCTACAATCGATCCTTAAGTGGTCAGTCAAGGATTGCTCAATAAGAGAGAATCCAAACGAAGAACAGTGAAAAGTATACTACCTATGATCTAACAACCTAATCGAATCAAACCATGAAATCCCTTTGAGAACCCTGCGAAACCCAACTAAGGGACTACTCAGACATGGAATCGAAATTCATTATCATTACAATAGGTAGAAATCTCAAGGGTTTGAAAAGAAAAGAAATAAACTGATAATGATGCAAAGAAAGTGCAGAAAAGATATGAAAAAGAGTATCGAATAGGGCGACGAGATTAGGGACTGGAGAAGACGGCTTTCGCTCCTCTTCTCTTCCTCATTAGCCGCAGCTCTCTTCTAGGTTAGGTCTTGGTGGCTGACTTCGAACTCTCCAAAAATAAGAGTAGCTGCGAGTATTTATAGGTCTTTAGGGTCTCTTAGGCGTCACTTAGGGTTCCACAAAGTTTGGTGGTCATTAGGCTTGTTTTGGGCTTGCAAACGGGCTCGGAAAGTCGCACTCGTCTTGGCCGCGCCACCGATGGTTCATGGGCCGGCCATTGGTCTTCTGAGCTTTCCTGGCGCGGCCAGGCTTCTTCTGGTGATGTGTCTGACGGGCCTTCTTTCTTCCTTCATAACTTGAGATCTAACCATGGGATTGGACTCACACCACTTCGAGGTGAAAGGTAGTAGATCAGGCTATCTTGTCACCAAAATTCAGCTTGATCCCGTGGTGGGAAGGTCTCCGTCTTGTGCTAAATTTCTGTCAAAAAGCTCATGTTCCGAAAATGTCCGTTTTGCTCTGTTTTTCCTAAGATTTCCTGAAAAGAGTCTTGGACACACAAATACTCGAAAACTACTAAATATACATTAATACCTTAGTGAAATGCTTATTAAAACATACACTTATGATGGTAAAAATGGGTAAAATATGTATGTTATCACTAAGCTGCCTAGCTGCCTACTTGAGATGCTTCACCAGCTTAGAGGCTCGTCCTGCTTGAGCTGCTTCACCAGCTTGATGACGAGTCGCCGCCACCATGCGCATTCCGGCGCCGACACATTGCGCGATACGGTGGAGATCGGTGGCGCGTCGATGACTAAGTTTGGCATGAGCTTGCCTATATAAAGGGAAGCCTCCCTCTTTGAAGAAGCATCACGTCCACAATCCACTAAAGAAAATCTGACCACCTGACCATCGCAGCACTACCGCAGGACCACCGCGAGGCTAGCCAAGAAAAATTCAAGGTAAGCCGTTTTAGCTCGAAACCTCTTGTCTAGCTTAGTTTTTTGTCCCGAGTCCAATTCTAACCTCCGTTTCTTGTGATTATGGTCCAATCATTATGAAACTAAAGTTTTAATTTGGAGGTCGAATTGCTGCCGGAAACCTTAGTCTTTCAAACCTGTCTTTCGAAAAGCCAAGGTGAGTCGTGGTATGTGGGTTGTTTGTTGATTTACTGCAAAGCAAGTATGAATGTTTACTTTGCTTGATTATTGATCGTGTGACATGTGCATTAGCACCTATTTATGTCACCGTGGTTAAGATAGTGTATGCACGCTGCAGGATCTAACAGATTCGCGCAGATTATTATGCATAATTTGTATATGAGAATGAATGAGGCCATTTAAGACTCCCTAGAGATTCGTGGCTCGGCCAATATCAAATGAGCTGGTTAAGTTACGACAGCACGGAGAGACGGGATTGCAGCCTAGGGCTGTGCTCTGCACGACGGTGCATATTTGACCCCGACATTCAGATTATCTAGCCTTTGTGGCTATGGTTCGGGTGTGTAATAAGGGGGATTAGAAAGGGGTGTGAATTTGCAGAATTGTCATGGCTAGAAAAAGAAGTATACGTATTATTGCTATGCATCTTATAGTATGGTTATGCATATGGTATAGCTTATATTGCATTGGATGATATTATGATTGTGTGATTGTGTGATTGCGTATTGATTGCTATTTTGGAAATTTATGGGGGATTGATTATTCTTATAGGGGGACCCGAACTCACTGAGCAAAATAGTTGCTCACGACTCTACTTGTTTTGCAGGTAACCAGTAGTTGGGAAACCATAAGGGCTGAAGGAGCTTAGGAAAAGCTGGTATAGTTTGCCTACCTTTTGTAAGAACAAGTATGTGTTTATTATGTATAGTAATGTTTTGGGCATCAAGCTTCCGGCCGGATCTATATGTATTTTGTGGTTACACTTGGAACCTAACTATGAATAAGATATGGTTGTGAAATCACTTGAGCTTTCATATGGTACTAGTTCTTGTCCGGGACGAACTAACTATTGGATATGCCTCGGGTTAAAAAGCCTTGAGTCATGTTTGATAGGTAAGTGTGCTCAGATGTTTGGGCGAGGGTTTTTGGATATGTTCTGGAAACCCCAGACTGAGCGTCTGAGTGCGCATTGTAGCATTCCCGGTCTGGTTTCGGTTGGATGGTTGGTCGTTTATGTTCTTGTTTGATTGTTGGGCGACCGACCGACCCACTTTGAACTAGACCGGATCGGGGGCATTATAGGCTCCTTACCAAATCAAGCTTTATACTCATCAAAAATGTCACGGAGAACATCAAGGACCAATTGATTCATCTCTTTACCTTCTAAACTATCTTCCCCATCCAGCTTCTCCCAACACATCCTAGCATACTTCATATTTTTCTTAGGATCAAAGATTGTAACTATAATCATCATCTTGTTGATTCCCTTCATTCCTTCCCAATACTTATCAAACTTATGTAACGATTTCTCAGCCTTCTTCCTCAATTCAAATCTTCAAATTCATCAGATTTTTCTCTATTGTGACTATCTCACCATAACACTTGAACTAGTTTAGAGAAGTAGAAGCTGAGACAACCAATGTTGAGTTGTAGAAGATGATCAAGAATCGTTCTAATATTTCAATCGCACTCCAATCACTTCTAGTAGTAGGTCCAATCCTTTTTATCCCATTTTCAAACTCCATAAAGTAGTCATTGTACAACTTGTCTTCTGCCTCCATCTTCTCGAATGCTAACATGAACTTAATAGCCCTATTCAACATGGTAAATGTCGAATTCCAGCATGTTCTTATATCCAGTGGCAAACTACCTCTTGACAAATTTCCTGAGTCAACCCTCAACTCAGATGACTTCAACCTAGGTGTAGATGATCTGACATATGTAATCCCATTACGTACAGCAGAGACACTATCAGTTACTTCGGCCAAACCCTCTTTCACAATCAAGTTAATGATATGAGCACAACATCGTACATGTATGTAACTCCCATCTAACACAAAAGCATCATTAGACTGTTCTGAAAAAGCAGAGTGAAACCTCCTCAAAGCCAAAGTATTAGCAGTTGCATTGTCAACAGTAATGCAAAAAATCTTCTCTATACCTCAATCAGCTAAACACTCTAGAAAAACATTTGAGATTGTCTGACCTTTGTGATCTATGACGTTCTTGAACCCCATTATGAGCTTCTTTAGTTTCCAATACTCATCAATGTAATGAAAAGTGATCACCATATAACTCGCACCTATTAAAACAAGTCAAATCAGAAATTAGAATCAACTTACAATATGGAACAAGGACCATAAAAATTAGAAGAATTAATCTGAATTACCTGTAGGTTGACACACCCATATGTCTGTTGTAAGAGAGACTCTTTGCTTGTTAGTTTGAAACCACTTTTTCATAGATCTTTCCTCTGTACATACATCTCAACAATGTTTATGCCAGCTGTTCTTCTTGAATGAGGCGTGTACAGTTGCATCTTGTTGCAAAATTGTTTCCAAGCCATACTTTCAACAAAAGAAAATGGCAATTCTCCAATCACAAGCATCTCGTCTATAGCCTCCCTGAATATAGTCTCAGACACTTTGGCGCTCTTCATATTTCCAGTCTCATCAATGATTTTGTGAGTCTCCCTCTCTTCATATGCCTTGAACTCTTTGCATGTGTTTAGATGCTTTATCAGGTTTGAAGTCCCTGAAGATGTTGGACATGCAAAAAGGTTCTTACAATAGTTACAATTGCATTTGTCACAATTTTCTTTCGTCTGTGTACTTCCAAACATCAGACCTTAGGTTGAGTGTCTTCTTTGGCTTTGCTGGCTGAGAAGAAGCTTCACTTTTACCCGAAATTTCTTTTCTTTTCTTTTGACCATCAGAAGCATCATTGTCGGGTTGAGTGTTCTCTAGATTTGGAGATGAACAAGAATCCATCTGTATATAAAAGATAGATGAGAATAACATTAAAGAAATGATCGAACATAGATAATACATAAATGGAACAAGAAAAAAACAGGAAATTATGCTTTTGAAACTAAATAAAAAAAGCGAAAACATGTAAGAGAGTAACTCTTGGCCGAGGCGTAGAATCAAAAAAATATCATAGTCAACCAGAATACAATGACATGGCAGTGAGCACTCATAATCACAAATGGCAAATACACCGAGAGAAGCGCAAACCTCATATTACAAGTCAAACTCACCCCAATTATAACTCACAAATGGCAAATACACCGAGAGAATGCTAAACTTGTCATAACCTTGAGAGGATGTATCTGCGACTGGGATGATGATCATGCTAAGCATTATATTCACTTCCAGGATTTTTAACGTGTAATCCGATCTATCATCTAGTGATTCTAGTCATCTACTAAGAACAACTCAATGAACTAACAAAGTGACAATGATCACTTCATCTACTACCAACCAAATAGGGTAAAAAGAAAATCTAATTAGCTACACCAACCCGGTTTGGCTTTCAAAACAGATAACGCTATCATCAAGAACGAAAATGTGTGAGCAAATTCTTTCGAACAGTTTTGTAATATCGTTGTAGTTGTACACCCAAAATCAGATCAAACCACGCAGCCAATGGTATAAAAATCTACACCTTTAAGTGTTATAGTACAAGAATTTATAATCTAATTCAAAACACAAACCGAACTATAAACAAACGAAATCAACATCATATAAAAAAAGGAGAACTGATTATAGCAAATAGAGAAGAACAAGAAGATAATGTACCTGAGATCGATTTCTGGATGGCTCAGAAGGAGGGGAAAGTGAGAATTGGTGATTTAGGGATTCCAGATTGAATTTTGGGAATTAATCTCTGGAAAAAATGAATTATCGGATTCTAAAATATCGCCGAAGTGCATAATAGGAAAGCAGAGATAATAGGAGATTTAATTTAGGTTCGATTTTTTCGGATAAACCGATCGGATCTCGGGTATACCTGATCCGAATCGATACCCGAACCACATCTAACTCAAGCCCTAATGGGGTATTGCTACAATACCGAACACAATCCGAACCCGACTTTTCTGGTCGGTTCCGGTTCGGGTAATCGGTCCGGTTAATTTGCACACCCCTAGTTTTCTCTCTTTATCTAAAGCCATATAACCATATTCCAATATCCAATTATAGCTTGCCACATATCATGTGATAAACAATTCAACCAATGATTGCAAAACACAAATGGTCAAAAAAGATAAAAACAAATTTAATTTTACATATAAGTATAATATATCACTTTATTTAAAACAAAAAAATTGAGATAATACATCACTTACAGTAGAACCTCTATAAATTAATACTCGATTCATTAATACCTCGCTAAATTAATATTTTTTGTCAGTCCCAAAATTAGTTTTTCAACCAAATAATATATCTATAAATTAATAATCACTATAAATTAATATTTTTTTATAAAACCTCACGGTCCCAACGTTATTAATTTATAGAGGTTTTACTGTATAATGAAACAGAGGGGAGTATTAAAAATCACCATCTCTTCTCCTAAGCGTTTAGGTGACTATTGATCTCCCCCCATTAGTTAACCTTCTTAAATACACATTCGTTACAACTATTCATTGTATTCATCGTAGTGTTTTTGGTCCTTGTCTGCATTGTTGTTTACTCCATCGATAGGTCAGACACTCCAGTGAAACTATGAACACGATTCAATAAGAGTTTTGAGAAAATTTACAGGAAGTGATAAAACTGATGACTTGTAATATATTAATATAAACCAAACACAAATATTTAAAAAAAAATTAAAAACTAGTTTTCGAATAGTCTCTAATTAGTTAGTTAGGCGTTATACCCAATTCAATTATCTAATTAGTACCTAACGATATTCTTAACATGGATTTCAAATATATTCTTAATTTTTCTTTTCAAGAAAATGAGTCTTTAAATCTCTGAAATCTCGTTGACCATAAGATATAGCTTTAAAACAAATATTTGTTTTCAAAAATGTCTATTGCTTAATGCACATGGGCCATGGCTACTACTAGTGTGACAATTCTGAGAATGGTGGCCAATGGTCACAACTTTAGGCTGCTTAGCTATAGCTCTCACCGAATATTCTTTTATTCGTTCAGAAATTTTCTTCTATTGGTTTTTTTTTCAGTTGTCACAGAAAACCAAATCAGCTCCTTTTTTTTTTTTTTCCTATCAAATTTCGGTAGTTAATGTCAATACTCTACACATGATCCTCCTTGACCTTGAGCATGAAATGATAAACAGTAAATACTTTTATTTTCCGCTCTTCTATAAAGAACATACACCTTTTTATTGATTCTTTAAAAGCTTTTCTCCTTATTGTACAAAAATTTTACAGCTAAAAATTCATCCATCAATCTATTTTTTTCTAGTTCAATATAGGATCATGTTTCGAGTTTTCGAACAAGATCATCACCATTTGTAGATTTAAAAAAAAATATATATATACATATATATCAATCCTAAAGGAAACCTTATTGTTCTTCCTTAGGTTTGCATCTGCAATTCCTCTGCTGCTCTGTCAACTCCTGAATCCATAAAAAAAAAAACCCCAATTCAATGATCAAACAAAAATTGCAAAACCATATCTTTTTTTCAGGTTGTGTTACTAATCAATTTTTGTTTTGTTTTCTATAAGCTTATTCTCGAGACATTTCCCATATTTTCTATGCTACATGTATGTGTATAAACCTGGATCTGGCTTTGAAGAGCCTTCACATACTCCACAGCTTCTTCTAACATATCTGCAGTGTTGGTTTGCTGCAACAGAGAAGATAATCAAATACAAACCTCTGCATTATAAATCTGCCGAAGTTTCATCGTTCTCAGCATTTCAGAAACCATCCCTCAAATGTTTGATCTCAGGATATGTAACAAGGCAAACTAATCAGATATCATACAAAGAATCTCCCAATAAAACGCTGCACAATCATAGTTTATGGACTAGACCGTAATTTTGAAGTTCCATTAATGCCTTCACAATCATCAAAAGTTAACATCCATTTCCCTTTAATGCTAAGCTTAGTAAGAGCACTAACTCTTACCTTAAGCTTTAAGCATATATAATCTTGGACCCATTGCCCAATTCTTACTAAACCTTCCAAGAAAATCAGAAATCAATCAACGCTGTAAAATAAATATCACCTTATCCATGTTGGGAACAAGTTCTTGCAGCCTCCTGATCCGATCACTTATTCGCGTTCTCCTCACCTAACAAAATGAATGTAGAAAAAAATAACTAAACGAAAAAAACAAGAACGATGCAGAAACAACACAAGTGATGACTGCAAAACGTCAAAAGTATAAAGTAAATACCCGCTCGGCAATGCTACGAGGATGAGTTGCACAACCGCGTTTAGCGCGAACCCTACAAGGAACCGAGTCCTCAAGAAGCTTATCCATGTTCATATCCATCATTCCTGATACACCACCGCTCATTTGCTCTTCTTTCTACTCACATAACAAGAGAAGGGAAGAGTTAAGTATACATATCTTGTACACATAGACTTAACCATTCAGAATTACACAAGTTAAACGATCTTTTCAACGCATTGCATCTAAGGGATTTGATACATAGTTAACAATAGTAGCTAACCCTTAACCCAAATCAAAGGTGGACTTTGTATGGTGACTAAAGTGAGATATTTTTGTTTGCCATCTACTAATAGAACCTTTATGTAACAGCCACAGGAAAAAAAAACCGAAAAAAAAACATGGCAACTTGCTGGGTTTGGTTTCAAACAAATGCAAGTTGTCAAAAATTAGACAAGACTGCTCTTTTACATCTTTATTGTCTCCACGACTGAAGATTTCAAAGACCCTTTAAACAATGAGTGTACTAATCTCAAAGTCAGAGCCTGAACTCAGCATTTTGACCATAGTTTCATACAAATTGACAGCAATAAGAAAATTAGAACAGATTATTCCAAAGAAAGCTTACCATCTGAGAAGAGAACTGAGCTTCGATTTCTCTCGCCCGTTTACTTGCCGGAGAAATGTCAACGTTCGGAGACAAGTAGTCGTAATTCGCCGGAATCCCAAAATTCGAGAAGAACCCATCAGTCCCAGCTCCAGAGCCACTGAGAAAATCCGCCGGAGAGCTATTCTGACGGTGAAACCCACCTTGCTGATTGTACAATCCCTGCTCAACGGAACTCGGGAACTCGAACGAGTCACGACTCGCAATCCCGGCCGAGTTTCCGGTGAGAAGCTCCGTCAGACAGAGGTTAGGTTTTAAACCGTCTTCTTCGTCATCCTCGAGTAGGGTTTCAATCCAAGTCACCGGAGCTGAACGGATCCGAGATAACCCACTTCGACTCACCTCTCCTCCTCCTCCTCCTCCACCGCCGCCGCCGTTAGTAGATTGCATCGGAGTTTCGCCGGCGATTGGTTCAGTCGGTGAATTGAATTTCCCCGCTTTATTTTTATCGCGTTTTTTTTTTCAGTGGAGACAATTAGACAAAAGCCACAAAGGTCTCCTTATTTTCGCATTTTCTTTCTCTCTGTTTTTTTTTTTATTTCTCTCTTTTATGAATTTTAAGCAGCATACCAGATTGTTCTCTGATTGTCTTTTCACTTAAATTTTTGTTTTTTCTCGAGAGCAGAAATTTTAAAAAAAGCCGTGCGGCTTATTTTACACGGATAAATAAACCACATCGTTAGATTCAGATACTTTGTTGACTTTGACTAAGATCGACGGTGAATAAGTGAGAGATACCGTGCGGTGTATTGCATTGAAATAATTGCTTTTACGTCATTCATCTGCTTTATTTCCTCTTCAGTGGATATGGGTTTTGTTCATTATTCACCACTCGCAATCATAGCGCGTGGAATTTCACCTTCCAAGTCTTGACGGCGAGTCGAGAGACGGAGAGAGCTACTCGACCGAACCGAACGAAGCAATTTCTTTCGGTTTTTGGGTTTTATTTAGTTTTAAATCAATAATAAACAGATAGGTATTTTATATTTATAATTTGGTTTTCAGTTCAGTTTGGTTCAGAAGCTCCGAACCGATCGGTTTTTTCAATTTTTATTTTTTTCTAACCGGTTTAACCAATATAACAAAAAATTCAAAAAAAAAAAAACGAAGTATCAAACATCCGAATAACCGAAATGCACCAAATATAACTGAATGTACCAAACTTTTTTATTTAACTGATTTTAGAGGGAAAAAGTTAATCGAAAAAATCAAAATTTAGTACTTAAAAGTAACTTAATTTAAAATTTAAATTTAAATTTTTCTAAAATCATTTATCATATTTTATTCTAAAAAATTAAAAAATTTAAATAAAAAAAAGTATAGTAAAAAAATTACAATTTTTTAAAAAATAAACGATAATTCAAAGTTTGATGATGTTATTTTTTTTTTTTGTAAGTAAACATAATTTTTGTTGTTGTGGAGGTCCGGTCCAAGTTTTTAATTCTATTATTTATTTAGAGGTCCAACAGACTTTTTTAAAATTATACTATATTTAGTTGGAAATACTTAGAATTTTGTTGTTGTTATGTCCAATAGGATTTCTTTTTTTATCAATATATTTGGAATTTATAGAAAATTGACTAACCAATTACATTTTATAAAAACAACTAAAAGCATAATGAGTATTACTAAAAACTAAAAATCATATTAGAAAATAAGATATTTGAGTAAGTAAAACTCATAATTTAGCATTTAAAGATAATTTCATTAAAATATATGAAACTAACCTCATAATAACTTCTCTTTGAAATTTAAATATAAAAAAGATATTTAGTTTGTACCATTCAAGGTAATTAAGATTTTTTTAAAGATAAGAAAATAATCTTGTAGTTCAAATATCTAAGAGAAAAAAAAAACAATGTTTAATGAAAGTTCAAATTTTTTAATTAAAAATATGAATTATCTAACAAAATGATCGTTGTACCACTCAATAATATTGTGTACCACAACAATTTGATGATAATTTGATGATGCTACTTTATACCACCATTTTACACTTTGTACAACCCCTTTTAGTTGCAAAAACGTGTACCATCAAGTTTTCTTGTAATGTTAAATATTTTTTCTTTATATTGTTCAAATTGATTGGTTACATCATAGTTCATACATAGTTACACAAAGATCATTACGATCAAGAAAAAGAGAAAAAGATTATAGTCAATTAAAAAATTATTAAAATAGAGCTAGTATACTACGTATTTTATTTTTTTTAATAATATTTTAATATATTTTTTCATAAAAAAATAGTTGGTATTTGGTTATAAACCAATATTTTTAGCATTTTCAAAATTTATAAAGGTTTGACATGTAATAAAGAGATTTTGAGTGAAAAGAAATATTTTTGAATACTTTGGAGATTGGAGAGCTTATGAGTTATGAATATTAGAAGTTTGACATTAGATGGAAAACTTTCTACCATTAGATCATCCCAAAATTTGGGCACAAAATAGTCATGAATGTTAGGTTTCATCTTTAAGTGGTTTAAAGACAATCAGATGGCTAAATCAAGAGTTATGCTCAAATTACTGAAAACTAGTGCTTTGGCGACATAATGTAGCAAGCAGAGAAAATTGGCCTTGAAGCGACGAATTGCGGATCCAATGCTTCACGCATCTCGTTTGTCAAGGCATAACCGATTTTAACCGTATACACCCCTGACTTTGTATAAATCCTATAGAACTCGTCAGCTTTAAAACCTCGACTCGGTCGAAGGCTCCTAATATGTGGGATGTCCTCTGGAGCAAACAGGTTATAGAGAGCATCAAGTCTCCACTCCTTGGTATACATATCGATCAAATGACTCACAAACAGATGTTGATCCCGAAATCTTCCATTCTCAAAGGTTGGACGAGCTGGTATCACCAGTATCATGGGGTCGCTCCATACTTTGGTATTAAAGCCTGAACCAATTGATTTCGCAAAGCCCCCTCTCAAGAGAGATCTCTAGCTGCCATTATACTACGTCACCCATATGACGAGGAATTATACTTTTCGACCTCCATAGGGGTAGAAAATCGATAGTAACGATTTCGTAGTACTCTAAAGGCGCCCGGATAATCCGCCATAATTGTTTTGCCAACAATGCGAGATTAAAATTTTTTAGGTCCATGAAACCTAAGCCGCCATTTTCCTAAGATACACAAAAAAATTTCCAAGCGATTCAATGCAAATTTTTCTTTTCATGTTTGGAACTCCACCAGAATCTAGTGCAACAGATTTTGTCAGGATTTCTTTTCCTCTTTTTGAAAGAAGTTTCGCTGCCCACAAATTTATCTTGCTGTTTAGACGCTCTTGAATATACGCAAAGACTTGCTTCTTTGAACCGCAAATCCTCTCTGGAAGACCCAGTTCACATAACAACGTTTATAGATGTACAATAGTATATATCTGATCGAAATTAATGTTGGAATCCAACTTTATTTCCAGACGTCTAAACTATAATTGATAACTATTCTTTGACATATTTACTTCGTTAACTTATTATTATTATTTTTTTTCAAAGAAAACCGTCGTTAAATTAATATGCAGGAAATGTTAAATTACAACGAATAGACTTTGGAAATAACAAACAGGATATCCAGAGGTTGCAGGTGTGAAGACAAAATCATAAGATTTGGTATGGAGATCATGTATCACCAGTGGCTGGAAGATATCAAGACCAAGCAATAATTTGTTCTTCTCCAGAATTGCTATTGGTAATTGATGCAGCGCATCTTATGAAGATTGGGCCGTTAGACAAACACGACATGGGCTTTACGTGTTCGTCAAGTTTTTCTATCATTCTTTATTTATTTTGGTTTTACTTTTAAAGGATAACTATAAATCCTTTTAGGCTTAGGATTAGAAGATTCATGTTGATCTCTTTTTAGTTATAAATAGCTTGTCTAGGATCTGTGTAAACTTAGACTTGATATTGATTTTTAATAAACAGAGCTTACAAAGCTTAAAGAGGAGTACTCTTTTTATTGTTCCATACGAGAGAGCATCTCGTATTCAACAAGACCTGGAGAACTTGAGCCTCTTCATGTTTATTGCTTCCGCTTTCTATCAGTTGGTATCAGATTTGGAACGTTCCTGCGAGTTGAAATCTTCGACAATGCCACCAAAAAAGCCAGATAAGGCCGGCGGTGCCAACCATGAAGATCCAACAGCCGAATAGGCTGCTCTTCATACCACACTCCTAGCGATGCAGGAGAACATCCAAGCAACAATTCACGCATCCATACAAGAGATGGGTGGTATGTTGGTGAAACGATTGGGCGATCGTGTTCTCGTACGTGACAACCGTGTGTTTGAGCTTCGTCACACGCTTCGTCACTTGTCGGAGACGGCGGCGTTCAATAACCATCCATCGCAGGTCGAAGATTCAAAAGAAGAGTTGGAGATAGTGGTCGATAACATGATGCGCGAACGATATCGTCATCAGCAGATCCGCGACGAACCATCAAGTCGTGATCAAAGTGATAGTTTGTTCCTTCTCGGGGTAGAGGATCCATGTACGGAGATCTACGGGGAACCAAGTTTTGACAACTATGATGATGAGCCGATTCGTGATGTTTCCACTGACGAATCATGTACTATGGAGCCCGTTTACTATGACGGTTCACTGGTGTTTCCAATCTTCGAATTCAGGAATGCCGAAATTCCAAGGTATGATGTAGATCATGTAAACGGCATAAATCTGATCGAATTTCCAGGGAAAGACGACATAAATGTAACGATCGCAGCCCAATTAACAAAAAGGAGGCCCAATTGGAAAGAGAGAACCAGGCCCAAGTGAGGAAAATATCTACGTCTCCATCATCTTCCTCCTTTAAAACCTGCAACGTGAGTGAGGAAGAGCCACAAGCTCTATTGCCAAATCCAAACCTCAAGCCAAATCTCTTCAGCCTTTCTGTCATCGTTTCTGACCTCGCCAGAGCTTCGGACGTGAAACCGTTGGCGTAAGGAGAAGCCATCGTAAATCGATTCCAAGCCGTCGTCTTTCCGATCTCGCCGCCACCGCTCACCACCACCGCCGATCTACTGCTGCGAGCCACCACCACCATCCGTGAATCGATTTGTGGTAAGAGATTCGAGTTTTCTTCACCGCCGCTGTTACGTTTCATTTTCCCGAGAGCTGATTGTTGATCCACCATTGTTGCTTGTGCCTTAAGCTACCTTTGGTTCATGTTGTTTCAGATCCGTGTTGTGTTGTTCAAGATCTGTGTTGTGTTGTTTAGATCTGTGCTGTGCTGGTCAGATCCGTGTGGTGTTTGTCGTCGTGTTTGAGTGAGATATCATCGTTGTCTTGTTATTGTTCACGTAACGGGTGGTTGCCGTGTTGTTGTTTTCGGGATCTAAGCCACGTTTGATTCATTTGTTGTGATCCAGTTTTGTTTATTCATCCCAAAGTCTTCGTGCAACTTATCATCATCCTGTAAACAAAGGTGGGAACCACGTGGTGAATTCTATTTTTATATATTTATAATTTCGTATATATTGTTAGTATTTAGTTAAAATACATATATCTACGTATATTTATAAGTATATGCGTATTTGGATGATATATAATTATATAAATAATTAGTTATATAAATAAAGTATATATATATGAGTATTCGTATTTGTTTGAAAAGAACTTAGATGTGGTTAAAATTGTTTAAAAACGAATATGGTTCAATGATGAGGTGAATAATGCCTGATGAGGTTTGATAGTAAAAATAGTATTGTATGCGAGATGATAAGATATGTTGCCGTAAGGCATAGTAGCGGTCACAAGTGGGACGGGTTTACTCTCACTGTGTGGTCATGAGGCAGATATATCTGCGGTAGCGGTCACGGTGGGACGGGTTTACTCTCACTGTGGTCCGTTTTGTGTGTTGAGCTATGAGGACGGGCCTTGCGTGGGCGGTCATAGTTCAGGGTTGGCTGACGAGCCGGGTGCTGCATGGGCCGACGGGTGGACTCTCAGAGCCTGCAGGGACACCATAGTATATTAGGACTTGATCCTTGTTGTTATAATGGTGCGTCGGTAGGACGTGATGTTTGCTTCTATGTTTTAACTCGGGACTTGCGTATGTCCGTATTTATAAATGTGTATTATGGATTGAGTGAGCTCTAAGGCTCTGATACCAACTGTAACACCCGACTCTTACTTCGCCGAGAAGGCGTGCTACTTTAATAAGTTAAAGCACAAGTAATCATTTCCGAGTCCGAATAACAACTTTTATTAAAACACGTTTAAATCGTTCCAACATAAAACCGTCTTTAGACAATAACACACAAAACCAACACAAACCATTTTTTGTTTAATAGTAAATAATTAAAATATTATTTAAAAACACCCTTGCTCCCGAAAACAAGCACCACTCCGATACAACTCCTTCGGCTACTCCGCGCGCTCACCTGAAAGAGAAAGGGGTGGGTAATTTGGATTACCCAGTGAGTGTGAGCCTTAGAGCCCACTCAATCCATAATACACATTTATAAATACGGACATACGCAAGTCCCGAGTTAAAACACACAAGCAAACATCACGTCCTACCGACGCACCATTACAATAACAAGGATCAAGTCCTAATATACTATGGTGTCCCTGCAGGCTCCGGGAGTCCACCCGTTGGCCCATGCAGCACCCGGCTCGTCAGCCAACCCTGAACTATGACCGCCCACGCAAGGCCCCTCCTCATAGCTCAACACACAAAACGGACCACAATGAGGGTAAACCTGTCCCACCGTGACCGCTACCGCAGATATATCTGCATCATGACCATACAGTGAGGGTAAACCCGTCCCACTTGTGACCGCTACCATGGCTTACGGCAACATATCTTATCATCTCGCATACGATACTATTTTTACTATCAAACATCATCACGCATTATTCACCTCATCATTGAACCGTATTCGTTTTTAAACAATTTTAACCACATGTAAGTTCTTTTCAAACAAATACGAATACTCATATATATATACTTTATATAATTAATTATTTATATAATTATATATCACCCAAATATGCATATACTTATAGATATACGTAAGTATATGTATTTTAACTAAGTACTAACAATATATACGAAATTATAAACGTATAATATGGAATTCACCCCGTGGTCCCCACCTTTGTTTCACGGACAAGATTAATGTCAACGGCGGAGACGTAAGATGACTACAGGATGATGATAAGTTGAACGAAGACTTTGGGATGAATAAACGAAACTGGATCACAACAAATGAATCAAACGTGGTTTAGATTCCGAAAACAACAACACGGCAACCACCCGTTACGTGAACAATAACGAAGACAATGATGATATCTCACTTACCAAACACGACGACAAACACCACACGGATCTGACCAGCACATCACGGATCTGAATAACACAACACAGATCTTGAACAACACAACACAGATCTAAAACAACATGAACCAAAGGTAGCTAAAGGCACAAGTAATAATGGTGGATCAACAATCAGCTCTCGGGAAAATGAAACGTAACAACGGCGGTGAAGAAAACTCGAATCTCTTACCACAAATCGATTGACGGATGATGGTGGAGGCTCGCAGCAGTAGATCGGCGGTGGTGGTGAGAGGTGGCGGCGAGATCGGAAAGACGACGGCTTGGAATCAATTTACGATGGCTTCTCCTTACGCCAACGGTTTCACGTCCGGAAGCTCTGGCGAGGTCAGAAACGATGACAGAAGGGCTGAAGAGATTTGGCTTGAGGTTTGGATTTGGCAATAGAGCTTGTGGCTCTTCCTCACTCACGTTGCAGGTTTTAAAGGAGGAAGATGATGGAGACGTAGATATTTTCCTCACTTGGGCCTGGTTCTCTCTTTCCAATTGGGCCTCCTTTTTGTTAATTGGGCTGCGATCGTTACAATTCTCCCCCGCTTTAGAATAATTCGTCCCTGAATTCGATATCTTTCGTGTAAGACCGCTCTTGTCTTTATAGAGCTCGGGATAGTTGATTAGCATTTCTGATTCTGGCTCCCAAGTTTCCTCATGGACACCATCTCTTTCCCAACAGACTTTGACTGACTTAACCTTCTTACCCTGAACCTCAGTTTCTTGCTGTTCTAAAATTTCTACCGGACGACTTAGTATAGACAAACTACCCGTTAAATCTGTGGGCAGGTGCGAAAGAATTATCTCTCGCTCTCTGACCATTTTTCTCAATACTGAAACATGAAACACGTTGTGGAAGTCTGATAGTTCCTGCGGTAACTCTAGCCGATAAGCCACTGCACCAATTCTTTCCGTTATAACATACGGTCCCATATATCTTGACTTAAGCTTTTTCAGTTTTCGAGTCTTGTCATTCCCTCTAAACGTTCTCATTTTCAAATACACATCGTCGCCCACTGCGAATTCAAGATCTTTTCTACGCTTATCTACATAACTTTTCTGACGGTCATGCGCTTCTTTAAGTCTCCTCCTGAGTAAGTCTACTTGCTCGACTGTCTCTTGGACCATTTATGGCTCTAAGTCTCTACACTCCCCCACTTCGGTCCAACAGAGGGGCGTGCAGCACGGTCTCCCATATAGAACCTCATATGGTGACATTTCAATACTAGAATGATAACTGTTATTGTAGGCGAACTCGGCTAAGGGTAAATATTTTCCCCACTTTTCTTCCCAGTCTAGTACACAAGCTCTCAACATATCCTCCAATGTCTGAATTGTTCTTTCTGATTGTCCATCCGTCTGCGGATGATAGGCTGTACTAAGGTGTACCCTCGTCCCTAGTGACTTCTGAAATGCTTGCCAGAATATAGATGTGAACTTAGAATCTCTATCAGACACAATGCTTACGGGCACTCCATGTAGTCTTACAATTACGTCCAAATACTTTTGAGCTAGCTGATCTGCTCCATCTGTTTTCTTAATCGCTATAAAATGAGCTGACTTGGTTAGTCGATCTACGATCACCCAGATCGCATTTTTACCACCACTAGTCCTTGGCAACCCGGTGACGAAGTCCATTGTTACCATATCCCATTTCCATTCAGGTAGTGGCAAATTCTGCAACAATCCACTAGGAACTCGGTGTTCCGCTTTCACCAATTGACATGTCTGGCATTGTGAAACCCAAGTAGCAACGTCTCGCTTCATTCCACCCCAATGGTAATATTGTTTCAAATCTCTGTACATCTTGGTGTTTCCGGGATGAACAGAGAAACGCGACTGGTGCGCCTGGTGTAAAATCGGCTTTCTTAGTTCCTCGTCCTCGGGAACACATACACGGTTCCTATACATGTAGGTTCCATTGGCTGCGGTGTGATAACCAATCACTTCTTTATCAATCAATTTCTAATATTCCACAGTAAGTCTGCTTGGTTTACCGCTTCCAGTCCTGTAGAATTTTCATCTACTGTTGTAGCACATAAACTCAGGCTAGCTAATGTCGCAACTAGCTCATGTACGTCCTTAACATTTGAAGCATCGCCCCTTCGTCTGCTCAACGCATCAGCCACGTGATTGGCTTTTCCTGGATGGTAAGTGATCTCCAAATTATAATCCGCCAATAATTCTATCCATCTGCGTTGCCTTAAATTTAAACCCCCTTGGGTGAAAATTGTACTTTAGGCTCTTATGGTCTGTCATTATCTGCACATTTTCTCCGTATAGGTAAGCTCGCCAAATCTTAAGAGCAAAAACAACTACTGCTAATTCCAAATCATCAGTCGGGTAATTTGTCTCGTGCTTGCGTAGCTGTCTAGATGCGTATGCTATAACTCGGTCTTCCTGCATAAGAACACATCCCATACCTGTTCCCGATGCATCCGTATAAACCACATAAGGAACTCCCATCCTGGGTAATACTAATATGGGTGTCTGCGTTAAATGCTCCTTTAACTTTTCAACTCTTTGAACATGACTCGACCACACAAACTTCACGTCTTTTCCAGTTAGACGCGTCATTGGTTTTGCTAGGCTGGCAAACCCTTTAACAAACTTTCGATAGTAACCTGCTAAACCCAGAAAACTTCTGATCTCTGTGGCACTCTTAGGTGTCGGCCAACTCGTGATCGAGGCAATCTTTTCCGGATCTACGGCCACTCCGGCCTCCGAAACAACATGACCCAAAAATCCGATCTTCTTTTGCCAGAAGCTACACTTGCTCAATTTCGCATACAACTTTTGCTCTCTCAATTTATTCAACACCACTCGCAGATGCCAATCATGCTCTCTCTCGCTCCTCGAGTAGATCAATATATCGTCGATGAACACAATTACACACTTATCCAAGTACTCTCGAACACATTATTCATCAACTTCATGAAAGCTACTGGTGCATTAGTTAATCCAAACGGCATTACTATAAACTCGTAGTGTCCATACCGTGTTCGAAAAGCCGTTTTCTGAACATCCTCTTCAGCTATCGAAATCTGATGATATCTGGATGCTAGATCAATCTTCGAGAACCACGATGCGCCTTGTAGCTGATCTAACAACTCGTCAATCCGCGGCAACGGGTACTTATTCTTAATGGTCACTTTGTTCAGACCATGATAATCAATGCAAAGTCGGAAACTCCCATCCTTCTTTTTAACAAATAAAACTGGTGCACCCCACGGTGAACTGCTTGGACGGATGAACCCCTTATAAGTTAAATCCTCCAATTGCTTTTTCAATTCTGCCATCTCTGCTGGTGCTAGACGGTATGACGCTCTACATACAGGTGTCGTTCCCGGTTCCAATTCTATGGTGAATGCGTCTCCTCGTGTAGGTGGCAGTCCTTTTAGAGGTTCGAATACATCCGCGTATCCAGATACTACTGGTATGGAGTCCAACTCTTTTTCTGCCTTTTCTCCCACCATGGAGATAGTAGCTAGGTAAGCTTCATTTCCTCTTTTCAACAACTCTTCGGCGTGCAACATCGAGATCATTGGAATCCCGCTAGTAGTCCTTACCCCTTGGAAAACCAACCGTCCTTCCGCTCTAGGAATATGAACACGCGTCTGTTGACAATCTAGCACAACTTTGTGATGAGTCAACCAGTCCATTCCTAGAATCACGTCGTAGTGATTTAGCTTCATTTCTCTAAGATTCCCCATTAGTTCCACCCCTTGAAGTACAATGGGAACATCCTCGTAGATCTCGGAGGACTCTACTTTTTCTGTGCCAGCCTTGTGAATTCCTTTCTTCCTTGGAAAATATGACCCCACAAAAGTCCAATACTTTGTCAATCCTGGGCTCACAAAACTATGGGTTGCGCGGGTATCGAAAAGCGTATAGGCTAGTCCAACTCCAACAAGAACCGATCCTACACGTATTTTTCTTACGACTAAGCATGCCATTAAACTTCACACAAATTTTTTCCTTATTCAATAAGCATGATAGAAGTAAAAAAATAAAACATTACGTACCGGCAATCGGTTCGGCGCCGTTATGGTCTCTAACAACAAACACACGTGGAGCTACAGCCTGCCTCTTCGGTGGTGGCGGTAACTGTCCCTGGTTACGGTCTCCTTGCTGCTGACCTGGCAGTCGAGTCATGCAATCCTTAGCTGTGGGGTTCGACTTACCCCCAAAAAGTTCACTTCCCATGCTCTTCAAGTGATCCATGGCCTGCCAGTACGTTAGACCTTGTGCTTGAACTTGCACAGGAGGTGGCAGTGGCAGATGTTGGTCCTGAACAACAACATTCAGCTCGCGATGCGGTGGTGCAGCAACTCCTTCTGCCCCCCTCCCCACTGGATTTTCACGCAAATTCTCAAACTGAGCTCGGTACCTCTGAAGCTCTTCCAACAAGGCAGCATGCTCAGCGGCGCGAGCATTCTCTTGAGCTGATGCTGCTGCGGCAAAATTCACTTGCTCAGTATTCTCAGCATGCACACTTTCCGACGATGCGGTTGGAGTTTCCACTCTCGCCCTACAACGGATGGCAGCTCCTCCACGTGCTCTCTTTGGCGGCATCTTCATACAAAAACAACAACAGATCAGACTCCTCAAAAAGAACTTAACACAACGACACAACAACACAAAACCAAAGCGAGTCAGATCTCGGTGGTGCTCTCTCTTTTTTTTTTTTTTTTTTTTTAATCCCCATCCCAATTGTTTTTTTAAATAGTTTAGTAATATTTTTAAAATATTTTATCAATTCCAGAAATAGATAAATAAATCAAATAAAACCGATTTTTTTTTTATAATTCTCAAATCACTTAAATGTAAACAAAAGAAAAACACCTTTATTTATTATTATTTTTTTTAAAACCGCCTCCCGGGTCAGCACCGGTTTGGCAAATCTCCGCTCTGATATCAACTGTAACACCCGACTCTTACTTCTTCGAGAAGGCGTGCTACTTTAATAACTTAAAGCACAAGTAATCATTTTCGAGTCCGAATAACAACTTTTATTAAAACACGTTTAAATCATTCCAACATAAAACTGTCTTTAGACAATAACACACAAAACCAGCAAAAATCATTTTTTGTTTAATAGTAAATAATTAAAATATTATTTAAAAACACCCTTTCTCTCGAAAACAAGCACCACTCCGATACAACTCCTCCGGCTACTCCGCGCGCTCACCTGAAAGAGAAAGGGGTGAGTAATTTGGATTACCCAGTGAGTGTGAGCCTTAGAGCCCACTCAATCCACAATACACATTTATAAATACGGACATACGCAAGTTCCGAGTTAAAACACACAAGCAAACATCACGTCCTACCGACACACCATTACAATAACAAGGATCAAGTCCTAATATTCAATGGTGTCCCTGCAGGCTCCGGGAGTCCACCCGTTGGCCCATGCAGCACCCGGCTCGTCAGCCAACCCTGAACTATGACCGTCCACGCAAGGCTCGTCCTCATAGCTCAACACACAAAACGGACCACAGTGAGGGTAAACCCGTCCCACTGTGACCGCTACCGCAGATATATCTGCCTCATGATCACACAGTGAGGGTAAACCCGTCCCACTTGTGACCACTACCATGCCTTACGGCAACATATCTTATCATCTCGCATACGATACTATTTTTACTATCAAACATCATCGCGCATTATTCACCTCATCATTGAACCGTATTCGTTTCTAACAATTTTAACCACATCTAAGTTCTTTTCAAACAAATACGAATACTCATATATATATACTTTATATAATTAATTATTTATATAATTATATATCACCTAAATACGCATATACTTATAGATATACATAGGTATATGTATTTTAACTAAGTACTAACAATATATATGAAATTATAAACGTATAAAAATGGAATTCACCACGTGGTCCCACCTTTGTTTCACGGACAAGATTAACGTCAACGGCGGAGACGTAAGATGACTACGGGATGATGACAAGTTGAACGAAGACCTTGGAATGCATAAACGAAACTGGACAACACAAATGAATCAAACATGGCTTAGCTCCAGAAAACAACAACACGGCAACCACCTGTTACGTGAACAATAACGAAGACAACGATGATATCTCACTTACCAAACACGACGATCTGACCAGCACAGCACAGATCTGAACAACACAACACAGATCTTGAACAACACAACACGGATCTGAAACAACATGAACCAAAGGTATCTTAAGGCACAAGCAACAATGGTGGATCAACAATCAGCTCACGAGAAAATGAAACGTAACAGCGGCGGTGAAGAAAACTCGAATCTCTTACCACAAATCGATTCACGGATGATGGTGGTGGCTCGCAGCAGTAGATCGGCGGTGGTGGTGAGCGGTGGCGGCGAGATCGGAAAGAAGACGGCTTGGAATCGATTTACGATGGCTTCTCCTTACGCCAACGATTTCACGTGCGGAAGCTCCGGCGAGGTCAGAAACGATGAAAGAAGGGCTGAAGAGGTTTGGCTTGAGGTTTGGATTTGGCAATACAGCTTGTGGCTCTTCCTCACTCACGTTGCAGGTTTTAAAGGAGGAAGATGATGGAGACGTAGATATTTTCCTCACTTGGGCCTGGTTCTTTCTTTCCAATTGGGCCTCCTTTTTGTTAATTGGGCTGCGATCGTTACACACACTCACTGGGTAATCCAAATTACTCACCCTTTCTCTTTCAGATGAGCGCACGGAGTAGCAGGAGAAATTGTATCGGAGTGGTGCTTGTTTTCGGGAGAAAGGTGTTTTTAAATAATATTTTAATTATTTACTATTAAACAAAAAATGATTTTTGTTGGTTTTGTGTGTTATTGTCTAAAGACGGTTTTATGTTGAAACGATTTAAACGTGTTTTAATAAAAGTTTGTTATTCGGATTCGGAAATGATTACTTGTGCTTTAAATTATTAAAGTAGCACGCCTTCTCGAAGAAGTAAGAGTCGGGTGTTACAATAAAGCTGGCACCAATGGCACATGTTCAATTCATGGGCACATTCGACGAGAAATACGGAGATACATATATGGATATGAGAAGTAGTGGTGGTTGTGTTACAAATCGTCGTCGAAGTGTCAAGAGCGAGCCGCCAGATCGGGGTCGTAACAATTATTATTTTCTTCAAGGCGAGGACGACTTCTACAAAGAAATCTATGTTGATCGTGTCCTCCAAATATACAATGATAGCGATCGTGATAAGAGTCGATACCATGGTCGACGCTTGTCGCATATCTACGATGTATGGCGAACCACCAAAGCACGATCAAAGCGATATATTTTTTTATCGAGATAAAAAAGATCTCTACAAACAGAGCTATGTTGAAGTGACTGTGAACGCAACATATCTCGCATTTCTTCGTCGATGTGGTTTTCCAAGAGGATGTTTCCACGTGAGCTTCAAGACGATTCAAAAGAAGGAAGACATCCACGTATACAGTTCAAATATGGAGTTTTTGAAGTGGGCTTTTGGAAGAGAAGATACAAAATTAATTTTCTCTTATCATCCACGTGGGGTTTACAAGGAAGACATATACACAATCATTTGCTTTGTATTTTCCTTTTTCGTTGGAGGGTTTAGTACAAGCAAAAGGCATATGGTGGATTTATGTATCGAAAATAGCATAATGATGTTATATATGGCTACAAATTCCATTGGCCTCTTCCTCCATACAAAGGAAACTTGTGACGGAAGAAAAGTGTTTCAGCTGTTCATAATGCCCCCGGTTTTTCTGTTTCCATGGATCCCTGGGATATCTCATCACGTATGTTTCAAGGTGGAGATCGTTACAGCCCGGAGACAAGTGAACCTTAGTTTGACCGTACATGCGTTTATGCTTCTTCCAGTTGGCATGAGGGTAATGATGGGATCATCTTACGTCATGTGCATGACTGGTGTCTCCTTGGATGGTCTGTTAACTCATCAATGTCATCTACCATTGGGCATTGGGTTATTCCTAAACCCAGATGTCATGACGGAAGATGGTGTTGTTTGTCAAAACACACTCACCCAACAAGTTACGGAGTTAACTACAACGGACCAGATTTTTAAGCAGCTTCTTCCACATGTGAAGTCAAATATTATTTGTACGTGGTTTCATATGCACGTTACAAGACAATTTATGGAGGTGGTACTCATTTTTGGAGCCGTGCCAGAGGTGGCAAAGTTACACCATCAACAACCATTTGATCTCTCATGTTGTGAAAATCTTTGTTTGGTCAGAAGGAAGCATAAGATCAGTCAGTCAGTTGGGACATGAGTATGATGGTGTCTTACTTGGTGGTTTCAATGGACATTTTCAAAGTGCAGCTGGTGAACGACCAATATACTACTTGTTGTGTCTCTTGTTCTCAGCTTCTAGTGTATCAATTAGGGTTTTCCTTGCATGGGCGTTAGCTGGTCGAGAGAAGCCTACGTATTTGCGGCCACCGTGGAAACACAGAGTTATTACATCTTCGCCTCACATGTTTGTAATGGTGCAGTTGTTGTTCCGTCCTTTCCTCCCGTTACAAGGTGTGTTATCATTGAGAGATTCTCAGGAATCAAAGGCGGTTCAGGCAGGTCGTTTGTGCACTACAAGAAAATATTCTTTTTACGGGGGACAAATTCGTGGCAAATTCGTCGTAAATCGACAGTCGCAACGAATTTGCCACGAAAGTTCAATCGTCGGTAATTGATCGTCGAGAAAGCAAATTCGTCGTTAATTTTGAGAGACCGAGATTTCATCGTAAAATCATCGTTAATAGTGTCGTCGTAGAATCGTCGTTAATTCGCGAGATACAGTCTTCGTCGTAAATTCATGGCAAATTGAGGGAAAAATAAGCATAATAAAATCGTAGCAAACTAATAATCGTCGTAAATTGAGGGGAAAAAATCGTAGTAAATTCGTAGTAAAATAAAAATCGTCGTAAAATCGTAGCAAAAATATCGTCGTTAATTCGTGGCAAACTAATAATCGTCGTAAAACCGTTGAAACAGAGTTCGTCCTTAAATCGTGGGAAAATTGTTTTCGTCGTAAATACCTAGTAAATTTTTAAATTTAAAATAAAAAAATATTTAAATTTTTTTTTTTTAAATTAAAATTAAAAATAAAATAAAAAACAAATATTTTTGGTTTAAAAAAAAAAAACTACTCTGCGATATAATCGAAATCCGGGATAATCCGAGCTTCTTCAGTAGCTTGAGCTGCAAGGCGGCGTGATTCGCGTTGTTGCTCGGTCAAGACTTCCTCTGTCGAATGGCTGGGCCCGGCATATGTTGTTGCCGCTCGTTGTCTCCGCTTCTCTTGCAGGAGTGCGGCGATCTGGGGATTTCCCACTGCCATTATCTCGAAGATAGCGTCGTACTCCGAAAGCTCAGCCTTGACTTGTTCTTGATATTCGGTTTGATTTTGTTGGAGAGTCGCTATCTTGGCACATAGGACGACCAGATCATCTTCGGGGGACCGCTGAGGGGAAAAGACGAAGCAGATGGGACATGATGAATAGATCCCATCCCTACGACTTTCTCCTTTTTCTTAGGCGCAAACCGCCAGGTGATGTCTGAGACCTCTGTGACTCTCGCTCGGAAATCCTCGCCGTGACGTCGTTGTAGATCCTCTCGGCCTTGTCAGAGACAAAGAGCCCCGATGCCTTCTTGCGATGTGTCTTCGCAAAAACTTCCGTCATCGGAGGCAAAACACCTCCGTTCTCGGATGCCTACATTTTTTATAAATTATTTTGTTAGTAAAAATTTTAAAAAATAGAAAATGAATTTATGAAAGTAATTAATAATTTACCATTTGTAAACGAACGCCTGCAAAAGGCGTTTGACCGGCTGTATGAGGCAATGATGCGGGTAAACCGTCCGGACAAACGGTATTACGGGAAGATGAGCACTTTGCAGAAATGACGACCGAGTGGGGGTCCCGCCAGTAGCGAAACAATCCGTCCCAAACCGACCTCTCGATGTATATCGGTTTTGCGTCGTCGCCTATGACCTCCCATTTTCTTTTCCAGTCCGAAAGGGTGCTTCCGAGACGTTCCATCACTTTAATCTTGAACGCTTCCCGCATGGTCGGGGTATCAACAGAATCCCTAGTGTATTTTTGCTACAATAATTAAAAAAAACAAAAACAAATAAAATTTTATTTAATATCAATTTTAATAATTTATAATTTAAAAAAAACATTTATTATCACAAACATTTTGAACCAAGTTTCGAAGATTTCCGGCGAGAGTTGAGAGAAATTTGCGTGAGGCTCGGAGAAAAATGACTTGATGATATCGCTAACGGACCGTCCGTCACTGTTTCGATCCCGAACCTAAAAAAAAATTAAATCACAAATTGAAAACATAAAAATGAAATATGAAATTAAATATTAAATTAAAAAACGTACCATTTTCCGGTTACATGACGCGGGTCTAATCTCGTAACATTCGTTCTTCCCGGTTGTGCAATCAAATCATCAACCGTCAAATGGGCATATGGATGAGGAACAGCAGGTTGCCGGAAGTGTGGCGGTGGTGCAGTAGTCTGGGTCTGGGTCTGCGGAACTTCCGACTCAGTAGCGGAAGTAGTGTATGGCTGAGATGGAATCAGAACCGTCCCAGACGAAGTCCCACCACCATTATCAGGTATAAACTGATAATAATGGTTACGACGAGAAGGCCTCATCTGCACAATAATTAATAAATATAATTAATAACTAAAATTAATAAATCTCTAAATTAAAATAAAATATTTCATTCCTAACGAATTTTAATATTCCGATATCCTAACATTACTATAATATTCCGATATCCTAACATTATTCAAACCTAAATATATCAAAAGAAAAATATAAATTTAGATCCTTAACTTCTAATATTTGATAAAATTGGAGAGAGATCCGAGTAGAGAGATCTAG
Source organism: Alliaria petiolata (assembly GCA_020283515.1). Classification (NCBI taxonomy): domain Eukaryota; kingdom Viridiplantae; phylum Streptophyta; class Magnoliopsida; order Brassicales; family Brassicaceae; genus Alliaria; species Alliaria petiolata. The sequence goes on from JAHZTW010000001.1 coordinate 81,034,077, forward strand.
AGAGAGAGAGATCTAGAGAGATCTAGAGAGATTTTAGAGAGTTGAGAGAAGTGAGGGGAAGGAAGAAACTCGGCAGCTATATATAAGATTTATATTCATCGCTAATTCCTCGCAAAGTTACGAGGAATTAGCGACGAATATACTGAGTCCTCATTAATTTGTCCCAAAGTTACGAGGCATTTACGACGCCTCACTTTACGAGGAATTAACGACGAATCGTCGGTAATTCGTCCCAAATTTACGAGGACTTTACGACGACATCATTTACAACGAATTTGCGAGGAATCCTCTCAAATTCGTCGTAAAATGTAGTTTTCTCTTACATGCTACATCTCTTTAAAATCTCTTAAACTATGTATCTCTTTAAGAAGAAGTATCACTCTTAGTATACGTTATGATTCGAATTTATAAAAAACATAAAAAATTTAAGCATGTAATATACAGTTTTAAGCAAAAACAACAAGTTTAGTTATACATTTATATAACCAGATAGATTGAACTAGAGTATGCAAATTTGGTGTTTAGGGTATGAGTTTACGACGAATTTGGGAGGATTCCTCGTAAATTCGTCGTAAAACTTCCAGTTTACGACGAATTTGCGAGGAATCCTCCCAAATTCGTCGTAAAATGTAATTTTTTCTTAAACTCTTTATATATGTTTAAAATCTCTTATGTTGTTCAAAACAAACATAATGTTCATACTCATATAATTTTAAGTATACCATAAATAATTTAAAATGTTTATAAAATGAAAAGCCGTAACTATATATTCAATATAAAGAATCATAGTCGTTAAGAAGAAGTATCACTCTTAGCATACATTATCATTCGAATTTATAAAAAACATAAGATTTTTATTGTCCATAACTTTTTAAGTGAAAATTACAAAATATATATAGCTTAAGTTACATGGATTTTATAAATCACCATCATATTCATTTTCCGATACATCTGATTCATCACCTTCTTCATCATCGGGAGAATCACTTTCTTCAAACGCTGGCTCTTCTTCTTCTTCAGTAGTATCGTCTGGAAGATCTTCATCAACCTCCCTATTTTGCGGATCTATTAGAAGAATATCGCCGGTACTCTCATCTGGTTGAAGAATATCATAGCAATGATCTTGTTGCATTGGCAGATCAACAATTTTTCACCTTGGAGAAACTTTAATAACTGCTAACCATGGGATGCCTGTTGTGCGAACTCGGGGATAAAGAACAAAGGTGACTTGTTCTGCTTGCGATGCAAGGATAAATGGCTCAAACTTGTTGTAACGCCGTGATTTATTGACGTCTACCGTCCCATTTTCAAATGGACTAACTTCCTTGCAATTTAGAAGGATATACGTATGTGCGCTATGATGATCATGTTCGTTGGCGAACCATACTTCTTTCAACTTTTCGCATAGGCGTCCGATTGATGAGAAAATGTCTGGGACACCTTCCACCGGGTATGTTCGACCTACACCTCCATCATCATATCGTCGAGGAGCCGTTTTTCGTGTCCGCACATTTGATGCAAAATAATATCCCGTGAAGTGAGAAGTTTCTTCTGTTAAACTTCCCGCAATGATTGAACCTTCAACCTTTGCTAGGTTTTTTGCTTTCCGCTTTAAATGACCTATAAATCGCTCAAACGGATACATCCATCGAAAGTGAACAGGCCCCCCAAGTTCTGCTTCATAAGGAAGATGGATAGGTAGATGTTCCATAACATCAAAAAAAGCTGGTGGAAATATCTTCTCCAAGTTGCACAGCAGGATAGGTATATTTGCATCTAATTGTGCAATTACATCTTCAGTCAAAGTACGAGTACAAAGATCACGAAAAAATGACCCAATGCCTGCAATAACAAAACAACAAGTATAAAATTTTATCAATAATTAATCAATGCCATGAGTCACTTAGACATACGTATATATATAATTAATTAAAAAGCCAGAATTTTACCTCCAATTGCTTCATGTACATTTGCGGGTAGAAGTTCAGCAAAGGCAAAAGGCAACAAGCGTTCCATAATTACGTGACAGTCATGACTCTTCATCCCTGAAAACTTTTGCCCTTCCACACATTTAGATAGATTGGAAACGAACCCATCGGAGAACTTCACATCAGATGTCGCCCAATTGAACAATGATGACCTTTCTGCGGCACCCAATCGAAATATTGGAACTGGTGCTTTCCCGTTGCTTGAAAGATGCAACTCATTCCTCGAACAAAGGTCAGGCAAGTCCTGTCTTGATTTTACGTTGTCTTTGGTTCTCCCCTTTACGTTTAGCACTGTATGCATGATGTTATCAAAAAAGTTTTTCTCAATGTGCATGACATCGAGATTGTGCCTAAGCAGATGATCTTTCCAATACGGAAGCTCCCAGAAAATACTTTTCTTATGCCAATTGTGATGCTCCCCATATCCATCTGGCATATTCGCTGTACTGTGCCAATTTCCACCTCGGACGACTGTTTGCTGTGCACCGTAATGATCAATTTGCGCTTCTAAATCTGCCCCGGATACACATACAGGAGGAGGAACACGGACAACTTTGTTCTTTCTAAATAACCGCTTGTTTCTTCGGTATGTATGCGACAAGGGTAGAAATCGGCGGTGACAATCAAACCAACTTGTTTTTCTACCGTACTTCAATTGAAATGCTTCTGTTCGATTGAGACAATAAGGACAAGACAACCGCCCATGCGTAGTCCACCCTGATAGCATCCCGTATGCGGGAAAGTCACTTATTGTCCACATAAGAACCGCCCGCATCGTAAAATTTTTCTTCCTTGAAATATCATATGTACGAACCCCATTAAACCACAATTCCTTCAACTCCGCTATTAGAGGCTGCAAAAACACATCAAGGGACCGCTTCGGATGCTTGGGACCAGGGACTAATATACTCATGAATAGAAATTCTCTTTGCATGCACATGTCTGGGGGAAGGTTGTAAGGCGTTAAGATTACTGGCCATAAAGAATATTGCCTACCAGACATACCAAATGGACTAAATCCATCTGTGAAAAGACCAAGATATACATTCCGTTTCTCTCTAGCAAAGTCGGGATGTACCGTCTTAAAATGTTTCCACGCTTTTGCATCTGACGGATGATTGACCTCCCCATCTGTCTGCAAATGATCAGCATGCCATCTCATAGATGCAGCAGTCCTTTCTGAGTGATACAATCTTTTCAACCTATCAGTTATTGGAAGATACCACATCCTTTGGTACGGCACCCTATTACGACCAACACCTTGCGGTTTATATCGTGGCTTATGGCAAAAACGACACTCCTGCAACTTGTCATCATCTTTCCAATATATCATGCAATTGTCTACACAAACGTCTATCATCTCAGAAGGTAACCCAAGACTAAAAACCAGATTTTGTATCTCATAGTAACTCTCAGCTGCTAAATTATCTTCAGGCAAAATCTCCTTAATCAAATCAGCCCAATCATCCATGCAAACCTCACCTAAGTTATGATCAGTTTTAATGGTCATCATCATAGCTGCCAAGGACAATTTAGAGTGCCCATCTCTACATCCATCGTAGAGTGGCTGATTTGCAGCATCTAACATATCAAAAAATCTTTTGGCATCTAAATTGGGTTCCTCGTCGTAAATATTACTATCATGACCAGCAGCTAGAAATGTACCCGTGTTTTCATGAAATGCATATGTAACCATCTCATGAATCCTATCATGATCACAATATTCACCATGATCATAAACTTGATGCACATTATTTGATTCAACATCATTAACTGCTTGATTATTACCGCTACTACTAGCAGCATTTCCCCCATGCCCTTCTCCATGATTATACCAAATATAATAGTGCGGAAAAACCCTCTATTTAATAGATGCGACCACACTTTTGAGATACGAATAAATTTCCTATTCATGCATTTTTGACAAGGACAGTACATCATACCACTTTTAACGGTAATTTGCAAACTTCCCGCCTGATACATGAATCCTTCTAGCCCATCTTGAAACTCCCTCCTCAGCGATCCCTCCGAATCTTTACGATTATACATCAAACTTCGTATTTCGTAGATATATATATTTTTTTTTGGTATATAAGAGATTTTTTTTTTTTTGGAAAAAGAATATATTGAAAAAGTGTTTTTTTTTTGTGAAGAATTTTTTTTTAGGTGAAGAGAGAGTTTGTTTTTGTTTTTGTAGTTTTGATAATGAAGTGTTGCTTCTATATATAGGTTTTTTTTTTGTTAACATCGAAATACCAACGAATTTCCAACGAATATTTTCATGGCAAAAAAACCAGTAAAACACGTTTTCATCTAACTTATTTTCCTCTCTAATACGTCGTTAATTTACTTCGAATTACTTTCTCAGTAATTCGTCGGAAATTAACGACAAAATTCCGAGGAATCCACGTCAAACATGTTTCGTCGCTAATACGTCCAAATTTAACGACGAATTTGCGACGAAATATATTTTCGTCGTAAATTCCTCGTTAATTCATTGGAATTTACGACGATTTTACAACGATTTATTTTCATCGCTCTTTCCCACGAATTGCCGACGTTTATAATTTTCCTCGTAAATTCCTCGTTAATTCAATGCTAATTTACTACGATTTATTTTCCTCGCAAAAAATCGTGGCAAACGTCATGTTTTCTTGTAGTGGTGGGAGGGTTCCGTGTTGAATAAAGACGCAAACGACACTGAGGGAATTAATAATCCTGCTAACAGCACGGAGGGTCACGTTTTCGTAATTCGTTTATGTCTCACGCCATTGTTTCAAAGGAAATCTTGGTTTATGGAAAACATTTTTGTTATTCTCTTGCTTCCTCCGCCTGATCTTCGGAATGTAGTGGGTGCTTTCATCGTAATCCTTGTTCTTGGTGACGTTTTAGAGACTCCGATTTCCCAGTGCTGTCAGATATTTTTGATAGTCTCTCATTTTAGCATGTTTTTAACACTCATATAGGATAGTTTTGCATCCATACATGCATTCATTAGATAGTTTTAGGCTAGATTGCATTCATTTTAGAGTTTAGTGAGTCTTAGCTTAGGATATTGTATATATGTTGCATTTGAAGTGTTTCTCAGGAATTCTAGAGCTAGAGGAAGCTACTGGGAGGATGATGAATGAGCAAGAAAGTCAAGAAGGTGAAGAACAGAAGGAAAACATGCAGCAAAACTCGCAAAGGAAATAAAGAAGCTATACCGGTGTACGGTATCGGTGTGACCACACCGATATTCATATCGGCATAGTATATCGGTGTGACCACACCAACATCAATATCGGGCAGGTGTATCGGTGTGATCACACCGATATGAAACACGCGGTTTTCTCTACTTAAGACGCAATTACACTGTTGATCATCATTATCTAGTTGACTTTTTATTTCTAAACTTTTCCAGAAACTCTCTCTGTATTTGGTGATTTTATTTGCAAGACCTTTGGATCAAAAACTTCAATTCAAGAGTTCTTCTTCTCTAATCTCTTCCCTTTACTCTTCCTAATGCTTATTATCAAGTTTTTACAAGTTTTTGTTGGTTTGATCATGAACTGTGAGTAGTTCTTTAGAATCTAAGGTTGGTTAGATCTAGGGTGTTTAGGGTGTTAGTCTTGATGTCTATGAGTTGATTCTTCCATATCTCTTCTTGCTTAATGCTCTTAATGCTAATTTCAACCTTGATCATGTTGAATTAGATTTCTAGGGAATTTTCTCATCCAAAAGATTAGTAAAATTTCTGGATCATTTAAGCAAGAGATTTACATACTTAGCTCATGAAAGTGATTGTCTAAGGTGTTTATTAGCAGATTAGAACTGAATCTTTATGCTTGTTGCATCTTTGATCACAAATGAAAGTTTGTTCTTGATTAGAAATGTGATGAAAGGATTAAGTCCATGAAAGTGGTTTAATCTATTCTTGAAGTTTTAAGCTTGGAGATTAGCATTTATATGAGTAGAATGACATCATTGATTACACTTTTAAACACCTTAAAATCAATACCATAACCTTGGACTCATCTTTCCAAAATTTACAAAAACCATTTAGAAACTCTGTTTTATTTTTAATTATCTTGAAGATAGCCTGTCTTTCATCTTGTTTAATGTTACTAATCACATACCAAAATCTTCACTAGACTTGCTTGGATTAAGAAGTTTTATGAATTCCTTTTGTCACAACAAACCCATATGGATTGATCCTCAAATTCTACAATGACATGTGTAGTAGGATTGAGTAATTGATTAGCAAAATCCTGTTATCAATTTGGCACCGTTGCCATTTGGGTTCTGTTTTGTGCATTAGGATTTTAAATCCTCTTGAGACTAAGTTTTATTTTTCGTTTCATTACTAATCTCTTTTGTTTGCTCTGTTTTTCCTCTCTATAGGTGCATGAACTTGAGGTCTAGAGGACAAGAAGATCTTGTTGAACCAATAGACAACATTCATAGACTGAGTAGAAGAGCATTTGCAAGAAGAGAGCAAGAAAGAGCAGCCCATATAGCACGCCTGGGCATGGACAATCCGCAGGAAGCAAGTGGCCAACCACCACCTCATTACCTTGACCACCAACATATAGCTCAAGGAGCAAGAGTGCCACATCACCCACCTAGACAGCCACGTCATATTGGAGCTGGAGATGCGCCAAACACTTATGGAAACCACAAAGGAATCATCGCTCCTCCAGTTGAGAACAACAATTTCGAAATCAAGAGTGGGTTTATCTCTATGGTGCAGAACAACAAGTTCCATGGACTACCAATGGAAGATCCTTTGGACCACTTGGATGAGTTTGATAGAATCTGCAGCATGACAAAGATCAATGGAATTTCAGAGGATGGTTTCAAGCTGAGATTGTTCCCATTTTCTCTTGGGGACAAAGCACACCTATGGGAGAAGACACTTCCACAAGGTTCCATCACTTCTTGGGATCAATGCAAGAAGTCTTTCTTGGCTAAATTTTTCTCCAACTTAAGAACTGCAAAACTGAGAAATGACATCTCTAGTTTCACTCAAAGGAGCAATGAAAGTTTTTGTGAAGCATGGGAAAGGTTCAAGAGCTATACAATGCAATGCCCACACCATGGATTTTATGAAGAGTCTCTACTAAGCACTCTCTACAGAGGTGTGCTTCCTAAATTTCGCATGCTTCTAGACACTGCAAGCAATGGAAATTTCCTGGGGAAGGAGGTAGAAGATGGTCTTCAGCTGGTCGAGAACCTAGCCCAAAGTGATGGGAATTATAGTGAAGACTATGATAGATCATCAAGAGGAGGAGGAGATACTGAAGATCAAAGAAGAAGGGAAATGAAAGCTCTCAATGACAAGATGGATAAGCTGATGCAGGCTTCTCAAAAATCAGTACATTATGTGGGTGATTACGAAGAAAGCCATGGACCTCATCAAGAACCAAATAAGGATTTCAGAGAAAAGGTCAACTATGTTAATGGCCAAGGATTTCAAAAAGGATACAACAACTATAAGACCAACAACAACAACAATCTCTCCTACAGAAGCAACAATGTGGAGAACCCACAAGATCAGGTTTACCCACACCAAGGACAGAGCCAAGTTCCTCCACAAAGGCCTTTTGTGCCATACAACCAACAGCAAGGCTATGTTCCAAAGAACACTTTTCAAGGGAACCAAGCCAACTTTCAAGGAAATCAAGGGAACTTTCAATCAAAACAACCATATGCACCACCCGGTTTTGCGCCACAAGGGCAAGGAAGCAACACATCACCACAAGACTTGGATATGAGAGGCATGCTTCAACAAATATTGAAAGGCCAAGCTAATGGTCCCAACAATGATCTACAAAGTAGATTGCTCCCACAATGATCTACATTCAAAGTTTGAGACCTTGTCATCAAAATTCCAACAACTAGAGAACAAGGGTGTCTCTTCTTCTTCAAACACTCAAGGTCAACTTCCTGGAAAAGCAATAGCTAACCCAAAGGAGTACTGCAATGCTATCTACTCTATTAATGAGGATGAGTATGAGCTTGTTGTGAGAGAGTTTGAGGAACTACTAGAAGGTCCACATGATGCAGTGTCACCCTCCAACGAGATTGCATCTACAATCAATGAGGACATTGGGGTTCAAGATGGGGAGGTGATCATTGAAAATGACTACATGGTTGTTGCTAAAGATATGGGTAAAAGAGTGTTTGATGAGCTCATGACTTCTACGAAAGCGAGAGTTGATGAGGATGTAAGAGAAGTGGCTAAGAAGAGTGATATGGAGGCAACCTTGCCCCAAAAAGGAGAAGCTTCTTACAGTGATCTTACTATTTATAAACCACCACTACCATATCATGGGCGAATATTGACTAAGGCACAAAAGAAAGTGCTCTCAAGCTTTAGAGGAAGCATGGAGAAGGCTGGTGCACCTTTGCCCAATGTAGAGAACTTGTCTCAAGTCAAAGGTCACATAAGATTCATCAAAGACTTGCTGGCTAATAGAGAGAAGGTAGAAGAGCTGATGGAAAGCTTTGATCCACCAAGCACAACAAGAGATGAGCCTAAGACTATTCCAAAGCTTGGTAATCCCGAAATTTTTTTGATTTCTTGCTCTCTTGGGGATTTGAAGATTTATGAAGCTTTGTGTGATTCTGGATCAAGTGTCAATGTGATGACCCTTGAAATGTTTAAGAGGCTTGGGATTAAAAACATGAAGAAATATCCATCACCTATCACCTTTGTTGATGCTTTTTCAAGGCAACCACTAGGCCTTGTTGAAGATTATCCATTGAAGGTTGGTGAGTGTCTAGTCCCAACTGACTTCATAGTCATGGACATGGTTCAAACAACCAAGCTACCTCTTCTCTTAGGAACTCCCTTTCTTAACACAGTTGGTGCAAGCCTTGATTTCACCAACAAGAGGGTGATTCTAAAGAGTGTGAATGATAAGGTTTTCTATCCTATGAAGCCTTCTACCTTGGGTTTTTGTGGCACAATCACATGTGCTACTATGAAAACTGATGAAGAACCACCATATACAAAGGGTCAGCTGATGGGATTCACTTGTGTGATGCTGAAAGAAGATGATACTTTTGACCAAAATGAGTATGATGGATTAGGATTTGATGGTGAGTGCCTACTTGCGATGTTTGATGGAAACAAGATGCTGGAACCTATAGTTGAGACACCAAAGAGGGCAAGAACGAGGTCTAAGAAGAAGAAGAAGTTGTTACACACTGGAGCAAACACCATGTTCATCAAGAAAGGAGAAGGAACTTCAGTTCAACTCCAAGATCCTCCACAAGACTAAGGGTTTGAAAAGTCAAGCTTAGAGACGTTAAACAAGCGCTCTTGGGAGGCATTCCCATGTTTATCCTTGTATATATTCTTGCTTTTATTTCAATAATGTGTGTTTTGAGTGTTTGTGGTCAGCAGGTTCGTCTTCCTCCTCCTCCATACCATTCTAGAGGTAACACTTCAACCTCCATTATACATATCATTTAGCTTTGTGTTTCATAATTTTTGTCATATTGATTGAGTCTCTCTTGAACTTTTATTACACAAGGGACTGTGTAATTTAAGTTTGGGGGAGAGGTTGAGAGATTTGACTTTATGTTTTGTGTTTCTTATTTTCTATTTTACACATTTGAGTCTTCATGCATCATCTAATGCATAAAAAAAAAAAAAAAAAAAATTGAAAATTTTGAAAAAATAACAACAAAAAAAAAGCATTTAGAAGATGTATTTGCATTTTATGTTTGAGTCTATTTGCATTTCATGTAGGCTTGCATTCATATTGCATAGGGAGCTATGATAAGTTTTCCTTGTAAAATGCTGATTTTTGAGATGAAACCATTGCCCACGTTCATAATTGTTTGATGCATGCAAATGAGTTTGAAGTTAAGATAGCACCACACTTGGAATTCATGTCTTGATTTTCATGTTTTGGTTGAAGCTTGCTGTGAATTGAACTCATTCCTATTTATAAGAACCATTAATCTTGAATTGCAATTATCATGTTTATACATTGGTAAGTGACTCATGGATATCATATACATATTTGGGATGTCTTCTTTTCTTCTACCACTCTCTTGTTATCCCAAGTAGCTTACCACACCCCTAACCAAACCTTCTTTCAAGCCAAAAAGCTCTTGTGTGTGTTCTGAGGCCTAATTTTCGAATGAACTTATCAAAAAGTGTTGGGTTTAGCACGACAAGGAGAGTCTTCCATGTAGAACTAGCTCACACATCATTGGGCTAGACATAAGCTAGGTTGGTTAGCTTAAGTAGGGGCTTGAGTTGCTGTCTAAAGAAGAAGAAAAAAAGTGGGAAGAGAAGAAAAGATTTGGAGAAGGTATAAGGAAACAATTTTGGATTGGTTGGCAAAGAAAATTTGTAAAATAGCTCTAAGTATAAATGTTTGGTAAGCCTCTAAGCTAAAGAAAAGAAAAAAAGTCAAAAATGGCAAAAGCATCTCAAGGATGATTAGATTGGCTTACCTAGAATGTAAAATGAGAGCTAAGTAATGAGAGTAAAAAGCCAAAACCATTTGTTTACCAAAGATTGAAGAAGAAATTCTCCTAAGAGTTTAAATGGAAGTGAATATGAGGAGATTGTGTGGGTCAAGAAGGCAAATGCCTTAAGAAAAGGGTAGAATATGAGGGACTTTGTTGGGTTTAGAGATAAGGGTTAAAATTGCAATTGGTACTTGGGTAGATGGAAGTTTGTCCTTGTATGCACAAGTTGTTCTTTACCCTTAGCATTTTGCCAAAGTTCATTCTTTCTTGAGAGATCCCTTGCAATGGAAAACCCACAAGAATGAGATCATTTTTTATCTCATAAACTTTTCCATTATCCAAATGAGTTCACTTGCAGTGCATAAGCATGATCCATGGTTACAAATTGAATGAATGTTAAAGGAATGAAGGATAGGAAGGCTTGTGTAGGCTAGACTTGAATTCAATTCATGTTTGCGATGAGTGTGGCTAAGATTTTTAAAGTAGAACAAACTCGATATGCATCCTAGAATTATTAACTTGGACAATGGCTTGATCTCTCTTGTTGGCATTTTTGGATTTGAGCTCCCACTTTCACACATCTCTCTTGGATTTGTCATATTTATTTGCTTGAGGGCAAGCAAAAGGCAGGTTTGGGGGAGTTGATAGTTAGCATATTTACATCATTTTAACATTCATTTAGTAAAGCATTTGCATTGTTTCATGTATATAACTTGTCCATATAGTCTAGTTTGCATCTATTTTAGAGTTATTGAGTCTTAGACTAGGTTATTGCATATTTGTTGCATTTTGGAGTGTTTTTAGGTACATTGGAGGACTTTTCAGATTATGGAGGTTAAGCATTGCTTGGAGGATGGCATGGAACTAAAGTGTACCAAAAGAAGTTGAGCAAAATGGACTTGAAGTACAAAACCACTACATGAGTAAAGATCGAGCCGGATGAAGAATTTCAACTCCGATTTAGCCTCGGCGATCTTCATGAAAGTCATAGATATTTGAGTTAGCTTTCGTTTGGTGGTAGTTTCAAGTCAAACAGTGAAGCCGTTCAAGAGATATGGTCATTTTACTACGTATCGGTATGATGTATCGGTGTGATCACACCGATACGCATATCTGTCTGACATATCGGTGGGTTCACACCGATACGCATATCGGTCTGTCATACCGGTGTAATCATACCGATATGGTACCCGAGATTTCCTTTCCTTAAGACGAAAATACACTGTTTATCATCATTAAGTAGTTGACTTTTATTTCTAAAACTTTTCCAGAAACTCTCTCTGTTTTGGGTGATTTTTCTGCAAGACCTTTGGATCAAAAACTTCAATTCAAGAGTTCTTCTTCTCTAATCTCTTTCCTTTACTCTTTCTAATGCTTATTATCAAGTTTTTACAAGTTTTTATTGGTTTGATCATGAGTTGTGAGTAGTTCTCTAGAATCCAAGGTTGGTTAGATCTAGGGTGTTTAGAGTGTTAATCTTGATGTCTATAAGTTAATTCTTCCATATCCCCTCTTGTTTGATGTTCTTAATGCTAAATTTCAACCTTGATCATGTTGAATTAGATTTTTAGGAAATTTTCTCATCCAAAAGATTAGTAAAATTTCTGGTTTATTTAAGCAAGAGATTTACATACTTAGCTCATGAAAGTGATTGTCTAAGGTGTTTATTAGCAGATTAGAACTGAATCTTTATGCTTGTTGCATCTTTAATCACAAATGAAAGTTTGTTCTTGATTAGAAATGTGATAAAAGGATTAAGTCCATGAAAATGGTTTAATCTATTCTTGAAGTTCTAAGCTTGGGGATTAGCATTTATATGAGTAGATTGACATCATTGATTACACTTTTAAGCACTTGAAAATCAATACCATACCCTTGGATTCATCTTTCCATAATTTACAAAAAGCTTTTAAAAACTCTGTTTTTGCTTTCACTTGTTTTTGTTTGTTTTAACTTATCTTGAAGATAGCTTATCTTTCACCTTGTTTAATGCTACTAGTCACATATCAAAACCTTCACTAGACTTGCTTAGATTAAGAAGTTTTATGAATTCCTTTTGTTACAACAAACCCATATGGATTGATCCTCAAATTCTACAATGACATGTGTAGTAGGATTGAGTAATTGATTAGCAAAATCATGTTATCAATTTTCTCTGTTGGACTGTACCAATCTTTATCTATCGGGATGTAAGTGCGAGTTTGGCGTCAGAGGATGTGTGTTCTTGCGTTGTGAGATCTCGTTGTTGGACCTTTCAAAGGACTTTGTCCACGTGGAGTCAACATTGGTTCATGTGCTTTTTGTGCTTCTTCGTTATGATTGTCCTACCATGTTGATGTTGATCGTCCCAACCATAACGTTATTAATGCAGTTGAGTTATGGAGCTTCAAAGTGGGGAATGGGAGTTGCTCGTAACCCAAAAGTGGATTCCACTTACATATCCATGGCGTTTATTGGTGCAAGTGACGTTGATTGCGAGTCAAGCAAGCCATTGACGTGTGAGGAGTTCAGCTTACTCGTAGATCATTTTTCTACAATGGCTCATGTTCTCACTTCTTCAGTCATCGTTGGAGTGTTGTTTTTCCGTGGGATGCATCGTTTGCATGAGTTCCAGTTTTTGTTTCTCTCTCACCGCGATACTGGTTTTCTCAACCATTTTTGGTGCTTGTCGTGTCCTGTTAGCATGGTTTTGTGTTCAGCGTATCATCCTCAATCATACGATCTCCACGTGATTCCAAACAGAGCGTTAAGGACTACGCTTTGTTGTTTGGTGGGTGATAATATGATGCAGCGTTGGGCCAGGTTGTTCTCTGCGCTATGGATTTTTCTACTATGATGCCTAGGACTCGTTTCCATAGTCAAACTGTGGACTTTGTTGCATATCTCCAGCTTGTTCACCATCAATATAAGTTAAATTTTGAGACTTCTACGGTCCAAATCAAAGCCATAGATGTTCAACACCATGGGGTTCCATTTGAGCCTGGAAATCAGGTGAGCCACGTGTGATCACTGGACGTATTGGAGCATATCAATTCACTGTCTATCAAGTGCAGCTGCCAACAATTTCTTCACCGTCCAGCACACACACAATTTCTTCACCGTCCAGCACGTGTATTCTTCTCCACAACATTTCATGTCGACAATAACGAGCCGGATTCGTGGGCGAATCCTTTCCCACCCAGAGAGACCGGATGCAGCGCATCAGATTGGACCGTTAGACAAACACGATGGGCTTTACGTGTTCGTCAAGTTTTTCTATCATTGTTTATTTATTTTGGTTTTACTTTTAAAGGATAACTATAAATCCTTTTAGGCTTAGGATTAGAAGATTCATGTTGATCTCTTTTTAGTTATAAATAGCTCGTCTAGGATCTGTGTAAACTTAGACTTGATATTGAATTTTTATTAAACAGAGCTTACAAAGTGTTGAAATGCCTTGAATCTGAAGTGTGCAACAAGCATCATGCAACATGCAACGTGAAGCTTACAACCTATTTCAGCAAACGTATGTGTTGTAAGCATGTTGCAGGAAGTTATTGGAAGACTGCAAGATGATGAAGCTTGACAGCAGGAGGTTATCGACAAGCTCTAGGAGGTTGTCGTCAAGCTCCAGAAGGTTGTCCTCAAGCTGCATGAGGTTGTTCGCTAGTTGCAGGAGGTTGCTGGCCGGTTGCAGAAGGTTGTTCGCAAGCTGTAAGATGCTGGAACTACATGCTGCGAAATCTGCAGGTTGCGTAAGCAACATAGAATACTACATGCCTATGGGCCGCCAGTTGTTAGCTAAAGGTTTCTACATAGGCCTTAGTGTGGAAGCCCAAATCGCATGTTGTTAGGGTTTCTTTTCTCTATAAGTAACCTCTCTACTCTAATATCTGTTGTATTCTAAAACTGTTCTGCCTCCATTAATAAATCATTCTTCCTTTGCCTGTGGACGTAGCCAACACATCGTTGGTGAACCACGTTAAATTCTGTGTCGTGTTCTTTACGTTTATTGTTACTTCTCGCATCCGTTACAACAAACTGGTATCAGAGCATCCAAGTTCTGGGATTTCCGCGTCTGGTGGGAAGATGTCAGGGATGAACTTGAAGATCGACAAGTTCACAGGGAGAAACAGTTACAGTCTCTGGCAGATCAAGATGCAAGCGTTGTTGAAGCAACAAGGCTTGTGGGCGACGCTAGTGAAAGACAACAAGGGCGACGCTGCTGCGATGACAAGTCTGGAGGAGAGAGCACACGCAACGATTTTGTTGTGCATTGCAGATGACATCATCATCGAGGTTTCTAACGAAACAACTGCTGCCCGTCTGTGGGGGAAGTTGGAGTCGCTGTGCATGACAAAGTCTCTAACGAACAAGCTGCTTCTGAAACAACGCCTGTTCGCACTAAGAATGCAGGAAGGTACGCAGCTCAGGGATCACTTAGATCAGTTGAACACGTTATTACTAGAGTTGCGTAATATCGATGTTAAGGTGGAGGATGAGGATGCTGCTTTGCTTCTATTGGTATCTCTACCGTTGTCATACGAGAACTACGTTCAATCGTTTATAAATGGTAAAGATACAGTGTCTTTGGAAGAAGTCAGGTCATCCCTTCACAGCAGGGAGTTGCGACGTAAGGCGTCTGGTACAGATACAGACAATCAAGCTGTTGGATTGTATGTCAGTGGTGGTAAGGGATATGGAGGAGACAAGAAGAAGTCGTTCTCAAGGGGTCCTAAACCAGATGATGTCTGTAATTACTGTAAGGAGAGAGGACATTGGAAATCAGATTGTCCGAAGAAGAAGAAGAAATACGAGTCTGCTGTTGTAGCAGAGGTTGACACCGAGTCTGAAGAGGACATTGCTCTAGTTGCTGATGGAGAAACACATCATCATGATGTGTGGGTTCTAGATACTGGAGCGTCCTATCATATGTGTTCAAGAAAAGAGTGGTTTTCAGCGTACAAGCAAGATGAAAACAAGGTTGTCAAGATGGCTAACAGCTTTACTTGCAAGGTTGCTGGAGTTGGTTTGATCAGTATTAAAACACATGATGGTAGATTCTGCACACTGAACGATGTTAGGCATGTTCCATCGTTGAAGAGGAACTTGATATCCATGAGCCTGCTTGATAGTAGGGGTTTCAAGTACTCAGGCAGAGATGGTGTGTTGAATGTCTACAAAAGTTCTGATGTGATTCTGAAAGGTGTTCTACATGGAACGTTGTATTTACTGCAAGGTTCAACAGCCACAGATGGGAGGTTGAATTCGAAGCTCGGGAGAGCGAGGTGCATGCTCTCTAACGTTGGATTAGAAAGAAGGTTCTGCGATGAAGCTGTA
Source organism: Alliaria petiolata (assembly GCA_020283515.1). Classification (NCBI taxonomy): domain Eukaryota; kingdom Viridiplantae; phylum Streptophyta; class Magnoliopsida; order Brassicales; family Brassicaceae; genus Alliaria; species Alliaria petiolata. The sequence continues at coordinate 81,049,859 of JAHZTW010000001.1, forward strand.
AGCAGTGTTACAACAGAGAACGGTAGCTTTGACAAGCAGGTGGAGCTGCAGATTGATCGCGAAGAGAGCGATTTGCAGAAACACGAAGAGAGTCAATGGCAAGAGGTAGAAGTTGATCATTCAGAACCTACATCACCCAAGGACATGGTAGGTTATGCACTGCAAGTTAGAGAAGAGGTGGATACACATGGGTCGTCCACATACAGAGAAGTTGTCTCCAATTCTGAGGCTGAGAGATGGCTTGCTGCAATGAAAGATGAGATCGAGTCTCTTGACAGGAATCCCGCATGGGATCAGGTCACTCGACCAGTAAGGAGAAAGGTTATCACTTCCAAGTTGGTTGTCAAGTTAGAGGACCATCTCGCTCAGTTGAGCGCCCAGCCTTAAGTGGCGTCTGGCTCCGAGAAATGAGCATCTGGCTTCCAAGGAGGAAGCGTCTGGCTCCGAGAAAGGAGCATCTGGCTGGTTCCAAGGTGGGAGCATCTGGTTCCGAAAAAGGAACGTCTGGTTCCAAGGAGGGAACATCTGGTTCCGAGAAGGAAGCGTCAGGTTCCAAGTAGGGAGCATCTGGCTCCAAGTCGGGAGCGTCTGGTTCCAAGAAGGGAACATATGGTTCCAAGGGAACGTCAGGTTCCAAGGGAACGTCAGGTTCCAAGGAAGAAGTGTCTGGTTCCAAGAAGGAAGTGTTTGGCTCTGAGAAGAGCATCTGGCTTCGATTGGAGAGTCAAGACTGAAGGGACGTTTGGTCGCAAGAAACGTCCAATCTGAAGAGATATCTGGCTGGCCCGAAGGTGCGTTTGGTCCATCTGGTACATCTGATATGAGGAACGTTCCGTACATCTGACACAATAAGAGTGCATCTGCGACATCTGGCACAATGAAGAGTGCATCTGGTACATCTGGCACAAAGAGGTTGCATCAGGGACATCTGGCACATTATGAGTGCATTTGGTACATCCGGCACAGTAAGCGTGCATCTGAGACATCCAACACGTAAGGATGGATCTGGTACATCTGAGGCAAAGGAGAAGTTGAGTACATCTAGCATTGTAACGATGCATCTGGTACATCTGTAAAGAGGATTCAAGTCAAGGTGGAGATTTGTTGAAATGCCTTGAATCTGAAGTGTGCAACAAGCATCATGCAACGTGCAACGTGAAGCTTACAACCTATTTCAGCAAACGTATGTGTTGTAAGCATGTTGCAGGAAGTTATTGGAAGACTGCAGGATGATGAAGCTTGGCAGCAGGAGGTTATCGACAAGCTCTAGGAGGTTGTCGTCAAGCTCCAGAAGGTTGTCCTCAAGCTGCATGAGGTTGTTCGCTAGTTGCAGGAGGTTGCTGGCCGGTTGCAGAAGGTTGTTCGCAAGCTGTAAGATGCTGGAACTACATGCTGCGAAATCTGCAGGTTGCGTAAGCAACATAGAATACTACATGCCTATGGGCCGCCAGTTGTTAGCTAAAGGTTTCTACATAGGCCTTAGTGTGGAAGCCCAAATCGCATGTTGTTAGGGTTTCTTTTCTCTATAAGTAACCTCTCTACTCTAATATCTGTTGTATTCTAAAACTGTTCTGCCTCCATTAATAAATCATTCTTCCTTTGCCTGTGGACGTAGCCAACACATCGTTGGTGAACCACGTTAAATTCTGTGTCGTGTTCTTTACGTTTATTGTTACTTCTCGCATCCGTTACAACAAACTGGTATCAGAGCATCCAAGTTCTGGGATTTCCGCGTCTGGTGGGAAGATGTCAGGGATGAACTTGAAGATCGACAAGTTCACAGGGAGAAACAGTTACAGTCTCTGGCAGATCAAGATGCAAGCGTTGTTGAAGCAACAAGGCTTGTGGGCGACGCTAGTGAAAGACAACAAGGGCGACGCTGCTGCGATGACAAGTCTGGAGGAGAGAGCACACGCAACGATTTTGTTGTGCATTGCAGATGACATCATCATCGAGGTTTCTAACGAAACAACTGCTGCCCGTCTGTGGGGGAAGTTGGAGTCGCTGTGCATGACAAAGTCTCTAACGAACAAGCTGCTTCTGAAACAACGCCTGTTCGCACTAAGAATGCAGGAAGGTACGCAGCTCAGGGATCACTTAGATCAGTTGAACACGTTATTACTAGAGTTGCGTAATATCGATGTTAAGGTGGAGGATGAGGATGCTGCTTTGCTTCTATTGGTATCTCTACCATTGTCATACGAGAACTACGTTCAATCGTTTATAAATGGTAAAGATACAGTGTCTTTGGAAGAAGTCAGGTCATCCCTTCACAGCAGGGAGTTGCGACGTAAGGCGTCTGGTACAGATACAGACAATCAAGCTGTTAGATTGTATGTCAGTGGTGGTAAGGGATATGGAGGAGACAAGAAGAAGTTGTTCTCAAGGGGTCCTAAACCAGATGATGTCTGTAATTACTGTAAGGAGAGAGGACATTGGAAATCAGATTGTCCGAAGAAGAAGAAGAAATACGAGTCTGCTGTTGTAGCAGAGGTTGACACCGAGTCTGAAGAGGACATTGCTCTAGTTGCTGATGGAGAAACACATCATCATGATGTGTGGGTTCTAGATACTGGAGCGTCCTATCATATGTGTTCAAGAAAAGAGTGGTTTTCAGCGTACAAGCAAGATGAAAACAAGGTTGTCAAGATGGCTAACAGCTTTACTTGCAAGGTTGCTGGAGTTGGTTTGATCAGTATTAAAACACATGATGGTAGATTCTGCACACTGAACGATGTTAGGCATGTTCCATCGTTGAAGAGGAACTTGATATCCATGAGCCTGCTTGATAGTAGGGGTTTCAAGTACTCAGGCAGAGATGGTGTGTTGAATGTCTACAAAAGTTCTGATGTGATTCTGAAAGGTGTTCTACATGGAACGTTGTATTTACTGCAAGGTTCAACAGCCACAGATGGGAGGTTGAATTCGAAGCTCGGGAGAGCGAGGTGCATGCTCTCTAACGTTGGATTAGAAAGAAGGTTCTGCGATGAAGCTGTAAGCAGTGTTACAACAGAGAACGGTAGCTTTGACAAGCAGGTGGAGCTGCAGATTGATCGCGAAGAGAGCGATTTGCAGAAACACGAAGAGAGTCAATGGCAAGAGGTAGAAGTTGATCATTCAGAACCTACATCACCCAAGGACATGGTAGGTTATGCACTGCAAGTTAGAGAAGAGGTGGATACACATGGGTCGTCCACATACAGAGAAGTTGTCTCCAATTCTGAGGCTGAGAGATGGCTTGCTGCAATGAAAGATGAGATCGAGTCTCTTGACAGGAATCCCGCATGGGATCAGGTCACTCGACCAGTAAGGAGAAAGGTTATCACTTCCAAGTTGGTTGTCAAGTTAGAGGACCATCTCGCTCAGTTGAGCGCCCAGCCTTAAGTGGCGTCTGGCTCCGAGAAATGAGCATCTGGCTTCCAAGGAGGAAGCGTCTGGCTCCGAGAAAGGAGCATCTGGCTGGTTCCAAGGTGGGAGCATCTGGTTCCGAAAAAGGAACGTCTGGTTCCAAGGAGGGAACATCTGGTTCCGAGAAGGAAGCGTCAGGTTCCAAGTAGGGAGCATCTGGCTCCAAGTCGGGAGCGTCTGGTTCCAAGAAGGGAACATATGGTTCCAAGGGAACGTCAGGTTCCAAGGGAACGTCAGGTTCCAAGGAAGAAGTGTCTGGTTCCAAGAAGGAAGTGTTTGGCTCTGAGAAGAGCATCTGGCTTCGATTGGAGAGTCAAGACTGAAGGGACGTTTGGTCGCAAGAAACGTCCAATCTGAAGAGATATCTGGCTGGCCCGAAGGTGCGTTTGGTCCATCTGGTACATCTGATATGAGGAACGTTCCGTACATCTGACACAATAAGAGTGCATCTGCGACATCTGGCACAATGAAGAGTGCATCTGGTACATCTGGCACAAAGAGGTTGCATCAGGGACATCTGGCACATTATGAGTGCATTTGGTACATCCGGCACAGTAAGCGTGCATCTGAGACATCCAACACGTAAGGATGGATCTGGTACATCTGAGGCAAAGGAGAAGTTCATTACATCTAGCATTGTAACGATGCATCTGTTACATCTGTAAAGAGGATTCAAGTCAAGGTGGAGATTTGTTGAAATGCCTTGAATCTGAAGTGTGCAACAAGCATCATGCAACGTGCAACGTGAAGCTTACAACCTATTTCAGCAAGCGTATGTGTTGTAAGCATGTTGCAGGAAGTTGTTGGAAGACTGCAGGATGATGAAGCTTGGCAGCAGGAGGTTATCGACAAGCTCTAGGAGGTTGTCGTCAAGCTCCAGAAGGTTGTCCTCAAGCTGCATGAGGTTGTTCGCTAGTTGCAGGAGGTTGCTGGCCGGTTGCAGAAGGTTGTTCGCAAGCTGTAAGATGCTGGAACTACATGCTGCGAAATCTGCAGGTTGCGTAAGCAACATAGAATACTACATGCCTATGGGCCGCCAGTTGTTAGCTAAAGGTTTCTACATAGGCCTTAGTGTGGAAGCCCAAATCGCATGTTGTTAGGGTTTCTTTTCTCTATAAGTAACCTCTCTACTCTAATATCTGTTGTATTCTAAAACTGTTCTGCCTCCATTAATAAATCATTCTTCCTTTGCCTGTGGACGTAGCCAACACATCGTTGGTGAACCACGTTAAATTCTGTGTCGTGTTCTTTACGTTTATTGTTACTTCTCGCATCCGTTACAACAAACTGGTATCAGAGCATCCAAGTTCTGGGATTTCCGCGTCTGGTGGGAAGATGTCAGGGATGAACTTGAAGATCGACAAGTTCACAGGGAGAAACAGTTACAGTCTCTGGCAGATCAAGATGCAAGCGTTGTTGAAGCAACAAGGCTTGTGGGCGACGCTAGTGAAAGACAACAAGGGCGACGCTGCTGCGATGACAAGTCTGGAGGAGAGAGCACACGCAACGATTTTGTTGTGCATTGCAGATGACATCATCATCGAGGTTTCTAACGAAACAACTGCTGCCCGTCTGTGGGGGAAGTTGGAGTCGCTGTGCATGACAAAGTCTCTAACGAACAAGCTGCTTCTGAAACAACGCCTGTTCGCACTAAGAATGCAGGAAGGTACGCAGCTCAGGGATCACTTAGATCACTTGAACACGTTATTACTAGAGTTGCGTAATATCGATGTTAAGGTGGAGGATGAGGAAGCTGCTTTGCTTCTGTTGGTATCTCTACCGTTGTCATATGAGAACTACATTCAACCGTTTATAAACGGTAAAGATACAATATCTTTGGAAGAAGTCAGGTCATCACTTCACAGCAGGGAGCTGCGACGTAAGGCGTCTGGTACAGATACAAACAATCAAGCTGTTGAATTGTATGTCAGTGGTGGTAAGGGATATGGAGGAGACAAGAAGAAGTCGTTCTCAAGGGGTCCTAAACCAGATGATGTCTGTAATTACTGTAAGGAGAGAGGACATTGGAAATCAGATTGTCCGAAGAAGAAGAAGCAATCCGAGTCTGCAGCTGTAGCAGAGGTTGACACCGAGTCTGAAGAGGATATTTCTCTTGTTGCTAATGGAGAAACACATCATCCTGATGTGTGGGTTCTAGATACTGGAGCATCATATCATATGTGTCCAAGAAGAGAGTGGTTTTCAGCGTACAAGCAAGATGAAAAAAAGGTTGTCAAGATGGCTAACAGTTTAGCATACAAGGTTGATGGAGTCGGATCAATCAGTATCAGGACGCATGATGGTAGATTATGCACATTGAAAGAAATTAGGCATGTTCCATCATTAAAGAGGAACTTGATATCAATGAGCCTGCTTGATAGTAGGGGTTTCAAGTACTCAGGAGGAGATGGTGTTCTGAATGTCTACAAAGTTTCCGATGTGATTCTGAAAGATATTCAACATGGAAAGTTGTATCTGCTGCAAGGTTCCACATCTACAGATGGGAGGATGAATCCGAAGCTGGGGAGAGAGAGGTGCATGCTCTCTAACGTTGGCTTAGAAAGAAGGTTCTGCGATGAAGCTGTAAGCAGTGTTACAACAGAGAACGGTAGCTTTGACAAGCAGGTGGAGCTGCAGATTGATCGCGAAGAGAGCGATTTGCAGAAACACGAAGAGAGTCAAGGGCGAGAGGTAGAAGTTGATCATTCAGAACCTACATCACCCAAGGACATGGTAGGTTATGCACTGCAAGTTGGAGAAGAGGTGGATACACATGGGTCGTCCACATACAGAGAAGTTATCTCCAATTTTGAGGCTGAGAGATGGCTTGCTGCAATGAAAGATGAGATCGAGACTCTTGACAGGAATCCCGCATGGGATCAGGTCACTCGACCAGTAAGGAGAAAGGTTGTCACTTCCAAGTTGGTTGTCAAGTTAGAGGACCATCTCGCTCAGTTGAGCGCCCAGCCTTAAGTGGCGTCTGGCTCCGAGAAAGGAGCATCTGGCTTCCAAGGAGGAAGCGTCTGGCTCCGAGAAAGGAGCATCTGGCTGGCTCCAAGGTGGGAGCATCTGGCTCCGAGAAAGGAGCATCTGGCTTCCAAGGAGGAAGCGTCTGGCTCCGAGAAAGGAGTATCTGGCTGACTCCAAGGTGGGAGCATCTGGCTCCGAGAAAGGAGCATCTGGCTTCCAAGGAGGAAGCGTCTGGCTCCGAGAAAGGAGTATCTGGCTGACTCCAAGGTGGGAGCATCTGGTTCCGAGAAAGGAACGTATGGTTCGAAGGAGGGAACATCTGGCTCCAAGCCGGGAGCGTCTGGTTCTAAGAAGGGAACATATGGTTTCAAGGGAGCATCAGGTTCCAAGGAAGAAGTGTCTGGTTCCAAGAAGGAAGTGTCTGGCTCTGAGAAGAGCATCTGGCTTTGATTGGAGAGTCAAGATTGAAGGGACGTTTAGTCGCAAGAAACGTCCGATCTGAAGAGATATCTGGCTGGCCCAAAGGGGCGTCTGGTCCATCTGGTACATCTGATATGAGGAACGTTCCGTACATCTGGCACAATAAGAGTGCATCTGCGACATCTGGCATAGTGAAGAGTGCATCTGGTACATCTGGCACAAAGAGGTTGTATCAGGGACATCTGGCACATTATGAGTGCATCTGAGACATCCAACACGTAAGGATGTATCTCGTACATCTGAGGCAAAGGAGAAGTTGAGTACATCTAGCATTGTAACGATGCATATGTTACATCTGTAAAGAGGATTCAAGTCAAGGTGGAGATTTGTTGAAATGCCTTGAATCTGAAGTGTGCAACAAGCATCATGCAACGTGCAACGTGAAGCTTACAACCTATTTCAGCAAGCGTATGTGTTGTAAACATGTTGCAGGAAGTTGTTGGAAGGCTGCAGGATGATGAAGCTTGGCAGCAGGAGGTTATCGACAAGCTCTAGGAGGTTGTCGTCAAGCTCCAGAAGGTTGTCCTCAAGCTGCATGAGGTTGTTCGCTAGTTGCAGGAGGTTGCTGGCCGGTTGCAGAAGGTTGTTCGCAAGCTGTAAGATGTTGTAACTACATGCTGCGAAATCTGCAGGTTGCGTAAGCAACATAGAATACTACATGCCTATGGGCCGCCAGTTGTTAGCTAAAGGTTTCTACATGGGCCTTAGCATGGAAGCCCAAATCGCATGTTGTTAGGGTTTCTAGGGTTTCTTTTCTCTATAAGTAACCTCTCTACCCTAATATCTACTGTATTCTAAAACTGTTCTGCCTCCATTAATAAATCAGTCTCCATTTGCCCGTGTACGTAGCCAACACATCGTTGGTGAACCATGTTAAATTCGGTGTCGTATTCTTTATGTTTGTTGTTACTTTTCGCATCCGTTACAACACAAAGCTTAAAGAGGAGTACTCTTTTTATTGTTCCATACGAGAGAGCATCTCGTATTCAACAAGACCCGAGTCGAGTCTCGATTCTCCTGGAGAACCCGAGCCTCTTCTTGTTTATTGCTTCCGCTCTCTCTCAGTAATGGTATTGGTGATGGGTCATGAGGAAACATAGGAAAGGTTTTGGTAAGCTCTATCGAACACATTTTCTTCCACGTCTTGTTGTCGAACGACCATATCACTTGGGTTTTGGTGACACATTTTTTGTGGGATACCGCACAAGCGGTTGTCAAGGATGCACAACATGACATTGACATAGGCAGGGGTAGGGGCAGGTACATGGGGAAAAGGTGCAGATGACTTGAAAAGTTTCGGTGTGAAGATCAAAAGATAATACTTTGCTGATCAAGAATTCGATAAGGAGAAGCAGGGAGAACGTACCTCCAAGCATTAGTGCTAAAATAGAAAACTTCACAAGTAGTAGTAGTAGCTTTGTCTAGGTCAAATGCAGATGAGTTACATAACCAAACCGGCTTGTACGTGCCCCTGAATTTGTCTTTGCAGAATCCAAGCTGATAATTTGGGAGCTCACACCATCCGTTTTCGTTTTCATACATGTAGGAGAGGAGCTGTTAAAATCTAGAAAGTGCAAAACTATGATGCCATCTAGTGGCGGGATTCACCACGATGTTTGGTTTGTTTTTAGGCATACAAAACCTTCACAACTACCATGACAAACCATGGTGTTCGATGTAGAGAGTTGGAGCTCGATCGTCATCTCAGTGCAAGACGTTCACGTAAAGGGCATCTGGACCTCGTGATTTCCTATGGCGGTTCAACTGTCTTTCTTTAAAACTTGGAGACGAGATTGTCGATTTCCACTTGTTAGATACAGATCTGAATCTCAGCAGAAATCCCACGACAAGTCTCTCGATCGCTCGACAACATCGTGTGGTAGCAATTCCACAGCCGGGCCATGTCTTTTCAATATTATTTTCTTGTACTCTCTAATTGATCAACAGAGACGATCAAAACGATCAACATCGTGTGGTAGTAATTACACACACGAGTCAGTTTCTTGAAGGAAACTCTATTTCTAAACGCCGCCTCACTCACGCGCTCACCCTAACAACCATATAATTTTTTGGTAAGAAAATAATTTGACAACCCAATATTTATCTTTTGGGGTTTGAGATGGAAGATTGCAAAGCAAAGAAAAAAAAAATGAAATTAAAATCCTAAATATATGAACAAACCCAAGAGACATTTAAATTCCGATTTGTTCGCTTATCTTTCGCTCTTTGTAAGCTAAAGAGATTCTACTAGGGTTAGGGGTTTGTTTAAATCCTCCGTGATTCTCGTAAGCATCATTTATTAAATCATCTTCCTCTACTTTGACTTTCATTCTTCAAATTCCAATAAAAATCAACACAAAAGATCAAAACTTTTTTTTTCCTTTTTGGATGCAGATCGATTGAGAGATTTTAGGGTTTGATTAAAAGACGAGAGGTTTTAACAATGGCAAAGACGTGCTGGTATTATACAAAAGAAGAGATTGAAGAAAAATCTCCATCGAGATTAGACGGTATCGACTTAAAGCAAGAGACTTTCCAACGTTGGTCTTACACTACATTCCTCCAAGAGCTTGGCCAACGATTAAACAATCCTCAGAAGTCCATAGCGACATCGATAGTCTTATGTCAACGGTTCTTCACTCGCCAATCACTAGCCAAGAACGACCCGAAAACGATCAGCATCATATGTATGTTCATCGCCGGAAAAGTCGAAGGGTCTCCAAGACCGGCCGGTGACGTCATAGCCGTCGCTTACAGGGTTTTAAACGACAAGGAACCGTTGAGAGAAGCGTATGAGAAGATGAAGGAGGCTGTGTTAACCGGTGAGAAGTTCGTGCTCTCTACGTTAGGGTTTGATATCGAGATGGAACACCCTTATAAACCGGTTATGGATTGGGTTAAGAGATCGGTTAAGGTCGAGCGGGATGCTAGGAGATTGGCTCAGGCTGCGTTGAATTTCATTAATGATGGTTTCAGGTGTTCACTTTGTTTGCAGTTTAGGCCGAGTCAGATTGCTGCGGCTGCTATATATCTCGGCTCGTGCTTCGCTAAGGTGAACTTACCGTGTGATGGAGAGAAAGTTTGGTGGCGAGAGTTCGATGTCACGAAGTGTCAATTGTGGGAAATTAGTAACCAGACGCTTCAGATTTATGAGCAAGAGTTCCTCATTCCGGTTAAAGGCGGTGCAGATTCTATGTTTGATGATGGTGGCTTATTGAGAGCAGATCAAAAACAGAGAAAGGATGATGAAACTAAGTCTTGTCAGGGTCTTGAAGTTTATCAACATCATAAGGTAAATGTCATAAACGTTGCTGATAAGTCTATAAATGTTGTATCTCATTAAGTGATGAAGAGCTAAGGACGAGATAAGGCTTGTGAGGTTTTACTTTAGATGGACATTAGAAGTGTTGGACATTGAGTGTTGTTGACGCTTCAGAGACATGAAATAAATTCTTCTCTTTTTTTTTTGTGATGAACACTTCTAATTCCCATGTAGTGCAAAGCTTAATCACAAGTTTCAAAGCTTCTCGGATTACTTGACTTGCAAATAATTGCGTGTAAAGTTAATTCATAAACTAAGAAAGAAGAAACTCTCGTGGTACTGATTAAGCATATAACACAATCTAAGAATCGTTGTAGGTTTCTACTATAACATGAAGAGTATAGAATTACGTCTTACGAACACTGTGTTGTTTGAATTAATATAACAAAATATTAAACTCTAATGATGCTTAAAGCAAGTCTTCGACAGTGTCATATCTTGATAACCTTGAGTTTAAAAAAATTTATTATGAAAATGATTTAAAGGTTCCAATACAAGCTATCAAAGATCTGAATGAGCGACTTAGATTACAGTCTACAGAGCTATACAAGTGAAATAAATTGGGGAAGAAGAAGAGTACTCAAGTCTTTATTCAACTTTAACGAAGATTAAACAAATCATACTGCCGATCGATGGAATCGCTCGATAAGCTTCTCCCTTTTCTTTGTACTATGCAATATTAGAATGTAGTACTTGTATTCGGTGAATGTAGTACTTGTAAACGTTGCCAGAATTGGTGATTGATCAAGACTTTATATTGCTTTTTAATCCGCTAGCTTTTGCGCCGCTAAACTCAGAATAATATTGGGTTTAAGAACTTGCTAGATTTTTGTTTTTTTCCCCTCTTTGCGCCAAGAGTAAAAGTGTCCCATTGTTCTATATATTTTGTACATGTTCCTCTTACCATTTTATTTTTCTAATTTATTAAAACTCACATTTGTTTTCTTATCTACCTTATATGATTTGTCCACAGAACTAGATATAAATATTAGTCATTTTGAATTTTACTGTGGTCGGTTCCTTAACATAGAAAAATATGGGATCCTTGCAGTACTGCATATTCTGTTAAAAAACTTGGGGCCCCAAAGCCATTAGTCGGCTGCTAAAGCGCTTGATGTCACCTTTTTGTCCTAATTTTGCCTCAATAGGGATAGCAATTAATAGTTTATATAGGTTTTTATTTTATTTAAATACATAATAATTTATATCATGTTTAGTTTTTTTAATTAATTAAAAAAATTAATAAAGAACTTATAAAAAATCCCCACTTAACTTCTGATTAATTAGTTGGGCGCTAGATCCGATCTAAACGCATACCTACCAATACTTTGAACAAATATCTTATTATATAAAGTTGGATGCATCAAACATACCTACCAATACTTTGAACAAATATCTTATTATATGAAGTTGGATGCATCAAAGTTAGTTTTTAACATAACATGATCATGACATGTATCAAGTTAATCGATTAGATTTTGACACGTGTTAAAAAACTCAACCAATTAGATTTTAACATAATGTTTACATAAATCTAAAAATTAGTTTAAAAAAAGTTAATTTATGTTTTCCAATTACACTAAGAAAATTGTATAATCGATTACTAATACTAAAAAGAAAAAGAAAAAAAATCAAAAATTTAAAAATATACTTCAATGAAAATCTAAAATAAAACAAAAGTAAATAAAATTAACTTCAATTTAGGAATGTATACATCAAAATATATAAAATTTGATGTTTCAAATTTGCTAACTAACATGATCGTGACACATGTTAAAGTCTATCGATCAAATTTTGACACTATCGAATAGATCTTGTTTGAGAATATAATTTTTTTACTTATTTTAATATATCAAAATCTTATCTCGAAATAGTAATAAAAATTGAATTACAAACAATAAAAATAAATAAATAAATTTTCTATTTATTTATATTTTATTTTTTACCTTTTTACTTCAAAATAGTAATAAAATTTAATTACAAACAATAAAAATAAATAAAGAAATTTTATATTTCTTTTTTAATTTTCCTTTTTAGAGGTAATTAGATATTATTTTTAAATAATTTTTTTATCGGTTTAAAATATTTTATGTAAACCCCGCATATATGCGGGTCCTATTCTTGTTGCATATAATATGATATGATTTTATTATTAACACGACATACATAAATACGAGAAACTATTCGAAAGAGGGTGTATTCAAACTGAAATTTAGAGTGATTTGTATTAAAAAGACAGATTCTATGTTTCAAACATAAATTTTAAATATCTTTTAAAATTGTATGTTACTGAACTAGTGATTTGAAAATGTACATTCAAATCTCATGTTATTGGAAATATTTTAAGTTGTAGATTTAAGAGGATTCTGAATGATTTTAAGTTGTTTTGGTAGAGTTTGTTAGCTAAAAATATATAAAAACCAAATCTCATAGTTTGAGGTGGGATTTCATAGAGTTCTAATAAAAAGTCATAACAAATTTCATAATTCAGTCAAAATCATCTAAAAACTCATTAAATCTCAAATCCTCCCAAATTATAGATGAAATACACCCCCAACTTGAAACGTAGTACCAAACATATAGTTCAAAACAAAAAAAAACGTAATACCAAACATGATGTATAGCACACTTGCAGACATCTCTTCTAAATCTAGAGAGATGACATTATTGAGAAAGGCATACAAACACACAATATGAGTAATCTATTGCATAACAATAACTCTCTAACACAAACATAGATGCATGCATCTCACACATTACTTATTTAGATATAGCCAAGCCAAAGAGTCCTCTATTCCTCAGACAAGAGGTATTGGTCAACTTCTTTAGTCATTTCAACGAAGAACTGTAGCAACCTCTCTGGGTGAGCCACCTTCTCATTAATCCTCTCGTACTTCATGTTCCACTTCACCACACTTCCAGGCCCTCCTTGCTTAGGGCTTACCTTCATTGTTTTCAAGAAGCTCTTGTACTCTTTCTTTATAGGTCCCTCTAGCACTCGCCATTGAATCACATTCTTCTCCAAATCCACTGCCTCGATCCTATCCTTCGACATTCTTGGCTCTCCATCTGCAGCAAATGGCGTGTACAAATCATATATTTAATGTTTTTTTTCTTTGTTGGATAATAAAAGTTATATGATATATGAAAATCATAAAATTTATATGAAAATAATTATTTTATATAATACGAAATATATTATATTAAGTTTGTGCATACTTTAATACATTTTCAATTATTATTATTATTATTATGAGGTATATATATTAAATTGTGTCATAATAACTTGTATATATATATATATATATATATACAAAACTAATTGCCATTACCAAAAACTAATTTCCACAAGACTATGCTTCCAACTTTGTCCCACTCCCCTTCGAGCAGATCACATCCCTGAAGGTAGCGAGTGGCTTTGGACACGTGTTGTGAGCTTCTTGCGAACATGTGGAACTTATCAGCCGGAGTCTTGATCTCCACATCTACCTCAATCTCCTCCGCCACCATCCTTTCTCCTGCTGCTTTGTAATTCTCTACGTCACCCTACGGATGGAGTTAATGGAATTGCAATGAGAATGAGTTATTCCCTTTGGAGTTCATAACTCCATTTAAAGAGAGGATGGGCTTAAGAATATAAATGAGCAGTGGTTTAATTTTATCTTGGTCTCTTGGCTTTTAATGACTCAATTACTTCTTCTTTTCTTTTGGCAACTATATTCAAAGGTTGTTTCGGTGATATATATATATATATATATATATATATATATAAACTAACCAATTTCTTAGAGAAAGTTAGGGAGAGATAGAGAAAAAAAAAAAAGACTGGGAAAGATAGAGAGAAATTGGTTATTTTGTAGATTATAGTTTTTTTTTTTGTTATTCACTAAATTTTCTCTATATTCAATTACAATGTTCAAAAAAAAAATTACTATATTCAATTACTTTTGTTACCTAATCACGTTCACATTTTTTGTTTTTTTTAGAAGTTTGTAATGTCATGTTCTTTTATGGCAGATGCGATTTTGTGAGACAAATGAAAGTCACGATATGTAATAAACAAACAATTCATAAAATATCAGACATGGACATCTTGGCGTTGGAAGAGAACGAAATTGTTGCGTATATGAGATGGGATACGAGCAGGACGATACTTGTTGTCAAGCCACACGCCCGTTCCTTTTGCCTCCACAATAGGCTGCTTCGTTAAATAACAAAAAAAAAGGAACTGAATGAGAACACAAGTTAAAACCATATTCAAAGGCTTGATGAGAGCAACAAAATTAACCTCATGATTTGGAAGTTTAAAGATGAACTGTTCAAAGTAAATGCGTGCCAAGGATGTCCCCGATATCCTCGATTTTATCACAAACTTGCTTCCACTCTTCACAAACAAATAAAAAAATTAATGCAAAACATTAACATTATAAAATAAGACCTTCCATTAACAAAAAAGTAATAATAATAGTAATAATAAAATGTGACAAGTAATTCTAGAAGAAGAGGCTCATAATTACACGTAAAGGTGCAACGAACTTTATTGTCAACTCAGAAATTGCCAAGGCTTCACCAGATTTGGATACTTCATCACAGTTGATACCAATACTCTCCAGAAACTCGTGTCGACCTTGGTATGAAACCATGTTAAAAAATAAATTCGCAACTCATTTTTAGCAACCAAAAAAAAAAAAACATTCGCAACGCAAATTAACTAACCGTGTTGGCAGTAGTTTGCGTAAACAGCATTGTTCACGACACCAAACTGATCCAGTTCATAGTCGCGAACTTTAAGTTCAATCGTATGGAACCCACTCATTCTGCCATAAGGAAAATTTAAATAGATTATGGATCGGAAACACTAGAAACAAGAATGAAACTAGAGAGATGCATATATGTGTACCCTTTGCCTCCTTCGAGGCTGAGACATGCGAGAGGCTTGAATGTTTGTGTGCTTCGGGGAGGCAGGATATGCGGCCGTCTCCACAAACAGGGGAATAACACATGTATAGTAGGAACCGCCGTGCCGGTAGCTTGAAACATTCCACTTTTTCGTGGGACGATGCTGAAATCTGATGAATACTAGTTGAAAACTATTAGTTCTGTTTGTGAGGATTGGTTTCATGTGACATACAATATATATAACCGAACAAGTAATTCTCCCGTGACGCCACCCTCCACATTTCCCATACTCAAGGCCCGCCCTGAAATTTATGAGGCATGAAATAATTTAAAATATATATATATATATATATACTATATATATACTATATATATTATTTTTGTTACAATTCAAAACAAAATATTAGGATATTTTCATAAATAGTATATTATTTAATTAACTAATCATACGCTTAGCATTTGTCAAAAAAAAGTATAGAAGATAAAACTTTTAAGTATAAGATACAATGAAAAATATGCATGAGAGACCCCACAAACGCTAATTTTTCTTTATTGGATAAATGGTTATTATTCATTAGATAAATTAAACAATATTATTTGGGGCCCTATTATCTTTCACTTAATTTGGGGGCCTATTATCTTCCACAAGGCCGACTTCAGCAAAGAAACAAAATATTTAAAAAATCATTAATTTAACCTATAAAATCTGTAAAAAGCTACCTAGCCCAATAATCAAAGATTTTATACGAGATGACTCGAATCCCAAAAAATGCAGTTACTGCATATTAGTAGATACAAAACTTATCAAATGTTCAAAATTGTTGCAGATAAAGGAATCGTAGTCGTGAGTGTTGCGGAAAGCTGTCTATCATTGGTGTGGTCTAGATATAATTATATAGAACTATTTGTCGTGGATTCGTGTGTTGTGAGGAAATCTACGTCCTGTTGCAAAAAACCTTCATAGAACTGTTCGCATGTAAAACCTTCATAGAACTGTTCGCATGTGTACTTGTAGTTGATTTGGATCGATTAATTATCATTTGTAATAGAATTAGATAAAAATTATTGATGATGACTTACGAGACGGCGATAAAAAAAACATAAAAAATTGTTTTTTTTTTTAATAAGAACTGAACCTAACTTAATTGTTTTGAGAATACCTTTACTAAACCATGCATTTTCACATAGTCACTTAAAAAGAAAATCAATTCTACTAATTTAGAAACATATTCATGTTTAAATATAAAACATGTGTAATATTACTTGTAAGAGCATGAACAATGGTAAATCTCATTTAATGTTCTTAGCAATTTCTTATTGTGGATTTAATCTAATAATTCTCAATTTATTTTTCCTCCTCCAATGGTAAAACTTTTGATGAGGTTCTTAATAAATTTTTTTTTTGATTTTTGATTTTTTTTTAAATTTTATTTGATTTATTGAAACATAAAAAAAAGTTTTATTTTTTTCCATAAAAAAATAACGATCCACTCTACTTCAGACACGTGTCACTAAAATACATATCTTAAACATGACTTAAAGTTTTTATTTAAGATACAATTTTCTTATTAAAACCCAATTTTTATTTATTTTTGAGCTTTAATTACTTAAGAATCTAACCTAAGATACATCATTGTTCATGGTCTAATGCCATTGAGTTTTATATACTATATATAATCAAATAATGTGTTTATTTGTTTATAAAGAAGATAATAGTTACGTGATAACATTATTCATTGTTTCAACATTCATTATTTAAGATGAACATAGGTAATACAAGTTTCTTTAAGATTTAAGATTAACAGCTATCTGGTCATTGATTAATATCTTTTTGTATGACTATGATATTCTTCATTTTTTTATTAGCATAACAAATCTGATTTTTTTTTTAAATTATTGACATAGCAAATCTAGGTTAATGACAATGGAGTATTGAAAAATAAAAATCTGGAAAAACTCTCACGAGAGATGAGAGAAAGATTGTGTCAAACATAAAATTATCTATGTTTGTTTGAGAAAGAGATAATTTTTTTAATTTTGTTATCCAAAATTTGAGAATAATAAATAATCACTATAAAATAATAAATTTTATTGGTCCCGAATCGGTTCAGTGTAAAAATTAGCAAAATTCGATAAGATAATAAGATAATAATTTTTTTGAAACTTCTACGTAAATATATATGATCCCATTAATATCATAAATTAATAATTTGTATTTATTTCTTCCATTTGACAATAAGTAATGTTTCAAGAAAAAAATATGTTTCAAATTATATTATGTTTTAACTTCCAATATAATTATTTTTTTAGTGTTTTTAACCATTTGTATTCGATAATTTGTTTTATCAGTGATTGATTTGTGTTTTATAGTGATTTTAAAACAATGATTATGAATTTATTGTTAAATTTTTTTTAATGCTATTTAAGGATATTTATTGATTGATGAGTTGAACGATAATGAATTATTGTTCGAATAACAATAGAATTTAACAGAATTGTAAAATAATGAAATACTTGACTTTTTGAATAACACAATATTTTAAATAAAATTACAAAATCATCACACCAATAACAAAGGATTTGAAAAGAATTACAAAATCATCACACCAATTACACAATAAAAAAATCATCTCTAGAAGTTTTAGTTTAGTCATTTGGTTTATCTGCAATTGATTTTAGTTTTTTTATTTATTTAATTCTTATATACTTATTACCCAACATAATTATTTGCCAAACACTTTTGAATAATTTCGTAATTTGCCAAAAATAAATATTGAATTTTACATTTAAAATTTTAGCAAAATTAAATATATAATTCACATAAACAAATTAAGTATATATTTTTTTTAATTGAGAACTATTTTATATACTAATTAACTACATCCAACTTTATAAAAATAAAACAATATTATTACTATTATAATTAAACTAAGTACATATGTTTAAATTTTATATATTTGTATTTTATACAGTAAAAAATATTGCAAAAAAAGTATTGATAAAAAATTATCTTTGAGATTTTGTTATTATGTAACAAAATGATAGATATTTAATATCGCAACAAGTAATAACTCATATTTTGTTTTCTTTGAACCAGATAAAAACTCAGAACTAAAGGCAAACAAATATTCAGAAATTCAAACAATGTATTTGCCTATTTTCTAGGCATTTGATTGAATTCATATTAATTGAATATCAGAAGAAAATCAATCAATTCAAATAAAATAGATCAACTACCGTAATTTTATTATTTTATTATAAATTTGATTAAAATTAACACATGGTTTATCCTAATTTCTTTGTATGCGACCTGATGACAAATAAATTAATTTTCCAAAAAAACATATAAATTTAATAAATAAATATATAATTTACAGAATTTATTGTTGTTTAAATATGGTTTAAATAATTAGGTCAGTAGATTGAACATGTAACTATATTTAATGATAAGCAATAAAGATTTCCAAATCAACTATGTTTACCAAAACGCATAGTATAATTTATTCGACAGAATCTGTTTAAATTTTGTTATGCAAATAAAATCTAGATTCGAAAAAATATTTTACGTGGATAATTTTTATTTAAATTGTGTGTGTGTGTTTTAAGGTTCTTTTTTTTTTTAAACAGTTTTACCGTTTAGATTCACTGACTAATATTCTGTACAACCTTTTGTTTACTATAGAAAAATCCTTACCTAGATATCCAAAGTACCGGTGACGATTATATTTTGAGGGTCTTATTATATATCTATGAAAGTTCCATCACCGGTTTTCAAGATATTTTTTATTCACAAATTTATTATAAAAGAACCTAAATAATTTAGCATAGTAGTTTCATATCATCGTTTTACAAAAAAACCAAAATAACAAAAGAAAGAAAAATGTTGAAAAAAAAGATTTTATAAAAATGAAAAATAGAGATACTCATTTTATTAAAGAAGAAGAGAATGAGTGGAGAAGAAAAACAGAGAAGAACGAAGAAGACGAAGGAGAAGAACAAAGAAGAATGAGAAGAAGAACATAGAAAAAGAACGAAGGAGAAGAATGAAGGAGATGAAGAACAAAGAAGAAGACGGGAGAAGAAGAACAACATATAAGAAGAAGAACGGAGAAGAAGAACGGATAAGATGAAGAAGAATGAGAAGAAGAATCGAGAAGAATAACGAAAAATAAGAACGTAGAAGAAGAAGAACGAAAAAGAAGAAAAAGAAGAAGAAGAACGGAAAAGAAAAACAAAGAACGGAGAAGTAGAAGAAGATGGAGAAGAACATAGAAGATGAAGAAGAACGAAGAAGAAAAGAACAAAAGTGAAGAAGAAGAACCTAATTAGTTAAATTTCTAAGAAACATACTAAACTTATATGCATTTCGTATGAAAAGCAGAATATCGTAATTCTGAAAACTGGTATACACCATTAAAATACATATTTCATTACAAATCAACAACCAATTTATCAAATTGATTTTTTTTTTTTTTTTTTTTTTGTCTTTTTATCTTATTAAATTTATCACTTTTTGAAGATATAACTATTTATATATATGTAGAAGAAGAAGAACGACAAAGAAGAACAGAGAAGAAGAGCGAAAAAGAAGCAGGGAGAAAAACGAAGAAGAATAAGAAAAGCGGAGGAGAAGGGAGAAGAACGCATAATAAGAAAATGAAGAAGAATTAAGAAGATATAACCAACTATTGTATACCGTTATTCATATAATCGAGCTATGAAAACTTTTACGGTGTAAAAAATATATATTATTTTCTTAATATAAGAAGAAGAAGAAAGGAGAAGAAGATGAAGAAGAAGAAAGAAGAAGAACAGCGAAAAATAAAAAGAAGAATGGATAAGAACGGATATAAACAGAGAAAAACAAAGAAGAAGAAGAACAAAGAAGAATAGAGAAGAAGAACGGAGAAGAACAAAGAAGAATAACTGGAAAGAATAACATAGAAGAAGAACAGAGAAAAAAGGGAGAAGAAGAAGAAAAAGACAAATTACAACTTATCAAATATGGTATTATCATATTAATTATTTTAACTGAAATGAAGAGTGCGGTTAAGAAAAATTACAAATTTAAAAACATAAATTTCATATAAAATCAATAACATATTATTTTTTAATAAAAACTTACACATTTACAATTAGAACATATATGAATCAATAACACCTAACTTATACTGTTTTATTTATAACTTCATATTTTCGTACTTACAAAATTTAATTTCAATCCTCATAACACATAGAAATAATCTATAATTCATATAATCATAAAATGAACACATTTAAAACCTCATTTTTTATATCACATTTTTTATAAAACCTCGCACAGGCACGTGGGTTAAAATCTAGTTTAATTTAAAAGAAATAACTCAAACATAGGATCTAGCATTGATTTTAATGATTTTCAAACTTCAAACTAGTTGTGAAATTTCTTTTAATAATGCTCATCATACTGATAACATGCATATTTTATCCATTTTTACTATAATAAGTGAGTGCTTTAATAAGCATTTCACTAAAGTTTTAATGCATAAACACTAGATTTCGAGTATTTGATCGTTCAAGACTCTTTTCAGGTAATCTTAGCAAAAGACGCATATTTTGGAGCAAAATGGACATTTCAGGAAACAGTGCTCGAGGACATAAGTTCAACATCAGACGAAGGCTTTCCCACCACAAGATTAAGCTCATATTTGGAGACAAGGTATCCTTATCAGCTGTCTTTCACCTCGAAGTGGTTTGAGAACAATCACACGGTTGGATCTCAAATTATGAAGAAAGCAAGAAGGTCCGTCAAGCACCCGTAAGACTAAGCTGGCCGCGCCACGGCCTGACCAGACGACCAGTGGCCGCGCCACAGCCAGTCGCTAGGCCGGCCAGCCACTTGACGATTTCCAAGCCCATTAGAAGCCCAACTTAAACCTGCAGCAGTCTTATGCAAGCCAAAACCTAATTGACGACCAAGAGGACTTGAAAACCTATGTATACTCGATGTTTAGGGTTTTTTTTAGGGAGTTCGAAATTTTCTTTTCACGTTTCATTGTTTTGGTCCCGACGGCCACGGATCTCGTTCTCTCTCGATCTCCATCCTTGTTCTTCAAGGGAGATCGATTTCGGCTGAAACCTTTGTTACTTCTCATTGATTTATACAAGCATGCATTCATCTATCACGTTTTCTACTCCTTCTTTCATGTCTGAGTAGTTTATTTTCGTTGGGTATTCTTTAAGGGGATCTATGGGGAATTTCAATAACTGTTCTTGAAGCGATTGTTTAGACCGTAAGTTAGGGTTTTTTTTCTTATCAAACTTGTTCTTAATGCATGAGTCTAGCGTCATGAACTAGATGTCTGATTTTAGGATCTTTGAAAACCATTAACCTGCTGAATTTCAGATCCGAACCTAGTTTGGTCGAGCGTAACACTTCTGGGATGCTCACGCATACCTAAGGAGAAGTCGTGAACGTTTATTGTCCCAATCATTACTGCGTGTTTGCCTAGGACGCATGATACGATAGTATACATGTGAAGTTTGCATAGCATAGATTGATCTAGCTTGTCAGAGTTTAGGTCGTTAAAACCAGTGATTCTAGTTTAGGGAAAATCGCCTAATCTCGTTTGTCTGAACTTTTGTGAGTTTGATTTCTAGTTAGAACCTCATAGATTTCCCGAGAAGATCCACAACGTGTTTTCCCCATCTGCTTTACAACTCGAGATTTACGCACTTCAATATTTACTTAAGTTGATTTTCCTTTTCCCGTTGGTTAAAGAATTGGTTGACACCCTTCTCTATATAAGACATTTCTCTCCCTTCTTTCTTTTCTGCAATAATCGTGACACCTACCCCAAAACCCCCAATTCTCTGCGTCTTTGGTTGCCCTGATTTTCTGTTTTGCAGTTGACCTCCTCCCTGTGGTTCGACACCCTAAGTACTACAACGCACGCTGTGAACTTGCGGATTAGGGTCCTACAAATTCGAATCTAGACGAGTCCCCAAAGAAATTCTCCAATTTCGGACGACTATTTAGACCCCATCAAGCTTTTCGCGCCGTTGCCGGGGAGGTTGCGTTTCGCTGTCCAAAATAAAGGTTAGGATCACAACTCAAAGACATTCTTTTTTCTCTAACTTCTAGATTTCTTTCTATGAGTTTCAGGAACTACCACACTATGGAGCAGGTAAGGATCGACCCTTGTATTCCTCCAAATACACGCACACCTGCAGAATCTTTGCACACTACTCAGAGACCACCTCCGATGCTGCCGCCCAACGATCGCTTCATGCCTCGACCGCAAGCAAGATTTCCACCTCTCATCATCAACGGAAGCGAAAGCCTTCACCTCCAGACGCCACCTCCTGCCCAGAACGACCATAGGATCGAACCTGCTCCCTTATATCAACAAGTGGAGAATCTTATTGAGGTGATAACAGTGATGACTGATTATCAATCAAAGTCTGAGAGATCTTTACACGTCAGGATGAACTCGATCCAGGCGGAAGTCTTCCACAAGCTCCAGGAAGTCGCCAATAATGTGAAGATGTTGAAGAATCACACTTTTGGTAACATCAACAAACTGTCCAGAACTTCCGAGGACTTGGCGGACCACAAAGGTGTTTTGAACCGCGGGTTAGGAGATATCTGCGCCCTGAAGTACGAGTTTGAAGAAACTCGCGGAGCCACCTACAACATCATGGGCCGAATGGAGAAAAACAACCAGGAGATGGAAGACGCTAAACATAAGGCCTGTCTCTTATACACATCTAGATGTGTATAAGAGACAGGGTTAGGAGATATCTGCGCCCTGAAGTACGAGTTTGAAGAAACTCGCGGAGCCACCTACAACATCATGGGCCGAATGGAGAAAAACAACCAGGAGATGGAAGACGCTAAACATAAGGCTGAGTCGCAAGTCGAGAACTTGAGAGACGAGCTTCAGAACATGGCGAAAGCCCAAAAGAGGAACGAAACCTCACTGACAAAGCTATACAAGGAGCAGAAGCGATTGGATGAGCTAGTCTGCGATCTCACCAAAGACAGAGAGAAGAAGAAGACTAAACCCAATGAAGGACACGCCCCTTGCCATTTCGCATTCGAAATGACCCCCTCACCCGGAACATCCCGAGAATCATCACTGGAGCTCCTAGGAATGCCTTTTACCACGAAGGGTAACCCATCGAAGCTGGTGAGACCTCTGACCACCCATATTTTAAGAAAAAGGTTGATAGAGTTTATCAATAAAGTCAAGACTATCCCGAGTGATATATCCTTCGAAGAGGCATGAGAGATTTACGACTTGACCAAATTCTTCGGGGATAGTCTAGAAGGAAAAGAAGGAGCTCGCATTCACTTCGATAAAGTCCACTGCGCCGACATCAAGAAAGTGATGATTATGCCACAGGCGAGAGTATATGACTGGTACCCGGCGCGCATTGATCCTCAAGGTCTAGATCAATTCAACGCTCTTGTTCGAGCCCTCCCACACGAAGTTACATTCGAACAAGCTTACACGGAACATCTAATCGGCCACTACTTCGCAGAGAGTAGAGAGTCCTTGGGGTGGATCAAACACCACTTCAATAAAGTAAGAAAATATCGAGAAATCCGGGACCTCCACAAAATTCAGGATCACAGTCGTTTCCTGATAACGTGCATCATCAGAGGGGTTGATTTCAGCAAATCTTTGTGTGACTCTGGTTCTTGCATCAGCGTGATTACCGAATGGGGAGCATGGAGGCTCGACATCAAACGAGGCGAGCCAACGAATCTCAAGAGTGGTTTGGCGGACCAATCTTTCGCAGCCGCGAAAGGAGTCATTTATGATCTCCCGGTCATCATTGGCGATTGTAAAATCCCGATAGACTTCTACATAGTCAAAACTCGCCAAGAAGATGTTGCACCTCTCATCTTGGGATGGCCGTTCTTAGCCACTGCAGGAGCCATCATGGATTAGTCCAATAGGCGAGTCTCATTCTCCAATATCGATGGGAAAAAGTTCTATCCTGCGATACCTTCCACCATGGAAAAACATCTTGAAAGAGATGAAGATGCAATCATGGAGAGACTCGAGGAGTCTTCAGCTGAAGAGGCTGCGCATAAGGCAAAGATACCTTACCTAAGGTCGAGCTCACCCTCCAACTAAGCTCCCAAACTACCAAAGTCTAGCTAAAAGACTCTAAACAAGAGCGGCTCAATGGGAGACAACCCATTTTAGGTATATTTTTCTCATCTCTTTAACCATACTAATTTTTAGTTTTGGTTTCTTCTTAGTTTACATCATTTACATAAACCGCAAAAGGAAAAAAAAAACAGAAAATCAAGAAAATCACACAAAAATCAGAAAAACAGAAAATACCAAAAATATGAAGGAGTTTCGAAGAACACTCACCAGGCGAGGAACTGCCCGTCGGCCGGTCAGAAGGAGTCTGGCCGCACCACAAGCCACAATGGCGTTGAGAAGACGTGCATGGCCGCGGCCGCGACAACCCGTCACGCGGCCAGCCTTCCTCTGCGGCTTTCTCCATCCCGAACTTCACCAAACCGGACCTCCTTCAACCTTTGTCAAGCCTTGAAATTTTCCTTCTTGATTCAAGACTTGTACACATCCTAAAGACCGCAAAGACAACTTCGATAACCGCGGCACATTGCTGTTGCATCAAAGATGGCGAGACAAGACAAGACTACATCCAAGTCAAGTTAAGTCAATGATCTATCTCTCTCATTTAACTTCTTCCAGTACGTTCAACGAACCTGTATCCATGAAGAAGAAGAAGAATACAACTTTCTCACCTTCCATAACCGTTGTGCAAGCTCCAGAAGGAAGAAGATGCAACTTTCTTAACTAAACCGTGAAGAGAAAAGTTCCCGAAGACTAGCTTCTCTCTTCCGCGACCAAGACCTTTGCTGAACCCAAGTAAGGATTTCATATGGCATGGATATTCGAACTAGCAACACCTGTCTTCCGAGATCCCGAATACATCACCAGATAGGCCAGCATAGACCCAAACTTCAAGTTTCTGAAATGATGCAATCTTCAAGACGCAAGGATAGAAGATTTTTCATCTCTCATTCAAGGTGATCCACAAACGTCAAGGAACAAAGAAAGTACTCAACAACCGGAGTACCTGTTCTTCTAGACAAAGGCGAGCCAAACATCACCACCAAACGCCTATCACCACCATCATCCATCATCAACACACGCCCACCACCACCAAACGAAGCAAAGAAGCTCAACCGCGCATCACATTTCCTTTCGAGCTAAGTTTTCGATTTCTTTTGTTCAATTAAATCGATTCTAAGCAGGGACATAAGGAGAATGATTAAGTCCTTAGCTCAATCATACCACACGCCCAACCACACACACCAAACCCAACGCCACTTTCAAGTAAGTCTTCACAAGGTTGTACTTAAATTTACCTATCTTTTTCACCTCAACTCGATTTAAACAAACAGGGGACAGTTTGATTTAAGTCGGGGGGGGGGGGGTTCTTATATTACTAACTATGCTTTAATTTGATGAGTCTTAAGCATACATGCATAATTTATCGAGTCGTTTTATAGAGTCAAAACAATTTTTTTCTTTTAGTCGGAAACTATGAACTTTGCTAGGTACAAATCGCTTTGAACAAGGAACCTTAATGACCATTCTCACGAGTTTAGAAGCAAGGTTTACTAAGTTGAACACTGCGAGTGGATCATTCCAACGGAGAAAGTTCTAATCTCTAGAGTACTCGAAGGATCTTGCGTTGAATCTGCACCTAATGAATCAAAACTTCTCGTCAAGGGGCTTGAGGTACTTCGAACTTTGCTCCTTTTCTAAACTCTAGCATGAATAAGTAGATGCAATGCAACCTCTTCTTGATCTTCCTTTCCTATAGGAAAGAAAAAAAATAAGAAAGAAAAGTTTTAGTTTGAGAACGGCGACCCGAGTTCCTTAAAGGACAATGATGGTTCACAGGCATCATGAAAGCTTCGAAGAAGTGATCGTTCTCAAACTAAGAAGAAAAGAAAAGAAAGAAAAAAATAGAAAAAGAAAGTCGATAGAAAAAATAAAATGATAACCTAGAAATGTACGGAGAAATCGACTAAGGGAAGAGAAAATCGGAGAGTTGTGTCTGAAATATTTTTGTCTAAATGTTTGGAAGAGAAGAGTATAATGTCTCGTCAACCAATACTCCCTCGATAGAGACCACGCGCCTAATTGAATAAAGGAGTCAAGAAGAGAGAGGTCGAAATACTCAAAGGGACCATTAAGCGTATCTGGGAAGGGTGAAAAGCTCAAGGTAACTAGACCCAAAAGCTTTGAGTTTGAATTCTGAGTTACGTGGCTCAAACAGGTCGATTGCTAGACTTGATGAGTTCCAAAGTATTGGTGAGTTTCCACGTTTTGAAACGTCTTTTCCTAACTTAGATTTCTGTTTTGTTTGAGGACAAACAAATGTTTAAATCTGGGAAAGTTGATAACATGCATATTTTTCCCATTTTTACTGCAATAAGTGAGTGTTTTAATAAGCATTTCACTAAGGTTTTAATGCATAAACACTAGATTTCGAGTATTTGGTTTTTCAAGACTCTTTTCAGGTAATCTTAGCAAAAGACGCATATTTTGGAGCAAAATGGACATTTCTGGAAACAGTGGTCGAAGACATAAGTTCAACATCAGACAAAGGCCTTTCCACCACAAGATCAAGCTCATATTTGTAGACAAGGTAGCCTTATCAGCTGTCTTTCACCTCGAAGTGGTTTGAAAACAATCACACGGTTGGATCTCAAGTTATGAAGGAAGCAAGAAGGTCTGTCAAGCACCCGGAAGACCAAGCTGGCCGCGCTACGGCCTAACCAAACGACCAGTGGCCGTGCTACGGTTAGTCGCTCGGCCGGCCAGCCACTTGACGATTCCGGAGCCCATTTGAAGCCCAACTTAAATCCGCAGCCGTCTTATGCAAGCCAAGACCTATTTTACGACAAATGGGACCTGAAGACCTATATATACTCGATGTTTAGGGTTTCTTTTCAGGAGTTAGAAGTTTTTTTTTCACGTTTCATTGTTTTGGTTCCAACGGCCACAGATCTCATTCTCTCTCGATCTCCATCCTTATTCTTCGAGGGAGATCGATTTCTGCTGAAACCTTTGTTACTTCTCATTGATTTATACAAGCATGCATTCATTTATCACGTTTTCTACTCCTTTCATATCTGAGTAGTTTATTTTCGTTGGGTGTTCTTTAAGAAGATCTATGGTGAATTTCATTAACTGTTTTTGAACCGATTATTTATGCCGTAGATTAGAGTTTTCTTTCTTATCAAACATGTTCTTAATGCATGAGTCTAGCGTCATGAACTAGATGTCTGATTTTATGATCTTTGAAAACCATTAACCTGCTGAATTTCAGATCCGAACTTAGTTTAGTGGAGCGCAACGCTTCTAAGATGCTTATGCATACCTAAGGAGAAGTCGTGAACGTTTATTGTCCCAATCATTACTGCGTGTTTGCCTAGGACGCATGATACGATAGTATACATGTGAAGTTTGCATAGCATAGATTGATCTAGCTTGTCAGAGTTTAGGTCGTTAAAACCAGTGATTCTAGTTTAGGGAAAATCGCCTAATCTCGTTTGTCTGAACTTTTGTGAGTTTGATTTCTAGTTAGAACCCCATAGATTTTCAGAGTNTAGGTCGTTAAAACCAGTGATTCTAGTTTAGGGAAAATCGCCTAATCTCGTTTGTCTGAACTTTTGTGAGTTTGATTTCTAGTTAGAACCCCATAGATTTTCAGAGTAGAGCAACAACATGTTTCCCCCATCTGCTTTACAACTCGAGATTTACGCACTTCAATAATTACCTTTTCTCCATTGCTCACCTGATTTCCTTTTTACAAGCACTTAAGTTGATTTTCCTTTTCCCGTTGGTTATAGAAATTGGTTGACACCCTTCTCTATATAAGACGTTGCTCTCCTTTCTTTGTTTTCTGCAAAAATCGTGACACTCACCCTAAAACCCCAATTCTCTGCGTCTTTGGTTGCTCTGATTTTCTGTTTTGCAGTTGACCTCCTCCCTGTGGATCGATACCCTAAGTACCTCAACGCACACTGTGCACTTGCAGCTTAGGGTCCTACAAATTAAAAGGTAGACGAGTCCCCAAAGAAATCCTCCAATTTCGGACGACTATTTAGACCCCATCACATAGCCAATATTCTCCAGAAGAAACCCTTGAAGCGCATCTTCAGGGGGAAGAGCCCTAATCTGTGGCGCCACCAAGAGTCTGTCCCAAAAATTGCACTCCGGTCAGCCGACAAATACGAATGGTAGATATCGGCCGAATGAGAAGCGTCCGCACCGGGAAGAGGTTCGCCTTTCAATAAAAACAAAGAAGGCCCCAAACCCAAATACCCGAAATCAGACAAAGAAGCGGGAAGATTAAGAGCGGAAGTGAAACTTTTTATTAAATAAAAGATGAGTTTCACACTGACGGCCTAATCCTAAAAAAGATTCGGTTGTTACATAATAAAAAATAAGGCCTGAGGGAAAAGGGCACGAGACGAGGGTCCGGCGCCCGAACAGGAAGGGTATGTGCCGGATAGATTCGGAGCCCTGAAGGTTGATGGGCCTCCCAATCATTGCGGGTAATCGCACCGCATCCAGCTCTTGATGAAGCCGTAGAACCTCCGCTTGGGTGTCAGTCAACACCCGAATCGCAACGCACATATCGGAGATGGCCGATCTTGAGATAACGTTTAGAAAGATCACGACGTGCTCGCTCCAGCTCCACCTGAGATGAACAACCCCACCTCCCAACTCCTCTTCTCGTGTAGAATACTGAGATTTCGCGAGCTGGTCTTTCATGGTGATCAGTTGTGCTTGTAGCTCGGTTAGCAGCAACTTGTTCTCCAAGAGAGAGAGCACCCAAAAACCCTGATATATAAAAAAGGATGGTATCCATCGGAGCCCAACAAGAAAGTTGTTAGAAAAAACTTGAGAAAACGAGAAGGCATCTCGTCCAAAGAGCCGACAGGACGAAGAGACGGTTGCCTGGAGGATGCCACCAGTGGGGAAGAAGCCAGAGAGATAGGTGCAGGTTGAGGAGACAACTCCCTCACTGCTTAAGAATCCCACTCCGAGTCAGAAGCAACCGTGAGGCGGGATAAGGATCAGGCCAAAAAAGGACTTGCCTTGGAAGAAAGACCAGCCTGGGAGGAGAACCGACGCCTCCTTAACCAAGAACATGCTTAACCAAGAACAAAAAAAGAGATTAAGGATAAGTACTTGATATAAACCAAAGCTTAAAGTTTACAAAACATGAAAAGCATAAAAACCTTCAAAGAGTGGTGGCTAGACCTAAACAAGAAGGAGAGAACTCTAAAATTTCGTGGCCCCTCAAGAAAAATAGGGTAGGATGTCTTATATAGGCCTAGGAATGATGGCACCCTCACTAAAGACAAGATAGAGGTTGGTGAGCCAAAAGAATGAAAAACTGATGGAGGGATCGATCGATCTACTACGGATCGATCGATCAGTGTCAAGTCGTTCGTTTTGAGATCGATCGATCGGTCGTGGAACGATCGATCCGTCCTTAGCCGTTCGACTTCAGTTGGACCGGCTGCTCGATCTGTGGCTCGATCTGAGGATCGATCTGGTGCTAGCCGAATGCGCAGAGATGTAAACCGATCGATCCACTTCAGACCGATCGATCTGTTGCTTGGCCGCTCGTTTTGAGATTGATCGATCCATGTCGTTCTTGGTATGGATCGGGTTGGATCGAGTTAGCCGCTTGATCTTGCTATCGATCTTTGGGTTGGATTGAGTTGGCCGCTCGATCTTGCTGTCGATCTTCGGGTTGGATCGAGTTGGCCGCTCGATCTTGCTGTCGATCTTCGGGTTGGATCGATCGTTCCGAAGTGGATCGATCGATCCGTGTCCTTGCTGTTTGTTCTTGGCCTGGATCGACCTGCTGGTCGATCTGCTCTTCAGCCCTTTTGTCCAAGTTTCTTCTTGACTCCAATCAATTCCTTAGCTCTTCTTGTCCATGCCTACTATCCAAACTAGCTCCATGCACACCAAATGACCTGAAAATGATGCATATATGCAAGAACTTATGCAAATGCTAATGCAATCATGTCTTAGAACCTAAAATGGGACAAAAGGTATGATCATTCCAAATATGAATGCAAATATGTCCTAAATGCATGAAATATCTAAGTATATCAACTCCCCCAAACTTGCCTTTTGCTTGCCCTCAAGCAAATCAAAGACAAACTAGGAGAAGAAGATTGAAAGTGGGGGCTCAAATCCAAAAGTGTTTTTCAAATGAATCAATTCAAATGGTCCTTGTTCTCAATCCTAAGATGCATCATACAAATTCTACTCCAAAGAACTTAGCCATATTCATTACAGATTGAATTTCAAATCAAGTCTTGTCTATACTCACAATCCAAGAATACTAACCTTTAACATTCATTTCATTTAAGCTTAAACCGTGAATCACACTTATGCTTTTAAAACCGAATACATTTGGCTAAGGGTCAAGGCTAAGAGATAAAGGTGATCTCATTCAAGTGTGTACTCCAAGCAATGGTTTCTCTCAAGAAGGAATGAACTCATGCATAATGCTAAAGGTAAAAGGCAATTGATGCATACATGACTAGACTCTCATCTACCCTTTATGCTATCAATGATCCTAATTCCCCTCTCATTCTTTTTCTTTACAGCTCACTAACCCTCTAGAGATACCCAAAATCAAGCAAACCAACACGCCATGTACAAACTCACAAGAACTTCAACAAATTCGTCCTAGGGAACCTTCTTCACCCTTTCTTATAGCTAGTGGTAAGGCCATACATTTATTAGCTCTTCTCTTTTCTTTGGATAGCTCTCTTCTTATATATATATATATATATTTTTTTTTTATGCTTTGGCCTCTTGGCTCTTTTCTTTTCATTTTATAAGACAGCTATCATCTTTTCTTTTTAACTTGAGCTTTTACACAATACAAATCAAGACCAACCACCAAAACTATGTATCCCTTCTTATTCATTTCCCTAACACCTTCTCATTCTAAAACTCAAGAACCCCTTCCCAAATCAAGTATATAACTAGCTTCAAAATGCAAAGCTA
Source organism: Alliaria petiolata (assembly GCA_020283515.1). Lineage (NCBI taxonomy): Eukaryota > Viridiplantae > Streptophyta > Magnoliopsida > Brassicales > Brassicaceae > Alliaria > Alliaria petiolata. The sequence continues at coordinate 81,081,035 of JAHZTW010000001.1, forward strand.
ACATCATATGAGAGCCTAAACATGTCGCCCTAAACCTAACACTTTATGCCAAGTTCAATCAAAAAGTTTTAAGGCCTCACATTCTCACACAAAATTTTGGCTTGAAAGGAGCTAAGGGTTAAGGTTTGTAAATCTATCTAGGCTTACAAGAGAGTGGTGAAAGGAAGAAGAAAGCCCAAATACTTATATGTATCCATGTATCCCTTTTCAAATGCACAAGTATGATAATTTAAAGTCCATGTTAAGGTTTCACTTGTTAGGTAAGGATTCAATTCATGCTTGCTTCAACTTAAGCCAAGAAAATCAAGACAAGTGGTCCAAAGATGGTTAGAACTTAAATTTCAAATTTGCACAAAGCATCAAAGGACTGCTAACTAGGGCCTTGAACCAATTGATGAGCTTAAAACACTTTACAAGGAATTTTTGTATCATTGCCCCCTATGCATATGAATGATGCAACCTATATGATAAAACTACTAGACTCAATCCTACAATATTTGACAATGCAAATGAAATCTAGATGATTTTTTTTTTTGAAATGTTTCAAAATTTTCTAATTTTTTTGTGATTTTCTATGCAATATATGTATGCATGAAGACTTAAATATGCTAAAGAAAAAATAAGAGCACAAAACACAAAGTTAAATCTCTCAACCTCTCCCCCAAACTTAAATTACACAGTCTCTTGTGTAATCCAAGTTCAAGAGAGACCATCAACAAAAATAAAAATCAAAATCCAAAAATGAATGATATTTACAAGGTTTTGGAATGGTGTACCTTGGAGTTTGTTGTGCTTAGGCCTTGTAGGCTTGATTCTTGGTTCTACATTTCCCTTTTTCCTGCTCACACATACTTAAAAACATAATCTAGAACATAAATAAAAAACATATACACAAGGATAGACATGGGATTGCCTCCCAAGTGCACTTTGTTTAAAGTCTCTTAGCTTGACTTTACCGGATTAGGACGGTTGTGGGTCTTGGAGAAACTATGTGATGCTCTCCTTTTTGCAGTCACTCGCCATGTAGGGCTTGACTTTATGCCCATTCACTGTGAAACTCTCTCCACTCATGCCAATCAAAGTGACAGCCCCATATGGTAGCACTTCTTTTATCTCAAATGGCCCGCACCATCTAGACTTGAGCTTCCCGGGGAACAGCCTCAATCTTGAGTTGTAGAGCAGAACCATGCTTCCCTCTTTGAGATCCTTATGGACCAGCTTCTTGTCATGAAAGGCCTTGGTCCTTTCTTTGTAAATCTTGGCGCTCTCATAAGCTTCCATCCTTATCTCATCAAGCTCATGAAGTTGCACTAGCCTTTTCTCTTGGGCTGTCTTGAGATTGTAGTTAAGTTGCTTCATAGCCCAAAGAGCTTTGTGCTCTAACTCCACAGGAAGGTGACAAGACTTGCCATAGAGGAGGTTAAAAAGCGTGATCCCAATGGGAGTCTTGAAGGCTGTCCTATATGCCCAAAGTGCATCATCAAGCTTGCTAGACCAATCCTTTCTAGTAACTCCCACGGTCCTCTCTAGTATAGTCTTGATTTGCCTATTTGAAACCTCCACTTGGCCACTTGTTTGAGGGTGATAGGGCGTGGCCACCTTGTGCTTAACTCCATGTTTTCTCAAGAGACCCTCAAAAATCTTGTTGATGAAGTGGCTGCCTCCATCACTAATCACCACCTTGGGTACTCCAAACCTTGGGAAAATGATTGTATTGAAAAGCTTGATCACCACCTTTGAATCATTTGTTGGTGAGGCTATGGCTTCCACCCACTTAGAAACATAGTCAACTGCCACAAGAATGTAATTGTTGCCATATGATGATGGAAATGGCCCCATAAAGTCAATCCCCCAAACTTCAAAGACCTCAACTTCAAAGATAGGTACTTGTGGCATCTCATTTCTCTTGGTTATGTTCCCAGCCTTTTGACAAGCTTCACATGATTTTATGAACTCATGTGCATCATTGAAGAGTGTAGGCCACCAAAATCCAGCTTCGAGAACCTTTGTACCTGTCTTGAATGAGGCAAAATGACCACCATAAGTTAAACCGTGGCAATGGAGAAGGATGTCTCTTGCTTCAACTTTTGTAACACATCTTCGGTATAGGCTGCCCACACACCTTTTGTATAAGTATGGCTCGTCCCAGTAGTAGCGAGAGACATCTCTCATGAATTTCTTCTTATGATAATGCTCCAAGTGAGTAGGCTCTTCCCCACAAGCCAAGAAGTTAACTATATCTGCATATCAAGGGTGATTTTCTTTCAAAACTTCTGCAAGCTTCTCTTCCAGCCTTGCACAAACCAAAGTGTTGACCATCATAAGCTGCTATTCAGGGAGAGAGTCGTCTAGTGGCAAGACCTCATTCACCCTCATCCTTGAAAGATGATCTGCAACACCATTCTCGATACCCTTCTTGTCTTTGATCTCCATATCAAACTCTTGCAAGAGAAGGATCCATCTCAAAAGTCTAGGCTTGGTGTCTTTCTTGGAGTATATGTACCTCAAGGCAGCATGGTCAGTATACACAATGACCTTAGAACCCACCAAGTAAGACCTAAACTTCTCAAAAGCAAAGACCACAGCTAGAAGTTCTTTTTCGGTGGTTGCATATTTGACTTGTGCATCATCCAAGGTGCGGTTTGCATAGTAGATTACATGCAACTTTTTGTCCTTCCTCTGACCCAAGACAGCACCCACATCATAGTCACTTGCATCACATATAATCTCAAAGGGCAGCTGATAGTCTCTCATTTTAGCATGTTTTTAACACTCATATAGGATAGTTTTGCATCCATACATGCATTCATTAGATAGTTTTAGGCTAGATTGCATTCATTTTAGAGTTTAGTGAGTCTTAGCTTAGGATATTATATATATGTTGCATTTGAAGTGTTTCTCAGGTATTCTAGAGCTTGAAGAGGCTATTGGGAGGTTGATGAATGAGCAAGAAAGCCAAGAAGGGGAAGAACAGAAGGAAAACATGCAGCAAAACTCGCAAAGGAC
>JAHZTW010000001.1:81094310-81139802 GCA_020283515.1 Alliaria petiolata
AGTCTCTCATTTTAGCATGTTTTTAACACTCATATAGGATAGTTTTGCATCCATACATGCATTCATTAGATAGTTTTAGGCTAGATTGCATTCATTTTAAAGTTTAGTGAGTCTTAGCTTAGGATATTATATATATGTTGCATTTGAAGTGTTTCTCAGGTATTCTAGAGCTTGAAGAGGCTATTGGGAGGTTGAGTAATTGATTAGCAAAATCCTGTTATCAGCAGCTCCCAATCCGGAGCTTTAACTATAGGTGCGGTGACAAGTGCTTCCTTGATGGTCTTAAAGGCTTGAAGGCATTCTCCATCAAAGCTGAACTCGGTTTCTTTGCACAGTAGCCTTGTAAGAGGACGTACTATCTTGGATAACTCCTTGATAAACCTCCTATAGAACCCAGCATGCCCCAAGAAGCTCCTTATCCTTCTAACATTCACCGGCGGCACTAGGTTCAACATGACCTCGATTTTTGCTCTATCAACTTCTATGCCTTTCTCTGAAATCTTGTGGCCAAGCACTATCCCTTCTCTGACCATGAAGTGGCATTTCTCTCTGTTGAGTATGAGATTGGTCTCCTCGCACCTCTTTAGCACCCTGCACAAATTAGACAAGCAAACACCAAAGAAAGAGCCATACACAGAGAAATCATCCATGAATACCTCAACCATCTCCTCAATCAAGTCAGCAAATATGGACATCATGCATCTTTAAAATGTGGTTGGAGCATTACAAAGCCCAAAAGGCATTCTCCTATATGCACAAGTTCCATATGGACAAGTGAAAGTGGTTTTTTCTTGGTCATTTGGGTGAATTGGGATTTGAAAGAAACCACTATAGCCATCTAGAAAACAGTAGTATGGGTGATTGGCTAATCTTTCTAGCATCTGGTCAATGAAAGGGAGAGGAAAGTGGTATTTTCTCACTTTTCTCGTGGCCAAGTTGAGTTTTCTATAGTCAATACACATTCTATGACCGGTTATGGTCCTAGAAGGTATTAACTCATCTTTCTCGTTTTTTATAACTGTGATTGCCCCTTTCTTTGGTACCACATGGACTGGAGAGACCCATGTGCTATCACTGATTGGGTATATCACACCAGCCTCTAACCAATGGCCTTTCTATACTTCCTTAACTCCTTAAGGAGTGAGTCTAACTCATCATCACTTAGATTTTCATTCACAATTACAGGGTATGTATCATTTGCACCCAAGAAAGCATACCTTAGCCCATTTGGAAGTTGCTTGAGGTCCACCTTTGGGGCAAGAAGCTCGCTCCACTCCTCTCCTTGGCTTGTATTGAGGCTACTGTCCTCTTCGTCCTCTCTTAAGCCAGCATCAATAACAAAAGCAGGACATCCCATATCCAGCTCCAAGTAAGTGTCTTCCTCTTCTTTCAAAACCTTGCGTGAGTCTAGTAGCTTGGCATACTCTTGTGTCTCCTCATTAAGATATCCAAACTCTCCACATTCTGTGGTCAAGGCTAGCAGAAGGTGGTCCTCTTGGCCTAGTTCTTCAAGGAGCTCATCAGCTAGAGCATCCATTGCCTCAATGTAAAACACTTGGCCACCAATTGTTTGTTTCTTCAAAACTTCATTGATATCAAAGGTTAACTCAATATCTTTCCCCAAGTGTAGAGAGATCTTGCCATTCTTCACATCTATGATGGCTCCAGCAGTGGCTAAGAATGACCTTCCAAGGATTAGAGGATCCTTAGGCTCTTCATCCATCTCTAATACCACAAAATCTGTTGGCACACTCACATCACTTATTCGCACGGGCAAGTCTTCTAGCATACCAATCGGAAGTCTCACACTTCTGTCAGCAAGGATGATAGATATCCTACACTCCTTAAACTTTGTGAAACCCAGAATCTTGGCAATAGAGTGAGGCATGAGGTTTATGCTAGCTCCAAGATCACAAAAGCAATTGATAAACCTCAATGGCCCTAGCGCACAAGGTATGGTGAATGAGCCCGGATCTCCTAGCTTCTTTGGTGCTATTTCTTTGTGGATGATAGCACTGCACTATTGACTCAATACCATGACATCTTGACATTCCTTAGATGTCTTGGCAAGTGTATCCTTCAGAAACTTGGCATACTTTAGTACCATGGCCAAACAATCAAGCAAAGACAATCTCAACTCAACATTTCTCAAATGCTTTTCAAACAAAGCTCTATGCTTCTCAACCAGCTGCTTCTTGAAACGTCCAGGGAAGGGGAGCTTGGGTTTATAGGGTGGAGGTACGAAAACATCTTTCTCTTTGCTTACTTCCCCCACGAAAACATCTTTCTCATTGCCTTTTCCTTGCCCTCTCAATGTAGACATTGTCAAAGGTGATCTCTTGATCTTTTGAAAGATTGCTCTCCCCCTCTTGAATCACAATGTCCTCAATGTCCTTAGCTGTAGACGGTGGTGCAACTTCTTTCCAACTCCTTAGATTGATCACATTTGCATACTCCTTAGGATTTATTTCACACTTTCCGAGTAAGCTTCCTTGCCCACTTGTACTTTCCTTGCCTTTCTCTAGCTGGCAAATTTTGTTGTTTATGTTACTGATCTGTGTGGATACCTCAGTAAGGGAAGAGTCCAGCCTTGTGTTTATCTCAGCAAACTTCAAGTTGTTAGAAGCTTGGCCTTGGAGAAGTTGTTGGAGCATAGCTTGGATGTTATCTTGTGATTAAGCTTGGGTTTGTTGTTGCTGTGGCACAAATCCAGGAGGATAGCCTTTGCTTCCTTGTTGTTGTTGTCCTTGGAACTGACCTTGTGTTTTCCCCTGGTATCCATTGTTTTGTGTAAAACCACCTTGTTTGTAAGGGACAAAAGGTTTTCCTTGATTGCCTTGTTGTGGAGGGTACACTTGGTCCTTTGGATTCTCCACATTGGTACTTCTATAAGACAAATTTTTGTTGCCTTGATACCTTTTGAACATATCCCTGTGGCTTAGGATAATCTTGGCCACCCACCCAATGAGCTTCCTCAAACTCTCCTTGATTTGCTTCTTGATTGTCATACAAATCTGAAGCTTCACCAACAAAGTGGACTTGTTTTTGGCTGCCAAGCATCATCTTGTCTATATTCTCATGGAGTGACTTCAGCTCTTTCTTGTGTGCTTCCAGCTCATGACCCCTTGGTGCTCGGCCATACTCCTCAGAATAATTTCCATCACTCAAAGGCAAGTTCTCATTGAGCTCCATTCTTTCTTGCACATCTTGTCCAAGAAAATTTCATTTGCTTGTTGTGTCCAATAGCATGCGAATTTTGGGCAATGCTCCACGGTATATAGTGCTCAAGAGTGTCTCCTCTGTGAAACCATGATGAGGACACTGAATGGTGTAGTCCTTGAAGCGCTCCATTGCTTCATTAAAGGTTTCATTTTTCCTTTGTGCAAAACAGCTTATCTCACTCCTAGGCGAGCTGTCCTTGTACTTGAGAAGAATTTGGACAGGAAGGCCTTCTTGCAATCAACCCATGAGGTGATTGGAAGTGTCTTTTCCCAATGCCTAGCCTTATCCCCAAGAGAGAATGGGACTTAACTTGAAGCTGTCTTCGGAGATACTGTTGATCTTGATCATTCCACAAACTTGCTCAAAGTTGTCCAAATGCTCAAGAGGGTCTTCCGTTGCTAGACCATGGAACTTGCTGTTCTGGACCATAGAGACAAATCCAGGCTTGATCTCGAAGTTGTTGTTTTGCACCGGTGGTGGAGTAATCCCGAACCGATTGGTGTGGGTGTTTGGTGCTTACCCGCTATACGTGTTTTGCACCGGTGGTGGAGTAATCCCGCACCAATTATCCGTGGTATCCTTTGAGGGTGGTAGGGGTTTGCATTGCCCCTACCAGCAACAGCATGTTGAGGTGGATCCTCTACTTGGTCGTGGTCAGCCATGACTTCTTGCACACTTTTTTTAAATTGTTTTTGATTTTCTCTTCTATGCCTTGCACTTCCAAATTGATGGATGTTGTATTTAGGCTGGAGTAAGTTGTTGTCACCTTTAGATCTCAAGTTCATGTACCTGAAAACACAAGTAGCAAAGTAGGAAAATCAATAACCAAAATAAAAATTCAAACTTAGTCTCTACTAATCCCCAAATCTTAATACTTTCAACAAAACCGAAGTTGGCAACGGCGCCATTTGATAAGAGATTTATTTCGTGCTTCTAATCAAAACCTAAAGCCTCTTTATGTCATTGCAGGACTTTAGATGTCAATCCAATTCAGGTGTTGAAAGTTACCAAGAATGCAAGAGCTCAAAGTAAATCTAAGTGATTTTCGGTTTTAAATGGTGGAAACAAATTGCAAAAACTACTTGCAGCTAACAAATGACTATGAAAACAATTGTAACAATTCTACTGAAGGGTTAAACTTCTGCTAGGGTACTGCTAAGAATTTTAGTGACCACGCTACTAGTTTTAAAAATCCAAATGCTAAAGACATATCAAATGGGCAATTTCTATGGATCTAAGATGAATTATAAAAACTAGTTATAAAAATATAACAACTGCTAAATGATTACTAGGCAAATGAGTGATACTCTAAGCTATTTAAAAAAACTATGAAACATTCAAGAACACAAGTTTTCTAATTAAGATACTCTAAACAAAATATTAAGCTAATTAGATGATTTTAACAAGCTAAGTGAAAAGATTAAACTTTAAAACTAAGAGATGAAGGCTTTGATGATTCAAATACTAGAAATAGATTCAAGGTTCTGGTTCATGCTTAGAGAGGTTAAGATTCGAACTTGGGTTTTATAAAAACAGAGCTACACATTTCTAATGAGATATCTCTAAGCCTTAAGAAACAAAAGCTAGATCTTTCCATGGTTTGTGGTAAAAACCCTTTCTTCAACCTTTAATCCTAACCCATGGTGTATGGTGGAAAGATAGAATGAAAAAAATAAAGCACAGATCCTAAACATGGCCTAATTAGCTCCCTAAACATCCATGGTGTGTGGGAAAGGATGAGCTGATCTCTTGGATTTGGGTTTATGGGATTTCCTAAGTATTTTTGAGATAAGGAAATCCCTAAGATCAAAGAGATCTTTCTCAAGCATCTCTAGGCTTTTAGCCCTCCAAATCCAAGAAGAGAATGAGATGAAGAACAAGAAAAACCCCAAGTTAAACTTCTTAAACCTCCTTAATCACCAAAACCTTAAACCATGATGATTACTCACTAACCATGTTCGAATCTCTCTTAAACTCTGTATTTGAGATGATGAACATGCTTAACCAAGAACAAGAAAAGAGATTAAGGATAAGTACTTGATATAAACCAAAGCTTAAAGTTTACAAAACATGAAAAGCATAAAAACCTTCAAAGAGTGGTGGCTAGACCTAAACAAGAAGGAGAAAACTCTAAAATTTCGTGGCTCCTCAAGAAAAATAGGGTAGGATGTCTTATATAAGCTTAGGAATGATGGCACCCTCACTAAAGACTAGACAGAGGTTGGTGAGCCAAAAGCATGAAAAACAGATGGAGGGATCGATCGATCTACTACGGATCGATCGATCCGTGTCTAGTCGTTCGTTTTGAGATCGAACGATCTGTCGTGGAACGATCGATCCGTCCTTAGCCGTTCGACATCAGTTCGACCGGCTGCTCGATCTGTGGCTCGATCTAAGGATCGATCTGGTGCTGGCCGAATGCTCAAAGATGTAGACCGATCGATCCACTTCAAACCGATCGATCCGTTGCTTGGCCGCTCGATCCGTTGCTTGGCCGCTCGTTTTGAGATCGATCGATCTGTGTCGTTGTTGGTATGGATCGAGTTGGCTGCTCGATCTTGCTGTCGATCTTCGGGTTGGATCGAGTTAGCCGCTTGATCTTGCTGTCGATCTTTGGGTTGGATTGAGTTGGCCGCTCGATCTTGCTATCGATATTCGGGTTGGATCGAGTTGGCCGCTCGATCTTGCTGTCGATCTTCGGGTTGGATCGATCGTTCCGAAGTGGATCGATCGATCCGTGTCCTTGCTGTTTGTTCTTGGCCTGGATCGACCTGCTGGTCGATCTGCTCTTCAGCCCTTTTGTCCAAGTTTCTTCTTGACTCCAATCAATTCCTTAGCTCTTCTTGTCCATGCCTACTATCCAAACTAGCTCCATGCACACCAAATGACCTGAAAATGATGCATATATGCAAGAACTTATGCAAATGCTAATGCAATCATGTCTTAGAACCTAAAATGGGACAAAAGCTATGATCATTCCAAGTATGAATGCAATATGTCCTAAATGCATGATGAATGCATGAAATATCTAAGTATATCAGTTTCCTAACCCGAAAAGCCGATGAAAACCCCCAGGGGCGTATGTCTCATACATACTAGTCAGTATAGCCCTAAAACCTGCATAACGCAAGCGGGATAGGTTATGACCCGATTATCTCTTGTTAGCAAAAATGAGTACTGAATTACGCTTGCGGAACATGGAATAAAACTTACACTTCACTAGGAGCGGGGTGCCTGATGAAATCATCATAAAACTCTCATTGATGCAAAGCGACGACAAGAAGAACTAGGAGTCATGTAACCTATCGTCTAACAAAGAGAGATTAACCAGTGTGTCCTCGTCATGCAGTGATATTCCCTCAGCACTGCAAGGAAATGCACAAGACGAATATCAGACGAGGCCCGCGTAATAAAAGGAGAAAAAATCTCCTAGCCAGGAGCCACGCAGACAATAGACGAGAGAAGGAAAAGTCTACCGCGGTGACGCCAAGTTAAAGGAACCCAGGTGCCAGGGACAATTAGTCAGAAGAAAAAAATGTTCTCTCTAGTGACAGCTTCCAGATCGATCTTCAGAGATGAACGCAAGGCAATCATCACGGGTGTGCAGGGAGTAGCGTAAGGAGTCAGCCGAGATACGCTGCAGACAATACGAGATAAACACCACCGAGTCGCAGATTGGCACCTCCAAAAAATTGGAAAGAACCTAATAAGCTGCAAGTAGCCCCCATGCCAAAGGATGCATCTGACTAGGGCATATCCTAGATCAATGGCAGAAATCAACTAAGACTCCAGGAAGATGACCTCGAAATCCGTAGAAAGTGCATTCTTCATTGACGGTGATGAGAGTCAGCGGAGGACGATCTTCCAACTGACTGGATGATGGAAAAAGGGTTCAAGTCGAGACAATGAGGTCGTTGACAGATATCATCCTATGAAGAGTGGCTTCGGCGTATTTGGAGCGCTGACGGTCCCGCTTCTCTGCGTCGTCTAGAGAGCCCGCACCATCCTCTCGAATGAAGTTCGCTCGGCTCAATGGAACGTGATCTGAATCAAAATTATCCGAAGAGTTACGAGACGAAGTGGACATAGCAACGACACGAGGAGAAGAAAGAAGAAAGCAAATCGCGAAGAAGAAGCTGTTTACGAGAGGAAATCAAGAGAAGTTCGACACTTAGAGAGACGGAATAAGCGACGGTTTGACGTAGATCGCTCAGAATAAGAAAGACTTATAGAGCGTCTGACAAAAGACGAATTGATACTCGAAAATATCACGACTATCAGGAAAAAATGCACAAAATTAACGATCGCTCGAGTTGCACATCAAAAAGACGTGCCATTATAAAAACGAATCATGGCGTACAATGATGACGAAAGATGAAACATCACATCAATAGAGGAATGTGAAGCAAGGCAAATAGTGCAGCGCAACTCCCCATTTAGCGGCCGAATAAAAATATGGCACATGGATATTTAAGTTAACCGACGAAAGTCATAAGACAGCTCACCGAATCCGAAGGAAAGATACGAACGCAACAAGGTCGGGATGCTATTTGATACATAAGGACCAGAGGACGTGCGGATCTCACGAAAGCACGTTCTCCCTCTCATATGTCATGAGATTCCGAGAAGTAAATAGTTCATTTGCCCCTTAACCGTCATGAGGACTCTTTTTCCACCTCTCACGCCTGATATAGGCCTACACGCCCTACCAGCATATAGATAAGTATCTGATATCCGGACGTGATGCTTCACCCCTAAACCGCTCAAATTCACCCATCTGAGTACTTGTTTCTAGTGGTAGACGTCTGACTTTGGCGTCGGAGAACCTTCGAGAGGGAAAACTCCTTTCGTTCACCCCAGAAGACGAATCTGGGGCACAAAGTTCAACCGTCCCAGAGAACACACCCCCCCCCCCCCCCCCCCCCCCCCCCCACACTATTTGCATTCCGTAAAATACTCTCGAACACTCACATTGGTTATGAAGATAAGTAATGATCAATAACAATTTTGATAAAAATGATCATTTATTTGATGTCTAAATTTGTAGTTTTTATTTAGTTTAAATATAATTTTTTAGTTAAAACACATCCAATTACTTGTGTCATGAGTGACAATCTACGAAGACGTATGCAGGAAATTTATCTGGGGGTTGACAATGACCCAATTGCTTTACCCCAATCGGTTTGCGTTCAAGCGGTGCGTTCTAATCAATACGCTGTCATCGGTGTTCTACTGAATCCAAAAAAGCAAAATATGAGATCGTTGATCGGCCAATGCCAAAGCTACAGGGCATGAGTGATACTATCACTGGAATAATTGTCGATTCACGGAAGTTCCAATTCATCTTTCAAAGTTCCGAGGTTGTTAACCTCATCCTCCGACGCGGTCCCTGGTCTTTTGGGGAATGGATGTTAGTTACTCAACAATGATCTCCAGACTTACCGGAAGATGCTCTCAAGATAATCCCTTTCTGGGTTCAAGTCTGTGGGATACCTCCACAATTTCTAAATCACACAATGCTGGAATACATTGCTGGGAAACTTGGAACCGTCGCTGATATAGATTTCAATGAAACAGCACATATGGTGGATTTTGTGAGGATCAAACTTGACTGGAATATTGATACTCCACTGCGTTTCCAAAGAAATTTCCAGTTTGCTGCAGGGGAAAATACGGTTCTTAAGTTCCGCTATGAAAGGTTGCAAATTTTTTGCATCCGATGTGGACTTCTCACTCATGAAGTTAAAGACTACCCTCTTCTCCATGACGGTGATGATCCAGATGACCCACAAGATGGTAATGACGATCAAACGGATTTGGCAAATGATGCTTATACGGCTGCGGTATCTCCTGGAAACGACCAAACGGTACAAAACAATCGCCTGCAACAATGAACAACAACAAACAACGATCCAAGGGCAATAGAAGATGATGCACCATTTGAAATCAGGGAAGACACAGATATGATCTCTGAAACATGGCGATATCTTCAGGCTAAACTCGAAAAAGGAAAATTTACGGAAGGCTACTTCACATCATTATTAAAGGACTACGTTGATCAGGAAGCAAACCCGGGCTTTGATTCTGGGAAACGTGCTAAAGTTGAAGAAATGCTACGACAATTTGACAATGCCGAATCAAGTTTTATGGCTGCCTCATATAATCATGGCTACAGTGATGATTCCCCACCAGTAATCTCAGGAATCACGTCAAAAGGTGCGTTTTCAGATGATCAAATCTACTTTGACATGTCATCAGACTTCGATGCTTTCATGTGCAATAAGAATGAAGAGCCTTCTGCAACAAAATCATACAAACGTAAACTGGGAGAAGGATTCAAATCTTACGCTTCCAAAGGCGATGTTCCTGAGGATAATAAAGATGATGTGCAAAAATGGAAGCATCAGGCGTTACCAATCCTCATTGAAGATGATCGGAAGGACCTGATTCCGATCAAGACCGAACACATTCGCTCACCAAGATCATTCAGTGTTGACCAACCAGAAACCGAAGATGAGGGGATGACGATCCCCTCACGCCTCTGAAAAACAACTTGAAGATCATCTCCTGGAATTCTCAGGGATTGGAATCGGCTATGACAAAAGACAGGTTGAAGGAACTATGTCGCAAGGCTTCCCCAGATATTCTATTTCTGGCCGAAACTATGAATAAATGTGATATAGTTAGGGATGTATGTGTTGTATTAGGCTTTGATTTCGTTTACAGTTGCTCCACAAGGTCATAGTGGAGGTTTAGCTATTTTCTGTTAAAAAGACTTATGTATTACACATTTGTACAAATCAGCCTGAATGATTGATGTTTATGTTCAATATAATGGCATGGATTTCTATTTGTCTTGTGTTTATGGAAATCCTAATCAATCACATAGACATGAATTTTGGGAAAGAACTAAACGTATAAACCAGAATCGAATTGAACCTTGGCTTCTTGTGGGCGATTTCAACGAAATTTTGTCACACTAAAAAACAAGGTGGTCCATTACGGGATGAACGAACTTTCCATGATTTCCGAAACATGTATAACTCATGTAATTTCTCGGATGTTCGACATAAAGGCAATCGTTTCTTCTGGAGGGGAAACAGAGGGCACCATAAAATAAGGTGCTGCCTGGATAGAGTTTTCCCTGGATCGGAAGTTGAGTTTAAGGGTTTCTGTGCTTCTGATCATAGACCAGTCATTATCAAAATTGTCTTCGTTAAAGAATACATAACCAAACCTTTTAGTTTTGACAAACGGTTACTAGACAATCCAGATTTTTGATCATATGTTCTTCGTGGGTGGAACTCTGTTAACAGACAAATAAACAATGTTTTTCTACTCAGATCAACAATGTTCGCCAAGCTATGAGAGAGTGTAGAAGAAAATCCAATACAAACTCTGCAAAACAAATTGATTCTTTGCAACTAGAACTGGATTTTGCTTTGACAGCAACTGATCCAACGCCATATTGCATCCCTCAAATACGAAAAGAGCTCGCACAGGCATACCGAAACGAGGAGATCTATTGGCAATTAAAAAGCAGAAATTCATGGTTGAAATATGGAGATCATAACACTAATTTCTACCATGCTGTTACACAAAAAAGATATTCTCGGAATCGAATATGACGTACCATGGTGATAGAGATATTGGGAATCATGCTCAACATTATTTTCAACACATGTATTCAAGCGATAATAAACTAATATCTACAACGATTTTTAATGGCTTCAAACCAACTGTTACGCTAGATATTAATCACTCCCGTACAAGGGACATTTCAGAAGCTGAAATTTATACGGCCATATGTGCAATTAGTGCCGATAAAGCTCCTGGTTCGGATGGCCTTACTGCCAGATTCTACCAAGAATGTTGGGATATAGTGGGACTTGATGTTACTAAAGAAGTGTTACTGTTTTCCGCATCTGCTAAAATGAAGGAACCCTACAATCATACTAATATTTGTATGATTCCAAAGACAAAATCACCAGTCACTCTCGCCGATTACAGACCAATTGCGCTATGTAATGTTTTCTATAAAATCATATCTAAAGTTCTTGTTACAAGATTGAAGTTTTTCTTAGATATGATTGTCTCTGAATCTCAAGCTGCATTTGTTCCCAGGCGTTTGATTTCTGACAACTTTATGGTTGCCCACGAACTTATGCATTCTCTAAAAAGCCGAAAAAGAGTATCACAAACTTACATGGCAATCAAAACAGATATGACAAAAGCATAAGACCGAGTAGAGCGGAAGTTCTTGGAAGAATCTATGCGTGCCTTTGGCTTTGAAAATAAATGGATACAATGGATCATGGCCACTGTTACCACTGTTAGCTACTCTGTTCTCATCAATGGGAGTCCGCAGGGTCATATTCTCCCAAAACGTGGCTTAAGACAAGGCGATCCACTTTCACCGTATCTTTTCATTCTCTGTGCCGATGTGATGAGCCATCTTCTGGATCAAAATGTTAAAAAAAAAAATGGAATTAAGATTGGAAATGATGTTCCTCGAATCACAGATCTACTCTTTGCTGATGATTCTTTGTTTTTTGCCAAGCAAATGAGAGAAATGTTTCTGCAATTAGTGATATTTTTAAGCTCTATGAAGAATGCTCAGGACAACAAGTAAATCAAGCTAAATCAACGATTACTTTTGGGTCCCGTATCCACGGACGAAAACAGGAGCATCTGAAGTCAATTTTGGGAATCACAAATATTGGGGGTGGTGGCAAATACTTAGGCCTCCCTGAACAGTTTGGTCGGAAAAAGAAAGAAATGTTTACACAAACATCATCAACCGAGTTAAACAAAAAACATCATCTTGGAGTGCACAATTGCTTTCGCCAGCCGGAAAGGAGGTCTTAATGAAATCGGTTGCCATTTCTATGCCTGTTTATTCTATGTCATGCTTCAAACTACCAAAACACGTAACTTCGGAAATAACAAGTAATCTAACCCAATTCTGGTGGGGAAAACAACCTCAAACCCGGGGGATTCCTTGGGTTGCTTGGAAACGGCTCCAATACTCGAAATCTGAAGGGGGTTTAGGCTTCAAAGATCTAGAAAAATTTAACGATGCATTGCTTGCGAAACAAGCCTGGCGATTACTAGAACATTCACATTGTTTATTTTCCAGATTATATAAAGCACGATATTTTAAGGATGTACATTTATTCGAGGCAAAGCCGAAATCATACCAATCATATGGATGGTCTTCTATTCTTTGTGGCATCGAACTCCTAAAAAAAGGGTCGCGTTTTAGCATAGGCAATGGTCATCAAACTAAACTCTTCAAGGATAACTGGCTACCGACTCATCCTCCTAGACCAGCTTCGGGTGGGGACGACAATGGAAACATTATGGTCAAAGATGTTATCAGCACTTGTGGAACGTTCCAACAATTGGATGCCACTGCCTTGACAGCTTACCTTTCAGACGAGGATCGAACATTAGCAACTTCACCATACTTGGGACAAGGCAAAAAAGAGGATCGGATCCGATGGAATTACACAAAAAATGGCCAATATACGGTTAAATCAGGGTATTGGTTCCTACGAAAGAACCTAGTTTTTCTGTCAGATGCCCCTACAATACCACACGGTGATCCTCGTCTTAAATGGAAAATATGGCAACTCCCAATCATGCCTAAATTAAAACACTTTTTATGGAAAATACTTTCAAAAGCAATTGGGACAACCACAAGATTAATAAGCCGTGGAATACCTATTGATGAAACCTGCTCAAGATGTGGTTTCGAACCTGAAACAATCCATCACCTTCTCTTTACATGTCATGTTTCAATCTCCACTTGGCGCTTATCAAAAACTCCTTTCAATTTCCTTTCTATGTATTCACATAATACAGAAAATATTTTAAAATCTTATTATCCAGGCGCAAGATATGGTCGGGCTAACTACTGTTGATAAATTACTACCGTTCTGGATACTCTGGAGAATCTGAAAATCAAGAAACAATCTCATTTTCCAACACAAAGGGATACAGATCAGTAAGGATGTTAATAAATCTGTGATAGATGTAAACGAATGGCTAATGGCAACAACTACACCGAACACACACACAGCACTTTCTGCTCCAAAAATATCATGGTCTCGCCCGGTACATGGATCGCTTAAATGTAACTACGACGCTGCTTTCAATCCGAAAACACATCAAGCTATGTGAGGTTGGATCGTATGCGACAGCAATGGTATGACCAAATATTGGGGTTCATCGGCTTTGGGAACGACGTCTTCATGCCTTGAAGCTGAAGGAAAAGCATTACTTGTGGCTCTCTAGAATGTTTAGGGAATGGGATATGATCAAATATGCTTTGAAAGAGACCGCCAAATTCTCGTCAACTTACTCCTCCAAGATACTTAAGACATTAGTGTTTCCAATTTGTTAGATGATATTAAAAAATGGATGTCCGAATTTCTTTCTGTTCAAATTAAGTTCATTAAACGGGATTGTAATATTGCAGTTCATCTTCTAGCTTACAAAAGCTTTGTACTATAATTATAATAATTCAATATAAATGAATATGTTTACGACGAAAAAAAAAGTTAAAACACATAATTAGATCGAATAAAAAATGGTAAATATTATTACAAACAAAAGTTAAAATATTAGAAGTTAGTTAATATTGTATTATGCAGTATTTTGGTGGAGCAGATTAGGGTTTATTTTTTTGTGGGCTGATTCGTCAAACTTGCAAAATGTTTTAGTTCAAGGCGAAACGAGTTAAATAGATAGATTAATCTATTTTAACAATCATAAATGTACAATTAAATTCATATAAAAAATAATCTGAAATTGGACTAACTCATTTTTATTATATAAAATATATTATATCTACATCGTAATAATTAGTTGGATTATATGATGTTTTATAAAAAAAAATTTTAATTTTTAATTAAGTCAAATTTTTTTAAAGCACTTGTCCATTCTCAATTATTTAGATATCAATAGAAAAATTCATATTTTAATCATTGTCGCCCTATCAATTAATTAATTACTGTCCAGTGATGATGACAATTATGTCACTACAAAATTATAGGTTTTAACGTCAGTTTTTATTATGTTTTACATCATTTTTAAATGACTTGCTAATTATTGTCCAAGACATATCTATTATTAACACCTACAACTACCATAAACTTACCTCCAACGACTATAAACACCACCAACCACCATAAACATCATAAACCATTATAAACACCGACAATAACTAGCTTTATAACACCGTGCATATCTCACAAGAGCACTTTTTCCTAAGATATTTCATTTGCTTTTTAACCGTCGTGAAGACTTTTTTCTTCCTCTCAGAACTCTTTTTCCACCTCTCACGCCTGCAAAATGTTTTAGTTCAAAACGAGACGAGTTAAGTAGACGGATTAATCTATTTTAACAATCATAAATGTGCAGTTACATTCATATAAAAATAATCCAAAATTCGATTATGAAATCAACCCTACTATTGTGATATAGATATTGTACTAACTCATTTTTATTATATAAAAATATATTATATCTATATCGTAATAATTAAATCACATATATTTATATAATTGATGGGGCGGCAATAATTACTGTCCATTCTCAATTATTTCGATATCAATAGGATTACTTACTAAACAAATCCATATTTTAATAATTGTCGCCCTATCAATTAATTGATTACTGTCCAGTGATGATGACAATTATGTCACTACAAAAAGATAGGTTTTAACGTCAGTTTTTACTATGTTTTACGTCATTTTTAAACTGATTTGCTAATTCTGGTCCAAGACATTTCTATTATCTATACCTACAAAAGTAGCAAAAAGATGATTGTTAAGATAAGTTTAAGAGTCATAATCATCAGGAAATATAAAGAAAGTAAATTTCAGAGTCATAACCTCCATATTGTCATATAGATCACACGAAATCTGATAATTTTGAAGATCGTCTAACTGTGTCACTAATCTAATGTTAGGAACATTATCAGATAAAATCATTGAACAAACTCTAAAAATTCAGATCACAATCAAATCCAAGTCAAAGAAGATGATTCTAGAAGTTATAAAATTGTGAAAGCTTACCAAGTTCATCAATTCAAAATTCTCGATCAAGAAAAGAAAACTCAGAAGCCCTACAATTTTAATTATTGTCGCCCTATCAATGAATTGATTACTGTCTTGTGATGATGACATTTAATTGATTACTGTCCTACAAAGCATGAATCTAGAGACTACGCTATTTCTACAAAATTCAAATTCATATACAAAACAAAGAAAAAAAAAGAGAATCTGTTACCGGATCAAGTTATGATCTAAACTGCAGAAATCAAGTTACGTAACCTCCAGAATTGAGATTTGCCACCGAAACCCTTAACCACAAATTATTCACATATCTAAAATTCTTAATATGAAATTCTCAAACAAGCTATTATCAGGTTAATCAATCGGAAACAAAAAAAAAACCCTACGAAATCTCTACCTTACTAACCTTCTTCTTCGAGCAATTTGAGAGAAGCTCGAGCAATTTGAGAGGAGATAGACGATCTGTCAAACAAAGATTCAGAATAGAAATTGTGTGCCTCCGGATCTAAATTTCACTCCAATCCGGATATTTCAGAGTAGAGGAAGAAGATCAGACGAATCCGCATATGGAGATTCAAATGCAAAAGATCGAGAATGATTGATTTGGTTTGAAAATTGTGGGGGAAAAAACTCAAGAGGTGTCGATAAGTTATTATGAAAAAATAACTGTTTTTTCCTTAAAAATACACATAACTATTTTTTATTTTTGTTTGAACAACTGTGTACGAATTATTTAAAATTTGGAATAACAATATACCAATTATTTTGGCTTTACAAAAAATACACAAACTATATAAAAAATCTCGTTTAATACGCACATTCAAATTTCCTTGGTTTTACACATGCCATGTCAGCATTTTCTGACTTTCGTTCAACGGTTTAACGGAATTAACGGAGCATGTGTAAAACCAACAAAATTTAAAATTTCACATATTAAATTGGGTTTTTAAATAGTGTGTACATTTTTTGGAGAGTCAAAACAGTTGGTATATTTCTTCTAAATGAAATAAATGTGTAGTTGCTAGTTGTAGTTAGATCAATTTAGTATATAGTTTAATAGTACTCATTACGAATATAAATTTAAGAAAGAAAAAGTTGTAATGGATCTTAAAAGCTTTAAATGTACACAAAATTACATAAGATCTATTACAACTTTTTCTTTCTTAAATTTATATCAGTAATGAGTACTATTAAACTATATACTAAATTGATCTAACTACAACTAGCAACTACACACTTATTTCATTTAGAAGAAATACACCAACTGTTTTGACTCTCCAAAAAATATACAGACTATTTAAAAACCCAATTTAATATATGAATTTTTAAATTTTGTTGGTTCGGAGACATTTTGCGTGATGTTCGGGGATTTTATGTATTTTATGTACGGGGATTTCATGAAACCCAATTTAATACATGAAATTTATGTAACAAAAATTGTATGTGTGTTCGGGGACATTTTGCGTGATGTCAAAAGATAATGTAATTTTTAACACAAAAGAAATATAAATCATTGGTTCATAACGGCAAATCCAATATTGATTTTGGGTCTTTTTCTTTCTTAAATTCATATTCGTGACGAGTACTATTAATTATTGAATACTATACACTAAATTAATTTATCTGGAGCTAGCAACTACATACATATATCATTTAGGAGTATAACACGAAAAAATAAAAATACATGAACTATTTAAAATTGGAAGAAAAATACGCCAACTATTTTGGCTCTCCAAAAATACACAAACTATTTAAAACCCTAGTTTAATACGCGAACTTTCAAATTTTGTTGGTTTTACACATGATATGTTATCTCTGTTAAACCATTGAACGTAAGTCAGAAAACACCGTTAACAGAGTTGACGGAGCATGTGTAAAACCAATGAAAATTGAATTTTCTGTATTAAATAGTTCATGTACTTTAAATGTTTTTTCCCTTTTTAATTAATTTTAAAGATATCAGTAAATTGGATAAATTTTACGTTACTTAAAATTTTAACGCTGAGTTATAGATTGACAAATAAGAAAAAGTTGATGTGTCATTCTCTAGAGAGTCTCTTTCATCTATTATATAGTAGATGATGCTTTGTAATTTGTGAATGTGTTATTTGTTTATTTTTTCAATGGATTTTTGTGTGTTAAATATTTTATTTATCATTTTTTATATCTTAATAATTGACATTTTATTAAATACATAACACACGATAAAATTTAATCTGAAGAAATAAAAATGTGAAAATTGATATTGTTTATAAATATGTTTAGTCTATATCTTTTTACCATATAAAGTTAGATGCGTTTAATTTACTAATTAACATGATCGCGACACGTGGTAAGTGAATCGGTCATATTTTGACACGTATCTCGATTAGAATATACTAAATAGGTAAAATTTGAATTTATGAGTAGTGAAATTTTAATAAATAAACGAATGTTAGTATGTTATCAATTAAAAAAAAACAAAAAACAAAAGTAACTGAGATTAACTTTAATTTAAGAAAAGATAAGCTCAAACACTAATCTTTTAAAAAAATTAACTTGAATGTTTTTTTTTGGTTTTGGGTTTTGTAAATAAGATTTGAATCTATATTTATATTTGCGAAGTGATTTTGGTAAATGGAGCTGTCTCATTCATTCTCACAAAATATTACTTTAATACCCTTATTGAAAACCCCTAATTATTTTCTTATGCCATTGAATTAAAAATTATTAAATTATCCTGTTTTTGGCGAACCCTAATTATATATTAGGTTTATGTTTGCTGTATTGTCGAGCCAATTATATATTAAGCCCGTAAATTACTGCCGCTTCTTAAAAAAAAACCCTATTGGTTTAAACTTTATAAGATCGAACATTGTTCGACGAATAAGAAATGTTTCTTTAAAAACAAAAATTCTCTAGAAGGACTTCCCGGAAGGTCACCCATCCTAGTCCTACTCCAGCATAAGCACGCTTAACTCTAGAGTTCTCTTATGGTAAATGACCGAAAAAGGTAAGTGCACTTTGATGACGTAGGTAGCCAAATCAATCCATTTAAACTTATTCAAATGGGCCGGGCTCGGATCGTTACAATTCTCCCCCACTTAACGGGAATTCGTCCCCGAATTCTCATCCCGCCAGTGTGAACCTTAACCCCCAAACCCCAAGACAGTCTCCTGGGACAGAACCAGTTTGACTTCCCTTGGCTCTAATATCACTTGTAACACCCCGACCGCCCCTACCGGCGAGTCACCCATCCCTCAGTCGGGCTCGTGGGCCCCGCCCCTGTCCGACGGTCGGTGCATTAGTTTTTTCGATGGCCCGACCGACTGATTTATTTGTCCCTGCAATCACCACGTGACCTTATCACGTGTTTTGACCTCACTCACACGGTTCCGCAGAGGACTTCCCGGAAGGTCACCCATCCTAACCCTACTCGAGCATAAGCACGCTTAACTCTGGAGTTCTCTTAGGGTAAGTGACCGGAAAAGGTAAGTGCACTTTGATGACATAAGTAGCCAAATCAATCCATTTAAACTTATTCAAATGGGCTGGGCCTGGGTCGTTACACATTGGCAATATATAGGAGTCGATATGGTTTATCATCATCATCTAATACTCTCATGTTTTTTTGCTTTTCAGGGTTTCTCTAAGTTCTCTGGATTTCGAAACTCCTCTACTCTTCCCTTCGCCAAGAAATCTTCTTTGGATGAGTTTGTTTCCTTCGTCACTTTCCAGAATTCTGCAGTGAGTTCTTTTCCTCTCTATATATGGCTTATGTGTTATATATCTTATGGAACAATCTGTTAAACTCAATAGCTGTCTCTTGTGTCTAATGCCTCCAAGTGATTCCAAATTTCTTATTTCTTTCATTAGTTATTTGTTTAGTTATTTGATTTATTTTGTGTATTGTTGTCTATACATGGCTGGCTACCGTTTTAGATCTAAATTTCTCGAGGTGTAGATATGTCTTTGTTTACTACAGAGAAGTACAGCCATGTCCGTGTGAATAGATTCAGTTTTAGTTGTGGCACGTTGTAGATATGTCTTTGTTTACTACAGAGAAGTACAGCCATGTCCGTGTGAATAGATTCAGTTTTAGTTGTGGCACGTTGTAGATATGTCTTTGTTTACTACAGAGAAGTACAGCCATGTCCGTGTGAATAGATTCAGTTTTAGTTGTGGCACGTTGCCAGACTATCTATATGCCTTAAGAAGATGAGCATCATTAAAAGGTACCAACTTTTATTAGCTGCTACGAATGCAACCAATGTGATCCCTTGCTAATATACCTAATCACTTCCATACCCTAATAACGTTTATTAGTCTCCGAATTTCATCGCTTGACACCATCACATATTCTCTTTATTTCGTACCTTCTTCAACAAAGGGATCACATTGGTTTCTTTGATTGCGATTAGGGATTGTCTATTTCGTAAATGTTTTCTCTACGTGTTAATTGGGATATATGGTATTTTGAGTACGCAGATTTTTTTACGGACTTCCAATATGTTTGATTTATGTTATGTTTATTTATGTTTATGTCGAGCATATTGGAATTCCTCTTTGTTGTCCCTGATTCATCATCTTCTATGTATTTTTTTCTTTTATTTTAGATGTATTTCCTCACGTTTTGTCTCAAAATGAGGTGACTTCGGCTGCAAGTAATAAACTTGAAGAAGACAAATATGCGATGTTTCATGATCTTATCTTTAATTTTTTCATGGATCCCGTTGATGGTCTGAACGGGTATTCCAATCTTCAATTCACCGCTAGACTATAATGTACTCGGCGGTGAGAGTCTCAGTCAGACATTACATCTACATTTTACCTTCTCTCTGTTACTGATTTGCTCTTTCTCATTTTGATTTATTCTGTTTTTTTTTGTTATGCCATTTCTGTGTTTAGAAGTAAGTTACCTTAAAAATTTGTCCTTTGTTTATCATTTTCCTCTTTGGCTCGAAATTGACATGTTTTTTTTTTTGCTTTTTCGCAGCCACACACGTCGATAGAGATCGTAGCTGTTGTTGTAAGTTTAGGATTTCTTTTAAGATTTCAGTGGGATGAACATCGTTGGGACTGACTAAATTTCAGTAATTTATTGAATATCACATTTTCAGTAATTTGTGGAATGACTAAATTTCAATCATTGTCCTCCATGAAAGTAACTTGGCAAGAGATTAGTTGGTTCTATGCCTGAACGTCAGAAACATCAACTAATTTTATTACATCTGTCTTGAATTCACTCAAAGTGCTGGAATTAGTGCTTCACATTTGCGCCTGTGACGGACGATAGGCTACAGCTCAAGAGAGACTCATAAACTTATCTCATCCCTTTTTCTTGTATGGAAGACAACCGTTTCAATGGAACTATTCTTCCATTTTTCGGTGGTGTCTCATTTGCAAGAGCTTTAAGTTCCCATTCTCATACTATGTATTGTCCTTTGATTATTGGTTTGATTGCATATTGCATTTTGTCTCATTGTCCGCTTCTTCTGCCTAAAATTATTTCCTTGTGGGTGGGAAAAACCTTATATCTCCTTATAGTTAGTCCTTTCCTTTTTGAATATGCTCTTTAATTTATCTTTAGCTTAACTTTCCAAGATTCGAAGGCCATAGTAAACGCACTATGCGACCATAGTTATATTTCCTCTATATATTCAGTTTCATAGTTCAACCTAAGGAACCTCATCCGGTAAAAGGTGGAGGCCTTGCGATTGCATTTGTGAAGGACCCTCATGGTTACGTTTTTATGCTCATCCAGAGCGGTCCAACTCCTGAATCACTCTGTCATGTCATGCTTCGTGTTGGTGATCTCTACCCGCCCCATCCAGTTCTATGAAAAGGTTATTTTTTTTATATTAATTAGTATTGTTTGTTTTACTTCTAAATCTCTGCTGGCCCTCGGGATGAGACTCTTGGGCAAGATTAAGGGACCTGAATACGTGTTGAAGTGAGCTGCGATGTGACTTACCGAGTGATTTTGGTTGTTGAATGAAACAATATGCTGAACAATGCAAGAAAATAGTTGTGGAGCTGACCTAAAACTACTGTGTGAGACACACCGTGTGGCTGAGTATACAAAGGGCAATGCATATACTCTGGTTTGGACTTAGACATGTCTATGTTCTCTTTTAATTGGTTTTTGTACATTATTTTGGTGATTAAATGTAATAACAGATTGCCCCGATGATGTGTACATGAGCTGTGAAGTTGTGAAGATAATCAACCAAAAGCTAGGAGGAAAAATCGCTGGAGAACCAATCAGGCTGGAACCAATACCTCTTCTTGGATTTGGCACCAAGATTATATTTCTCGATCTAAATCGTTTTGTTGGTAAACGGTTAGTAAGCGATATTGAAACCATTTTGTTTTTATGCAGGACACAAAAAGTTTATAATGCCTAATAAGATAGCGATACTACCATCGATGGAGAATTCTTCATTTTCGGAATCTGAGCGCATTTCGCTGGTAAAAGAGTTCTTCGTTGAGGAACAATTAGAGAAATTTGGTGGTTTTGAGAATGATGGTGGTGAAAATGATGATGATGGGGGGTATAGAAAAAAAGAGAATCAAACGACTCTAAACCATTTAGAAGAGAATGAGAAAGAAAAAATTATTGCTTTAAATTTATATTGAAGTTTGATAAAAGAATGAGTTTGACTTCTCCTTTCTGGATTTTAACGCCACTGACGTCATATTATACAACCATTGCACCTTCATCATCGTCTCAGTCAACAACTCCGGTGACAACACCACCTGTTCCTCCGCAAATTTTCTCTCCTCCTCCGCCTCTTGATGCGTCTTCACCTCTGGAAACAACGTCTCATCTTCCTCAGTTTATTCTTCACCACCGATAAATCTCGGACGAACAGAAGACCTGGTGTTTGTATAGGTTTTAGAGTTTAAAGTTAGCTTGAGAAGCAAGTTAAGTAAGGATGCCAATGTTTCTTCCTTTTGTGTGAAGTAAGCTTACCGAGAGAGCAACCAGGTTGGTGAGATTGAGACCTTGACTTTTAAAATATTGAGAGAATAGTATGAAAGTGTTGTTAGGTCTCTATGAATAATATTTTCATTTTACAAAATATAAAATTACGGGAAGTGTCTCTTTCTTATTATCTTTATATTTGTTGATCCTCTTACTGAATAATCTTATCAACGGAAGAACACAGGATATACATCAAAAAAATCTTATGAATTATTATATACACATCGATGCAAAAATTAAACAGTAGAAATGTTGGCAAACCACTAGACATCACGCAGTAATGGTGGACTCTGAGCATTGAGGAGCAATCGAATGGGTTTAATCTGAAGTGCAGGACTAATGGTTTTTTTTTTGTCGACGACCTGAACAAATTAATCTAAAGCCTGTATGAATTTGAAAATTAAGGCAACCATTAAAAAAACCAAATTATAAAACTTGATTTTCCACCTTTAAATAAATAAATATTATCAATTTTTAAAACATGAACTACACCCCGCGCAGGACGTGGAGAAAATACCTAGTTGTCATTAAATACAATAGATCTTGTATATAATCTAGTTATTTGGTAAGTTGTAGTTAGCTTTGGCGTTCATTTGAAGATTTTTTATTTTTTAATTCTATTATTTTCCTTTTGATTTATTTTGTTATGTTATTTTAAAAACTGTAGTGTGTACAACATAGTTTTTCATGTCCTTCACTATTGTTATAGTAAACTTTGCAAACTTTGCAAACTTTGTTAAGGAGCACTCATGACATAATGGTTAAGGTTGTTGAATTTTATTGAAAGCATTGCGGGTTCAAATCTATTTGAATGTGAGGAAATAAAAAATATTTTGTTTGAACGCATTCAATGCAAGTGATACAAATTTTTAAAAATTAAATAATGAATGACACGTGGCATGCTCTTGTGTGATGATATGACACTCACTGGAGAGTGCTCTTCTATTTTCATATAGTACTAGGAGTTATCCGCGCAATGCACGGATTTGATTTAATTTTTTTTAGCTATATTTTTAATATTATTTGGGGTTCAGATAAATTAATTTGAACCGTTTTTGTTGTACTATCAATAATTTGCATTCTCGTTCGTTGGGTTGGTAACTATTCTAATGGTACACTTCTTACAATTGCAAGTAAACTACCAATAAAATCCATCATCTTATAAATTCTCTCACTAAATGGCTTATGGTGTTTTGTTTTGTTTTTTTGTTGTTACAAACTCAAATATTTTAAATTTATAGTTAGTACCTTAGATCCTCACGGTTAATTAATTATTCACCTATAAATATTATAATCTACCAACATAACCTAATCAGTTAGTTTCTTTTCGAAAACGAAATACCATACGAATAATGATTGAAATTTTGGTTGAAACCTTAAACTTCTCAAAAACATAGAAATTTTGGTTGAAACCTTAAACTTTTCAAAAACATAGAATATATAAAGAGATTTTCACTTTAATTTCCATGATAAGCTTCTAATTGAATCAAAATATTTGAGACAGCATTGATGATCATATTTCAAAACATATAATTTCTGACCCTAACCCATTTTAGTAGCTGTTGATTAAGGCTTGTAGTTTATTATTTCATTTTATCAACTCTTCGCTGCCTTTAACCTCTTTAATACTTGAAAGATTGTGTTCATCTTCTTCCTCTTGCTACGCTTGTATCGTTTGTTTAAATATCGTAACTCTAAGTATTCCGAAGATTCAAAGTGGTTAATGCAAATTAAGACATCTAATTGTACCTTTTGTTTAGTGGAACACTATCTTGCAATGTACATACCCTCAGAAAATCAAATGATCTACATCATAGACCAAACTGGGGATGTAACTTTGTACGGTCCAACATTCGAACTATTCTCATTCGAACTATTCTCTTTTATAAATACGGGTATGCTTCAAGACTGAGATCGTCTTTTTTCTTTTTTCTTAAGGCATAACCTACGTTTTCCACATTGGGTAAAAATTGAGATTCTTAAACATTGCTTATTTGGGAGGTTTAGCCTGGCAGAGATATGAACCTGAATGTTACGATGCATGGCAGTAGCTGCTACGATAAGGAAAGGAGGCTTCATGTCTCTACCGCTTCATCTACAAAAAAATCCTCTGGTTTCTTCTGGAATGTCTGTACTGGACTGAATCAAACAATTAGAAAAATATAAATTTCAGAAGTGGGAAAACAATTATGTAGTGCCGCAGAAAATGAACCAGACTCTAAAACAACGACTTAAACATGTCCAAAGAGGTGTGAATAGGTTCTTGTGCGTTAGGTAAGTACAAAGATTTAGAATCCATCAACCTATTGTGATATGTAAGAAGGTTTATGTTTGTGACCTATGATTAATAATCAAGAAATCTAAGTACCTCATCTGAATTGCCTGGAATGAATTACTGTTCTCATCTGTAACACAATGCTCATATGGGTCTAATTTTCCCAGAGTTGCACATTTGTACACCACACTGCACGAGCACGGAAATAGAAAAGCCAGTTTACATAAGAATGTAAAATAATAACTTGCAACAACCAGAACAGAATCAGTACGATGGTTAAAAAATAGGTGTGCTATAAAAAAGACCACACAAAACACTCCAAAATTGATTTGAAAAACTGAATCAATCCAAATAAATTTGATTTGAAAATCTGACTCAATCCAAAAAGAAAATATGTTGAGGGAGGAGTGTGTACTAACGTTTGTGTCAATGAGGAGCAGCTCCACACCCGTCAAAAAGTTTCCTTCTTTGAAATTCCGAGACTCCCAGAAGTGAATGAGCCTGACATGAATCTCTTTGTTGCAGAAATTTCTTTGGAGATCGGCAAACGTGCTGATGGCGAGGGATTTGGAAGAGGTTGGCAGCGACATGATTTGAATCTGAATTTCTGGTTGCCGGGGAAATTGGTAGATTGAGGCTTTGTGAAAATCGGAAATTAATTTATATCATCTTTGAGGTTAGTGAGCAGTAATTGTTTTAATGGATGGGAGTTATGGGAAGGTGATGAGTCTGTAACTGAAAGGAGTGGAGTAGATTACGGTGAGAGAGAGCGGAGGCGAAGGATTTTTCGTAGATTTGTTCCGTCAGCCACCGTTACGGGGTCGAGAGGTTGGAGACGACAAATGGTTTTTTTTTTTTTTTTTTTTCTATCGATTGGATCCGAGGCTTGGTTCGAGAGTATATGGGCTTGGCCCAATCAAAAAGTTGGGTTAATTCGTTTAACAGAGAGCGATCAATTGTTTTTTTTTATTATTCCGATTTATTTATTATTAGTCTAGATTTAAACCATGCTGACATGTCACGATTTTTGACAATTTTGTTTTGCTGATGTGAAGCTCTTCAGAAGCCCCAAACTGTCCATTTTATTAGTATAGATTCTAAAGCTACAAAACACCATAACCTGCTATTTTAATAAAATATTTGATTGTTCTGTTGTGTACAATTCATTATCATTCCATATGTAACTTGTCTATTAACACCTTATAAGAATATATAACACGTTAGAAGAATATTTAGTTCATCGTTTTGTTTTTTATATCTATATCTTTTTATATTAATCATTACAAAACTATTTAGTTCATCATTTGTTCACATAACAATGTTTATAGATATAAAATAGTATATATCTGATCGGAATCAACTTTATTTCCAGACGTCTAAACTATAATTGATAAATATTCTTTGACATATTTACTTCGTTAACTTATGTTTTTTCCAAAGAAAATCGTCCTTAAATTAAGAGAAAACTAGGTGGGAGCCCGCGCATTATGGTGTTTCATTAATTTTTTTTTTTCTTTTTATGTTTTCTTATATGTTGATGTTGGTCTTATAATTTATTTTGAATTCATTGTTGGTCACATATTTAAATGCATACCCACAGTAATATTAAGTTGCGTCAAATGTTTATAATTCTAAGTAATATAAAGAAAAACATAATTAATAGCATATAAATACCAGAGTGTCAACACTCAAATAAAGAAATGCAAAAGCACGCAGAAATAATAGAATATAAATACAATCAAGAAAACATAAATAGAATTTATCGTTAGGAAGCTAAAATAGGTCTCGGGAACATTTCTTCGTAAACAACATTCAACGTTTTCCGTTGTGGCTTATTATCTTTATCTGTTACCAAAATCTTTAATCCCGACCTGGAAGTTACTCTTGATAAAGCCACGTATAATTGGCCATGTGTAAAGACCGGTTTTGGCAGAAACACTCCTACTTTCGCATGCGTTTGACCCTGACTCTTGTTTATGGTCATCGCAAAAGCCAAAGTGATTGGAAACTGTTTACGTCTCATCCTAAACGGAAGCCTCGTTTCTGTTGGGAACACGAAAATGCGGGGTATAAGAACCTTCTCTCCAACCTTATCACCTGTAATAACTCTAGCTTCGATAACGTAATTGGCCATCTGGGTTATAAGCAACCTCGTTCCATTGCACAAACCATTCTTAGGGTCAATGTTTCGGAGCAACATTATTGGCGTACCAACTTTCAAACGCAACTCATGGTTTGGCAATCAGGATATTTTCACTGAATTGAGAAATTCATCGGTATAGATCATATTACCAGGTACACGCTCATTTTCAGTCTTGGAGCTTGGGGGTGGAACCTCAGATGTCTCATTAGTATCTAACTCCTGATCGGTTGTGTCAATACTATCACAACTTCGATATATTCTCTCGACACCTGACGAATGCAAAGAAATCTTTATTATATAATCACAAACTATAAGCTCAGTATACATTGTTGTAATTTTAAATACGATTATAGTAAAAAAACAATAACCTGGTAGCTGCGATAACATGTAGTTATTTACAACTTCTACGTCATCGTTCCGTGGGCTTAAAATCCCTCGTTTTTGAAAGAACTTAGGATCTGTTTTTCCTGCGTACGATCGTCCATAAACTTCGGTGACTATTGCTTTAATCGGTTCTCCAGCATCCATAATCAGCATATCCTCAGGAATCTCAATCTCGGATTCGCCTAAACTATTCCCATTTATCTTACCGTCACCAATATCTAATATCCATTGCGAAAATTCGGCCAGATCATGCATTTCCTTACTATTATCACCTGGTATTAGCCGCATATTCTTTGTAAGCTTCAACAGCTCGCAATCTGGCCAAAGAGTGGACGAATTTAAGGTTGCCATGACAACTTATACCCTCCCAGCATTCGGCATAACTGGCAAGATCTGCCTAAAATCTCCACCGAAGACGATTACTTTACCACCAAACGGCTTATCACATTTCATGACATCGCGTAAGGTCCTGTATAGAGTGCCAAAGCAATCTTTATTCATCATCAATGCTTCGTCCCATATTATCAGTTTCGTCTTCCTAATCAATTCCGCTAGATTAGAATCGGATTTGATGCAACACGTTGTAAACTTGTTAACCACGATAGGTATCCCAAACCTAGAATGAGCAGTTCTGCCTCCTTGCAATAACAACGCGGATATGCCACTCGACGCAACGTTGAGAACAATTAGACCCTTAGAACGTAGAGCAGCACCAAGCAAACTCCATAGATACATTTTTCCGGTACCCCCGGATCCATACACAAAGAACATCCCTCCACTATTATTATGCACAGCAGTTAATACCTTATCATAAATTACCCTTTGCTCATCTGTAACAGTTGCTATCAACTCATCATGCCTACGCCGCAAAACCTCGTGATCGTAACTCTCCTCGTCTCTAATAAGTGGATTACGGTGCGTTTCCAAGACCATATCGTCTGGGAACGGCATAGGGGTGAAATTTGCAAGAGAACTCCCACTGCTAAGTAGCGATGTCTCTATTTCAAGCAAGGCATAGTTCTTGATTTGATCTTCCGAAAGCGTCAGCTCTACACGAATCATAGCATATATTAGTTAACATAACAAACAACACCCGACTAAGAATAGTATATATGTATCACTCTCAAAATTTATCGTACCTCGGTTCCCGGTGTCCTTCCTTTGTTGGTACAGAACATCCCCAGCTAGGATCCGCCAAGTCGCATCCCAAACTCTCGATGGTATGACAATACTATTTGTAATAAACATGATTACAAATAACCTACGAATATATTTCTGCGACGCCCAAACATCGGCCTCGTTAATAGCATCAATGTATTCCTTATCATCATCCAAAAAACCATAAGCATAGCAAGCCTCTTTGAAGCTTTGATATTGAGTCTCCTCCACGGTCTTTATATCCTCGTAACTCTTTGGCCCCCTCACTATATTCAACATAAGTCTCAGATAATAGGCTTCACCAATGGACATAGGGACATACGTTACTCTACCTAGCGCAAATTTGGCTCGAACCCTTGGACTCCACATTCGTTTAGATGCAATCCATCTAAACTTCGTAGGAATATCTGCGTATGTTAAAACCCTAGCCTCTTCAAAGTTCTTGTTGCATTCCATCCAAGCGATGAACTTAGAATGGCCAGCCGAGCGACGATTTACCACATCCTCTGCCGGATCATCTTCGTTAAAAATAACTTGTTGCTGATTTGGTAAATGAAACGGAAGTTTCCCAACAGAAACCGTTCGATAGTGTGTTAAGAAAGACAAAAGACGCCATGTCGACTCACAAGCTGAGATATATCTGGCAAACCGAAATATTTAAAATTAATAACGTGACGATGAAGCAACACAATGAGAATAATATAACAAAGAGAATAATATAATAAGAAATCAATCCACCTGCAACTAAAATGTCTTTTTATCTCGTCATCATCGTCATCATTGTCGACGGTGGCACGTACATAATCCGTCCCTTTATGAATGTATTTGAAGAGGTACTTGACAGAACGGGACTGTATACACCATTCAACATTTATATGGGCTCTATAACGGAGTGTTAGGTCTTTGTTATAAGGGACCACATAACCACTATCACAATTGAAACCTTTTTTTGGTTATAGAACTACCATCCTCGCGTCTCCTATATATAGGATAGCCCAAGTCGTCGATCTTTGTGTGTGGACTGAACGATTTCGGGAAAAACTTTGTACATCTTCCTTCCGCCATGCAAACACTACTCTTATTGAGTACACCACATGGTCCATGAATCATTACATCGCTAATAACGTCATACAAATCTGGTTCGGTCGTCTTATCAGGTATTTTCGCACATATGATATTGTCGATATCATCACCAGTGGGTAACTTGTGGCGAGGCTTCATGAAAAGCACAATATGTGCATGAAGCAATCCCCTATTCTGGAACTCAATTGTGTATATAGCTACATATATAAAAAATAACCCATCAAAAATCATGTTCGTAGCATAGACTACTCAATAGATATCACCAGGGATTGAAAATAAAAATTACCAGCAGACACGCCTCCTAGCACATCCTTCTTCGTCAACTGATGTATGAGGTCATCTAGCTTCATCTTGAATATTCGGCAACATATGTCTGGCCTATCCTCAACTTTCAAACCGTGTCTGTCTAAGTGTCTAGTAATCTCATGCCATTTGGGATTACACGTGAACGTTATAAACAGGTCAGGGAAACCAAAGTATTTGCATGTCGTCATTGCATCTAAGTAATGCTGCAACAAATATCTCGTACCACCAGTAAAAGACGACGGTATAATTATACGTAGTCATTGTGCCGAGATATCAGAACCACCCTTCACAAAAGTTTTTAGAATCTGATCATAACTCTCCAAACGGAGCTTTTGATGGTTAAAAAAAAGATACAGAAGCCTGTTTGTTTCAACCATCGTGTATGCGTCCACCAAAAACTGTTGATAAAGCCTTCCTGACATAACAATTATTGGTGATTCACCGAACCGTTCTTGAATGCGGTAAGCAAAAAATTCGCGCATTGTTACATGTTTCCTTTTTCGTCCTTCCGTGTCGACAAACCCTATGTCTATTCCCAGTCTAAAACCATCTTCACCGTAAGGAAACAATAATGGGTAATGTAGGGCTAAATACGCGGGGTGTAATTCACTTAATCTATGCAGCTTTCCGGTATTAGTCTGGATAACTATATCCCGTGTCTCGGATCCAATATTGAAATCACCGGGTATTAAAGCAGCTACCTCATCGGCAGACGGAATATTATTTGTTCTTGCATCAGACTTCCTATCACACGTCAGAGTTAACCTTACACTGTTCTTATTGTTCTCCAAATCAAGTCGATCTCATGCACTCCGAAACGCCTTAACGTGACAGTTGTGCCTGTCCAACATATCTTTTAGCTGTTTAACAATCGCCTCTCTAATACCGGTACCGCTAGAAGCTGCGCCTTTCTTGTACCAAACTCAAATAAGGAATCTACACTGTTGAAAATATTTAAATAACCTTAAAATTTGAGGATATACAAAGTACCCGTAAGCAGCAATCCTGTTAAATATTTCATTTGTAGTATCGTGGATGTAAAGTTGCAAAAACGCTGGAGCTTGTCCAGGTAGTGGGAGTAAGTCACCTGCCCTGTGGTAGTTCTCTCCGCACATTCTAAATAAGAAAGCCCCCGTGCCATTGTTGATAGAATGGTCAACCTTTCCTCCAAGGGAAGTAAAAGAAAACATCATGTTATAGGCTCGCATGTATTCAAGAAAATGGTCCCTCTCTTCACCAGGATTGTATAAGAATACTAATAGCGTTTTCGGTGGAGTTTTTAAGAGAGGAAATACTACTTTTCCTTGACCGCAACACATCGAGAACAAAGGTACCGACTGTGCAAATCGTTTCCCAAGTCTCTCCCCGTACCACATAAAAGATTTACAATTCCGACACACGTAAACAGGATCACCATCATCATAGTAACCTACAAAATCATAAACAACTGTTACAATATTTAACGAACACTAATAATATGCTAAGAACAATGTCCGAATCTAAACCAAGATCATTACCTTTATTTGTCAAACCGGGATCAACGCTTGTCTTCAAGTCCGTCATAGTTACGACCTCATAAGAAATTTCCATAGGGTCACCAATCACCTTACCCTTCCTATGTGCCTTGCCCTTTCTCCTCGGGTGCTCCTCCTCCACAGGATTATCATCTTCGGATTCTGAATCATCGCCATCTTCATCATCGGTTATATCAAAGCAAACAAATCTTTTTTTTGTTGATAGAATCATTCAAAATCCCTAGAGTTCAAAAAAAGAAACAAATAAAATAATAATAAGCATCTAAAAGCTTATTGCATGATCCATGCGAACAAAACAATTTCACAAATTACTTAACTTATAGCTCGACGCTCAGCCCTTCTCCTTCGCATATAAGCCATCCTTTTCTGTCTCGCAAGACGACATTCATGTTGGTGTGAACCAACGTCAGCGATGGTCTGGTTATTAATCGTGTGATGAGTGATGTAGTTGGCAATCATATCGGGGGGAGCATACCTATTCATTGTTGTGTTCACACCTAACAGCGGACAACATTAATACAATGCCATAGTTAATAATAGGACAACGGAAAGAAGCAATACACAACTTACGTAACCCAGGGTGGGAAGTCACATATTGAGATACATTATTTTTCTTCTTTCTAGGTGTATAATGACCCTTAGTCTTCATTAATGAGAGTTTACAAAGCGTGTTTGAAGTTATAATATGCAATGATATCTTCTTCAAGATGACCTCTGCATCTCTAGGGTTAATAATAAGACTTATATAATATAAGTAGAGATACGATTAAACCAAACTAACTCGCTATAGAATATTTAATATAAACAATTAAGTAAAGATTTAGATAGAATACAAAATTAGGTATTATCTATTTACATTTTTCTTCGCAAAAGCAAAAACTAACCTTTTTCTCGCATAGTATATAGTAAGACATGGACTTAAGTAATATCTCTTTACTTTTTTTCCAAAAAATGTAAATTAACATTTTTATCGCATACTATGAACTAACATTATATATGGTTCGTAAAGTTCGCACCTAAATCCAAACCTTTACATTATTGTAACATCAATTAAATCCAAATGTAAATTAAATATTCTCCAAGAGCAAATTCTGTTGAATTGAATTTTACAGTAACTAGAAATAACGAAAACCTACTGAATATCATAACATAGAGCAGAAATCAACTAACAAAACATAAAAAGAATCTTAAGCAAATATCAAAATCAAATAATTAGCAAAAGACATTATCCATTGTTCATTAATGGTTTTATTATGTTTCTCATTATCGCGCCAATTTAATATTTAACAAATATTGGCGTTCCATCAAACCTACATCTAATTATTATCGTATATAAAATACCTATCAATGTTCAAATATCGTATATAAAATACCCAGACAATAAGTACTTGTACATTTATTTCAAATTGCTATGATATTCGTGGTCGCCGCATGGCAACACTCGACCCCGATCATCGATAATTAGTGATGTTGTAAATACAAAACCATTACTGCATTGCCATTGCCACATCAGCTATGTCATTGGTTCCAACAGCCAGTATTTAAATTTTTCAAATAACATCAACTCAACGTTTTATTCTCTTTAGGGTTAAAATTATTAACGTGACCATACTCTCACGATAAAAAGCAAAATTAAAACCTGGATTATAATGAAATAGCAATTAAAAATACTAAGACCTCGTCTTAAACGCAGAACGAAGCAGTATAAAAATGTTCCATAAAAATAAATAATTTGTTGTATGATCATATTAGAAGGCCCCCGTGTTTGGTGCGCTGGACCAAGATATCATCACGTCCTTGCTACCTTCCTCGTCCTTTTAATTGGTAAACTGCAAGACAACCAAAAATTATCGCATAGGAAATATATATTTATCGTAAACACCGGCTAGAACAACACATCGGTAATACAATAACTTACTTTCCTTTGAGTTCCAATACTTCTCTTATGGGGGGTTCTATAACGATCTGAGTAGGATAATCAGAAGTCACCTTCCTCCTCTCTGAAATAATTACTAAATAGTTAAGTGCTCAAATACAGACACAACGAAATCCGCAAATACTCAATACACTATCGAATTATATAAACATTATATTAATCACCTGCAAAAAGCTTTATGACACCCCACCGAATCAAACAGACGATCGGGCCACCAGCACAATTGCTAATATCAGTATAAAATCCCAGAGCCCTATCCCCATGCAAGATACACAGGATATGAATATTACTACGACAAAACACAACATACATTAAGAAGTCTGAGATTGGTAGCCCCCAAAAATGCATATGCTAACCAGTAATTTTCAAGTATATAAATGTGGATCACCTGGAGTTTCTTATCTCGAAAGTTATTTTTAAGACCTCGAAATCCTCGGTAAGCATATTATGATTAGGGTTGAATTTTCCAACGTTGACAACTTCTCCAATCAGATCTGCAAAACATCTAACGTGTTATAACAAAGAAATCTATAATATAGTTGTAACGCTACATACCACTTTCGAAGTTATGATAATACTACGAAAATGTACCACCTAAGTAGCTAGCCTCAAAAGATGGAGTAAGAACGTCGCTGAACGCAACAAAGTAAAAAAAAACTATTCCACAGTTCGCCATTACACCTACGACTTTAGTGGATTCAAGGAAGTAGATCCTCGGGAAAAACGATGTATAACCACCCGGAGACTTCTGGTGAATCACATCAAATTTTTGTATACTAACCCAATCACTTTCACGAAGTTTATCAATAAAAATTCCATAAAGATCTTTCGTCACTGTTGCATGCACTCTCTTGCCCTATTCAAAACAATAAGAACTCACAACATTATAAACCATAGATTAACATATATAGAAGTTCCAAAAACATTGAATACCAAATAACTACTCACATGTTCATCGCATAGGATGAGCTCAATAACTCTACCAATAGGGTTGGTAGCATAAGTCCATACACGTAGGATCTTCACGAAAATAGCTGTTGTGTATCGCATTGGAACCAAACACTCAACACCATGACCATATAACTGCTCGTTAGACAGCACACACTCTTGTTCCTTATCTAGACTCTTCAAATAATTCCTAAACTCCGCTTATGCGGTTTCGACGTCTCTCACGTTATCCCTAATGTGAAGAGTGTTTTTTTCTGAAACTCTATCTAAACCTGCTGCATAGATATGAATAACATTATAACTAAATCCGGCAACCAAAACAAATCGTGGACGTGATCCTAAAATAAATCGCGATCTACAAACGTAAGTCTAATATTATGTCTTGAAGTTAACAGCTACCAATAACAAGAACCTAAACCAATAGATAATGTTGTTTTAACGATATAATTTGTATACAAAACATATCTCCTGCCATGAATTCGTTACCCGTCCTCGACATGATGGCCGCAGTGTGGTTTATAACCTATCAAAAGAGATTACAGCGAGTACTACATATATACGTAAAAAGCTAGGTCTAATATCGCGATCCATTGAATTATGTAAACCCGAATTTGTCAATATTAACATATTTTTGATTAGATATTCTCCTTATTTGTTTCTATCCATATAAATTAGATGTGAGTCTCGAATCAGGAGAGATATTACATATCTAATATTTAATTATTCATAATTCAGATTTTATTTCCATTAATATGAATATCGACACACGCAACTTATGCATTCGTAACTTATAATTTTCCTTCTATATAATACTCCTTTTTATCCTATATATATAATACCCGATGCCACAACTTGTGGTCCATGGCTCCATGCAATGGGTCATATCAATGATCCATAATTCCAACGTTACACAATTTGTAATAAAGAACTATGGGTCAAACAGCTATTTAATTAATTCCGAACTGTCGCTACAGCCTACATGGGCTAGAAAATAACCAGAATAATTATATTATATGGGCTTTATAACAACTCTATATATTATCGGCTATAAGACTATTACATAAACCGTTATGGGCCTAATAGCAGAATATTTATAAGTGAAAAAGCTGATTAATGAAAAGCCCACATAAAGCATACATATAAAGGCAACAGTTTAGAGATAAGTGCAACAGTTTAGAGAATACGGTGTGATACCATAAGCAAGAAAACGCAGCAAACAACTAAATACAACACATGCATCGGATCAATACATTTCAGTTTTTTAAACATTCAGAACACTTGACTACTCGTCAGTACGGATCAACAACCGAACCATCGTCAGTACGGAGTAGAAACCTGCAAGGATCGATTTCCAATACGATATAAGAGCACGGCAGTATTTGACAACATTACCAAAGCGATATTTAAGACATTCAATTAGCAAATATCACTTACGTGTCTCTAAACTCCGCAACTTCAGGAATAGGTGGATCCAGATAAAACTCTGAACAGCCAGGGACCGATTTTAGACAATTTCTTGTGACACCACCACCTACATGTTACGGTCGTATAGTATACATGTCACGACAAAGCATAAGAGGAACATATAGCAGTGTAAAAACACGTACACCATTATCTTACATGTATATACTTGAACCTTCCAGAACCGTAAGACGCATATCTTAGGGTACCGTCTATCCAATGCCCACCGATCATAGATCTCTTTGGCCATAGACCCGGATGCGTTACACGTCACAATGTAACCGCTAGCGAATCGTAAAATTTTAACAATGATACACTATTAGTCCAAAACATGAACGACTAATTCAATTATTTCTGAAGTCCAATATGACAATGTAAACTTACTCCTCGTCTATAAGACTGAACGCCAATCTGTAAGCTTCTTGATGATCCCCAAAAAGATACCCAACAGCCGACACACAACCGATCAAGTCTAGAAATATCAAAGAGCAAACATGACTTAACTTATAAAATTATGCAAAGTATATAATAACTTAAACTGTATGTATGTTTAACCACTAACCAATTAACACGGTAGCATCTAATTCGGAGCCAATAACATCTTGAATACTCCGAGTATCCAAAAAGAAACGATCGTTTTTGGGGGGAACATTTTCGACTATAGTAGCATTTTTAAACACAATCTGGTACTTATGACCGGTAGTTTTCAAGATACCAACAGAATGTTTCACGCGAAATCCAAAAAAGATTTTCCAATCGCCTTCTCTGATCCTCCCTTCGTAAATGCCTACTTCCGAAGGCAATATCGTTGTACCGATTCGCTGACCCTAAATTAAAACTACCGAGATCAAAGATCGCAATCTACAATTCTGTGAATCCAAAAATTTGTCTCAACTTAATTTATAATATACAGTACCGATGCACTTAATAGAATAAGATCTCGATAACTTACATTTTCGTCTTGAACAATCATCTCGATACCATCTCGACCATTCGTGTAAGGTACACGCCACATACGAAGAATCTTTACATCTACTGCGTAAACTGTCCCGATATGAGACAAATCGTTGAGCGTATCTCTAGCAACTCTCTCCATACGTAACGAGAATGAACAAAAAGTATTGAACCTGGTTCTGTTCTATGGAAATGTCTCTAATTAAGACAGAAAATGCTAGTTAAAACATAGAAAGATGAGCCCATTAATACCGCATGTGGAATCTCAAGAAGTATTTCAAACGGATGGAAGTTCGAAATCACTCATCATTACAAACCTAACCAAGCGACAACGTGTCACAAATACATACTATACATATTTTTAAAACAATATATAAGTGACTAAAACTACTGGTTGAACTACCAGACAAAATATTACAGGACCGAACCTATTCTAAGCAAGAAATCATTAGCTACAACTGAAATCTTCTTGAAAATACACATCGACATTACTTGTGATAGATGCACCTCGATACCGTCCATATCTGTATAGAAGCATAGATCATATCGAATACTAATAAGTTTTTCCTTTCAAATAAACTTAGTTTAATAACAGATCATACGATTTACGAATCGTTAAAGTTCCCACAATCCTTTAATCCATCTAATAAAAAATCGC
Source organism: Alliaria petiolata (assembly GCA_020283515.1). Taxonomy (NCBI): domain Eukaryota; kingdom Viridiplantae; phylum Streptophyta; class Magnoliopsida; order Brassicales; family Brassicaceae; genus Alliaria; species Alliaria petiolata. The sequence continues at coordinate 81,131,424 of JAHZTW010000001.1, forward strand.
TGTATTTATTCTATAGAGAAATCTTATTATAGTCCCCGTTTGTGGGCCAATAACGATGTTAAGCCTAACCTATTTTGCCTCATTGAAAAATTACTATAGTAAAATTATATACACGGTAGAGTATTAACACAAAGATAACAATTAAAACGGATTAATGACTATCACGGATGTCTTCAACTGACACATTCATTAGTTTCGGCTTTTACGTTGAAATATCGAAACCCCACCAACACATTTTAAATTTCGATATAATAAACGTACATCAAACAAAGTAAAAAAGGGATACGGTTCAGATTATAGCGTTCATCAGAACCGATAAATCGCCTTCATTTTTTGGTTCTAAAACTCAACGATTTAGGAATTATTTTTTAAAACTGTTCGCTAATACCATTTTAAAAAAAAATCGCTAATACCGATAAATTTAAATCTTAATATTGTATATACTAAAGCATTTTTTGCATCGAAATGTTATTGGTTACCTATTGTCCCAAAACATACTTATTAAAAGTAACAATTACTTGTCTAATAGTCCTTGCAAAAGAGGCCAGAATATTCAGAACATACTTGCATACAGTCGCGAGTTTCCGGTGCAATTGATTATAGGAAATAATCACAACCTCCATAATTTATTAGAAGAGTCGTAAAACAGCCCTAATTTATTAGTATGCAGGTCAAACGAAATAGAACATAGATTCAAATAAACAGCCTAAATAATATCCGCACGATGATATATTACATCACCAACATAAAAAAACAAACATAGTGCCAGATCCAAAAAACTTAAGTATATAAAAATTAAGTCTCAGACAACGCAACGATATAGCGTCAAAATATAATACTTATTAAAACAACAAAACCAAATATTTTTAGCCAGATCACGGCACATCCAACAACTCATTTACGTCCAGTGAGGGCGAACCTATAACATATTAAAAAATAAACTCTAAGAACACACACCATTTAAAAATCGTTAACACAAAAAAAACATATAATCACTCACTTCGCTTTAAACTCTTTTACATCTTCACCACCATGCTCGAATGTAAATTGAGAACATGGATCATAAGAACGAAGCACATCTGAATGGACCTCATCACCTGTTAACACAAACGAAAGGCATTAGAAAATAATATCCACTTAAATAAGAATATCGGCCAGTAGATAATCAAAGATAATACCTCGAGCTTTCCATATCTGCCAAAACCTCAGCACGCAGATGACTGGCCGATCTACAGCCATTCTGTAAGCGTATTCGATGTCCTTGGCAAGTTGACCACGGGAAATACACGGCAAGATGCCTTCTTTACTGTTTTTTAAAAGAAAACGTATACTAAATATCCAAACGAATGACATAGGAACTCAAATTATAACTAATCTTACGTGTAGTCAAGCAAATCAAAGCGTAGGTAGAAACGCGAATCATCATAGGCCTCAGGACTTATCTCCTACAGCTTTCCAACAGTATAGACTAATCCAATGACATCTAAACCCAAAAATAACACACAGATTAATAATCAGATCATAAAATTCATAACACAATTAAAAACCAAACCAACCAAGAAAATAAAAAAACATAAAACCGATGACCAAAAATACCAAGACATAAAAATTTTAAAACTTACCAACTAAATATCGAGGATCAACAGCACCCGTCAAGATATCGTAAAAATTAGAGCAGTCTAGAGTCAAGTCTTTAGTACCCGTCCAAGTGGGCTTAACTTCCGTACCACGTGAAATCTCGATCCTCACATCATAGTTCCCAAATCAAATTGTACCAGTCACGCACTTGATGTCAAAGTATCCAAGAGAATACCAATGACCCTCCTTAAATAGAGCCTCATATTTTTTTTAAGAAATCGGGCATAACCGTTGCAGAAATCCGAAACCCCTAGACACGATTTTTGTATACAAAGAAAAGGTTGTAAGATATTTTCGTAAAAGAAAATTATGTTAATACAAAACTGTAAATCAACCAAATCTTGTAAAACAGCTCATATAAACAATCTCGATCATCCTAATCTAAAGGCAGTAGAGAATCGAACCTTTAAGTCAGCGAACACCATCTCAAGCGTATCTCCGAAATCATTATGTCTTTTCCAGAGACGAAGCAATTGCACACAGATTATACAACCCCTTTTCCCAACCTCCAGCTCGGCGAGAGCATGATAAGACGCCATATCTTCAGTTATTGTAAGTACGGTTCTAGAAGTATAAGACTTTTTGGTTTCCTTTTGCGATCTTTTGAAATAATTTATGTAGATGATGTGTTCAATAATAGCTAATGAAACGGCGTGAGTCACTTATTATAATACCTAAAATACACAACGCTTAGGGTAAATAATTGCATCGTTATAAATAACGAAAATAAAACAGTTATCAAATCACTATATCTTTGTAAATCTTTTTAACCTTTTTCTAGATATTCTGTCAGTGCAATCATCATAGCTAAACCTATACGTAAAGTACGCTTTCTCAACCGTGAAATATTTTATTTAGGAAAATTTGTAGTTTAAAAAATTTTACCTATTCAAGAAAATCTCTAAACGATCTTCATGCAGTATCAGCGACTAATATTTAAGTCGTTTCTTAGGCCTCAAATATCTAAAATAATTAATCTAAATCATTATTATTATTATTCAAATTTTTTTAAAAACAATCATCCTTCTACGGCGTTATCCACTTTTTATATTTCTTTTTTACAAAATTTTGAATACTTCCTTGTCCATATATTTCACTAACTATATCTTAAAACAAATTTTTAAATATATCAATCGTTGGTATCTTAACCCAGCGAAGCGACGCTAATTAATGGCTCTCTCTAATATTAGTTTCATAAACCATGAATGCTAGTCGTTTTATTACACATGTTACAGGATTTTATTACCAAAAGGAAAATGGGTTTGCATGACCCCGACCTATTGTATCTGGGCTTGATTAGTGCTGACTTAATTTACTTAGCTTTTGAATCTAAGGAAACCGAGACTTATTACCCAATGGGCTTATTAATTACAATATTTGGACAACAATAAAATAATAAGGCCGCAAAAGCATTATAGATAAATCCAAGGATATTCTTAATTCCGTAAAACGCCAAAATTAATTCGCGAAAACTTTAAAATACGAAATATAAATAATACTTCGCACAAGCTTCGATATCAATCGCAACAAACCTTAAAAATAACAGATAAAATCAAAGCAATATCAATATAATAAATTGGATTGACTTCTTCAAACGGCATTAGGTTTAGTAGGCGTTCCTTCACTTGTGACTACACCATCATCATGTTCTGTCCGCTGCCTTTTGGATTCTGGTGAACAATCTCCTGCGAAATCCGGATCGCCACCCGAACCTACATCCTCCTCCACAATAATAGGTGCCTACAAAAGAACACAAGAGTGTCACAACAAGAAACATATAAACGGACATAACAATATGTAACACACAACGAACTTACCTGCGAGCTAATTTCGTCACGATACTTGTCGATGATATCACCATCTCTCGAAATAAGATCAACAACAAACGACGACTTAATCTTGTTCACATTAGCCTCAGAAATAGTGACTTTAAAAAGCATCTCCTTATCTATCAGACCGGCCAAAGATGGTCACAGGGCCGAAACACCATCCTATTTCGTTTGGAATGAACTATTACCACAAAAACCATAACACCATTCGTCTAGCTTTTTAGAACAAATAAAAAAAAAACTAACCTCTACGGCCTCATCATACAACTCCTCGGCAGTTTTTCCAATAAACCTTTTTCCCAATGGATCGAAAACTAAGAAACTCGCCCAACCACCGTACGCGTCAGAAACTTCCAAGACAATGAAGTAGCTGCACACAGATCAAAAAGATTGAAGGAACCTCAAAAGTGCAAAAAAGGGATTCAGGATAACAGTAGATCTATTCAGATATAATTATAAGTAAACAGATACCTAGCAATAACGTTGGTAACATCTTTTTTGCAATGTAGACATTTCCAAACAGGTTGATCAAGATCGTCGAACTTATCGGGATAAGGAGAAACTTTCCTATTGCACTTTTTGCAACCTATGTAATAACAGTTGTTGTTATTACCAAGAGACGACACGGTTGCCAACGTCAGGAACTTCCACGGCTTCACATTAATAAATAAATAAGTCTAGAACACACAATAACAACAAAAACATAGATGTCATTCAGTTACGTAGACATACCTTGCTACAATCATGGAGTCCATTAATCGACACCCTCATATATTTAAAACCCAAGAATTCGTCGTACAACGAATCCTCTGAAACAATGGACCCGCCATCATCGCTAGGGAACAATTGAATTTTGTCCACCGGTAGCCTATCAAAATTAATAAATTCAGTTAGACGGATTACAAACGAATTAAAAAAAAAAACAAAGTCACAACCATAAAGAAAAATAGAGAGATGAATATACTTGGCCACAAATTCTTTCGCATAGAGGCTTTTTGGGTTCAGCAAGATCCTAGTGGTATCCAACGAATTCGTAATGTTTATATCCCCTACAAAACACATAATTTAGAGAATAATTACATCTTATTCAAACATCCGAGAACAGCCATAACAGATCCAAAACAATAGATATTAGAGGCATCAATTTTACTGATAAATCTCACCACGGTACTCCCTGACACTCGCAAACATGATAACACAGACAACAACCGAAGCGGGATTATGTTTTACGTATTCCGAAACCTGTTTGGAGTAGTCTCCCCAGAAAACACATTCCAATTGTCTACCCCTAAATTACACAAAACATAAAAGATGATTATTAAAATATTGTTACGTGTTGTATACGTCATCAACATAAGGTAACTGTTTAGACTCACTCGGTATCCCTAAGCCCAAACTTAAGTCTAGATCGAGCCTTCCCCAGGAAATAGATTACAAAAAAAAGACCAAAAAAAAAAATAAGACAAAAAAAAAAAATAAAAAAAAAAAACCAAAAAATAATTTAATAAAAAAAAAAAAACAAAATTAATAAAAATAAAAACCAACCAAGTCGTATGTTCACTTACCAACTAAATACCGACGATCAAAATCATCGGATAAAAACTCTTGAAAACCTACATAAAATCTCTCCGGGATGGTAGATGGAAAATCCAAACACTTCGTAACGCGTGTTGTGGAGTAAAAAATTATTTTAAAGCGGGACCGACACGTGTGATAATCCCCTTGGATTTCAGCGAGCTTGAAAGTGTCGATGAATACACCTTTCCCCTCTTTTAGTTCTTTGGCAAAGACCTTAACATGATCCTTCTCAACAGTTGCATGGATTCTATCAGCCTAAAACAAAAAGAGTCATTATTAATAAATTTAATTTGAGATTTGTTACAACGCCAATTAATTTATAGCATAATATCTACCTCCTGATCAAGCAAGACCATCTCGAGACTACTTCTGCCTTTGCCTTTGAATCCATCCCAAACCCTAAGCACACAAACTTTTATCTTGTAATTATCAGAAGGAGGTTGCAGTCCCTTGATGAGAACGGGAAGAGAAGGTTTCCTACTAAAAATCGACATTGCAGAAAATTATGTAGTTTTTTTAGATGAAAAATATGACGAATACTTGGACGTGACCGAATAGGTATATATTTATACACGATATAAGACCGACTATGAATATACGTTAACCTATTTAAATATACTACTAAATAGATGATATACATAAAAAATGTATAAATCCCATAACGATAATACCAAAAAGGAAGAATATCTAAATAAGCTAGAGTAGCCCATGAAGAAGAATCTTAAAATATGTAAATTATACATATCCAAAAAGGCAAACAATAACGATAATTATTTACTAATTAGATATATAATATATGAATTATAAACTAATTAGATATATAGCATACGATATGTATATATACAGATTTCGTTTACGAACTCATAAAAGAAATCAACTTTTAGGGTTAGAGATAAAAACGAATCCCACGATAACGAATATCAAAGATTGCATTTACGAAATATACATATCAATAATAAAAATTATTGACCATTCTTAAATTAGGTATTTTCAAAATCACCAAATGCGTTTTACATAACAAAAACATCATTAACACAGTGGACTCACTAATAACATAGGCCGAATATATTATAGGCGGAAATAAACCAGTGTACAAATCAGTAGCACATTCATTTGTCTATGTATAAAGTAGCACATTCATTGGTATATTCTATATATAAAACACATTCACTGTTTTATTTATAGTGTATGGTCATATTAAACACATATATACTTCACGAATATCTCTGATTTAAAACGTTTTGATTATTAGCGCCAAACAATATACATTGAAACCATCATATACGAATACTCGGACACTCAAGAATTAGGGTTTGTGAACTCCATACGTCTGAAACACCAAATAAATAACCGGTATACTTCTTAAATTCATTATCGAATATAAAACATCGTATCAATTGCAACACCAAGAATCTAAAGATTACATCCTCGAAAAACGCGACACCAATATGGTACTTAAAACGTATAGCCAAAAACCCTTGTTACCATTGATAAATATAATTAATCCAAGAAATGCATTAGAGGTATAGTAGAATTAAGAACCTGGTAACTTGGGTTTTTTAGGCCTTTACCAATGACCCAACACTTTTAACCGAATGCAGTATAGCGTATGGGGTATCAATCCAATTTGGGAGTGTTAGTGAACAGATCGGTCATATCGGGTTATAAGTCAAGTTCGAAATAGGTAAAGATTGAGACTTTCCTACTAAAAACGACTAAAAGACAGATCTTGTGTCACTCAAGACCATAAATAAAACTACTCTAAGGGTTTTAAGCAGAAACTACAGATTTAAACGGTAAAAAGATAACTTTCAAAATAAAAGAAGGATCAAGATGGGTTTTATGAACTAGGTGACTCTCGGTTCTGTTTTATCAAGCTAAAGCCTTTGGATCACATCAAGACTTGGTCTTTTGATGGTGATTCTTAGGTAAAGGGATCCTCAAATCGTTTAGCCCATGGCGTTTGGGTCTAAACTCTTTGAATCTCTACCACCATAGACTAGCTCTCGCATAACGGTACAATAGAAGAAACAAGTATCTGCGTCGTCCCTATTGAACCGTAAGACTCTTGGACAGAGGGTTAGTCTTAGCCCAAGAAATCAAACTCTTGCTCATGGATCCGGGTAAGCAAGCACGTGGCGTTCATGTCAAGCCGCCTGTGGACTTTAGGCTAGATGGCCAAACTAGACTAAGCTTTGGGAATGATAAACAAGAAAGAATCTAACTTTATGTTTTAGCTAAGCAAGAAATATAAACCCGAGAGTTTCTTGGTCCTTTTAACCCATCAAAATCCTAAAAAGACTACTCACTTGCCATTTGAGAAACCTCAAGATCCACAAGGATTAAAAGGTTACTCATTGCTTGCAAGATAGCCGAAAATAAGAAAAGGAAGAAACTTTCTTGAAATCTACTAAGCAATAATACTTAAAACTTCAAGATTGCATAAAAATTAAAGCTTTGAAACAAGCTTCAATGGTGAAAATACAAAATAGTTTTCGGTTTGAAAGAGAAGACAGAAAAGTAAAATAAGCAAGTGTGATGATAAGGATAAGAGTGGAGAGAGTATTTATACATAAAAGAGGAAAACCCTAAAACGTTGGGACCACTTTCCCGAAATGGTACTATTTTGGCTTTTAGCGTTTCGGGCTTAAGTCGTGGTGAACAAGCCGAAATGCTAAATCTTCTGAATCTTCGAGCAGGCTCCATATCGGGCAAGTGTTTCGGGATCATGTCGTGAAGGCTTACCTTCCTTGTAACTTGAATCGGGTGCTACCCGTTTCCTTGCCCCGATATCCGTTTTCATTCAATCCTCTTGCTGGATCTACGCTCCGAGGTGGCTCTTTCGGGATCAAGACGCTGCTACTTGTCGAGGTTCATCTTGCCCTTGTCCGCATCGGCTACGAGGTCGTGATCCATGCTCGATATTGCTCACTTGTCCTCCATCCGAGATCTCTTTCCTTGGTTTCTTCTTCGGACCATCCTAAACACCTGAGAGAAAACACTCCAAACATGCAAGACTATGCAGAAACCTAACCTAATGCATCTATCCTAACATGAGTGAAGACATGATGAAAACTAAGTCTAAAGTGCAAGAATGAAGTCCTAACTATCATGAAACATGTACTAAAAACATGCAATTTACAGAGATATCAACACCCCCAAACTTTCCTTTTTGCTTGTCCTCAAGCAAAAGTCAACCGGAGGGGTGAGGTTTAAAAATAAAAGGTGTAAGTTCGAATCCAAAACGCCATTTAAAGGAAATCAACTCAATGTCTAAGTTCAGGTTTCTAGGATGCAAGTCGAATTCTACCTATCCAGAAAGCTTTAGCCACAT
>JAHZTW010000001.1:81146072-81174243 GCA_020283515.1 Alliaria petiolata
AGTTATATATAGGTACACCGACCTTTAACGTGGTAGGATTTTATTTTATATGCACCGACGTGTCCAAAACTCCCCTGTAAAAAAGTAATAAGATATTTTTACTATATTCGATAAGATGAATATCTCTTGTTTTGTGTTCGGCAACATTAATATCAAACGAATATGTACTTTGCGGACCATTTACAAACCTAAATTAATTTTTCTAACCAATTATCGTGGAATAGTTCTTAGCTTTAACATACATGATCGTAATGTCAATCATCCCGACCAGTCACCACGGCTTTAATATGATATTGCAAACGTATTATTAAAACAATCATAAGAGTAGCCAAAAAACTTGGAAAACCGAGCTTAAATGTTGAGTATAGAACATAATATATGTTCTCTTGACATCAGAATATAATCACTCTGAATACAACTGAAGTAGGCATTCGTTGTCCATAAACATGTCCCGTAAACATTCGGCTTCCGGAAGAAGAGGATCCAATAAAACTTGTGTACACTTGTAAGCAGCGGTACATATCCAAACACCCTCACTTAGTAAAATAGAAGCAAATCTGATTACACAAATAACCACCTCGCCCGTGCATTTTCCCAACTTCTCAAGAAAGGCCTCGGAGTAGTCCATCTTCAAAACCACACGTAAACGCAAAAACCTGTTCATTTAACATGCATCACCATAGTAATTATAATTAATACATCGGAATCACGGTTCAAGAGAAAACACAGCCGAAAGAGCTAATATACATTAAAAATATATCAAAACATATCTGTGATCAAGAAGCTCGAAACATACATCGCGACGTTTGTTAATAAGATTCGAGTTACGCTCTACAAAGTTCCCAACATTCACGACTCGACCAATCAGATCTAAAATTAAAAAAAAATCAGAATATATCAAATATACCTAACCTAGGTAAAACCTTTTATTAACATCATCTTACCAACACACACGTCAGGATCCAATAATCCAGCTTTAATACTATTGAATTCAGCAAAAGAAAAATAATGACCAAGGCCTAGTGGAGGAATATTAAAAAAATTCGTAGATGGCGTGCACTGCACTCTAAAAGTGTGAGCAACCGGTCGGAATCCACCGACCACGGGTCGAAGATCAAAACCAGTAAAGAGGATCTAATCACCCTCGCTGAACTTCGTAACAAAATTATCACCAATTTCCTCACATAAAATCGTCTGGATCTTATCACCCTTCATAAACAGTAAAAATAAAAAATATCAATTCAAGTCGTATTAGAATCACGAAAACAGAATATTAAAGGGTGTAAAAACGATCAACTAATATGAGATTTATTAGCTCATCAACCTCGTTTATGTGGCTAAATATACGATGCACCTTAACCCGCATAGTCCATCTATAGGAATTCGGATTTAGTTATGATACATCAAAAATAACGCCGCTATATTTCTCATGAATAGCCACTGAAAGCAGGTGAGCCATTAGACGTCCGCGAACACCAACCTTAGAACAGAAAGACCTAATACAAAAAGTGGAAAAGTCTTCGATATACGGAAATATATATAATGACACGATTATTCTGACTTAAAAGGTAATTATCCATTTTTGTTAATCTTCACGAGTCCCAAACCCCCAAAATAAATCACATCTCATTAAACTAAAAGTTAAAATAAATAATATATATAAAGTTTGTATTTCTACCCAAGAATATAACAATATGTTTTTCGTAGATTATGGTCGTTCACGTGCGATCGTCTAATCGTGTTTTTAAAGCTTTTAGCGATAAATGTCATATATTCCAAGAAATTGCAAACTTATGTCTCAATCACAACCACAATTTAGGAGATAATATTGCAAAAAGCTAAATACTTTGACAATTATAATTTCCAGTTTTAGTTCCGTACGCATAAGATTCCATACGCATAAGATTCAATATGCATAAGATTTATAGATAAATCAGATACCATACACATAATTTATACGCATAAGATTCGATACGCATAAGATTTGTAGATAACGTAAATCTTTTATAGATATCGTTTATAAGTGTTTGAATATTAAAGCCGGCTTAAAAAACCCACAAACGAAAATCAATGGAACACCTACACTAAATAAAATAACTAAAAAGACAAAAAAAAAAAAACAAAACAAAAAACGCATGCATCAGGCACCATATCCGCTGTCCTTCCGACACAATCGACGCTTCTTTCTTGGTAACCTATCGTAACCGGATTTAAGGCAACCAAAACAAAATATCAAACTTGAAACCAATGTACCAAAAACCAAAAAAATACCAAACCTTGATATCATAAGTTGTACCAACCTAGACTTAAACTCCTCGACCTCGGGTATCAAAGGGTTTAACATCACGCGAGAGCAGGCAGTGGCTGTAACGGTCACCTTGTCTAAACACAAACAACCAAATTTAAGAAATAATTCCAATAAGACATTCAACCCAGTTCCAAAACGGATATATAAAAATACCTCGAAAAGATTCCACAAGTCCCCGTCTTATCACAAACACTACGATGTCACCACAAGCAGCTTTCCAATCATTGTAAAACCGTAAAGCCATATGCCCAGACAACGAACATCGGAGACTGACACGGCTAATAGAAAATAAATCATATACCAGTTAAATCAAAAATCCTAAGATCAGGTCAAAATATCACTATAAAAAATCGAGATACCTCTCATCACGAATCTCAAATGCGATGCTCCATGCGGGTTCATCGCATGTAGCCAATGACCCTTTATCAGCCGAGACACCGTCAAGTGGATCTAGCTCGGCCACGTGTACAACCTCACCAACTAAATCTGCAAGCGAGACGAATGAGGAATCAGAAAACACGACACACTACACAAAAAAAATCTCCGAACACAAACCACAATAACACGATCCAACATCCAAAAAACATAAACTAATACCAACTAAGTAATCAACGTCGTGAAGCCTATTCTGAATTCTGTGGAAAGCAACAAAATCAAAAAAAATCTCGTAGACACCTAAATGTACTCTCACGGACATACGTTGACTGCATAAAACGAATCTTAAAACCATGAGTTGTTGACCAGAGAGTACCAACTTGTGGTACAACGTCAAAATCATGTATAGTCACCCATAGATCATGTGCTACTATAGCCACGAACTTCCCGTACTTATGGCCATCGATAGTTGCCTCGATCTTCGCACCCTAGATATCCAAATGTGTTCTTAACGACGGTTCAGAACTGATATATCAGGAACAGGAAGAACCAAAATGCAAACAGAAACTGATGAAAAACTTACACGTTCATCGGCCAAGATTAAACACAAGCTTTTCGTAGCGCTTTCAAAAATCCGAGTACACACTCGAAGAACTTTCACATAAACACTACCACTGAAATTCGTAGGACAAAGCATCAACAAAGGAACGTCCACGGCAGTCTGGCTATGGGGAAGCAAAGTCGATACGTCAAAAACATCGGTATCTACAAAACCGGGATCATCATCAAACTCATCACCACCGTCACCATCTCCATCACCACAATCATCACCCGAGTCATCATCGTCGTCAACAGCATCTTCGTTATACGCACTATCATCGTCATCATCATCATCACCATCATCATCACCATCATCATCGTCAGCATCGGCGCATTCATCATCTAGCGAAACGTCCGACGAAACATTGCTATATGCATAGCTGCCACCACGATAGTCGGACTCACAAGAAACATCACCGGGCTCGTATTCCGATAAAGAAAGAGGAAACCTAGACATCAACGAATCATCGTCGGACCCATCAACGAAACTCCCACCAGAAACGGCCACGTCAGTATCCACGTAGGGCATACTATTATCGAAGCGACACCCTATACGATACGGACATAGACGATTGTTAGGTATAAGAATCTTATAAATAAAATACATGCTAACCGGTATCATAATTTATGAGACACTTTTAAAAAACACCAACCATCAAATTCTACGACCCGCGCTCGCAACATCCATTCGGAAACGCAATCGTCCCAGACAAAACGACAATGCACACGTAACATCGCATCTATTAATCTCGCACATTGTTTTAAAAAACATTATAACGTAAAAACACCAAAAGATTCCAAACCAACCCAATAAATATTCATTATAAATGTAATGAACATCTAACAATGAGCACATCCAACGTCTATACTCTCATTCTTCGACAACAAAGAGCGCAAACCTGAAGACATAGTATAAACATTAACGTGAAACTATAATAACAAATATAAAACGACAAACGTTCCGTTAAATAAAAACCTTGTTTCTCTTCTTTAGAATCGACGAAGAAGAAAAGGACATTACAACATCCATCCATTCGAAGATTACGATAAGCCATAGCGTTGAAGAACTTAGATTTAAGCTCCGACCGGGCGGTGAAACGGATCGTCGATATCCTCGCAGTGAGATCTAACCAAAAAAGTACACAAAAAAATTAACAACCATTGTATATAAGAGTAACAGGGGTAAAAAACAAAGAATGCCGAGCTTACACAGAGACATATCAATCAACCCGCAGGCCACTACAACCCTAGACGAAACCACAAAACTATATTCAGAAAAGCAAGTGGTTAGATGCGTATATAAGCGTTCAAACATATCGAAGATCGGTATTCGAAACTATGGAGGCGAAACCCTAAACCCATGCACTCCAAAACCAATGACGCAAGAGTATATATAGAGATCGAATTCTAGGGTTTCGATGTTTCCATTAGACCGATAACACGAAATAGTAATTATCTTTTTCGATGTATCGTAATTATCCTTAAATAATAATTATCTTTTCGATATATAGTAATTATCCTTATGCACTAATTCTTTCCTAAATAGATAAATACGCAATATTTAACATCGCATTAGCTAATAAAATATAAACGAATAACTAAACACGCTACAATTAATTAGGCTAGCTAAATTACGAAATTATACATCATTCCCTTTGTATTCATTAAGGGTAGAAGCGTAATTCAGTTTTCAACTTTTATTCTCAGCTCAAATCACTTCGCAAATAATAATATAGATTTGATAAATAACCAAAAAAAAAAAAACTATAACCTACAAACTAACCAATTTTTTCTCTATCTTTCCTTATCTCTTTCTTAGAATTTTGTTAATTTGTAGGTTATTGTTTATTTTTTGGTTATTCACTAAAATCACCCTTAAATTAAAATCCAGGAAATGTTAAATTACTGAGAATAGACTTTGAAAATAACAAACATGATATGAATATCCAGGGGTTGCAGGTGTAAAGACTAAATCATAAGATTTGGTATGGAGATCATGCATCACCAATGGCTGAAAGATATCAAGACCAATCAATAATTTGTTCTTCTCCAGAATCGCTATTGGTAATGGAATTGGTGATGGGTCTCACTAGGAAACATAGGAAAGGTTTTGGTGAAATCTATCGAACACATTTTCTTCCACGTCTTGTTGCCGCAATTTTCTTCCAACAACCATATCACTTGGGTTTTTGTGACACAGTTTTTGTGGGATACGCACAAGCAGTTGTCAAGGATGCACTGATGCACATCATGACATTGACATAGGCAGGGGCATAGGTAGAGGCAGGAGCAGGTACATGGGGAAAGAGTGATTTACAGATGACTTGAAAAGTTTCGGTGTGAAGATCAAAAGATAATACCTTGCTTTCTCCACACACGGTTAACCAAGAAGCAGGGAGAACGTACCTCCAATCGAAAACTTTACAAGTAGTAGTAGTAGTTGCCTTGTCTAGGTCAAATTCAGATGAATTACATAACCAAACAGGAGTTGAATCCAAGCTGATAATTTGGGACCTCATCACACCATCCGTTTTCGTTTTCATACATGTCGGAGAGGAGCCTGTTGAACGATAGAAAGAGCAAAACTTAGATGCCATCTAGTAGCGGGATTAACCACGATGTTCGGTTTGTTTTTACTAAAGAGGCATACAAGACCGTCACAACTACCATAGTGTCCGATGTAGAGAGCTTGACCGTACGAATTATTGACGACCCAAACACAGTTGGAGATTGATCATCGTCATCCCAGTGCGACACGTTCACGTACATGACATCTGGACCTCGTGATTGTCTACGGTGGATCAACTGTCTTTCTTTAAAAATTGGGGACTCGATTGTGGATTTCCACTTGTTGGATACAGATCTGAATCTCAGCAGAGACCTCGCGGCAAGTCTCTCGAGGATGAGCTCGAAAACATCGTGCGGTAGCAATTCCACAGCCGGGCCATGTCTTTTCAACATTATTGTCTTGTACTCTCTAATTGATCAACAGAGACGATCAAGACGATCAACATCGTGTGGTAGCAATTACACACACATACGCGAGTCAGTTTATTGAAAAAAACCCGAATTCTCAACACCACCTCACTCACGCGTTCTCTCTCTCTCTCTCTCTTCGTTAACTTATTTCTTAACTCGCAAAAATGGAAAAAAAACGTATTTCTCTTTCTTACCTAATTTACAAATATGCATTGTTATCTATTTAATTTTGGACAATTCTCAAATATACCACCAAATCAAGTTTTTGGTACAAAAATACCACACACGCTTAAAAATTGCAAACCTTAACATTTTTAATGTTGATTAGCCGATTTTGCCTCTGCGTCCTAAAAAAAAAAAACTCGCTCACTCTCTCGCCACGGCGACGGCGACAACTTAAACCCTAATTTCCCGACGAACGTCTTCGGCGAACATCTCCGACGACGACGGTGGGAGCGACATCTATCAGTTAGGTAACTACATTTATGCGACTATGTGTTCTTCATCCCATCAAATAGATACGATTGAAGAATCGAGAAACAGTTATTTCTATCGGGGATGTAAAATCGACTTCAAAAATTGGTTTTTTTTGAGGATTTTTGATCGGGTTTAGTTCCTACTGTAGGGTTTTAACATAGATTCTGTATACTGAAACTTTAGTTTCAATTTCGATAGAAGAATTGTCAATTTTGGGTTTTCGTGATTTTAAGCAATTTCTCAACAACAATGAGTTTTCTGTTTTAAAAATGGTGATTTTAGTTACAGATTGTTGCCTTAACCTGTGACTTTAGAATCATTTTGTTGATGTTGCTCTAATTGGTTTTGTTTTCAGTAGAATTACTTTCCATTTCCTTGAACTATTGCTAAGCATTTTGAATCATTTGGGAACGTTTGGGAACATGGACTTTCTTTCAATGCATCTTTGAGTTGAAAACTCTATAAAGTTTGATTTTTGGAAGGCATGTCAGAATAGCAAATTTTACCGAACTCATAAAAATTCTCGAGTTTGAGTTTAGGAAAGCCTTCCCAGAATATCAAATTTTAAAGATCTGATTGTTTCTCTTTAGATTGTAAATCGTTTGTACAAGGACTTTATGGGTTAAGCATACTTTCGTTTTCCTTGAACTTTTGACAAAGATTTGTAATCGTATAGGATGGTCACCCCTAATTTTTATCTTCTCTGAGTTCTTCGTTTGTTTCAGGTTGGATATCTTTGAATCTTTTTGGTTTACATATCTGAAAAATCTTTCGACCATCAATAGGTAAAGTCATATGATTTTCCTATCTTTAGTGTTTGTGTATCAATAGGTAATCTTTCTGTATGTATCATTGGTTTTCCTATCTGTATGGTTTGTGTAGTGTTTCAAATTGTTTTGCTGTTCATTTGTGCATCTTTAATCCAGCCTCGAACTAGAGACTTCAAAAATGGGAGCAATTTTGGGAAGCATCCGTAGCATTTTAGGAAGAATTTGTCAATGTTGATATAACTGTCCTCTTCAAGGAACAAGAAACTACATTTGGGAAGCATCTGTAGCGTTTTAGGAAGGATTTGTCAATGTTGATATAACTGTCCTCTTCAAGGAACAAGAAACTACATTTGGGAAGCATCCGTAGCGTTTTAGGAAGGATTTGTCAATGTTTAGGTTGGTCATCCAAAATTCAGGAATCGGTTAGGAAGGTCATCCTCCATGTTATATACAGCACATGAATGTTTTTTAGAGCATTTTCAAAACACACATAGTTTTTTCGTCTAGTTTCTAAAGATAAGAAAAGATTTTCAACTTGAAATAATTTATGATCAATGTTAATGTGTTTGTGTATATTTTCTAAACCGGATATTTTATTTCTTGATCTCTAACAGGTGAAAATGGATCGCATCATGCTGCCTAAGCTACGTTACAAAATGGGGGAAGAACCACTAGAAGGTTTCAAAGTCATAGACAAGTTTTCTGATTACACCTACATCAAACAAGTTAAGGAGATTCTCGGGCCTGAGCAGTTTAAGAGGATAGAGGAATCTTTTCTAGGTCCTGTTTTGAAGCTCTCTACGAGGAATTTGTTAATGTCTGGAAAGATGATACACACTGTTCTGACAAAGAACTTGATGACGCAAAAAGACAACGAGCTCTGGTTCCACTTCGGTGGACAGCCTATGAGATTCTCGGTAAGAGAATTTCATATGGTGACAGGCTTGAAATGTGGTGAATGTGTTCCAGAAACCGATGAAGAGAGAGACCAGTATGATTGGGGCGAATGGGAGGATGGTCATATGCCAGACCACTTGGTTGAGCTCATGGTCGATGCTGATAGGGATGCTCACGATGAGAAGTTATGTTTAGGTATGCTGCTCCTTATAGAGACAATCTTTCTTCACAAGCACTCAAAGGCTAGGTTCCCAGCAGAAAACTTAATGACGGCTCAAGGTATGGATGTGTTAATGAATCATCCGTGGGGCGTGGACGCATACGGGGTCCTCTTGGAAAACGTGAAGAAGACTCTGGACAGTAAGTTGGAGAAGAAGAAGTATTACCTGAATGGGTTCCCGTTTGCTCTCCACCTATGGATCTTGGAATCCATACCGAAGCTACAATCAGCCTTCTCCATGATTGACATGTCCGTACCAATCACAGCATATTTGTGCGAGAAGTACCTGCACACATCATCACCGAGCATTAAAGATGTTTTAAACATCGAAGGGGATCAAAATGTAAGTTCATTCCTAGTTTTTTTACTTATGTTCTATAATAAGGTTTCAGGAAAGATTCATAGTATTTAAGGAACGTCTCCCTAAATGTTCATAATATGTTTTCAGGAAGGATTCGTAGTATTAAACGAACATCTTCCTAGTTTTTTTACTTATCTCCTATAATCGGTTTTCAGGAAGGATTCGTAGTATTTAAGGAATATCTTCCTAGTTTTTATTTTTATGATGATGATTTAACATTTCTTCGCTGTTGGTGCAGCTGACAGTGATACCTGTCCTGCCAAAGATACCGAGTGATCTTGAAGACGATGTAGGTGTGCTAGACAAAGAAGACGAAAATCTGGATTCTTTACTAGATCTTTTGGAGAAGGGTTTGAAATTGACATGTGATCACTGTACGAGTGGGTTTCTAGATAGAAACGAGGCTTTAGAAGAGATTGCGTCGAAGTCATTTCGGTATCTCCAATCGGAAAGAAGTAGACCATCTCCTACACGTCTAGAGACAGCAGAGCCCTCTTCTTTAGGGGATTCGCTAGAGTTGAAGTTGTCCAGACTTATGAAGGTACTTGCAGATGGACAGAGAAAAGTCTTTGCTCGATTATCAAAGATCGAGCAAAAGCTGGGGATATATGATCCTGAAAATGCAAATGACGAGGTGAAAAAAACTTACAGAAGATTTCATTATTTTAGAGATTGTTTAGGAAATGTATCCTAACAACTACATGATTTCCTGTTTTTGTTGAAGGATTTTTTATTCTGATTTTATCTTCGTCCCACCACCACAGCAATCTCCGCCTAGGGAACGATCCAGAGTTTCAACTGATGGAACACCGCCAATGGGGGTTGACATAATGGAAGATGAAACAAAAACAAATTATGTGGTAAAGGTTTTTGGTTTTTTTTTTTGTGTTTATATGTTAGGAATGTATTCCTAAACTTTGTTAAATGATCCTAACAACAAAAATGTTGTACTTTCAGAAATCATTGATAGCCGAAAAAGCGACTGTGGTAAAAGATTTCTGGATTTTTCTTTTTGTGTTTTGATATTTAAGGAATGTATTCAGAAATCTTGTTAAAATGTACCTAACTGAAAATTTGTTGAACTTTCAGAAAACAAAGAGAGCCAAAAAAGCGACTGCGGCTCCAACGAAACCTTCTACTTCCACATAACCAGCACTTGCTGGTAAAGAGAAAGCTGGTGTGAGCAAAACACAGAAGCCGCCTGCGGTAAAAGATTTTCTGTTTTTTTCTTTTTGTGTTTTGAAGTTTTACGAATGTATTCCTAAATCATGTTAAATGTTCATGACACAAAAAATATGTTGTACTTTCAGAAAACAGAGAAAGCCAAAAAAGAGCGACTGCGGATCCAAAGGAACCGGCTACTTCCACAGATCAACCTGCTAATGAAGAGAGAGATTGTGGGAGCAAAACGCACGAGCCATTGGTAAAAGATTTCTGGTTTTGAGAATGTATTCATAATTCATGGTAAATGTTCCTAACAAAAAAAATGTTGTAGTTTCAGGGAGTTACCGCGCCTGTGGCACCAATCGAACCGAGTACTTCCACAAATCCACTTGGTGATAAAGACATAGCCGATGATAGACAAACACAGGAACTGCCTCCGGTAATGATTTATGGATTTTTCTTTTTGTGTTTGAAATTTTAGGGATTTTTCCTAAATATTTGTTAATCGTTCCTAACACAAAATGTTGTGCTTTCAGGGAGAAATCGTGCATGTGGCTCCAATGAAATCGGCTACTTCCACATATCCTCTGGGCGATAAAGACACGTATCCTGAGCCTCACTTACAAGTGGGCGCTGCTGTCGAGATATCAGGTGCAGACGGCAAATGATACCCTAGTACAGTGATAGAGCAGGCACCAAAGATGCAATCTGTGCGTATGTTTTGTGTGGAGTACTCGACCTTGAAAATTAACAAAGAGGCTCAGCTAATGGAGTGTGTCGGAGAGGAGCGGCTGCGTCCTTCACCGCCTCAATTGCATCAGTCAAAACCTTGCGATTCCGTTTTAAGTCTGTTGCAAGACGCCGATGCCTTCCATAAAGACCACTATTGCAGAGGATTCGTGAAGGCTATTCATCTGGGTGAGAAAGTTTCTATCTAGCTGTATCATATCGAAGAAGTCCTTCAGTTCCACACTAAGGACGTAAGGGTTCATAGGGAACGGGTCATGGGATCCTCCTGCGGATTTCTAGGTATCTCTATTTCCATTGTGGTATTTAGAACTTTACTAAAACTTGTCTTCCTAAAAAAACTAACTAGCTTCTTGGAATATTGAAGGGAGTTGTTGAAGAACATTCAAGCAAGTCTGAGATCCCTTCTACACTTGAACAACCGGATCCAAAGGTAAAAATTCTCTGGAAAATTATGATATATATATATAGCAAAACGCTTTCGCTTGCGCACATTCAACAAACGGTTTGTCTGATCCAAAAGGGAAAAGGAAAGAAGAGAGCCAATGATGAGGATAATCATCCAGCTAAGAAGAAGAAGGGTGAAGGGTAGACCAAAACGTATCTAAGAAGATCGCTAAGGACGATCACAAAAGGATCATCTGATGATGCTCAAGAAGGATGCGCCATCAAGATTCACCAGGTGCAATCTGCGGCGACCATCAGTCAAAATCCAATGTTGGATCCGTTTCGGACACCGGAATCGGATGAATTAACGACATATAAAGAATGGCAAAAGAAGAATGAGACAGCGAGGTTAGTTAATATATTATCGAAATGTTTGTGGTATATGTTTTCGATATAGTGTGTCTCTTATCTAAATGAGTTGACATTTGCTATCATAAAAACGCATAGAATTGGTGACATAGATGCTACTGCATCCTGGTTCCAGACACTTGAGGATCCCGAAGCTCGTTTCAGTGAAGAGGTAACAGACTATTCGATGAGATTATGTTGAGTCATGCCAAATTTGTTTTATTAGATTCGCTCTAAGACATTGTTAATTTATCCCCGCCTTCATGTTCTTGCAGGGAATAACAGCAGCGTTATTGATGTTCCACTCGAAAAGAGAGGAACATGCGGCATACTTCCAGAAAAATCAATTCCCTAGTGCGTATTTCTGCGGCACATCCTTCTTCGGTGAGCTGCTGCAGTCGCATACTAATTTCAATGACCCTGAGTGTAAAATACCGTTTCCTGATAATGTAATCAAGACTGTAAGAGGAAAGTTTTTTTCCTTACAAGAGCTGGAAAGCAGATATAGGTGTAGTATATGGAATGGTTAAATCAACTATGAATCCCCATTGGATAGGATTGGGGATTGGTTTTTATAACAGGCGGGTCGAGTGTTTCAGCTGCAAACATCCAACAGAGCCGAAAGAAAAAATGTTGCAACTGGCTACGGATATAGCAGGTACCCTTTTTCCTTTTCTCGTAAGATATACAATTTTTAAGATAATTCCGGAAACCTTGCTTATAATTAGGAATGTTTTCCAAAAAATCATATTTAATCATGATCCCTGATGTAAATCTTTTGTATTGTTCCAGAGATGATGCATGCACTCGTCTGCATTGCTGAGGACATAAAACCAATGAGAAATCTCAAACCATTCGAGGTGGTGCACAACTTTGAAGCAGCGGTTCCAAATTTAAGCACAATGAGCGGTTTTAAAGTTAAGCACTGTGGATTGTTAGTCCTCAAGATGATCGAGTGTCACTCCTTGGGGATCGAGGACTTCTCTAAGATCATTGACATGGGCCTTGAAGATATAAGGCGCAAGCTTGTATTGGATATCTTTGGGCAGTTTGTGAACAAATAGGATCTAGGATTCTATTGTTCCCTTTGATTAGCATTTTGGACATGGTTGAAAAGGTTTGTAACTGTTCTTTTTGGTTCGTGTGTTTTTAAAATACACGGTATGTAACCTTCTTGATTTTAAAATGCAACTTATCATTTAGGAATCTGTTATAAATATTATGGAAGGGCTCCCTAAAAAAGAACAAATAACTAACAAAAAGAACCACTATTGCAAAAAATGCTGGTGACCTTGGTATCTACCGTTAGGTTAGTACTTCAAAAGACTATGATTTATTATGGTTTGGGAATCAGTTGGATCTATTTCGGAAGGGCTTCACTAAACTATCTTGATTATATGTGTATAACTGAATAATTGAAAAAATAATAAAAAATTGTACTAATCGGCACTCGAACTGTCGACCTCGTCTATTGTGGAGTAGAGACTACACCGCTAAAGCCGTGTTAGTTATTTGGTAAATGTAAAAACATATGTCCTTATAAATGTATTATTAAATGATTGGAAAATGATAAAAAAATGCTAGGACGTTTTCTATTGACCATTCTACCCCATTCGTCACAAAAGCTGTGCATTTCCAATCCGCAATACCAGCGATATCTACGACGGCGATTTTCAGAAACCAACAGATCAATAACGACGGCGACAGACAATTCCATCACTTACTTAGGTAAAGTCTTCAGAAATCCCTAATTTTCATCACGTCTCTATGTGTTCTTACGATCGGGATTTTTGTTTAACTTTAGGATATATGGCTCTGAAATCTAGTTTTTTTATAATAGCTTTAAAATCAGTAGTGATTTTGGAAGGATTTGGGGGGAGATTAGTACTAATTTATGATCGTCATCCTATGGATTTTGGGATAAACGTGTTTTTATGGATTTTGGGAGCATTTCCAAAAAATGCGGTAAACGTGTTTGATGAAATTCGTGAATGAAACTTAACCCACCATTGTTGTAACTTCTAAGTGTCACTATGATACTATAAAAAGTCTGATGGGGTTGTAGACTCTTTGAGAAATCATTTTAAACAAAAATTAAGTTGAGCTGGTTTCTTGAATGCCATCTTACTGTTTTAAGTTACTGTTTTAAGATTCGTAGTATCTTTAATGTTTTTGATCTTCTCGTAGATGATATAATGGTAATGTTTTCGTTTATTGCAGGTTCACACAATTGAAAACTTTTTGTTTACAAGTCTTAGATCTTTTGAAGAGTCAACCATCAATAGGTAAAAAACTGTGATTTCCTCACTATCAATTGTAGTTTTATATACTGTTTGGAATAGATTTGCACTTGAGATTTCAAAAAATTGGGAGCAAAAACAGAATTTGGGAAGGATCTGCTGTATTTTTGGAAGGATTTGGATGGTCATCCTAATTCATTGATTTTGTTTCTTAATCTCTATCAGGTGAAAATGGGCGATTCATTCCCAAGTGGTGAAATCACAATGCCCGGTCTGCATTACAGAATGGGGAAAGAACCACTAGAAGGTTTTACGTCCATCGGGACTGTTCAGTTTAGGAGGATAGAGGAATCTTTTCTTGGTCCTGTTTTGAAATTATGCTCAAGAGATTTGTTGATGTCTGGCAAGATGATCCATACAATTCTGACCAAGAGCTTGATAACTCAAAAGGACAAAGAGCTCTGGTTCCACTTCGGTGGACAGCCTATGAGATTCCCAATTAGAGAATTTCATATGGTGACAGGATTAAGATGCGCTGCATGGGTTCCACAGAGAGAAGTACAAAAAAATTAGTATGAATGGGGTAGATGGAAGGATGGTCATACACCAGACGATCTACTAAGCCTCATGATCTTGGCTGATAAGGATGCTCACGATGAGAAGTTCTGTTTAGGAATGCTGCTCCTCATCGAATCCATCTTTCTTCATAGGTATTCGAAATCTAGGTTCCCAACATCGATTTTGGATAAGGCCCAAGATATAGATGTTTTGCTGAATCATCCGTGGGGCATAGATGCATACGAGCTGCTCCTGAAAACATTGAAGAAGACTGTGGACAGTAAGTTGGAGAAAATTAAGTACTCTCTGAATGGGTTCCCGTTTGCCCTGCACCTATGGATCTTGGAATCCGTACCAAAGCTACAATCAGCCTTCTCCATGATTGACAGGTCCGTACCAATCACATCATATTTGTGCGAGAAGTACATGCGCACAGCATCGCCGAGCATTAAAGATGTTTTAAGCATCGAAGGGGGGCAAAACGTAAGTACATTTCTAATTTTAAATTCCATAATAGTTTTTCAGGATGGATTTGTGGTATTTAAGGGACGTCTTCCTAAATTGTTTTTATGTTCTGTAATAGTGTTTCAGGAAGGATTCGTTATATTTTAGGAACGTCTTCCTAGTTTCTTAAATGTTCTCCAATATTTTTGTTTCAGGAAGGATTCGTAGTATTTAAGGAACGTCTTCCTACTGTTTCGATGATGATGATTTAACATTTCTTTGTTTGTCCCACTGGTTGGTGCAGCTAACAGTGGTGCATGTACTTCCTAAGATACCGGGTGATCTCGAAGACGATGTATGTTTGGAAGATAATGAAGACGAAGATCTTGATTCATTACTTGATGTGTTGAAGAAGGGATTCAAATTGAGATATGAGCACTGGACGAGTAGGGTTCTAGATGTATATGATGCGCTGCAAGAGATTGCATCGCAGTCATATCTCTTTCCCAACTCGGAAAGATATGGACCTGCTGCTACGGGTCTAGAGACGGGAGGACATTCTTCTTCAGAGAGTTCGCTAGACATGAAGCTGAACAAGCTCATAAAGTTGGTTGCAGATAGACAGAGAAAAGTTCTTGCTCGATTATCAAAGATCGAGCAAAAGCTCGGAATAAATGATCCTACAGATAGAGATGATGAGGTAAAAAAGAAGTTTATATAACTCTTATTTTTATTCCATTCTATTATGGATTGTTTAGAAAAAGTTAATCCGACAACTACCGGTTGTCATTTTCTGTTTTGATAAAGTCTTTACGTGATTCTGAGAATCTGAGAACACATGTGCACAAGGACGATTCCTTACCGGATGTAGAGCTTGAAGGCGATGAATAATCATCTGAGGAGGATGTAAATGCCGAAACACTGGATGAGACAACACACACAACCGATAGAAAATTATCCTGATGATGTAGGGATTCCTGTTTTCCCTTAAATTTAAATCATTTGTATTGAAAACTGATTTATTAGTTGGCTTATGCAAAAATTTGTTTGCAGATCATCAGAGATGTTGTAGCAGATGTGAATAAGGAAACACAAGAAGAGGATTGGAATGATGAGGTAAGACAAACAGTCCCTGGAACTTCCCCTAAACCATTCCAATATTAGTAGAAAAACTCTTTTACATAAAAAATATTGTTGGATGTTTTGAAGATGGAGAAAGATGAAACGAATGACTGCACCCAAACACTGGATACGACCCAAGAGATCTTTTTAACTGCGGAGGTAAGATATCTGGTTATTTTAAGGCTCTGAATATTAATCGTATTGGAAGGTCTTCCTAAATGTATAGTAATGGTTCCTGACACGTTGTGATTTTTAGAAATCATCAGAAATCGTTTTAGGAAGGTCTTCCTAAAACATATAGTATAGGTTCCTTGACACGCCGAAAATTGTTGCAGAGTGGTAAAAACATGGGTGGTACACAACCTTTCAATCTGACGCCATCCCCTTCGTGCACAGAACCAATTGAACAGCAGGATCCCACTGATAGGGTAAGAAACTGTTCGGACTAAACCATATAGCAAAGGTTCTTAACACATATAGTATAGCTTTCCTAACACGCCGAGAATTTTGCAGAGTGGTACACAGCCTTTATCTCGGACGCAATCCCCTTCGTCCACAGAACCAATTGTAGTGCAGAATCAGACAGAACCAATTGCAGTGGAAGATCAGAGAGAAACAATTGGAGTGCAAGATCAGACGGAAACAAATGCAGCGCAAGATCAGATGGAATCCCCTACACTCCAAGAACCAATTGAAGTGCAGAATCAGACAGAACGAATTGCAGTGGAAGATCAGAGAGAAACAATTGCAGTGCAAGATCAGAGAGAAACAAATGCAGTGCAAGATCAGATGGAATCCCCTTCTCTCCAAGAGACAATTGCTGACGAGGAGCCAGAAGATATCAATGGAATAAAACACTTGCAAGTTGGTGCTGCTGTTGAGATATCTGGTCCAGATAGAATCTGGATCCCTGCTACGGTGAAAGAGACATCAGCAATGGTAGATGGGATTGCGATGTTTATTGTGGAGTACTCCATTTTGGATCCTTCTAATGACACTAAGAATTGTGTTGAGTATGTTAGAGATTCGTGGATCCGTCCTCCTCTGCCACGCTTGCCTCAGGCAGCCATTTTAGATCTAATGCAGGACATAGATGTCTTCCACAGAGACCATTGGTGCAGAGGTTTTGTGAAGACACTAAACGAAGGTACAACTGTTTCTGTCCACATGCATCACACCGAAGAAATACTTCAATTCGACACTAAGGATGTAAGAATCCATAGAGAATGGATTAACGGTGCATGGGATCCTCCTGCTGATGTTAAGGTATTATATTTTGGTAAAATTTATTTGTTTGTTGATGTCAAGGTATTTCATTCATCATTTTGGGGAAAATTGCAGGGAGGTGAAGGAGGACATATCGGTCATCAAGATCCCTCTCCTATTCCTCAAAATCCGGATCCAAAGGTACAAATTCCGAAAAATTCTGGAATAAAAACTGAAACAAACATATTTTGTTCGAAAAATCGTGATATTTAGCTTATTTAGGAACCCTTTCATATGTTTAGGAGGGTATTACTTATTTGATTATTACGTTATTGCTGTACTTCCAAGTTCTTAGGAACCCTTTCATATGTTTAGGAGGGTATTACTTATTTGATTATTACGTTATTGTTGTACTTCCGAGTTCTTAGGAACACTTTCAT
The DNA here is from genome assembly GCA_020283515.1 of Alliaria petiolata. NCBI lineage: Eukaryota > Viridiplantae > Streptophyta > Magnoliopsida > Brassicales > Brassicaceae > Alliaria > Alliaria petiolata. The sequence goes on from JAHZTW010000001.1 coordinate 81,163,776, forward strand.
ATGTTTAGGAGGGTATTCCTTATTTGCTAATTAGGTTAAACGCGAAAAACTTTCTTGATACCAACAAATGGACATTTGTATACTAATCGGTTTGTTTTTTTTCCAAAAGGGGAAAGGGAAGAAGATTAGAGACACTGATGAAGACGACCATCCCGCTAAGAAAATGAGAGCTGAAGGGATGAGCACCAAGTTTCTGAGGAGGAGCACACGAGAAGTCAAGCAATCTGCGATTACGATCACTCCGTTTAGAGCGCCCCCGAACCCAGCTCTGACCACGACACCTAAAGCGTATCCGCTGTTGGATCCGTTCCAGTCACCAAAGTTTGATCAAGTAACAGCGTATACAGAATGGATGGAAAAAAACAAGATAGTAAGGTACTATATATATTACCATCGTTTCATTAACATCATTTTATGTTTCCCTATTAATTGTCACTAACTTATTAGAATGGACACAAATTTGGTAACATTTACGCTACTGCAGCTTGGTTCAAAAGACTAGAGAATCCCGAACTTCATATCAACGAAGAGGTAATCAAGAACAAAACTTATTGTGTTAGAAAAGATTGCGATACTTAGCTTAATTGCGAATCCTTTTCATATGTTTAGGAAGGTATTCAATGTTTTAGGAATCCTGACAACTATTTTAGGAATGCAATCTTAATTTTTTTCTTTATGTTCATGATGCAGGAAGTAGATGCAGCAATGATGTTGTTTAATTCAAAACGAGAGGAACATGCTGCGTACTTTCACAACAACCGGTTCCCTAGAGTTTCTTTTTCCAGCTTAGGGTTCTTCAAGGATCTCTTAAAGTCCTACACGGATTTCAGTAAACCTCGGTGCAGGAAGCCGTTCCCTGATTCTGTTATAAAGGTTGTAAATGGAGAAGTGTCTCTCGGCAAGAAATGATCGAGAGATGCCGATGTTATCTATGGAGTTGTTAACCCCAACAATTTTCAGCACTATATAGGGTTGGCGATAGATATAAAGAACAGGAAAATCCATTGTTTTACCTGCAAACATCAAACAGAGGGGAAACAAAAAGTCTTGCAAACGGTTACCAATATCGCATGTACTCCTCATATCAATATTTGAAGATGTAAATGATTATTTTTGATGTTGCTTTACTTGAATTTGAAAAGTACTATATTCTGTTGGTTCACTGCTTCTCATTATTGACGATTGTTTCTCAATTCTGAAAAAATTAGGAACCCTTCCTCATATATTTAGAGATGATACATACACTGCTCTGTCTTGCTAATGACACAAAGCCAATGAAGGATCTTCTTCCTTTCAAGGTTGTTCATGATTATGAAGAAGCGGTTGCGAAGTCAGGCACATTAGAGAACTGTGGCACATTCGTCCTAAAAATGATAGTGTCACTCATTGAGGATCGAAGACTTCTCAAAGATCAAGGATGACGTTGTTCAGGATATCAGGACCAATTTGGCGTGGGAGATCTTTGATTGTTTTGTTAACAAATGAATCTAGAGTTCTTATAAATTTGAAAACGTTTTCTCAAAGACATAGTTAAATATTTATAAACTTGATCATGGTTGGTGTTTTTAATTTTTCTTTCGGATGATATTTTTTTTAAGACATGGACATGAATGAACTATTCATTGTGAAATGAAATTTTTAATCATGAATGTTTTGGGGAGTTTGTTGGTTGTTTGATACTTGTTTTCACGTTTTGGGGATTTTGTTTTTCTTTTTCTGAAGATTGATGAACACATAAATTCAAAAAGGAGAAAACATTGTGTAAGATTGCCAAAATAATCATCGACCAATACTAAAACTGAAATGATAAAAACTGAAATTCAAAATAATCATACATAAAGATTGTGTAGCAACACAAAAATTCAAAAAGGAGAAACATTGTGTAAGATTTTTAAACACACGTTGAAGACCTTAGTTTCCAAGTCGCCTGCAAACAAAAAATGAAAAAGTGTTGACAATTCTAATAAAAAAGTTAGGAACCCATGCCAAACGTATATGAAAGTCTTCCTAAATCTTACGATTTTTTGAACGTTTGGACCTCAGCATCGAGTGGATCAAAGATGAACTCCGAACATGGAAAATGGGATCGCATGACAATAGTGTTCTCATCAGTTCCTACACATAGGCTTCTATCAAACCCAACGATCTTGTGGCCTTCCTCTTTGAGTATGAAGGATGTTCCAGCTTCAAGCCCAAAGGGGCCAGCTATTTGATTATTAGTCTTGAACCTAATCAAAATGGACAATATCAGATGGACATATTACTATAGACACAACAAAGTGTAAAATAACAAATATAGCATAATGGATACATCTAAATGGACAACCTCGTATGGATATGTAATGTGATTACTGAACCTAAGCAAATGGACAGTTGGTAATGGGAAGGACATGAACTCCAAACTGGTTTCACAAAAGTTAGGTAATGATCATGGCAACGTCTGCCCATTCATGGTTAAATGTAGATGAGATTTCGCTAAATCCCAAGGATACAAAAAGGATGGACACTATCTCGTGGACATCATCTCATGACACACTCGCATGTACAACAATCGAGACGAGCAGATTGTGTCCATTCTTTTTGTGTCCATTCGTTCCGAGTTTGTCAATTAGTGTTACAAAAGTACAAAACTTCCAAATTGCGGTCTTACCTTCCGTGTCGGAATCGGAGTCGTCGACAATGGTCCTTCTGTAGTAGATCTGGTTTTTGGGGTGCGATTCTTCCTCTTCTATTAGGGTTCTATCAAGATTCAGTTGTAGGATGTGATTCCTCTTGATTGAATAAATACTTGAAACCTGAAAATATGGATTCAGTGGAGGTGGCAGAAGAAGTGCGTTGTTGCAACGGCGGTGGAAGCGACGGATGTGCGTTGTTGCAACTGTGGAGTAGTTGCAATTGATTTAGTATGAAACAGCCGGCGACGTCGGAAATATGTTGTCTAGAGATCGGCGGTGGCATAGAGGATTTCTGTTTCCGTCGATAAAACCTATCGTCGGTAAATTTGTAAGTGTAAAAAAAAGTTGAAATTAGGTTTTTACATAGAATGAAAGTAAGGATATTATAGTCAAAACACCATCCCAAAGTGCCTACATTGCTGAAAATATCTCGTCTTTTGACCCTCGTGTTTCATATTTTTTTGTTTTGTTTTCTAAATAAAAATTCCGTATGCTCAGTCTGTCACATGTATACTCGGACCCGCCATTGCTGATACGGTGGGGTTTGTTACTTCAGGTTTTATCCCTAAGATATCTGCAAGTGCACAACAATCACATTAGTATATTAATGGATCGAAGCCATAGAGATTGTTGTTTTGCGAAAGTCCTAGGATTTCTAACTTCTTTAAACCAAAGGGGAACTTGGGGATGTAGTGTGTCACGGTTTGCAGTAGTAATATCAAGCAGCGAAAAAGAATTAAACGGTTGTAAATGAATGAATAAAAGACGTTGGGTTCAGGGGTGTTCTCCGGGGTTCATGGATCGGATCTAACAAGCAATAGGATAAGTTCTAGATGATTCAATCGGTTAGGTTCTTAAGCTGAAACGGTCGACTATGACTACCCCACTTTCGCGGATCTAGCCACCCACGTTTGTCTTATACTGCGGATATGACTTCTCATCCCACGATACAAGACAACCGCACATACATATCATTCACCTATTTGTAAACACTCACGGTGCGGTCCGTCGATATGCCTAAGCATCCTACGGTGCGATCCGCTCGTTAACTTCTAGATCCAGACGATAGACCCCACGTTCGTGTATCTAGTCGTCCTGGAATCAGTTGCTAATTGATCAGAGAAGCAAACATGCAATGAGAGCAAGACATAAACGAAGATACCTAAAAGAAACTATATCTCTATCAACCTAGCGAAATCAGACCATGATTAAACCCCTTCGAAAACCCCCTTAAAACCCAACTAGATGACTACTCGTTCATGGGAACGAGAGACATCTTTGAGATATGAAAGGTGCGAATTGTATTGAATAAGAAACAAAGTGAGAAAACTTCTTCAAAGGAAATCGATTGAAGAGATCTTCTAAAGTATTGAAAAACAAAGAATTAAGAACAAAAGATGAAAGGGAAAGGACGAAGAAGTGGGCGGCTGAAGAAGAATTCTCTCTCTCGGTCTTCAACTCCGAGGCCGTCGAACTCTCTCTCTCTCTCTCTCTTTGCGGTGTGAAAAATGTTTCTGGAAAAGCTTTGTGTCAAGTCACCTCCTTCTGAAACCCTAAGGTCCCTTTATATAGGCTCCTAGTCTTCAGAAAGTGGGTTTTGCGTTTTAACCTCGGGAAATATCGGATAAGTGCTAACGGGCTCAGGATGGGCCGGAATGGTCTGGCCGCGCGAGCGACCAGGTGTGGCGCGACCACTGATCTTCTGAGGATCTGTGGCGCGGCCGTCCTTCTTCTGGGGATGTGTCTGACGGATCTTCTTGCTTCCTTCGTACTTTGAGATCTAACCGTGGGATTGAACTCAAAACACCTTGGTATGAAAGACAGCTGAAAGGGCTATCTCGTCTCCAAATATGAGCTTGATCTTGTGGTGGGAAGGTCGTCATCTGATGCTGGACTTATGGCTCCGAGCACATGTCCTTGAAGTTCCCGTTTTGCTCCAAAATGTGTCCTTTTTGTCCAATTTCCCTGAAATGACTCTTAAGACTTGGAAACGTGGAAATCACTTTAAAACCTTTGAAAACCGCGTTAAAACACTTGTAAACGATCTTGAAATAATAGGTTTTAGGAGTAAAATATGAGTCTTATCAACTCCCTCAGGCTTAAACCTTTGTTTGTCCTCCGACTTAAACCTTTGTTTGTCCTCAAACAAAACGCAGACCAAGTCTCGGAAAGTGGTTTAAAAATATAGGAACTAGCAAAAACTCAGCGACCGTCCTTCCAAACCATAAGTCATCGAACAAGTCTATCCAAGCTCAGCCTAGAAAATTCTCACTCTAGTTCCTTCAACACTAGTCCTTTATGAAGCTTTCACTATCTAAACTCCAGGTTTCAGTCAACTAGCTCTCTAAGTAGTATTAAGATTGGCGTGATCCTTGTCAAGGGATATTAAGCTAGATTCAACGAGGTTAGGTGTATAAAGGCCTTTATTGGCGAGGTTTAGAATGTTTCGGGTTACCGTATAAGTCTCCGAAAGGTGCGAGATATTATGCAAAACAACAAGAGAAGGTGGAACTGTTGAGATCCACGATATCCAATCACTCTTCGCACGTACACATCCGCGAGTTCTCCTTGATATCACCATCCCCCCAGACTTAGTTTCTTGTTTCTGGTTCGGATTGGATGGCATCTAAAACTTCTCACCATATCGACCAGCCTCTGCCTCTGTGAACGTTTCGATCCTCTTAAGGCTCTTAGGCATTTTCTTCTCGTTTCTTTTTCTATTCTCTCTTTTTTTTTCTTTTTATGTAACTCCTTTTTAGTGGATAAGTACCGTCATCATTCCAAGGAATTCGGATCCTTTATCCGAGTTACTTTTCTTTTTCTTTCTTCCCTTTTTTTTATGAAACGGGAAGTGCCTCGATGTAAGAGTCTTAAGGATCACGAGAACATTACCATTCCTTCGAGTTTTCCGAGGCATGAGTCGTCCTTCTTTTGTAGCTAACACTTCCGTTCCTTAACCATTCGATCCTTCGTCTCGAGTGACTAGAAATCGTGTCGTTCCTCCCTCTCCGGCGTTTTTGCACATATCTGCATATGGTGAAAACAAGAGAGTTGCATGAGGTATGAAAAGATAGTAAGGGTTTCGGGTATGGTACCAACTATTGATGTGTTGGCCGTTCGTGAACAACAAGGGAGTGTAAAAATGGAAAAAGATGTCCCAAACGTTCTGGCTTTTTCGTTGAATGCTTAAATCTGTTGACAAGGAAATTAAAAGTCAATTCAAAATCCAATAAAAATAGAGCTAGGGTATTCCTTCCCCTGAAATCTCTATAGATCGACATTCTCCATGATTTCTAGCTACCGCCTAGTCTAGTACTAAAGCTTGGAAGATCTGTCACTAGAAATAGTGTAGAAGCACACTGGTCGAATATCATCCTTGGTTTTGCATCATAATCCCTAAAACCATATTATATATATCGAGATACATCATTCTTAGTTCTAAAAAAAAGAAAAAAAAAATTCAAATAAAACCAAAAAAGCAAAGTCATTAGTACGAGCTCCCCCCAGACTTAAATCACACTGTCCCAAGTGTGAAATAGTGGTGACAGGTCGGAAATGACAGAAATAAACAATAAAGCATAAGTAAATGATAGGGGTAGAATAGATGGAACCAGGCTCGTAAGCATGAAGAGTGTTGGCCAAGACGCGAAGTCTTCTAGGCATCTGAACTCAGGGTCTAAAGGTTGCTATCTATGTGTCCTCTCTCTCGAAGCTGTCGCGCTATCTTCTCAAGCATCTCTTTCTGGCATGCCAGCTGCTCCTGAAGTGCGGTGATTGTGGGATCAGTCGAGGTGGACGGTGTAGCGGATCGTGAGGTACTGCACGTGGAGGAGGATGAGGTGTGGTGGTGAGTCCTCTGACGGATCGCCTCTCTCTTAACCTTAGCGACTACATACTCTCCAATGGTAAGCGGTAGACGCGAGAACTCGGTACGGAACTCATCGTGGTTCGGGATCCACTATGCGAGATGGAAAATAGACCGTGCGGTTGTCTCCCTTCCCTAATCGGTAACGGTGTCCGAACCTGTCTGGATCCATGGTTGCGCCTGTCAAGTTCCTGTCCGTCTGAAACTCGGACAAGTCAAACCAAGCCTCATCTAAGGGCATCTCAATGCTGGTGTCTACTCCTGCTGCCTCCATGATCGTTGTGATGATGCCTCCATAAGTCGTGAAGGCGGTCTCGCATATAGGTGCGGTGATGTCATGCTTCACTAGCACGAGTCTCTCTGCTAGGACGCATCCAAAGCATGCTGAAAGTGGCTCGTCCCTAAAGGCGGACTGAAGTAGGACGAGCTCTGGAATGAGGATGCATGATTGGTTGCTGCGTTAGTAAAGTCGGTGTGCTATGAGGCGGTGCACAAATCGCACGGCTGGGTGTGAAAGAAAAGCAGACAGATGCCTTCCCTTGTCGTAAATGCCTCGGCCCATGAGTTCCCAAAGGTCAGCACTCCATTCGTCTTCAATGCTCGTCTCGTTCCTCAAGTCAAAACTAAATATCTCGCAGAGTCTAGGGATGCTCAGCTCATAATCCCGAGAGCCAATGGTGAAATAGAGAATACCGTCTTTCGGATGTGACTTCCTTCCTCTCCGGTATGTTAGCTGAACCGAAGCTAAGAACTCTTGTGCGAGCTCCTTGTAAGTGGGTCGATCAATCTCCATAAAGGTCCTGAGCCTTAGCTCGTCCAAGTACCAAGTGACATCCTTGGTGATGCCCAAAGCGTCTAAAGCGGAGTAATGGATCTTCAAGGTTGTTCTTATATCCATCTTCTTCATCTCCTTCAAATAACCAATCTTTGGGTCCATTGGTGCTCCAAAATTTCGGACCTTGCGCTTAGGAGGAGAAGGGTTCAGCTCTCTTGTTGGCTCTTAGGGTGGAGGGTCGGGGCGGCTTGTGCATGATATCCGCGATTCGAGGAACTTCCTTCTTTGTTCCTCCACATATCTCCCTAGAGTAGTGTTTAGACTCGGGTCTCCTAGCGGTGTCTCGTGTTCTTGCTTGCGCGAAGAACTCCTCGAAGAGCTTAGTTGCTCTCTATTCTTCGAACGTATCTCGAAGTTCCGGTCATAGCTCATTGTACCTTGCAAAACAAAAACAAAAACTCGACCAAACATGTGAATTTGATGTGTCATATGGATTCTCAAGTGAAATGATACACAAGGCATATATCAAGAGTTTCCAAGACTAAAACCAATCGAGTCGTTGCATAAATTTCAAGATCAATTTGGTACTCTATTTTCGGATTTTTTGGGAATTTAAACCAAAAACTTTCCAATAAATCGATTTTGTCAACTTATTGTCATCAAACTTTGATTTCTAAGTAATACATAGGATGAATCAAGTCAAAACTAAGCATATTGTCCAATAATATCACCAAAATTCGTTTTCTAGAGCATGCTCTATATATATATATATATTTTTTTTTCAAAGATTTCAACTTTTTCGAAATTGGGTTGCAAAAATCGAAATCTAGACAACCTAAATCTTCAATCCAAGGTTCTCTACCATTATCCAAGCATTCTAGACAATTTCCTAGTCAAGCAAGAGAGATCTCAAAATTGAGTTCTCTAGGGATTTGTAAAATTAGAGACCATACCTTGTAGATGAAGATGAATGAACTTTAAAAGTTGAATCTCCTGTGAAAATAGATGAGCTTGGGCCAAAGAATTTTTGAAAACAGTTTGTTTTTGAAAAACCTAGAATTTCTCAAAAATCTCCAAATCTTTTTGAAGAGAAGAAGAAAAGGGAGTTTGATTCTAAAATTTTTCTTTTGCCTTTTAAAAAGGTGTTTTATCACCAAAACGCTTTTATTTTCAAAAATTTTAAAACGAGAGAACTTACCTTGCGTGTTGGCCACGAATCAATAAAATTCGTTAACTTACATTAACGGGAATAACTTTCGGTGCGGGATTGTACCAAAACACGGGAAGTTCGGTTCGGGAGGAAAAACATAAGTTTTTCCGGGTTGGTCGCTCAGACGACCGCTGGCCGCGCCATGACCCATCGCGGCCGCGGCCAGGCTTCTTCTCTCCGCGCGGTCGTGGTCCGTCTTGCCGCGGCACGGGCCGGTGCTCGTGCGGCCAGCCTCCTTCCGAGGCTCCTCCTCATATTTTTGGGTTTTTCTTGATTTTATATTATTATAATTATTATTATTATTATGATTATTTTTAATGCCTAAGTACAGAAAACTTGCAAAAACTAGTTGTTAGAAATGAAAGAAAGAAAGTTAAAAACACGTACCGGATGGGTTGCCTCCCACCAAGCGCTTTTGTTTAAGTCGTTTAGCTCGACTTTGTTTGAAGCTTAGGCAATTGAGGAAAGTGCTTCATGAGTTATCTCCCCTAAAGCTTCTCCTTGCTTCTGTATCAGCAGCGTGCCTCCATTTCCGTTCCTTAGAATCTTAGCTTCTAAGATCACCCGCTTTGTCTTCTCAACTGACTTTGACACTTCCTCTTCACCCAGCTCTTCTAGCTCGGGAGGAATCAGGATTTCAATCCTGGAAAAAGGCCTCGAGTGGAGTTGTCCTGCCCTTGTTATCATACCCTTTTTCTCTTTTTTAGTTGTGTGGCTCCTCATTTCCAGCGGCAAAGTGTTTAGCTCCTTCGGGTAATATCTTTTCTGGCTTATATGTAGGAAGACTACGAAGTTACTTACGTGGTCGATCTTCACTCCTACCGTGGCCAAGAAGGGTCTTCCAAGTATCAATGGTTTGTATTTGTCTTCCCCCATGTCGAGCACATGGAAGTCAGTAGGTACTATCTTATATCCGACAAGAAGTTGGACGTTGTAGACCATGCCATTCGATTTCTCTCTGGACGAATCTACGAATACTAGCTGCGTAGGTGAGGGGAAATAGGTTGTTATTCCTAACTTTTCAGCGATTTCCGTTTACATGACGTTAACATTAGCCCCTGTGATCGAGCATGGGAAGGTAAATGCGCCTGGATCTTCTTCTTTCTTCAGCCTATCGAATCTGCAATTCTCCGGAGTGTCAAAAGGTAGATTGGCCGTTCCTTTCTTTATTGTCGGGAAAAGTGGGACGAACCTGCACTTTTCTCCCGTAGCTAATAATAATAATAAAAGAGTGTTTGATGTAAAATAATAAATAAAACGTGTGTGAGAATGAGTGGATAAGTGGTAGTACCTAACTAAGGATTAAACCACGTGTTATATATGTGTGATTGTAAATATCTAAGAGAATATGCCATGTAATATTCTCTTAGATATTTACAATCACACATATATAACACGTGGTTGAGTCCTCTATTTCTCGAAGAAAAGATGGAGCTGTAGAGATTGCTTTGGAAGTACCCGGATTTCTTCATTTATTTGCTATTCAAGAAGAATGAAGATATCAACCCAACAAAAGCAAGCCACCCAGGAATGAATCCAGATCACTACCACCTTGCTTTAGAAGAAATTGCTCAACTTCAGAAGGAAGTTCTCATTGAAAAGACTACTTCACCGTGGGCATGTGAAGCATTCTATGTTAACAAGAGAGCTGAACAAGTACGAGGAAAACTAAGGTTAGTCATCAACTATCAGCCACTCAATCATTTCCTCGCTGATGACAAGTTTCCCCTACCAAAAAGAGAAGTCTTATTCCAAAGGCTTCCACAAGCACAAGTCTTCTCCAAGTTTGACTTAAAAGCAGGATTTTGGCAACTTGGTATAAAACCAGAAGACAAACCAAAGACGGGATTTTGTGTACCAGATCGACATTACCAATGGAAAGTCATGCCTTTTGGATTGAAGGTTGCACCTTCCTTATTCCAGAAAGCCATGATCAGGATTTT
>JAHZTW010000001.1:81174567-81213392 GCA_020283515.1 Alliaria petiolata
TGAAGTAGTCTTTTCAATGAGATCTTCCTTCTGAAGTTGAGCAATTTCTTCTAAAGCAAGGTGGTAGTGATCTGGATTCATTCCTGGGTGGCTTGCTTTTGTTGGGTTGATATCTTCATTCTTCTTGGACGGTCGCAAGCTTTTCCAAGGAGCTTTCCTTGTTCATGAAGTTGTTTGAAGAATTGCTGGTGATTGCAAAGCCTTTCAAGTGCTAAAAGAGAAAGCTGATATATTTCTCCTAGCGAGACTTGATTTAGTGGCATATTCTTGAAAGATAGGACTTTTGATGTCTCGTTGCCAAGTGGCTCTGGAAGAGAATTCAGGTACGTCTGCTTGAGGTTGACGTCATCTATCCCATTTAGGGCATAGAATCGCTTTGACATTCTCTCATAATGTTTTTCCAAGTCTTTGCGCTTGAACGAGCAGCACTTCATGTTTAGATATTCTTCTCTTGCTTGGACTGTATAGTGTTCCCATGTACCAAGGAATTCGTTGTGGATGTGTCCGATTAAAGCGTCGATAGTAGGAGATTGTCATACTTAAAGTTGTCGGTAATCTCCTAGACTTATCCACCATTGCCTGAGATGTCCTTGGAATTTAGAGACCATTTTGTCAATAACGTTGGGTAAAGCTGCACCTGGGTTAAGCATCTGTTCAGTCATCCAAGCATGCATCTCATAGATTTTATCTCTCCATTTTGAAGGAGAAATATTATCGAATGAGAAACCATTATGTGGTTATGTGCTGAACTTTGGGTTCCATTCTGGCTGAGCTCTTCTGGGTTGAGTTTCTTCTTCATAAACATGTCTGTCTTCACTTTCAATATCCTCAGTTTCTAGCTCTGGATCCTCAGCTTCGTCGGCGATTGCTAAGATCGCGTTACAGAATCCTTTCGGGTTATCTTCTACCTTTCCGGGAAAAATCCCTGCTTGTCTCTTGATGGTTTCAGCAGTTTGAGAGACTTGCATGTCTAATTTCTTCACATGGGAAGATAGAGTTTCGAACTTGCCATTCAGTATGTTGTACATGCAATCTACCTTGATGTTGAGATCCTTGACTGATTTTTACTGAGACAACATCAATTGTTGCATCAGTCCTTCGAGTTTGTCCTCTCGTGATGAGTACGGTGCGTTTGGTGCAGCTTGTGGCGCTCCTTGCTGGTTGTTGTAGGGCGTGAGCTGAGAGTTGTATGGTTGCTTCGGCTGGTAGCCTCCGTTGCTTCCGTAGTTCACGTTCTGGAACTTGTTTTGAAAGGTTCTTCCTTGAGGTGGATACACTTGATCTCGCGGATTCTCCACGTTCGGGTTTCGGTATGAGAGGTTGTTGTTGTTCCTAAAGTTGTTGTTGAATCCATTGTTGAAGTTGCGGTTCAGATATGAATTATGTCTTCCTATGAAGTTAACTTCCTCTTCTCGCGTGTAGAATTCATCTCCATCGTCTCCCGGGTTAGATTCTTCTCTTTCCCTTGCGGTCTCACACGCATTGATACTGCGCTGCTGTCCTTTGAGCAGCTGGCTCATCATGTTCTTCAGCTCGGCTATCTGCTTAGAATCAGAGTCTCCGGTTCGCGGATTTCTATCATAATCCGGACAGTTGTTGCTGTTGCTTACAGCGAGGTTCTCGATGAGTGCGCGTCCTTGTCGCTCCGTCTTAGTTGTAAAGTCCGCGGTAGAACATGTTTAGCAAGCTGGCTCCGGAGAAACCATGGTGAGGACAGTCGCGTTCATAGTCCTTGAATCGCTCCCATGCTTCAAAGAATGACTCGACCGGTCCTTGTTGAAAGCTTTGGATCTTGTTTCTCAGCAGATTGGATCGTGACTTTGTGTAGAAGTAATTGAGGAAAGCAGATTTGCATTCCACCCAGTTAGTGATCGATCCTGGTGGTAAAGTCTTCAGCCATCTATGAGCTTTGTCGCTCAAAGAGAATGGGAATAGCTTACACTTCAGATAGTCGGGAGGGATTCGGTTCGTCTTCGTGGTGCTGCAAATTTCTTCAAATAACTCGATGTGGTCCATCGGGTGCTCGTTTGATAGTCCGTGAAACTGTTTTTGCTTCACCAAGGAGATGATCTGCGGTTTGATCTCCACCTCGTCCTCACGGGGACGTTAACTTGAATCGCGGCTCGATTTTGGAAGTGCTGATCTGGAGTATCGTGATCGGCTATGGTGCGGTTCCTCACTCGCCTGGGTAGGTTGACTGGTAGAACAGGTCGATTGGCATCTCGGTCATCCAGTCGGACGATAGGGTTTGCTTGGTTCGCGCCATTTCTGATGATTAAATTGTGTCCTCCTTGCTGCAAGGCAGGATCGCGTTCTTCTTCATCCGTGTCAGCCTCAGGAATGTGGTTGATAGGGTTTCCATTGTTGTCGAGCTGTGGCTGCCCATCTTGTAGATCGTTGGGTGCTCGACCAGTGTTGCGAAGAACTTCTTCTCGGTTTCGTTGAACTCCAAGAGCGGCCTCGTTTTTGGCCATGCTGATCTGTCTTCTTAACCTTCAGATTTCTTTTTCGTGTCTGTCGATCTCGATGTGGTGGGGCAAGACATTGGAAGTGTTCCTCCTAGTGGTCATACACCTGAAATATGAGAAGTAAACACAAGAAAATCGTGAGCAATGAACGGAAAAGCTTGAAATTCAACGTGGTCTAAAAGAGAAATTCAACGTGGTTTGCAGTAGTAATATCAAGCAGCGGAAAAGAATTAAACGGTTGTAAATCAATGAATAAAAAGCGTTGAGTTCAGGGGTGTTCTCCGGGGTTCATGGATCGGATCTAACAAGCAATAGGATAGGTTCTAGATAATTCAATGGGTTAGGTTCCTAAGCTGAAATGGTCGACTATGACTACCCCACTTTCGCTGATCTAACCACCTACGTTTGTCTTATACTGCGGAGATGACTTCTCGTCCCACGATACAAGACAACCGCGCATACATATCATTCACCTATTTGTAAACACTCACGGTGCGGTCCGTCGATATGCCTAAACATCCTACGGTGCGATCCGCTTGTTAACTTCTAGATCCAGACGATAGACCACACGTTCGTGTATCTAGTCATCCTGGAATAAGTTGCTAATTGATCAGAGAAGCAAACATGCAATGAGAACAAGACATAAATGAAGATACCTAAAAGAAACTTTATCTCTATCAACCTAGCGAAATCAGACCATGATTAAACCCCTTCGAAAATCCCCTTAAAACCCAACTAGATGACTACTCGTTCATGGGAACGAGAGACATCTTTGAGATATGAAAGGTGCGAATTGTATTGAATAAGAAACAAAGTGAGAAAACTTCTTCAAAGGAAATCGATTGAAGAGATCTTCTTAAAGTATTGAAAAACAAAGAATTAAGAACAAAAGATGAAAGGGAAAGAAAGAAGAAGTGGGCGGTTGAAGAAGAATTCTCTCTCGAGGTCTTCAACTCCGAGACCGTCGAACTCTCTCTCTCTCTCTCTCTCTTTGCGGCATGAAAAATGTTCCTGGAAAAGCTCTGTGCCAAGTCACCTCCTTCTGAAACCCTAAGGTCCCTTTATATAGGCTCATAGTCTTCAGAAAGTGGGTTTCGCGTTTTAACCTAGGGAAATATCGGATAAATGCAAACGGGCTCGGGATGGGCCGGAATGGTCTGGCCGCGCGAGCGACCAGGCGTGGCGCGGCCACTGGTCTTCTGAGGATCTGTGGCACAGCCGTCCTTCTTCTGGGGATGTGTCTGACAGACCTTCTTGCTTCCTTCGTACTTTGAGATTCAACCGTTGGATTGAACTCAAACCACCTTGGTATGAAAGACAGCTAAAATGGCTATCTCGTCTCCAAATATGAGCTTGATCTTGTGGTGGGAAGGTCATCATCTGATGCTGAACTTATGGCTTCGAGCACATGTCCTTGAAGTTCCCGTTTTGCTCCAAAATGTGTCATTTTTGTCTAATATCCCTGAAATGACTCTTAAGACTAGGAAACGTGTAAATCAATTTAAAACCGTTGAAAACCGGATTAAAATACTTGTAAACGATCTTGAAATAATAGGTTTTACTAGTAAAATATAAGTGTTATCAATTGCCAAACACTGTTTTTCTTGTTTGACTTCTTCCTACTGATATTTTCTAAGGTGTTCCTAAGAGCAACCCCATCGGTTACTTTTAAGAGGGTATCTCATAATTTGAATAATGAAAAATAAGGAAAGAGAGTGAGAATCGCTTCTCATTTGAGAAGCCCAAAAATAAAATCTAAAATACTCTATTATGTAGTGTCATTTTATCATTTGTTACCTTTAAATTTAATTTTTTAAATAAATGATAATAAAAAAATTATTTGTTGAGATATCAAGAAGATATCTACCGAAGGGGTTGGTCTAATAATCTGTAATAGCCATGAATCCATGATACACTATATGACAAATTGACAATAAAGCCTTTTAGATTGCGATATATTCTTATTTTTTCCTTAATTTGTTTTATTTTTCTTCTTCATTTTATCCAGACAATTGAAACGTTTTATTTTTCTTTTAGTATTTACTAATGTTTTCTTGATTTTTTTTTCCCACATATCAAATCAATGATTTGTGTTTGAAAAATATAAAGAAAATATTTTTTTACTAATATCTTTAATTTTTTCTTTTAGTATGTACTAATCTTTTCTTGATTTGTTTGCTATTAGGACCACTTAGTTTTGTGTATTTTTATTCGAGTGGTTACGTCATTTACGTGATGTATGTGAGTTGTATGAAACAAAAGTGGTATCCTAAATTGCGTAGTAAAAGTACAGACAAAGTGTTTTAAAGGATGATGTAGGTAAATAAAGTATATAGTCAGAGTTAATTAAGTAAATAATTATGAAAATTACCATTTAAGGTCATTTAGCGCAATCACCTTAAGTTAGTGCAATCACCTTAAACTAGATGATAAGATGCGCCATGCGCATGAAGATAAATATATAAATAATTTTATTAAAAATGATTTTGAAATTGTTTAAAGTATAAATAATTTAATTTGTTTTATATTTATGTGAATAATATAATTTATTATTTTAAATTTTTGATATAATATTTTTTAACTTATTATGAAATTTAATATTTATATTATTTGGTTAATTTATATAGTTCTATTAACAAACCATATTAAAAAAAATTATAAATATGGATGTCTTCTTGCTTTTACAGTTTTTTTTATATCATTTATATTTTTTTATAATGATTATTGAACCATTTATACATCCTCATTTTCAATATGGACTTTTAAAACGTACTCGTATTTATTAATTATTTGAGTAATTTATATTCTTTTTCAAAAATTTGAATTATAACACATGTACAAAAAATCTATAAATTTTTTATTATATAAATGTTGTGATGATTTATTTTTTTACAAAACTAAGTTTAAACAAAAAATAAGAGAAGAAATCAAGTATTTTTAAAAATAATTAGTATGATATACTTTTGGTAAGAAATAGAAAGAAAAAAAATATCTTCATAAATTAAATGTTCAATTATGTATAAATAAATGATATAAATTATTGTCTAACTAAATTAATATGAGTGACATAACATGTAATTAATCTAGTAAAATAAGTCTATTTTTATATATTTATTGAGAATGATTATGGTGATGACACATCAGTAAAATGACACCATTGTAAATAATATATAATATTAAGGTTATTCTCTAAAATTCTCAATTAATATATGGGTTACTTGCAAAAATGACCTAAGAATCTTGATCAATTGCAAATCTAACCCACCAAATTTTCCATTTCAACATTAGCCACTTTCTCTCCAAATCATCCTTAACACTTTTAATTATTTACGAAACTGCCATTGATTCAAATTAATTTCTTTAATTTTCGAAAATTAAGTGGACCAAATAATCCTCATCTTCCTCACTTATTCACGAAAATGCCATCATCATCAATTCATCCAACCACCATTTTCAACCAATTTGAAGCTTTAATTGCACCAAAAACCTATTTTTGAGCTTTAATAGCTCATTGTCTCTTGTCTTATTTCGTGTTTTCAGTCAAATTCCGTGTTTTCCAAATCTGGGCTGCGAAAGTAGACTTCATCTGACTTAGAGAAGTCTAATAAGTCAATGCAAAGGTTAGTTTTGCAATTGACCGCGTGAACAAAGTAGACTTCTCCAGGTCAAATGAAGTCTACTCCATTTCCTTTGAGAACAAAAAAAATGGAGTAGACTTCTCGAGTAAACTTCTTTAAAAACAGGTCATTTTTGCAATTGACCAAACTTTGACTTTTATGGAGTAGACTTCTCTGAGATAGTAGACTTCTCAGAGAAGTCTACTCGTAAAAGTAGACTTCATACATGTCACTTTTGCAATTTACTAATCTTTGACTTTTTGTAGTAGACAGCTGGAGAAGTCTACTCAGCTTTTTTTGGGGTGACGAAAAGTTGAATTAAAAAATAGACTTCTTTTGGCCTCAAAAGAAGTCTACTTTTAATTAATTCAATGTTTGGTCAACCCCAAAACTAACCCATAGTAGACTTCTCCAAAGTTCAAGAAGTCTACTAAAAAAGTCAAACTTGGTCAATTGCAAAAGTGACATGTATGAAGTCTACTTTTAGGAGTAGACTTCTCTGAGAAGTCTACTATCTCGTAGAAGTCTACTCCAAAAAAGTTAAAGTTTGGTCAATTGCAAAAATGACCTGTAAGAAGTTTACTCTGAAGAAGTCTACTTTTGGAGGAGAAGTCTACTCATCTTTTGTCAATTGCAAAACTGACTTGGGAGAAGTATACTTTTTCGAATAGACTTCTCTGAAGAAGTCTACTTTTAATGACGAAGTCTACTAATAAGTCTACTTTTAAAAACGCTTAGAAGTCTTCATTAACCGTCTTAGAAGTCTACTTTTCCATATTTTTTAAAAAACGCTTTTTATCAAATATTTAATGAATTTTTAAGAATTTCTTGGTCATGAGCTTGTGTTTGTAAGTGTTTTTGCCTCTATATCAGTTATACGTGTTTATAGTTTATAGGGATGGTGGAATCATGTTTTATGTTTTACAAGCTACTTAGCTTATTAGTCGTAGATATTTTCTTTTTATTTGTGTATTTGTGTTTTCAAATTTGGGTTTTCTGGTGGTTTCTTTACTCTTTTGTGGTCTTAGATTTTTTTTTTTGCTGTCTTATCTCTGGAGTTTAGTTTATCGAAAGTTCACACCTTTTATTAAAAATATGTAAATGCGTGAAATTATCGAGAGAAGTCTACTCGAGAAGTCAACTCAAGAAGTCTACTATGTAGTATAAGTCTATTCGAAAGAAGTCTACTTTAGAAGACTCGAGAAGTCTACTCGATAAGTCTACTAGAGAAGTGTACAATGTAGTATAAGTCTATTCAAGATAAGACTACTTTAAAAGTCTACTCGAGAAGTCTACTCTGAAATCAAAACTTAAGTCTTTCTTGGAGATTTCTACAATCTAAAGAGTTAATACTTTGTTTATAAAAATGTAGCTCACATTAAAACAAAATCCTTTATTATTAGCTTTGTCTTATTACCAAAGATGAACTTAGATCCAACAACAATGAGATATAAAAAGTCACATCAAAACATTTAACATTATCAATTAAAAAATATACTCTAAAAGACTCTTCTGATTGGATTCCTTCTTCATGTAACCGGTTGCTTCTTCATGGAATCATCTAGAAAAAAATATTAGAAAATCAATTGCAAATAATTTAATTAAGCGTACTGAGTCCAAAAGTTAAATTAAACATAAATTTCTACCTTATTCTAGGCACAAAATCTTGAAGCAGCTTCATTCTTTCTCCCATTTTCCCTGTCTGAACCTAATCCAACATTAATAAAATAATCAAACCCAAATTATAATTAAAATACAATTAGCATAACTAATAAGCATTTAAATTATAATTACTGAAAACTCAGAATTGCTCAAAACTGAAGATAAGATAGTAATACCTTTGATTGTGAGACAGAGAAGGAAAAACTAATATCTGCAGTAAAGTCAGATCTGCAACAAAATCTACCAAAGTTTTACAATAATAAGTTTAGATCTGCAACAATAAACCCATATCTACAATAATAATTTCAAATCTGTAATAATAAGCTCAAATTTGTAATATGAACACAAAACAAACAAAAAGAGGAACACAAAAGCTCATATTTGCTTACCACTACAATAACCAGTAAGTGAGAGGAGATTGAAGGTGAGATAGAGATGATAGAGATGATAGAGATGAGAATGACAGCAAGAAATGAAGGAGAAGAGATTCATGGCCAGAGAGGAGGGAGAGGAGAGAGAGGCGTAATTTTAGACAAAGAGAGACACTTTATTTTTAACACAATTAGGTTAAAATCTCTTTATATATTTAGGAAATTTTTCGAGAGAAGTCTACTCAAGAAGTCTGATGTGTGATATAAGTCTATTCGAGAGAAGTCTACTTTGGAAGTCTACTCGAGAAGTCTGTTAGAGAAGTCTGCTATGACTAATAAGTATATTTGAGAGAAGTCTACTTTGGTAGTCTACTCCAGAAGTCTACTCGAGAAGTCTAATGTGTAATATAAATGTACTCGAGAGAAGTCTACTTTAAAAGTCTACTCGAGAAGTCTACTTAACCGGTAAAATTGAGTTCCCGCCCAATTTATTAAAGTTCCCGCCCAATTTTTTAAATAATTTCGATTTCTCGCTGTATTTTATGAAGTCTACTCGAGAAGTCTACTGTGTAGTATAATTTTATTCGAGAGAAGTTTACACGAGAAGTCTACATACCCTAAACCCTAAATAAAATATTTTTGATCAAAACTTATATCAAAACATTAATTTACTTAACATATTGACAAATTATAGTTAAAATAACAAAGATATCAACGCTAAATCATCAACCAATTCATAAACTATGAATTCATTTAGAATTTTTTCTTACCCTAACAATTACACCCTTATACCTTATACTTTAAACCTCAACCCTAACCCTTTTAAACTATATACTCATGAAACTTATAAATTGATTTAATTCATGAAATTTTATTTTATATAGATGCCAATTGTTTATGTTTAATTTTGTTCATAATAATTTTTATCAAATTATTTTTTATAATAATTATTATTAAAATTTAAGATTTAGTGATTTAGTGGACTTCTCTAGATGTATTGGTTTCTAACCTAATTTGGCTATGTTGATTTAAATTGATCCATTTTTTTGAAATTTTATTTTTAATAGATGGAAATGTATTTTTTGGTTATTTATCTCAGTTTTTTATAAAACTATTTTTTTTATAATTTGTTTTAATTAATTCTCAGAAAATTATTTGATAGAAGTCTACTCGAGAAGTCTACTGTCGAAGTCTACTCTGCAGTATAAGTCTCATGTCGAGAAGTCTACTTTGGAAGTCTACTCGAAAAGTCTACACAAGAAGTCTACTGTATAGTATAATTCTATTCGAGAGAAGTCTACTAGAGAAGTCTACTCGAGAAGTCTACTCGAGAAGTCTACTTACCCTAAACCCTAAATAAAATATTTTCCATTAAAACTCTAGAGAAGTCTACTAGAGAAGTCTACTCGAGAAGTCTACTCGGGAAATCTACTATGCAGTATAAGTCATAGGTGAGAAGTCTACTTTGAAAGTATATTCGAGAAGTCTACTCGAGAAGTCTACTTTAAAAGAAAGTAGACTTCTTGGAGAGGTCAAGAAATCTACTCGAGAAGTCTACTCTCTCGTAGTAGACTTCTCTAGGGTAAAATCGTCATTATCGCGGACGTTTTTTGTTTGGTCATAAGGGTGAGGGTTGTAATTTCACTACCACTGTGGGTTAATTTTGCCAAACATGCAATAGGCGATATAGTTTTAGAGAAAGAATAAAGTTTTAGGTCATTTGTAGTAATTCTTCCTTACTATATAGGGAAGACAAATAAATTGGTATTCTTATGCATCAGATTAAAAAAAATTTTGGCACAGAAGAGTATTCTTTAAAACAAAATATATAAAGACTGATTCTGAATACTCCCTCTGTTCTTAAAAGAAAGTTGTTTTGCAATTTTTACACATATTAAGAAAATATATTAAAACATTACTATAAATGTATTATTTTTTGTAATTAACAATTTCTTATAAATTTAAACCAATAGTAATTCAGAAAATTCAATTAATTATCTTGAAGTTTACAATTATTCATCATTAACTAAGAAAAAATGCATTGGAAACTTAAAACAACTATCTTTGTGAAACAAAAATAAAATTTAGAAATACTTTCTTTTACGAACAGAGGGAGTATTACAAAATATTATGCGCCGAATATGTGAAATTCTTATGGTTTTCAAAAAAAAAAAAAAAAAATCTGTATTGTGAACAACGAGTGTGTCAGCCTATTTTGTCGCCAATGGTAAATCAGTCAATAAATGGAATTTCAAGTACGGCACGTGTTATAATACCATTAATAGATGCGGCCTTTAGGTGAGGCCCCAAAGGGTATATACCATTTATAGAAGGAAACGAAAATAAAACATGGTTATTTGTAAATAAATTTTAGTGGTTGTAAAGGATTTGTTAGTGATTATCTTAATTATATCATTTAAGATATTTACCACACAAAAGATGGTACTATAGGGCCAATATCCTCTCCCCTTCAAGGTGTAGTGTGAAGTTGTTAAGAGACGTTTCAAACTTTTTACGTTGTCTTTTGTCATAATGTTAGCTAGTTGTGAGGAAGTCAAGACGTGTTTGGTGGCAATGGTCCCGCGAATAATTTTATCTCGAATGAAACGACAAGCTCAGCATGTTTAATGCGAGCATAAAAACCGGATTTGCAGCAAGATTGATAGCGATAAACTAACAAAATGGAGGATGGTAGAAGCGCTGCAATCAATACCATGAACATGTAATAACTTTCGTAGCCAAAGCAATTCACTTAGTGTATCAGCAATAGCTTGGTACGTGGCCTCAGCAGAATAGCAGATGATCTAGAGACAACGTTAATCTTGGGCGTTCGAGTTTTGGTCGGTTCTTTTTGGGTTTCGAGTATTTTAGTACTCATTCGGGTAGGGTTCGTTTCGGTTTTGTCCGGGTTCAGGTTAATTCCGGATATCCGAATACTCAAAATCTATTTAAAATACCCAAAAAGGTTTTTGGATTTCTCGGGTATTCGGTTATTTGGTTAAATTTTGCAAAAAATATTTAATTTTAACAAATATAACTAAATAATTTTGGATATTTTAGTTATTTTGCTCTAAACATAACAAATATATTTGGTTTATTATTATAATTTTGGATATTTTGGTTATTTTAAATCTAAATATAACTAACATTTTTGATATATAATTGTATTTCGGGTGTTTTGAGTATCCGTACGGTTCTCGGTTCGGTTTGGTTTCAACACCAATTCTTCGGATATAGGAGTAAAAACTCCATTCGTGTATTTACACCGGTTATAGTTCGGTTCTGTACCTTCCAATTCGGTTCAGTTCTGTTGGTACTTTCCAATTCGGTTTGGTTCATCGGGTCCTGTTTTTATGCCGAGAACTAGATAACATCATGCTTAGTAGAACCGAAGATAGCTTGTGATTCTATTCTAACGGGATTGAAACCGTTTTGACACGAAGGAGTCCAATCTCGAAGATGATATCAACCACATATTTACGCTGACATAAGTAGATTCTCTTAGGACTGCGAGCAACCTTTATGCACACAAAAAAATCGTAAAACTCCCAAATTTTTCATACAAAGCATGTGCGCAAATGGTATTTTAATTTCTCAATGGCATAAATGGAATTGCCAGCAATAATGAGATCGTCTACGTATACTAAAACATGTATATGATCATCAATTTTCTCATAAGTGAATAACGAGTAGTGTTTGCATTTTTCTCGAAACCATAATCAATGTTGTAACAAGCTTGGCAAACTAGCTTCAAGGAGCTTGCTTTAGGCCGTTAAGGGATTTCGTAGACGACATACCTTGTTTTTCCATTTGTTCTAAATCCCCGAGGAAACTGCATATAGACTTTTCATCAAGATCACCATGGAAAATGTGTTGTATACATCCATATGGTGAACTTTCCAGTCATTAGATGCAACTTGTTGAGAAAAGCCTGAATAGTAACCATCTTAGCCACATGTGTGAATGTTTCGTTGTAATCCTTACCCTCTATTTGATTATCACCAAGAACTAGAAGATGTGCTTTATGCTTTTTGAGTGTGCCATAGGAATTGAATTTAAGTCTAAATACCCATTTGCAGTAGATAGCTTTCTTACCCGGTGGCAAATCTTCTACAGTCCATGTACCATTATGTTCTAAAACCACAATTTTATCTCCTACAGTGGCTTCTCTATAGTGTTTCGGTTAAATGGCAGAGGTAATTGTTAATATATATTTTTGATAGTTGTCAGAAAATTGAGAACTTGACATCAAATACGAAGTAATCGAGAGATAAGTCTGATGAAGTAATGTAGGGACATAGTCGGCGAGCTTGATTGGCTTATGCCATTTTCGGCATCCACGACCAAGAGCCTATAGCTCAGCCATGACTTCAGCCGATGGTAAATCCTCCATTGAATTCTCCAAATCATAAAAAAGCCGAGTTTTGATGCATCAATTTCAGAAGTATTTGATGGATCAACATGTGGAAAAATCGTTTCAGTAGTGGTAGTATATGGTGATGTTGAAATATCCGGTGATGCAGAGGTAATGTCATCGACTAGAGTGGAAGTAACATCACTGATCAATGAAGGAATTATGCTCGAAGCTACAACAAGTGGTTCTACAACAGGAGATTCGAGTGGAGATTTTTCAAAAAAAAAAATCATCTTCAACAAATGTGGTGGACTGCAGTTCCGTGATAACTGGTTGAGAAAAAGAAGTTATCGCCGAACCAGCGAACGAAAACTCGAATTCACAGAACATAACATCACGAGATTAAGTCTGAGAGAGTTGATAACACTCATATTTTACCCGTTTTAATAGGCATTTCACGAAGGTTTTATTGCATGCATAGTATTTTTCGAGTATTTGTATGTTCAAAACTCTTTTCAGGTAAACTTAGCAAAAATGACGCAAAACGGAGCAAAACGGACATTTTTGGATCATGAGCGAAATGACAAAAGTTTAGCATCAGATGGAGACCTTCCCAACATGTGCTCAAGCTGAAATTTGGTGAAAATATAGCCTAATCTACTACCTTTCACGTCGAAATGGTTTGAGGTCAATCCCATGGTTAGATCTCAAGTTACAAGGAATGCAAGAAGGTACGTCCGAGATATCACCAGAAGATTGCTGGCCGCGCAAGGCAAGATCAGACTTGCATTGGCCGCGCCACGAGCCATCGCTCGCACGGCCAGACAACTTGACGATTCCCGAGCCCGTTTTCAAGGCCAATTCAAGCCTGATAGCCGTCAAACTCGATGGAGACCTAAGTGACGCCTAAGAAGACCTAAGACCTATAGATACTCTTGTTTTACATCTTATTTTCGGCGACCACCCCAATACACAATTCACAGCCGCATTTTTCATTGTTTTTACTCTTTGTTCTTAAAAGAGATAGATTCATCTCTTGAACCCTTTTCTTTCATCTATTTATACAAGCTATGCATTCATCAATCTCAATTTTTGCTTCTTCTTTTATGTCTGAGTAGTTAACTTTCGTTCGGTGTTCTTTAAGGGGATCTATGGGGAATTTCATTAACTTTTCTTTAAGGGGCTTAATCGATTTATAGCCGTATTCAAGGTTTTTTTTTCGTGTTTAAGTTTGTTCTTATTGCATGAGTCTAGCGCCGTGAACTAGATTCAGATCTTGGGATTGTTAAAAACCATTAACGTGCTGAATCTTTCATTCGAACATAGCTTAGCCGAGTGTCCGTTTCTGGGATGCTAACGCATATCCACGAAGTGGCGTGAATGTTTATGAACCTGATATGATATTGCATGTTTGTTTAGGACGTAAGATACAAAATATACCTGCGAAATTTGCATAACATGAACGATCTAGCTTGAAAGGGTTAGGTGATGAAACCAGTGATTCCCGTTTAGAGAAGATCGTCTAGTCTCGTTTGCTTGATTCAGTGTATGTTTCATTTCTAGTTAGAACCCCATAGATTTCCCGAGAAGATCCCTACGTTTTCCAACCCTTGTTTTCAATCCAAATTTACGCACTTCCATACTTTAAGTTTTCTGCACTGCTTTGCTTTGATTTCCTTTCTGCTATTTACTTCCCGTTTGATATAGGCTTAGGCGAGAGCCATGTTCTATATAAATGTTGCTTTTCAATACCTGCATTCAATAGCTACCGAAACCGTGACACGAAAACCCCCATAACCTCTTTATGTCTTTGGTCGCTCTAACCACCTTTGTTTTGCAGTGGATGATCTGCGTGGTTCGACCCCTAAGTACTACAGCGCACGATGTGCACTTGCAACTTGAAAGCTTGAATGAGTCCCTAAGAAACATCCACATTCTGGATAGCTAAATTCGACCTTATCAGTTGCGGATGAGAGAAGTTATTTTTCGTGAACTTTTCTCTTCACGGTTTGATTAAGAAAGTAGCATCTTCTTAATTTTTGGTTTCAGACTAAATTTTAAACAATTTCTATTTTCTTATTTTCTTAATTTAGTTTATATCCATATTTTATTATTGGGATTAATTATCTTTATAATTTACTAACTCATAAATTTAAAATATAATATTTACAAAAAATATCTACATATAAATAATACAAAGTTGTAAACACTAATTTTCTATCAAAACAAAAAAAAATTGTGGCTGCTCTTCCTCTTCTTCCCATTCAAATCTTCTAGTTCTACCTTCTAGGTACTTAATTTATTTCTGTTAATTGTCTTCTAGTTATTGATTTTGAATGGTTTGATTGTTTCCTGTTTTGAAATATGATCTTATTTCATGATCGATATGCTAGTTGCATCTTCAAATTTGATTTATTCTTTCTAATCTCACCAATAGGTTGACTTTGTATGTAATAAACATGTAGAAGAAAGAAACTTGACCAGTTAATGATTATATAACGACGTTGGAGTTTTGAATAGTTTAGAGTTGATACTTGATAGGATTTTTACACAAGATCAAACATAAATCATATATCTAGTCGAACTAATTAAAGCTTTTTATATCAAATTTTACTCGTTGACTGTAATATTTGAAAAAACCATATATCCATTCGTAGTTTGAATTAAAGTTTTCCGTAATAGTATAATTTAAAAAAAAACCGAAATCGAAACCAAATAGAACTAAGTTACATATAGTTTTGTATGGTTTTAATTTTTATAAAACCGAAAAACTAAAAACTAAAGAAAACCGAACAATATCAAACCGAAATATATATGGTTTTTATATGGTTTAAATTTTTATAAAACCGATAAACCGTAAAACCAGAAAAATCGAACTGAAACAAGCCGAAGTCATAACCTTTCACAACCTTTCTTATATACATGTACACGTACACATAGGCAGTTATGATACATTTAGTAACTGACCATATTTAATGTGTATATATATATATATATATTATAAGAAATCATGTGTATTATATTATTTATTTTATTTGTTAATATATTTTTCTGATTGATGCAAATTCAGTTGCATCATTTAATTAAATGACCCTGAAAATGGTGACTCTAATCATTTATATCAATATTATTGATTGATGAAAGTATTTTTTTTTTATCATTTCTATTAATTGATGTTAATATGTATCACTTGCTATAAATGATATTTATATTTGTATCAGTTTATATAATTGAGATAAACATTTGCATCAATTAATATAAATGATGTTAATATTTGTCTCGGCTATAACAATTGATGTTATATATTTATATTATATATTTAGTTTATACTATATAAATTATAAATAAGTGATATTAAAATTCATGTAAATTTTAAATTTTGTGTTAGGTTTCATAATATTATCAATTCAATATAACTAATCATTTTGTATTTATTATTTTAAAGAATATATGTAAATACATATGTATGATTTAACATATAAAAAAAAACATGGTGTTGATCTTTTATAGAAGAGAAATTAGTACTCTTTATCATTCTTTAGCAATGGGACAATAATTGTTTAGTTAAAATTTTGTTTGCATCACTTTTTAGTGTCAATTTTTAATAAATGATTATAAATAGAGTCAGTTATTTTTTAGGGGAAAAATCAAAACTACCACATTCAAGGCAGCACTTTTCGGAAATATATTCATTTTCATTTTTACTACGCTTAACATTTTCATTTTTACAACTTAATGAAATGTAAAAAGACGATACTAACCTTTGCCAACAAAAGCAGCGTGACTTTTCATGGAGAGAAAACTCAAATCGGCCTGCGAGAAAACGCTCGGCGATGTCTCACCGTGGCGAGGTGGAGAAAATTGGAGCAATTGAACGGCTGGCCGAGTTTGAGCTGCCGCAAGCGTGGTTTAAGATAATCGCCGCGTTATTGTGTTCATCCGCATAGCCCAAAAATGAAGCAAAATCGGCTTGAGTCGTGGATGTGTGTTCTTCCGCCGGGTGGGATGGGGAATGATTCTCTTCTGGAAACAAGCTTTCCTCTTCTTATATTGGCCGCGATTGCTTCTTATAGGGTTAGATTTGGGTACGGTGGTACGATTGTTCAGTTTTTCATCTCTGTGCCATTTTTTGTTGAATTCGACTAACCCCCTTGTTCCTCTGGTGTATCCTTCAAGCTCACATATGAGATAGAGCATGAATCACGTTCTGTTCTTGTTCTCCGAAACCATGGGAAATTACCGGAGCTTGTGCCCACCCGGAGTACCTGGAATCTGTTCCAAAGGCGACATAGTGTCGTATCCGATGCCCCGCCACGATTGATGAAGAGGCGATCGTGCCGACCTCGGATCCGGAGACGGTGTACAACATCGTATACCACGCCAGAGATCCGGCGTTATGTTTTGAAGAAGGACGACGTGGTTCAGATGATGAACGAGAAGAAGACGTTCGAGGAGTCGGACTTCCCTAGAGTTTAATTGACAACCACTGTCGAGGAGGATGAGAACGCGCGTGGCGGAGGCTACGAGTAACAAAGAAGGTGAGGAATTCGATTTCTGGTTGGCATGAGATTTTCCTGGTTGCTAGGGTCAATTTCAGTTAGGGGTTCATATCTAATTTTAAGCCCGAAAGATAAGTATTCGTTGGAGAATTCTAGATCATAGATGGTTCGGGTTTTATTTTCTTGATTGGCGAATGAATGTTTAATTAGCTTGTGTTATATGGTGAAGTGTAGCATTGGCTTCTCGTTTGATTTCTGAAGTTGTACACTTTCTTACCAAGTTTACTGAGTGAAAATCGTGGCCATAAGGTAGTGGACTAGTCTATCATTACCTTCGATTATTGGGAGATTAGATTTATCGAAAATGGTCAGTAGAAGGAAGGTTTTGGTGTTCACCAGTAGGTGCTGACTTTGGTTGCTGGGTTGAAAATGATGGCTTTTGTTGATAGAGTGCAATGTGTCCTTAACGTTATGGTTGTTTGATACGAGCCTGTGCTTGAGCTCGTGTTAATCGAGTAGTAGGAACCGGAGACTTCTTCTTCTTCGGAGCCGTGGTTTAACGTGAGAAGAGAAAAGAGAGATTTAGCTAAACTTCCTTTTAACCCTAGTTTCTCTTTGAGAATAAGGTTAATTGTTGGAAGTTGATTTCTTATTGAATATAAGAGACCCTTATATATGCCAACGATACAAACTAATTTTTCTAAAGTGATAAGGAAAAGACTCTAGACCAAAATCAAAAAGGAAAAACACCCAAACATAATTTTAAGGAAAAGAACATTTTAACTTAATCATCTATTTTCCATTTTGTCGTCGACAGTACGTGATACCGTAACGTGTATCATTACTCCCCTCCTCGACTAGGAGCTTGTCCTCAAGCTCCAATTCTGGATATGCCTCAAGTAGTTTCCATGCGTCTTCCCAAGTTGAAACATCTGCAGGATTATCTGTCCACTTAGCCAATACTTGTCGCGTTCCCTCACGTTTTCTTGCCTTCAAAAGTTTGATTGGTCTTGCAGGAACGGCTCTTCCTTGTAAAATTGGCGGTAGATCAGGGTTGTTTGTAGGACGTGCTCCTTTGTGTGCTTTAAGTAGTGAAACATGAAACACATCATGAATTTGAGTACCTTCTAGCAGTTTAAGACGATATGAAACTGTACTGCTTCGGGACAACACTTCAAATGGTCCATAAAATTTTGGTGATAGCTTGGTGAAAGCCTTGCGAGACACTGTTAATTGACGATATGGTTGAATTTTCAATTATACCCAATCTCCTTCTGCAAATTTTACTGCACGATGGTGGCTATCATATGTAGATTTCATTCACTGTTGTGCTTCTAGTAGTTGCTCCCTTGCCATTGAGAGAAACTCATCTCGTTGTTCCAATGCAATATCTATTGCATCGACATTCGAACTACCCACAATGTAGTCCAAAAGCCGTGGTGGGTCTCGCCCATACACCATTTTGAACGGTGTTGCTTTAAGACTTGTATGAAAGGATGTGTTGTAGCAGTATTCCACGCATGGAAGCCAACTTAGCCATTTTCGTGGAGCATCTCCCGTCAAGCATCGGAGGTACATCTTCAAAGTTGATTAACTACCTCGGTTTGGCCATCCGACTGTGGTCTATAGGCTGTTGTAAAACATAAGTTGGTTCCTAATAGTCGGAATAATTCACGCCAAAAAAGACTTCGAAAGACCTTATCTCTATCTGATACGATGGTCTCCGGAATGCCGTGTAGTCTTACAATATTGCGAAAGAAACCTTGTGCAACTGTTATGGCTGTGTAAGGGTGGCTCAGAGCTATGAAATGGGCATATTTAGAAAAACGGTCCACCACACCAAGGATTACTGTCTTTCCCGAAACTTTTGGTAGAGCCTCAACAAAGTCCATCGAAATGTCTGACCAAATTTTTGTTGGGACTGATAACGGTTGCATTAACCCTGCAGGTTGAAGAGTTTCCCATTTGTTCTTTTGACAGACTTGACAATCTCGAATAAAATTCTGAACTGTTTTCTTCCATTCAGTCCAATAGAAATCCCTTCGAATACGATCCATCGTTTTTTGAACTCCTTCATGTCCAAAATTATGAAATCCAGCTACCACTTCATTCACTAAGGTTGATTCTACATCAATATAAACTTGCCCTTTATGAAACATCATGCCATCCTTTGCTTCCCAAATACTTGTTTCCTCTCCTCGTATTATTCGATCGCGCAAGTTCGCAAGTTTTGTATTGGCTTGCACCTCCTCTCTAAGCCGTGCCATGATTCCTTTTTCCGAGTTATGCAGAGTAAAGATCTCATATCATTCTTCCACGTTATCTTCGTTCCATCTAGATAATGCGTCAGCTACTTTATTGGTTATACCAAAGTGAAATTCCACTCCTAAGTCATAACCCAATAACTTGCTGATCCAATGTATTTGCGGTGAGGTTGATAGACGTTGCTCCAACAAAAATTTGAGACTGTAGTGGTCAGTACGAATCATAAACCGATGACCCCATAAATATGGCCACCAATGAATCACGGCTTTAGCTAGGCCAATCAACTCTCGCTCATAAGCTGCTAGCTTCAAGTGCCTTTATGCTAATTTTCGAGAAAAGAACGCAATGGGATGATTCTGCTGTTGTAGGACTGCACCAATACCACTACCCGGAGCATCACACTCGATGACAAATTCCTTTGTAAAGTCTGGAAGTGCTAACACCGGTGATTCAAATAGTGATTTTTTTAGAGTCTTGAAAGCTTTTTCCGCTGCCTCATTCCACTGGAACCCTGTTTTTTTAAGGAACTGGGTTAATGGTCCCGCAATAATGCCATAATTACGAATAAATTTTCGATAATAACCGGAGAGGCCTAAAAATCCTCGCACTGCGCGTACTAATTTAGGTTGGGGCCATTCCGTGATGGCTATAATTTTAGACTGGTCGACTTTAACTCCTTCGTGAGCAATAACATGACTGAGATATCTTACAAAAGAAGACTTCGCCTATTTTAACAACAATCCATGTTTACGCAGCAACTCCAAAACTTGTTGCACATGATTTAAATGATCCTCCCATGTCGCACTATAAATCAGAATATCGTCGAAGAAGACGAGAACGAATTTCCGCAAAACATGTCCAAATACTGAATTCATCAAACTCTGAAAAGTTGNATCCTCCCATGTCGCACTATAAATCAGAATATCGTCGAAGAAGACGAGAACGAATTTCCGCAAAACATGTCCAAATACTGAATTCATCAAACTCTGAAAAGTTGATGGTGCATTTGAGAGTCCAAATGGCATTACTAAGAATTCATAATGGTTGTGGTGTGTCCGAAAGGCTGTCTTCTCCACGTTTGATTCGAACATACAAACTTGATGATATCCTGATGCAAGGTCGAGCTTAGTGAAATAACGAGCACCATGGAGTTCGTTTAAAAGCTCATCTACCACTGTAATAGGAAATTTGTCTTTAACTGTGATTTTATTCAAATCTCGGTAATCAATGCAGAATCGCCATGATTTGTCTGCTTTTTTAACTAGGAGCACTGGTGATGAAAACGAAGAGGTGCTTGGCCGGATTATACCATTGCGAAGCATCTCTGCGCACTGTCTCTCATTCTCGTCTTTTAAAAGATGTGGATAGCGATAAGGTCGTACCGACACAGGATTTGTTCCTTGTAAAAGCCAAATTCGATGATCACAGTCCCGTTTTGGAGGAAGACCTTCTGGTTTCGCAAAAACATCTCCAAACTTATGTAATACTGTTCGGAGCAAATCCGGTGTCGTGTTTGCACTAAGTGATCAAATTGCTTCATGTCTTTGGGATGTTTTCTCCAAAGCATTGAAAACTCCCGGAGTTGTAAACACTTCTTCCTCATCTGTCATCCAAGTCTCCAATGGTCCTATATCATTGATGATCGTATGAAGAGAAGTCTGGTGAGCCTCTCTTTCACCCCCTTCTCCGATCCATTTAACAGTAGTGTTATCAACTTGAAATTTGATGGTACGATTTGGTCCATCCCACACTACTCTGCCAAGTGTGCTTAACCAACGAATACCAAGGACTACGTCAAATCCCTTCAATGGAATTGCAAAGCAATTTGCCGGGAACTGATGCCCTTGTACTGATAGCGTCACTCCTTTGCAAAACCCATTTATTTGGCATTTTCCTCCATCTGCGCGAGCTACGAACCTGCCCGAGCGACGTTTTACTGGGAGGCCCAGTCTTTCCACCATGCTACTTTGGATAAAATTATGAGTACTTCCTGTATCAACCAATACCCAACCTGTCCCAGTGGCAATATCTGCTTTTACCTGAAACGTTCTTTCCGTTTGTTCTCCATTCATCGCGTTAAGTGAAATTTCGAGTTCGTCTTCATCAATGAGTTCGTCCTCTTGATCCCCAGTCTTTCCACCATGCTACTTTGGATAAAATTATGAGTACTTCCTGTATCAACCAATACCCAACCTGTCCCAGTGGCAATATCTGCTTTTACCTGAAACGTTCTTTCCGTTTGTTCTCCATTCATCGCGTTAAGTGAAATTTCGAGTTCGTCTTCGTCAATGAGTTCGTCCTCTTGATCCCCAGTCTTTCCACCATGCTACTTTGGATAAAATTATGAGTACTTCCTGTATCAACCAATACCCAACCTGTCCCAGTGGCAATATCTGCTTTTACCTGAAACGTTCTTTCCGTTTGTTCTCCATTCATCGCGTTAAGTGAAATTTCGAGTTCGTCTTCGTCAATGAGTTCGTCCTCTTGATCCCCAGTCTTTCCACCATGCTACTTTGGATAAAATTATGAGTACTTCCTGTATCAACCAATACCCAACCTGTCCCAGTGGCAATATCTGCTTTTACCTGAAACGTTCTTTCCGTTTGTTCTCCATTCATCGCGTTAAGTGAAATTTCGAGTTCGTCTTCGTCAATGAGTTCGTCCTCTTGATCCCCAGTCTTTCCACCATGCTACTTTGGATAAAATTATGAGTACTTCCTGTATCAACCAATACCCAACCTGTCCCAGTGGCAATATCTGCTTTTACCTGAAACGTTCTTTCCGTTTGTTCTCCATTCATCGCGTTAAGTGAAATTTCGAGTTCGTCTTCGTCAATGAGTTCGTCCTCTTGATCCCCAGTCTTTCCACCATGCTACTTTGGATAAAATTATGAGTACTTCCTGTATCAACCAATACCCAACCTGTCCCAGTGGCAATATCTGCTTTTACCTGAAACGTTCTTTCCGTTTGTTCTCCATTCATCGCGTTAAGTGAAATTTCGAGTTCGTCTTCGTCAATGAGTTCGTCCTCTTGATCCCCAGTCTTTCCACCATGCTACTTTGGATAAAATTATGAGTACTTCCTGTATCAACCAATACCCAACCTGTCCCAGTGGCAATATCTGCTTTTACCTGAAACGTTCTTTCCGTTTGTTCTCCATTCATCGCGTTAAGTGAAATTTCGAGTTCGTCTTCGTCAATGAGTTCGTCCTCTTGATCCCCAGTCTTTCCACCATGCTACTTTGGATAAAATTATGAGTACTTCCTGTANCGGTGTCCTCTCTCTCTGCCCACTGAGCGGATTGGCCATGGTCCTCCTGATTCAACGACTTTTTGAGCTCCTCCAATCATTCTGCTATTCCCTTCCAGATAACCTCCTTGCTTCTGAGGTGGGAATTTCCTCCCAACACCTCCTGTTTGGAAGCTGCTGTTTTTGCCTTCCTTGATATTTTTGGATGTCCCTAGCCCTCCAACGAAACCGCTAGACTTCCCTACCGTAGAAAGTTCCCCTGTTTTAGTGTTTGGTAAAGCTGGTTCTGCCGATAGGTTTTCAAGCAACGTGGCATGTTCTTCGCGTATTTCTGTTATTGCTGCCTGAGTTTGTTCTTGAAGAACTTCCATTGTTTCTTGAATTGGATTCCATCTTGTATCAATCGCCTGATTGATCTCTTGTCGCATCTCGAGTTTTAATGTCTGCATCATCTCATTTATTTTCCCTAGCAGCAACGCTGTGGCGTCACCGTCACCCATTGAATCGCCTGTTTGTGATACCAAATTGATACGAGCCTGTACTTGGGCTCGTGTTAATCGAGTAGTAGGAACCGGAGGCTTCTTCTTCTTCGGAGCCGTGGTTTAACGTGAGAAGAGAAAAGAGAGATTTAGCTAAACTTTCTTTTAACCCTAGTCTCTCTTTGAGAATAAGGTTAATTTTTGGAAGTTGATTTCTTATTGAATATAAAAGACCCTTATATAGGCCAACGATACAAACTAGTTTTCCTAAAGTGAAAAGAAAAAGACTCTAGACCAAAACCATAAAGGAAAAACACCCAAACATAATTTTAAGGAAAAAAACATTTTAACTTAATCATCTACTTTCCACTTTGTCGTCGACGGTACGTGATACCGTAACGTGTATTATTGTTGTAGGTTTTTTCTACATCTCCCTGCTTCTTTAGTTTTTCAGAGAGCCTAACATGATGTCTTTTGGTCTTGATTAGATAAATTTTGTGATGCTCGATTAGTTTAGTTGCGACAATGCAGATGGTTACTGGAATATTTTTGTAGCAGTGTCAAGAAATGGCAAGTTTGGGATTGTGAGTAACCTGTTGAATAGATCTAACTAGCTGCTGAGCTCTGACCAATTAGATTGATCTCGGTTTGTGCATGAGCTTACAATTTAATACTGCTGCAACATTTAATAATGTTTCGGTTTGTGCCTTAGCCTACAATTTAATACTGCTGCAACAGTTGAGAATGTCTCGGTTTGTGCTTTAGCCTACAATTTAATACTGCTGCAACAGTTTAGTGATTCAAATATTCATGTTTGGTATCACCTTGTATCCACTTTACTGCCTATACGCAAGGAAATCTCTTTCGCCAAAAACCCATTTAAATGGCTACTATTTATCTGAGTTTCTATTTCTCCAGACTCATATTCCCAATATTTACGCATATAACAATATATATTGTTCTATGATGAACTCATGATTGTTTCAAGTCTGTAGTTCTATTAGAAATGGTTGCTAATGTAACACAGAGAAAAACAGGTAGTAGTCTCTCTGTTCTTGGAGACCTTTTTTTTAATTCATCAGTGATTAAAAATAAAAATAAAAATGAAGAAATGGAAAAGAAGATGAGAATTAATAGCACTCTTTGATTCTATTGCTGAAGGTAGAAAAACGTTTATTTGTCAGAATGATGTATTATTCATTTATAAATATTTAAAATGAAGTTTTTAAATTGTTATAAAAAATATTTGGAAGTCTAACTATGACTCCTAAAAACTTGCAAAACCATTAAGCTACATACATAATTGTTGTTTGTATGAATTTATTTTTTATGTAGAATATGTATTTAAATATTATTTAAAAGTTTTAAAATGAAGTTTTAAATTTTTTATAAAAATATATATTTATATACTAATTTATAAAGATTTAAAAAGGATTTTAAAACACTATTAAATCCTTATAAAAACATTAAAAATGATTTTTGAAAATGACTTTTATATTCTCAAGAAGCTCGAACCAGGGAACCTGTGGTTTTCGAAGATGGGAGTTTAACCATCCAGGCTGTGTTATTATTCTTGTTGTACATACGGATATAATTGTTTATAGAGGAGACGAATTAGTCATTTAAAAATGATTTTAAAACTCTTTTAAATCTTTATAAACACATTCTGATTTTTAAAAATGGCTTGTATAACCCCAAGAAGCTCGAACCAAGAAACCTGTGATTTTCCAAGAGGGGTGTTTAACCACCCATACAACTCTAAGTTCAGTGAGGAATTTCGTCGAACACTCTCATTGCAACTCTTTCCCCAAGCCAATCTCTTCCCTTTCAATCCTCAACCTGAATCACGAGAAGCTTCTTCTTCGACCCAGGATCCGAATTCACTACTCAAACAAGATCCCGTAGATATCTGCCTCTCCTTTTGGGTCAAATCATTCTCGTCTCCTCCTTCTGATACTTTCTCCAACCTCACAGGTTTCCTCTCCAAATTCGACTTATGGGTCTTAGCTTATCAACGCACCTGGGCTCACGTCACTGGAACTTTCCAGCCGCGCAATGCCATTCATTCCAACGCCCTCCGCTCGCTTCTCTCCCTCCAACGCGCCGTCACACATTCCGGTGGTCAATTCTGGGGAATGACAAGATGAATCATTACGTGAGGAGCCCTATCGATAAAGAATCTCCTAATGGAGGAGAAGTCATGTCGAAGGGGAAGCTAAGAAGGATCATGGACTCGGAAGAACCGATTTTTCAGGATCGTGTGGTCCATGAGGTTCTGTTGATGATTCTCGAACCTTTCTTCGAGGCTAGGTTTTCGAGCAAGAGTCATGGGCTTCTGTCGATCTCTTTGCTTGATTCTGATCTACTTTGAGAAAGACACAAATTATCGATTGAAATAAAAAAGAAGAAGATTAAAAATCATCGTCGAGGAAGGAAATCAGCAATGGTCCGCTCGATTTGATCGGTTAAGCACCCTTATCAACTAAAGGGTATTAAAGACAATTTTCATAATTAAATGGTGATATATTTGCTTAAATAAAAAATAGTGATAGTATTGAAAATGACAATCTTAAAAGTGGTAGTTTGGACAAATTCTCTATTTTTTATACACTTTTTATAAGTGATGATTTCTAGTTTATTTATAAATTGTTTTAACTGATGCTAATCATGTTAGTATTAGTATCAAATATTTTTATTTGATGCTAATCAGGTTAGAATTAGTATTAATTATTTTTAGTTGATGCTAATCAAGTTAGTATTAGTATCAATCTTTTTAATTCATGTTAATCAAGTTAGTATTAATATCAATTTTTTAATTGGTGTTAATCAAGTTAGTATTAGTATCTATTTTTTTAAACGATGCTAATCAAATTAGTATTAATATCAATTAAAAGAATTGATGCAAAATTATATATTTAGTGTCAATTTTTAATAAGTGATTCTAATTAGCATCAATTATTTTATTGACATTTTATAAGTGATGCAATGTACTATTTTTCTTGTACAATAGTTCTAGAGATTTAAAACCATTGTATTCTTCTTCCTCTTCATGCGTACTGGCCTTTGACGGTCGTTGAAAAAGTTGGTTGATAGAGAGAGGTGGGTCGTTCCCTTGACTTGACTCTGGGATCTTGTCTAATCTAGCCATCTTGATGCAAATAAGATTTGTACCGCGGATGTGGAGGTTGAATATGTGGTCTTTGGTACACACAAAAGTCCATGAAGAGTTTGAGAACACTCAAGACTTGACGGGAGTTGAAGAAGGTTCGGGTTGGTGAAGTTCAGAATGAAAAATGCAGCAGAGGAAGGATAGCCGCACAACCTAGTGGTCTGGCCGCCGCGCCATGGGGGTCCGTGGCCGCAGCAAGGCTTCTTGCCTTCGCGCCATCGTGGTTCGTGGCAAGGCCAGGTTTCTTCTGGCTATGACACAAGGATTTTGTCGCTCAATGGGTGTTCTTCGAATCTCCTTCTTCATTTTTTTTTGTGTGTTTTTGGGGTTTATATGAAAGCTGAAAATAAGAGGAAACTAAAACCGAGAGTTAAGTATTATAAACCTCAAAAGAAAGAGAAAAAGAAATATCTAATGGGTTGCCTCCCATTTAGCGCTTTTGTTTAACGTCGTTTAGCTCGACGTGTATTGATTAAGATGTGATGAGTATCAACTAAAGGAATACGTCGTTCCTTTAATCTCCATGCACTTGTTACTCGATGCTTGAGACATCATGGAAGACACTCATTAATCAAGAGAGACGAGCCTTCACTCCTCGTCTCGAATGGTTCCTGCAAGGGCAAAGAAGCAAAACAAAACTAAAGGAAACGTCTTAGAACCGGATTTTTTACCTATGATTCCGCAGCTAGACATATATACTCTTCGATAATGACGCCAAAAACTTGATGCGGAGGGTTTCGAGTTTCAGTTTTTCAAGTTTTAATTTATAAACGCTAAATACATGCAAGTGCACATATGTGCATTGTAGTACTTAAGGTATCGATCCACCGGAATTCCACGCCTAACTACAAAATTAACGACAGTTAGAAAGCGTTCCTAAGATAAAAGGGGGTTTCTGGATTGTGTGTTTTGTGGATGCTGTCAAGCAAAAAGTAAATGAACGACAAAGCAAGCGAACATACGTTGGGTTCTTCGAAAAATCTCCGGGGGTTCAAAACAGACCAAACAAGAATTAACGCAAAACAAACGAAACTAGGCCTATTTTTCCTAAACTTTAATCACGATTTCATGATCTAAATACTTTCATAAGTAGATCGTTTGTGCTTTAATCACTCTGTAGGTATGTTGTCGCATCCCACGACACAATAAAGTACGCAATAATAGACCAGTTCGTTGTAACGTTCACGAACGCTCTGTGGGTGTGCAATTCGCACCTCACGACGCAACGCTCGGATTAGTTGGATCGGGTGATCAGATTCAACATGTTAGCGATTCTAATCAATCCTAGGATCAGTTTCTAGTTAGCTACTCTAGATCCATGCAATAAGAACAAACTTAGGCAAAAGAAAATCCTAAAATACGGCTAAGCAATCAATTAAACAAAGAGAATTGATGATGCTCTTAACCAACCTACTCTTGTAGTATTAGTCACGAATCACCTAAGGACACATTAAATCTAACAACCTAGCTATCAATCCATGAATCCCCTTTGAAGACTCTTGAACACAACAAACGAACCAAACAAACGAATATACTCTAAAATGATTGGGGCGAGCAGAAACAAAAGAGATGAATGCATGCTTGAATTAAACAAAATAAAGTTGGAGGGTTCGAGAGAAGATATCTCTCCCCCTCGAAGAGGAACAACAAAAACGTGAAAAAAGCCTTATGTGACTATGTCTATTGGGTGGCTGATGAGAAAATGATTGGGGCTCTGGAGGCTCTCGAAAAGATCCTGTAAAACATGAGTATTTATAGATCTTGAAGTCTTCTTAGGCGTCACTGATAACATGCATATTTTGCCTATTTTTACTATCATAAGTGCAGGGCCGTCTTACACTTTATAAAGACCTTGTTCGAAAATTAAAATTATACCCTTATCAAAATAAAATCTTGTTTATAATTATAATAAAATTTATTTTAACTATAAAGTTGTTGAAAATATATTTTTTTATGTCGACTGAAAAAGATAGTTTACAATTTTAAATATTTTGTTTATGATTTTCATTCATGAAATGTTTAAAAAAAAAAAAAAAATCACTAAGTATACACATTAATTAAAAACTACAACATGCCATTAAAAGACTCCAAATAAAGATTGAGAACCAGTTTTTTTCTCTTTGTGTTTACAATGATTTTCTAGAAAATTGGTGAAGAAAACGTTTCGCTCTTTTAATATTTTGTAACAAGACTAAGTAATAACAAATCACTAAATGTAATCAAGTTAGAAATATAATATCAATCTTTCCCAAATTATATTAAACATTAAAGTTTTTAACGTCTACTTTCCAAAGTTAAAACTAACATCAAGCTAATTATCATTTAATTTATTTTATTCTTATTCAGTTACGTAAACAAAATCAAAAAAATATTTTTAAAATTATATTGTATCATAATTTATTATATTTTTAATGGACCCTTCAAAATTTTGGACCCTGTTCAGTTGCTCCACTTGCACATGCAAATAGACGCCCCTGCATAAGTGGATGTTTAAACAAGCATTTCACAAAGGTTTTAACGCATAAACACTAGAATTGGAGCATATGTATATTCAAGACTCTTTTCAGGTGAACTTAGGAAAAGACGCAAAATGGAACAAAATTGACATTTTCGAAACATGTGCGAGATGGCAGAAGTTTAGCATCAAATGGAGACCTTTCCACCACGAGATCAAGCTGAATTTTGGTTAGAAGATAGCCTGATCTACTACCTTTCATACCGAAATTATTTGAGGACAATCCCACAGTTGGATCTCAAGTTACAAGGAATGCAAGAAGGACATCAAAGGAAGAAGGCTGGCCGCACCAAGCAAGTTTACACTTGCATTGGTCGCCACCGCCTCTCGCTCACCTCACCACTTCACTTGAAGTTTCCGAGCCCATTTGCAGCCCAAACTCATTCCCGCACTCATCAAACACAAGCTAACCCTAAGTGAAGAGTTGAAGACCTATAAATACTTAGATCCTAGGTCTTTATTTCACAAGTTTTTGTGTGCTCAATACATCTCAAAAATACTTTGCAGCCGCGAATCTCTTTTAATCGTTTTTGTCTTTGTTCTTTGAGGAAAAAAAAAATCTTCCCGAACCCTCTTTCGTTTTCATTGATTTATTCAAGTCATGCATTCATCTATCTTGATTTCTTCTACTTCGTCTATGTCTAAGTAGTTAATTTTTGTTGGGAGTTCTTTGAGGGGATCTATG
This sequence comes from Alliaria petiolata, assembly GCA_020283515.1. Taxonomy (NCBI): domain Eukaryota; kingdom Viridiplantae; phylum Streptophyta; class Magnoliopsida; order Brassicales; family Brassicaceae; genus Alliaria; species Alliaria petiolata. The sequence goes on from JAHZTW010000001.1 coordinate 81,203,901, forward strand.
GGAAATTTTATTAACTGTTTTTAAACTGGCTTCATCGATTTTTTAAGTCGTATTCTAGGGTTTTCCTTCTTCTGAATTTGTTCTTATTGCATTAGTCTAGCGTCATGAACTAGGTTATGATCTTCGGATTGTTTAAGAGCCAGTAACGTGTTGGATCTTTCCACCGGAATTTGGCTGAGCGGTCGCGTCGTGAGATGTTAGTGCATACTCACAGAGCATCGTGAACGTTTAATGAGCTTGAACTCCTATTGCGTGTTTGTTTGCATCGTAGGATACAAGTTCTTGTTCCTTACCATTCTTGTTCCTGAACCAGAGCATCCAAAAAGATCACTTGATGTGTTTCTCCACCCAAATCATTGATTTATGAGCTACAAATGTTATAGGAGCATTGTGTTCAGGTGTTTGATGTTTTTTGTCAGCAGAACTTTGTCATGCAGTCGGTATTTATGTGGACTATTAGCGGTTTTTTGGCATATGCCATGTTACCTGGATAGACAACGCATGAAAGGTTATCATGCTCTTGTCAAGATAACACAAATGCATTCCAATTGAAGCACGAACAAAAAACGTCCTGGTTTGATTGTCATGGGCGATTTCTTCCAATCGACCATCCTTATCATCGGAGCACGACGTTATTTAGGAAGAACCGTCAAGTATTTGCTGGTTCACCTCCTGAGTTAGATGGAAATTATGCGTTGACTCAGTTCAGAGATTTTAGTGCAGAGAGGACCGTTGAATGTGGTGGTAACATGCATTGTCTTGTGAACGGTTGTGGTGACCTACATAATTGGCACAAGAAGAGTATTTTTTGGGAGTTGCCTTATTGGAAGGATCATTTGTTGAGGGATAATTTAGATGTGATGCACATTGAGAAGAATTTTTTCGAGAACATAATGATCACCGTTCTCAAAATGTTTAGAAATATTAATGATAATTTTAAAATTAATTTAATGGTAGTTTTTTATATTTAAAAATTGTGGTAACATTTACAATTTACAATTTTATAAATAAAAAATATTATAAATTTATAATACTAACGTTTATATTTTTTCGAAAGTACAGCGAATTTCTCTTCAGCAAATCTCTCAGGGCCGCTCTTGTTCGAGTTTATTACATTCAAAAGCACTTTGTAGAGTTTTATTTACATTTAAAGGCACTTACAAAGGAAGGTGTACTTTGACCACACAAAAAGACCGAACCACCCCTTCTTTCTCTTTTTGCATTTGTCGATTTAATTTGTTTTCAACACTTCTTCTTCTTTTTCTCTATCTTTACCAACAATAGTTTCACACGTTTCATAAATATTCATAAACTCTTTGCCTCCTCATATGAAGCCCTCTCTCTCTTTCTCTCTCTGAACAAAATTTTTTCAGATTATTGTAACAACACCATTCTAATTGAAGCTTGTCAATCTGGATCTCTAGATGTGGAAGGAGAATGATCTAATTTCTTTTAAGTTTGGCGATGATTTCTATATTCAGTGGCGGTGTTGAGTTTCGGAGATTAAAAGTGACTCTCACCACACCCCACCACTCCTCCACTTCTCCCATCATCATTCCAACCTCAAACATTAGTATTTGTGATAAAATCAAAGACATTTAGAATCCTTTTTTTAATAATTATTTTATATTTAGTAACTGTGAATAAGCGGAAGAGAAAGTCATCGACTGAGATAATGAATGTGAATGAGAAAGCAAAGTGTTAAGTTTGTATGTGTGGATGCATATATGTGGATGGATTCGTTAATGAGAAAGCAAAAAGTTAAGTTTGTATGTGGGGATGTATATATGTGTATGGTCATGTCTGAATGAAATGTTAGTGTGTTGTGGATGGATGGAGAATTTGTTTGTGTGTACTTTGGATGGTCATATGTGGATGATCATGTGTGGATGGTCATGTGCGGATTGTTCTTGATATTTTGCGAATTCGTCATTGGTATTTCACTTTGGAAACTTTCATAATATTTGTAAACTCTTGACAATGTTATGTTGCAATCCAATCAATGAAAAGAAACAACCCAAATAATGAGAGAAACTCTCACATATGGATATAGTTAGGAAAAGTAATGTAAAAGTAAAATATTTTTCAATAGACAAATTTTTGTTTTGATACTTTGTAAGCCACGAGCTCTTGTTTATTGTTGAGTTTTTATATACTGTTGAAGTGGTCGAATCTCTCAATTAAATGTTTGAATTTTTTCCATGAACATATATCCATCGATGACTATCTATTTCATCTCGATCACATGGATGTGATCATCACATTGTTTCCCATGCCAAAATTTCCAATGCAACTCGACCATATTTATAAATTTTACTCTCCCATGATTACCAAAAACTAAAACAATCGAATCAACAACCAACAAAGATCGATTTTTTTGAAATCATCAGATATATAACATATTGTATCCAGAAGAAAATTTGAGTATGGAATAAAAATTCATCCAGGAGGTGGGGAGTATGGAATAAAAATTCATCCAGGAGGTGGGACTCCGGTTACATAAGTTGTGTACTTCACCTCATTGATACCTCCATATATTTCATGGTATTGAGCATGCATTCATAGAATTTTAGATCTCATTTATGTATATTTTAGTTCATTAATCACCCTTTCGCATTCATCATAAGACTAGCACGCATTAGGATAGAAATGTGGTTATTCGCACATACTTTCAGTCCTTATAAGGTGCACTTTGGAGTTGAAGTCATTCGAGGATACTAAGAAAAGAACCATCAGGTACCGGGGGGGGGGGGCAATCACAACCATGGAACCGATACAGACGAGAGCAATGACAAATCTCGAACCACGGCAATGGCTTATCCCCGATAGAAGTTGCCCGGGATGAAGATTTCACAGGGTGTTGATAAAGGCAAACTATCGGAGCAAGATAACGGGGTCATCCCGAAATCATCAACAAGCTACTATTACCGTATCGACGAGGTCCCGAAACATGCACCCAATATGGAAGTCACTCGAAGAACATGAAGACTCAGTATATCGGCTTGCAAAACGGCTTGATGTCGTGATATGCTAGAAGACAACATACTTTGCTTTTTGCCTTGGGTCCGTGCCACCTAGGTTTTTTGGACCACCTATAAAACTCCCTTTGCACGTTTTGGGCAAAGGATCGACATTTTTCCATTTTGTTCTTCTTTTTGTTTCTCATTTTTGTTCATCTTCTCCAAGAGAGAAAGAAGCCATTTTTAGATCTTGGAAGCTTGTATTTTTGTAAGGAATCTTGATTCTTCTTGTTTTAAATCATGTTGATCATTCTATCCATCATGGGATTAACGGTTTTCATGATGGTTAGCGAGTAGTTTCATCTCAGTTTTAGGGATGAGGTTAGGACAAACGAGTTAAAGGTTTAATCTTTGATGCTTATTTATGTTTAGATATCTTAATCTTTTCTTATTTGATGCTCCTATTTCTTGATCATCTTCGCTATTTGATTTATGCCTTCAAGCTTTCTCAAACAAACGCCATGTTTGAAGGAATGCAAGAACCTATCTCATAAGAGATTCGCTCTTCCTAGCCTAAGACATTAGTTGTCTAGGGAGAGTTTTGGCATTAATAGGGTTGTTTATTCATGCTTGCTATTTTCATGGATCACTACGCGAGAGCGAGGTTAGGTTGTGTATTAGCAAAGTGATTTATAGCACGACGGTAGATTTATCTCGTTCTTGAACTCTATGCTGAAGGATTAGCCTTAAAGGTAGTCGATTTATGCATCAAAGATCAACATTTATCATCTTTGTCTCTAGAAACCTTGTCCCTTGTACTGATCTCCATTATACCTTGCAAGCTTGCAACTTTATTTCTATTTTTCCTTTTTGATTTGTTAAGACTTGGTTTATGTTATTAACTTTCTATAATTGTGACACTTAAGTTGATAACCTCTTTCAAATCACTAGATCGCTCCTACCTTGTGCAAGAACCTCATGAACACAATATCTTGAATCTACCCATCGGATTGATAAGACCCATAACCTATATTACATTCGGTTATAAGTAGTGGGTCATTGACAAAGTAGCATAAAAACTTACTTATCACTCATCATCCACATAAATTCATTCATGAAATGGGACTCCGGTTAACCATAGCACGTTGTTGTATGTCCCATGAAACACACATCCACTCTAATCTGTCCATTTGTACATCCATTGATGTGATTAGATTCATTCATAGACAACTCAGAAACAGTCAATAGCAATTTTGATCTTGTTCAAAATATCATACAATTTATCTATGTGTATATTCATTGGTGTCCATCGTACTATGTTCATTATCAAGATTAAAAAGAATGTAATTCTCCATTCATTGGACCAATCCATGATCACATGTCCACATTCTAACATCCATTAAAATTTGTTCACAATCTCATGTTCACATAGTCTCGGTTTCCATGTTTGATATGATGTTCACCACAATCTACCATCCATTGTAACCTATTCACGATCATATGTCCACAAATGTTTTCCTTCTTTTGAATACTTTGATAGTTTTGTAATACTTAAGAACTGAACTTCTAACAACCTTCCTAGTTTCTAGTTTATCTTACCTTTTTCTGGAAACAATTAATCATATTCACACAAACCATAAGCAAGTGGAGATTCTAAACAACTTAAGACTAAATCATGAGTCACAATTACAACAATCTAACTTCAAATCCTATTCAAACTGCAGTTATAACAAAATTTACAAATCTTGCCTATACAAACCACCAAATCTCAGCTATACGAAAAAAACTCATCACATCGTCTAAACACCGCTAGTACAAATTCATCCACACAAGCCTATCCATGTTTTACGATCCATCATGCTCAAAATATCAGATGAATTCAAAATTCAAAATGATAATCAGACGTAATAAACCCAGATGAATTCGAAAGTCAAAATGAATAGCAAACAAAATAAATAATAATAACCAACGCTGAAAAAGGTTTAATCAACTCACATGTTTTGTTACTTTATGAACTTACACCAATCGGGATATGAATGGTCTCACTGTTGTTATATGATTTGTTCAACAATATCTTTAAACCGTAGTTTTAGAGATTCTGACACCGTATTACAATTATAGATCAACGGAGAGAGTTGGTGAAAGGGAAATAGAGAGAATATAATTTTTGTTTTCTGTATTTAATTTGGAGAAGATAAGACCGTCTGCATCAATGGTTTTTAAGGGAGATTCTCAACAAATAATAAAATATACAAAACATAAAATGATGATGAGTCTCTCAAAAGTTGACTCATCCATAAAATAATAAATGAGAGACTATTCATTATTTTATCTATTATTTTATCTATTATTTTATTATTAAAAATTAGCTCTATTTATTTCAATAATGTTATTTATTATTTTATATTTGTTGAGAGATTCCCTAGAGACCAACAATGATGATGTTCTAACTCATAATTTTGCTTCACCTTCATTAAGATGATATATTCTCAAATTTACCATAGAGTTACTCTCTCAAATTAAGAGATCAGTTGTAGTACTTAGGGATCGAATCCACAAGGAGGGGATAGTGACACAGCAGTTTTCTAATTTCGAATTAAGCTAAGTGAGAATGTAAAACTAAAAGACATAAATCAGTTAAAAACGATGTAAATTCAGGAGACGAAACGCTAGGTTCAGGAAAATTCTCAGGTGAATCCAAATTGTAGGTCTAGACAGAATGTTAGGAATTATGAAGAACTGTTCTTGAACTCGAAACACAATTATAAAATCAACCAACTCTCGATGCGAAAACTTTCTATCTCTTTGCAAATTCTATCAATTCAAACAAGCATTAAAGTTCAGGTTCGATTGTTCACAAAATCCTAAACCAAATCTCTTTGCGAATAGGTATTTTGCTCATCTAACATTAGTTCGGGCAATCAATGACACTCTCGTGTCTACCAATTAACCTAAGATCAGATTCTAGGTCATGAAGCTAAAATCAGCATTAAACACAAATCCAGATGAAGAACTCTAATGATTTTATCCTACCAATTAAATTCAACCTAGCATTTCATTAATCACCTTTGAAAAACCCTAAACCTAACAAGCAAACTACTCAGACATGATCAATGAAACATAAATCATTATTTGAATAAAAAGCATAAAAGAAATCAATAGAATCAAAGGAGTTCCAAATTTGCTCTGAAGGAGACAAATTCTTCTCTCCAAAATCTCTCTAAAATCTCTCTCTAAATAATGTGTGTTATGCCTAAACAATGGCTGAAAAACTCTATTTATAAGCCTAGGTTCGAATCTTCAATTCCCTGTAAGATTAGGAAAAGTCTTGGAGATTTCCTTTTCTTCAAAATAATGGAAACTTCACGCCTTTGGAATAAGAAATCCTGGTGTCGATCGACATCAATGGTCTTTGTCGATCGACACCCATCGTGCAACTTCAATCTGACTTTAACACTTCGTGACTTTATTCCATTTTAAGCTCCAAAATGCATCCAAATCTCCAATTTATCTCCAATCGTACCTGAACCTGCATAGACTCTATATAGACTCGAAAATAGCCAAAAGACTCTATAAAAACACTTATATCATGGTCCAAAAATGGGTAAAAAACATGATATATCATAAGGGTACTAAAGGGTTTTTAATTTTCAAAAGTAAAGCTAGAGTCCACTAGTATCTCAAAGAGCCTTTAAAAGTAAATTAAAACTCACAAGTGTCTTTGGGTGTAAATCACTCCTCTTGTTCTCGTCGTCTAACAAATAGCAGATCTTCTTCTGATGTTCTGGAGTTTCACCAATCTGCTGTCCGTAGTCGGATTTCGATCAAGGAACTTGTCCAACAGCCAAACAGATAATCATTTGAAAAGGGAAGAAATTAAAATATTTTAAAAAGCTTGTGATATGCAAATAGTTTAATACAATAATGAAAACAGGTAATAACAACACTTGTAAATATTTTGAAGATGCCCTTTAGTTTAGCAATTACTATTTAAATTTAAACCAAATTTTTGTTATTATTTAGAATATGATTTGGTTAAACGCTAATTACACAAAAAATTAGACCCTCACCACATCACCCACTTTAGAAATTAAAAGTCCAAGAAACGACTTTCTCTAAGTTTTCCATGATAACTTGTATCATGGTTTTTACCGGTTTTTATCTATGATATAAGTCTTATTTATAGAGTCTTTTGCTCTTTTTAGAGTCCTATTATAGTCTTTACTGGTTGGAGTACGTTTTGAGCATAATTGGAGATTTTGAAGCATTGTGGAAGAAAATGCTGAAAATGTGAAGTTGGAGAATTGTTGGATGAACAGTGTCATTCGACACTGTTCACTGGTATCGATCGACACCACTCGAGCCAAGCCAAACCTCCTGATTTTACAGGACTGAAGAAAAGGAAATTGCCCAAAAAGTTTTCCTTATTTGCAAGAGTGCCCAACNCCAGTTAGAAGACTTACCTTCGTGTGCGCGTGGTGTCGATCGACACTATAATGGTGTCGATTGACACTAGTCTGTGTCGAGTCCAATGTCGCCTTTTTCAACTAACTAAAACTAGGACTTAATAAAACCAAAAAAAAATAAAAATAAAAATAAAAACGTACCTAGCAGTGGGTTGCCTCCCACTCAGCGCTCGTTTTCAGTCATTAGCTTGACTGTGTCGGGGTTCAGACGTCTGGTGGATCAGAGGGTGGCATCGAATGCTTCCCAGACTTATGTCTCCTCATCCATGGTGGTGTATAGGCAGTAGATGCATGAGATCGACCAAGGAAGTGAGGAACAACAGCAGGGTGGGACTTGAGTTCGGGTGGGACACTTCTTTTTCCTGCAGAATAATCAAAAGAAACACCAAGCCTTCTACGAGAATCTCGCGGCTTGCATAAGTGCGAAATAGCTTCTGAACCTTTAATTTTCTTATTGACAAGATCAGGAGGTGTGGAATTGATTCCAGGGAATGCGTACCTTTTCTTTCTTCGAGGTTTCTTGACTGTCAGATGCGGAGTTGTCTGTTTGACAACAGGTGATGGACTTGCAGCATTGGAGATGACTTGTGTCGTGATCTTTGGAGGGTGTCGATCGACACTAGGAGTGGTGTCGATCGACACCAACTCTGCAGCTCGGATCTCTGAACTTTTGCTATAATTCAGCTCCGCAATCCTTGTTTCCATGATGAAAACGTCTTCTTCCATCAACTTGGCGTTGTTTAAACCTTCATCTTCGCCCAAAGTCCTGAAGAGATAATTGTTTCCACTCCAATCTTCTAACTCAACAACTTTCTCAGAATTTTCAGCTAATGCCTCTTGAATAGCCACCTTGTTCTCTTGCTTTTTAGAACCCAACTCCTTGATATTCCCAGCAGTAGTGTCGTCTGAATGCTCACTGATTGGATCTTTATCCATGGAAATCTCTACTGAAAAAGACTGACCATTGATGGTGGAAGGTCCCCTTAACTTGTCCATGTCAAAGTTCATGACAACATCACCCAAATCAAGCTCCATTTTCCCTTCCCTCACATCAATGATGACACCAGCTGAAGCCAAGAATGATCTTCCGAGAATAAGAGGATCTGCAGGTTCTTCATCATATTTCAAAACCACAAAGTCTGTGGGAATCATGCAGCCTTCAAACTTCAAGGGAACATCTTCTAGAACACCTTCTGGGATTCTCTTTGATCGATCAGCTAAGACAAAGGAGATTCTGGTTGGCTTGAAATTAGTCATTCCAAGTCTAACAACAACTGAGTATGGTATCAAGTTGATACTTGAACCTAAATCACAGAGAGAATGAGGAAACCTTCATGTTGATATTGAGCAATCTAGCACAAAGTTTCCTGGATCAGGTAACTTTTCTAGAATCCTCCTCTGAATCACATCACTGACTTGTTCAGAAACCCACACCTTCTTCTTCTTCCTTGGAACTATGTTCAAGAAAATTGCATTCATGTCTCTGGTAAGTAATGCTTCTTCCTCAGGACTCACACCATTGACTACCATTCTCTTGACAAATCTTCTTAATACAGGTGAAAGTTGGACTGCATCAACTAGGGGTAGCTCAACCATCAGCTTATTCATCATCTCCTTGCATCTGGCTTCTTCTCTCTCCTGTTTAGACTTTCTAGGAGGTATGTGATAGGGTATTTTAGGTTTATACACCTTTTCCTCTTCAATATTTGAAGCTTCAGGCGTTGTCTGGGAGTAGTGTCGATCGACACCCAACTGGTGTCGATCGACACTGACAATTTGTGTCGAGGATGTTGTGTTGATCGAGCCTGATTTCTTGAGTTCTTCTACTGGTGTCGATCGACACTCAGCAGTGGTGTCGATCGACACCTGCTCTGCAATCGCAACATCTTCTTCTTCATCTTCCTCTAGCTCAATCTCTTCAGCGCTCAGATTATTTGTCAGCACAGTTTGAAGATCTCTCTCACTCTGGATCGTGATGGCGTTCACATGATGCCTTGGATTCACGTCTGTCTTTCCAGGAAGAAACCCATCTTGTCTCTTCAAGGCTCCAGCAGTTTGAGCAACTT
>JAHZTW010000001.1:81223514-81246954 GCA_020283515.1 Alliaria petiolata
TCTTCCTCCTCTTGATCATCCATGAGACTCCATATGGTCCTCCAAGCCTCCAAAACACCTAATAAGGACTCAATATGTACAAATATGCAACAACCTAAGCTAACACTCACTAAACTCTAATATGTATGCAAATGAGAATAAAAGTGGCTAAATGAATGCAAAAGAACATGCAAAGCTATCTAAAATGAATGCTAAAATATGCTAATTTATGAGTATATCAACTCCCCCAAACTTGCCTTTTGCTTGCCCTCAAGCAAACAAACATGACAAATATAAGAGAGAGCTTTGAAAGTGGAAGCTCAATATCCAAGAATGCCAACAAACATAATCAACTCAATGTCCTAGTTCTTAATTCTAAGATGCATTTGAATTCATCCTACTCCAAAAGAGTTAGCCATGCTCATCACAACAATCAAATGCACAAAGATCTCAATCTAGATAAGTCTCCCTATCCAACCAACTCTTTAACATTCATTTATTGCAAACCGTGAATCATGTCAATGCAATGCAAGTGAATTAATTTGGCTAAGGGACTAGGTTTTGAGATAAGAATGATCTCAATTCATGTGGCTTCCATTGCAAACAAGGGTCTCACTCAAATAGGATTGAACTTTATGCATAATGCTAAAGGTAAAAGACAAGCGATGCATACAAGACTAGACTCTCATCTACCCATAATGCTATCAATGGTCCTAAACCCCTCTCATTATTTCTTTTTAAGCTTACTCAACCCTCTAAAGCTACCTTTTTCTCCCAAGGCTATTTGTGCCTTGCAAAACCCATGAATCTCTTCTTTTAAAGCTCTAAGGGGAATTTTTTTCAACCTTTATCTCATAGTGAATGGTGTAATCTTTTAACAACTTAGCTCTTCCTATTATTCCCAGGTAGCCTTTTTCTTTTCTTTGGCCTGGTGGCTCTTTTGATTTTTCTTTTTCTCTTCTTAAGGATACCTATAACTTTTTAAACTTAGAGTTATACATTTAATCACACAAGATCCACTATTTCAAACTATGCTTCCCTTATTTCCTTTCAAGCCTCTTATCACCCTTGTTCTTTCTACTCCTTTCCACAACTCAACATACCAAATGCAAACATATAATTTCATTCCAAAGCGCCAAGCAATACCACGACCCATAAAACAAATCCTAAGCCTATAAATAGCCCCAAAATGCAAGAGCTAGAATCTACATGAGAGCCTAGACTTGTCGTCTCAAACCTAAAACTTTATGCTAAGTTCAATCAAAATAAGGCCTCACAAGTATTTACTCTAGAACAATTGGCTTCAAAGGAGGTAAGGTAAGGTGGGAGTACTACTTGAGCTAGAAAGAGAGTGGCAAAGTGAGTAAGAAAGCTCAAATATGTAGATTATCCATGAATTCACTTTCAATGCAAGGCATGATAATTAGATGTCAAAATTTAGTTCAAGTGAGTAGAGTTGGTTATCAAATTCAAGACCATATTTCAACTAAGGTCAAAGTGACAAGTGAAATGATCCAAACATGGTGCATCCTTACTTTCAAGACTTGTTCAAGGGCATCAAAGAACTACTAACTAGGGCATTGAATTGATTAGATGAGTTAACATTCTACAAGGAAAAGCTCATCATTGCTCCCAATGAAATTGATTGCAAACCTATATAAAATGCAACTAGACTCAATCCTATAATGCAAATGCAACATCTAAATGATTCTTATTTGGAAAATTTTCAAATTTTTGTGTTTTTCTATGCTTTAGATGAATGGATAAGACTCAAGTATGCAAATGAAAATAAGAATCACAAAACACATGTCAAATCTCTCAACCTCTCCCCCAAACTTAAATTACACAGTCTCTTGTGTAATAAAAATCCAAGGAAGACCTCAATCAATATGACAAGATACAAAAACGAAAATCTAAAGCAAATATATACAAAGGAGGTGGAGATACCGCAAAAATGTGAAGAAGAGGAGGAGTGGATTTAGAGGAAGCTTTGGAGACTATTCCTTGGGAAAATTCGACCTTGTACCATGCTCCATGACCTCCGACATCCCTTTTACTAGGATAAACATGAGAATGCCTCCCAAATGCGCTTGTTTTTAAGTCTCTAGCTTGACATATTGAAGCTCGGATCACCGGGATCATATTCATCGTAGAACCATCCCCTAAACTCTTGCATTCTAACCTCCTCAAAGGGTAACTTCCATGGATCATCAATGCTCTCTTCATTGGTGGAGATTAAACCAAGATACTTGGCAAAGGGTTGTGCCAGTGGAGATTCTTCTTCTTCACCCTCCTTGGAGGCTTCTTCAATGTGACTATCCTTTTTCTCCATCTTGGAAATGAGTTTCACATGTGTTTCCTTCTTGGTTGAGAGCTCTTTCTCAACAATTGAGCTCTCACTTGCATCCCCTATGGAATCAACAACCAAATCACCTTCACAAGGATCTTCATATCTTATAACAAGATTCTCATCCACCATACATCCAAGAATAGCTTCAAGTTCTTCTATAGACCCTTCAGCTTCTTGTTGGAGTTCATCATTGATGTGAGCTTCATCCTCTTGTTCCTCATTCCATTGGGTAATTTTGGTGTTGATGGACTCCACATGTGATGTTGCAACAACTCTTGAACATGGAGTAGGAGTGCTGATTGTGAAGTCAAGCATGAGAATGCTCTCATTAAACTTCTCTTGCTTTTCCAAAATCAACTTCATCAAGTTGAGATTCTCTTCATCTTAGAGATTTGGGAAGAATAGGTTGCTCCTTGATCATACTCCATGTCCCAAGATTGGTATCTCTCACCATATCCATATTGGTTCTCTTGAACAAAGTCTCCATCCAAAAGTCCTCCTTGATAAGTGGATGAGCTTTAAAAACCATGGTGGCTTGTGGGGTCCCAAGCCATCCCTCTCTCTTGATTCTCTAATATAGCCTTCAACATTGAAGCTATATCCGAATCCATGCTTTCTCCCTTGTGATTGTGCCTTGCAAAAAGAACAAACACTTGAAAGAAAGTTAGTAACCAAACAAACAAAAACAAAAGAAAGCTTAGTCTCAAACTAAACTTAAATCCTAGTGATCAAACAATCCCAATATGGCAACGACACCAAATTGAAATAAGGATTTTTATGTCTTGTTTGCAATTTCTCAATTTCTCATGTCATTGCAATATTTGAGATATCAATCCATCTTGGGAGTTTGATGCAATAAGAATACAAAGTTTGGTCTAAGGTAAGCCAAATTCGAAATAAGGGAGACAAGAAACTATTGAAAGCAATCTACTAGCTAAGAGAGACACTACAAGTTCAATAATATGAAACTAAGCCTTAATTACTACTAATCAAGTACTAATGACGCAATTAACTACTAATCAAGATTGACAAAATACTAAAAACGAAACTTAGGGATAGAATCATTGATTTGGGCATCTAAATGGCCAACCTTGCAATCATTTAAGCAACTCAAACAAGCTTTCTCTATGCCTAGAACACTAATTAAGACTAATCCATGATGTGTGGTACTAATCCCTTTCCTAATCACCTTAATGAACTAATGATGTGTTAGCATTAAAATTATTAGCAAGCATTAAACATGAGTCTAAATGGCATGATAAACACCCTAGGCAACTAATGTCTTAGGCTAGGAATGTAAATCTCTTAAAAAGTGGTTCAAGCATTTCATCAAACACTTGGTGGGTGTGTGAAATGCTTATGATCCAAAATAGCAAAAGATTAGCTATTTGGCATTAAGAACTCCTTAATAAGAAGAGAGATGAAAGAATCTAACCTAGATTGCAAGATTGAACCATTAGAAAACCCTAAATCTAACCCATCCCCAAGTTCCTAAGAAACTACTCACTAATCATGGTGAAACCCACAAATCCTATGAAAGAAATACTAGTAAGCATGATTAAAGAAGAGATAGATGAAATATTAGAAGGAACAAGAATCAAATAGCATTAAACTTAAAATAAATCTCTCAAATCTCCTCAAAACCCCAAAGGGCCGTTTTTCTGTGTAAGCCCAAGAGAAGATACATAAAAATTAGGTTTTTAAGTATTTATAGGGAAGGAGGTCAAACCGGGTCAACCCGGAACAAACCGGATTTTGACCCGGAGGAGCAGTCTTGCGGAAATCGACATATCTCCCTAAACGCAGCTCCTAATGACATGAAACCACCTCCACATGAAAGCAGATTCAATTATCTACAACCTTCATGAAGGGCTCTGAGGCTGAATCGGAATGGAAAGCCTTCATCTGACCCGATCTTCCAGTCACTTCAGGCAGTCTTGCGCCGCATCGGTTTGGCAATCCGAGGTGCTCCAAACCGAGGCAATTTCTGGTGGCTTCATCTCGGTTTGGCAATCCGAGGTGGCCAAACCGATGCATTCTCTGGTCGTCTTGCATCTGTTTGTTGTCCGATGTACCTCAAACCGATGTGATCTCTGGTTGCTCTGATTCGGACAGTCTTGCAAGAATCGCCGTATCTCGTGAACCGCTGGTCGTAATGACTTGATTCCAACGGCATTAGAAAGCTCATTGAATCCTCTACAACTTTGAAGAAGGCTTCGGAGTCTGAATCTAAGTGGAAGGCCTTCGTCTGGACACATACATTTCACACCTCCAAATGCTCAACATGCTTCTAAAAGACTTCTGCTTCTCATTTAGCTGCTTCTCTTCCTCCTCTTGATTATCCATGAAACTCCATATGGTCCTCCAAGCCTCCAAAACACCTAATAAAGACTCAATATGTACAAATATGCAACAACCTAAGCTAAAACTCATTAAACTCTAATATGGATGCAAATGAGAATAAAAGTGGCTAAATGAATGCAAAAGAACATGCAAAGCTATCTAAAATGAATGCTAAAATATGCTAATTTATGAGTATATCAACACGTCTCTATCCCACCTAGCTAAAGCACTCTCGGTAAGTTGTGCAGCAGCTAGGGACACCTTCGTGGCCTCTGAGTAGTTGTAGTACTCAAAGATGTACTCCATGCGCTTCTCCCAGTCTAGGTAAGCGTCTGGATTCACCTTTCCAGCAAAGGTTGGGGCGGTAAGCTTGACGTCTTTGCCTCCTTCTCGTTCTCTGTCATCTCTCCGGTCTCAGCCTTGATGATTCTGACCTCTAGGGTGATGATGGTACTCGGCAGGGCCATAGTGATCACCGTCCAGGTCCGGCATCTCATCATCTTCATCCTGGCGGGCTCTCGGATTATCTCTCTGAGCATTGGCACCTCGGATGGGATCTCGGTGCACATGAGCAGACGGCTGCGCAGGAGCAAGCGGTTGTGGTGGCTGCTCAATGCGGTCCACACGCTCTCCTAGTGCAGCTTGGCCGTTGGCCAGCTGAGTAAGGCTAGCTTGAATACCAGCGAGTATCCTGGTGAAGTCAGCTTGTGCACCAGCGTCTCCCATTGCTACCCTGTAGTAAGACAAGTAAACAAGGATCAAGTACAGAATGGGCGGTATAAAGCTGAAAACTAGACACTTAGATAGACGATTCAATGAACAGAATGATATGCTTGTGCTTTTCTCTTTTTTTTTTACTTAAACTGAATGCAAGGAATACTTAAACGGTTCTATATGTGATGAAAGATGAATGAACGATAATTAGCCAACAGAACAATTCTAACATGATCTCAATGACACAAGATAATGACAAGCGTGACAGAATGACTAGATGACTATAGTTGAAACAAACGAATGCGGCGCTGGTCTTAGAACAGCAACTAGATGAAATCCTTCCAATTTTTTATAGATTTTCTGGATGCAGAGAATGACTAAAAATCAAAACACAAGCTAGATCTATGAGAGCAGCAATAGATCTTGCAAACAAATTACACAAGTAAGCATAAACACGATTTTTTTTTTTTGATTTTTCTAGATTTTATAAATCAAAACAAAAAGTGCAGCAACTAAGGAAAATGATAGGTTTCACCTGATGCGTGGAGCATAAGATCTGATACCAGATGATGCAGGAACAAGTGACCTTGTTCGAGCAGGGACGACCGATGGTGAAACCTCAATTGGCCTGAAGGCTCTCTTTGAGTTTCTACGAAGATGGTGAAGGGTATGGATCGGTGGAACCTGTTAACTAGCCTAAAGGCTCTCTTTAACAGATCAAGGGATGGTGTGGATGAGATAGTAACCAGGGGGATCGATGGACGCAACACAAAGGATGATAACTTTGTGATAAGTCAGAACTCAACTTCAAAGGAATCGCACCAGAGAAGAAGAGAGGATAGCCGGCGGCTAGGGTTCTTTAGCAAGAGAATGCGTTTTTCTTTATTGATACTTGGTAAAAAATACATAGCTAGGAAGGAACCTTATAAAGGGGTTCGACAGCTGGGCGGCTTCTTTGGCCGAAAACATTACAGAAAAAGGAAACTATTAAACGTATTAAAACATGAAAATAACCAAGGGAAAACTACTTAAAAATAAAAAGGAAAAATTATGCAAAACCAAAGAGCAAACCGTGAGTGATATTCATAAGGACAATGCGTACCTTAGAGTGACGTTTCCAGTAGCATAGAGATGGTGAATACGGTTGCATCCTTGTTTCCTTGTAGAACCGGCAAGAATGAAGCAGCTTGATTCTTGTCTTGCAAGTAGATGTCTCCTGGTGGTCCCTTAGCGTCCTCGGCGTCTTGGTGTCCTCTTGTTCCAGTAGGGTCGAAATCTTGTGTGAACTCCAAGTCTTGAGCTTGTAACTCGTCGGCTGTTCCAATGGGGGTTTCTCGAGTGATCTCTCCTTTGAGCAGCTTCTGTTTGAGTTCCTCATGCTCCATAAGTGTAATGAGACTTTCTATGGACTTGTTAAACTTCTCCCTTAGGTTCCTGGTGCCGGATCTTGTCCTTGGAGTAAGTCCCATAGTCGGTATAGTAATGGCGCCTTCCTCATCTTCAGTAAGGTTGCCATCGATGTCCTCATCACCATGTTCTTCTTGATGCTCACGTTTTTCTTGAGGGTACACACGTAGAACTCCACTTCATCTTTGGAATCGAGGGTTGCTTTCATCTCCATAACATCTTGCTCATTCATCACCTAGCAAAACATTACACAAGGCATATTGTTTTATTGTAAACGAGCACCATGAGACTGGAAAAAGCTTTTCTGTATAAATATAGACTTACCTCCAAAGCTTCAACCACATTCTTTTGATTTCCCTTGAATGCAAGACCCAGTAATAACAAGTTTCTGAAATAAAAGAGAACCATATTAAGGTACTTCCTCTGGAAAAAAACTATAGAAGCTTGCATAAAGAACTGCAGAAGCCTCTGGAACTTCTGATTCCTCAAGGCTTGACCAATTTGAGCAGCGGCAGAGGGAAGTTTCCTACCATTGTAAGCATACAAGACATTACAGTTCACGAATATGCCTTGTGCAGTTTCAGGGGGCGCATGTAACTGAATCAACCACATGAGAGAGACTTGGTGAAAACTTACACTTATTGCTTGGAAATAATTAAACTAGCCAAAAAATACTCACCCGCGATTGGCACCAGAAGGGCCAATAGATGTTTGAAACATCAAATTAAAAGGGTAAGGATCAGAGAGTGGGTTCTTCGTGCCTAGAGCAGTTATCCCGTACTCCTTGATCTTGGCACCAAGATCTTTAGTGGAAAGATCTTCCAAAACAGTGTTGGAAATTTAAGTGAATCGTTGTAACCGTTGACGAACGGTTGCAACCGTTTAAATAAATTATTGCAACTGTTGTGTTTATGGTTACAACCTTCAATAACTAACCATTGCAGCTGTTGGTAACCAACCATTGCAACTCTATCAATCATTGCAACTGTTGAATGAATCATTACAACTGTTGGGTTTATGGTTATAACTTTTGGACTAACCATTGCAATCTTCCGAGGTGACCTTTGGTTTCCTATAAAAGGAGTTGTGGGCATTGCCAAAATCACAATCAGAAATTACAAGAAACAGTTACAAAACAGAGAAATAAGAAAGAGAGAAAGAGAGAGATTCATTGTTCCAAAAGATCATTAAAGATCTTTGGAAAAACACATAAAAGCACTGGAACTCTAGTGTGTCTCTTGTATCTTTGCTTAGAACAAGAGAGAACTTTGGTTGTCTTATCCTACAAGGGATTTCATGTAACCCAAGGCTTAATAAGGGTCGAAATACTCTTTAAGGAAAGTGTCCTCGTGCGCGATTCAATCATTATCCAAGTTCATAATTTATCATCCGGGTTACCAAATAACCAACAATCTTAAAGAGTATTTTCTTGTGAACTATGCCTAGTGTGTCTGTGCGAGAGATGACATCCAAGTTTGGAAAGTTGTACAAGTTCTAGAGAGAGAAAACTTGAAGACATCAACCAAAATCGCACTTGAACGGTGACAAGAGGTTGATTTTTGTGTGAAATCTCTTCCCCGATCTCTGCGTCTGTTTTCATATACCAAGCCATATTCATCTCTAAACCAGGCTAAGGTATGAGTTCCGTTTTCACGCTTCCCCATAAATCTCTTACATTGGTATTAGAAATTTAGGATTCGGTTCTGGCATGTTAACATTCTTAGTAACCAAGGATTAATAGTGCTATGTGTTAGCCACACTAATTCATGGTGAACTAGATAATACGGTTAATGCTTAGAGTGATTGCATGGTGAATCCGTGAATAAAAAATGAAATGAATAGAAAATATGCATAATTGTATCATATTGGCTCAAATGTTTCTGGAAAATATTTCTGGAAAATAAATCGTAGAGAACTATTCATCATATTTGCTTAAATGTTTCTGGAAAGTATCTCGTAGAGAGCTGCAATATGTTGCATGAATTTGGATAGATAGTGTGAAAATCAGTAATATTGTTTCGTTCATATCTCTCTGTAGAAAATTTAGAATTGCGTGATCTTAGTGTCCATTTGTAGATATTGGAATTATTTTTTATAGGTATATAGAACGCTTGATTTGGTTACGCATTTAGAGAGATATAGGGGTCGAAAGTTTCGGCAAAATTGCAATGATACATTATGTGTTACAGTAACCGACACATGTCAGTTTCTGATTTATCTGAAAATATGTATTTGTTTATGCAATAAAAGAAGTTTGGTATGTCCAAATTTGAAAACAAAAAATTCTCTAGATTCTTCTTGAATTGAGTAGATTAAGAATGTAATTCACTTGAGTTAGAATTTGTATGAACAACAGTAAGTGATTATTGTTTGAAATAAATAATTCTAGAGAAAGAGGCATTGATTGCATCTTTATTGGATATGCTAAGCATTCAAAAGCTTAAATGTTTTATATCATAAAACCTAATGATTTTGTATCAGTTCACACGATAAAGCAACCTGAAGGTTTTATTATGCCTGTAATGAGCATAAGGTGTGTAAGTTGATAAAGTCATTGTATGGGATAAAGCAAGAAACTAAGCAGTGGCATCAAAAGTTTGATGAGGTTGTCTTATCAAGTGGATTTAAGTTAAATCAGTCGGATAAGTGTTCATATAGCAAATTTGATGAGTCCTGTAATGGAGTAATCAATTGTTTATATGTTGATGACATGTTGATCTTTGGCACCAACCTTAAACAAGTAGAGCTTACAAAGGCATTTTTGTCATCAAGTTTTGCCATGAAAGACATGGGGGAGGCAGATGTGATTCTTGGAATCCAAATCAAACGTGAAGGCAGAGAATATCTTTGACGCAATCTCATTACATTGAGAAAGTGCGTAAGAAATTCAATTGTGAGAATTGTTCTCCGATGAGCACTTCCATGGATGCGAGTGTGAAACTTATGCCTAACATGGGAAAAGCAGTGTCACAACTCGAGTATTCACAAGTAATTGGCTGCTTAATGTATGCCATGACGAGCACCAGGCCAGATATAGCTTATGCTGTCGGAAGGTTGAGTAGATACACTAGTAATCCTAATACTCAACATTGGCAAGTCGTAAGACGGGTGCTGAAGTACTTGAAGGGAACCATAAATTATGATTTGTCTTATGATGGATTTTCTTCGATACTAGAAGGGTATTCAGATGCAAGTTGGATCACCAACGTGGAATATCATTCTTCTACAAGTGGTTGGGTGTTTTTGCTTGGGGGAGGTGCCATTTCATGGGCTTCTAAAAAGCAAACTTCCATTACCAGTTCAACTATGGAATCTGAATTTATAGCATTAGCAGTTGCCGGTAAAGAGGCAGAATGACTAAGAAATTTAGTTTACGAGATTCCATTGTGGCTGAGACCAGTATCACCGATATCTATCCATTGTGATGGTCAAGCTACATTGGCTAAGACCTATAGCCAAGTCTATAATGGTAAGTCGCGACACATGGGGGTTATACATAGCGCGGTACGTGAGTTGATCACTCATGGGGTGATTACCATAGAATTTGTTCGGTCTCAACAGAATCTAGCAGAGCACTTGAAAAAAGGATTAGCTAGGGACTTGGTAACTAAGTCGGCGAAAGGGATGGGGTTAAAGTCCATTTGAAATCTTTGGTGATGGGATACCCATTTCCCCTCTAATACGACGTTAGAGGCTGAATTCAATGTGGAAAGCCCACACTTAAAGATTGAAGCACATGTTTTCATATCATCCCAAGGAATGTGCTTGGAACTTCAAGAAAGGGATAGGTTGAAATTTTTCTTAATAGGTATTTTGAAAAAGTGCATTTTGCAGGTGCACGATTAAAATATCTACCTATATGAGTGTGAGGTGGAGCCGCTTCAAGAAGCTAGGACTTGGCTTTGTAAGCACTCATGAATGGACAGGGACACATGGCTTATAATGGTGTCACGTATAAACTATTAGAGTAGTGTGGAAATTTGTGTGTGTATTATCTTCATGTGCCCAAATGAGTTGAGAGGATTCAATCCATATGACATCTTGATTCTCGGGCATTTGGAATGTGTAATATCACTAAGATGAAAATTCAATCGTTACGACATTTTCATTTATGCATGAGTTTGATTTATGTGTTGTTTATTTAATTTAATGAATTATGATTACACTTAAATGGGGGAGGAATGTTGGAAATTTAAGTGAATCGTTGTAACCGTTGACGAACGGTTGCAACTGCTTAAATGAACATTTGTAACCGTTTAAATGAATCATTGCAACTATTGTGTTTATGGTTACAACCTTCGGTAACTAACCATTGCAACTGTTGGTAACCAACCATTGCAACTCCATCAATCATTGCAACTGTTGAATGAATCATTACAACTGTTGGGTTTATGGTTATAACTTTTGGACTAACCGTTGCAATCTTCCGAGGTGACCTTTGGTTTTCTGTAAAAGGAGTTGGGGGCACTACCAAAATCACAATCAGAGATAACAAGAAACAGTTACAAAAACAGAGAAATAAGAAAGAGAGAAAGAGAGAGATTCATTGTTCCAAAAGATCATCAAAGATCTTTGGAAAAACACATATCAACAGTAGAACTCTAGTGTGTCTCTTGTATCTTTGCCTAGAACAAGAGAGAACTTTGGTTGTCTTATCCTACAAGGGATTTCGTGTAACCCAAGGCTTAATAAGGGTCGAAATACTCTTTAAGAAAAGTGTCCTCGTGCGCGATTCAATCATTATTCAAGTTCATAATTTATTTTCCGTGTTACCAAATAATCAACAAACAGCAAGAACATCTTTCAATTCAGCAGTTTTCTCAGGAGAGATGGTAACATTTGTCTCCAGCTTTTCGTCGCAATAATCCTTGAGCAAGTGGTCCGCACGGTAACACTCTTCGGTTATCTTATCCTTGACCAGAAGATCGCTGAACTTATTCACATGCCCAGATGCCTTGAGAACAACCTCTGGTGTCACACATGAGCATTTCACTACGACCATCTCCTCCTCTAGAATGAAATGCTGGAAACAGAAACAAAAAATTCAGCCACGTATAAGAACTAAGCTAACACAGTTTCTATTACCCTAAATGTAATAAAAAGATCCCTCCTGACGCCAAAACCCAATAACATTGGACTCAACTTCGCCTCCAGGAGGGCCGTAGTCATAAAATTCGGCCGAGCTACGGTAGATCTTGAAACAAGGGATGTAGAACAATCGCCACCTGAGAGTATTGTTGACAGCTTCGCGGAAAGTTAGTGAACCATTTCCGGAGCTGCTGACGGTGGATTGGAGGAGCTGCTTCTCGGCGGTGGATTTCTCGGCCTCCGGGTTTTTTAGGAGCTCAACAGCAGAGTCCATCTCCGGCTTCTTCGACAGTAGATTTCTCCACAAACACCTGACGAATAGATTGTTCGGTAAACCTAGCGCTAGGATTTATAATGGAGGAAACGCGTTTGTGGTATCACTGCGTGTTTAATATCTCGTCGTTTAGTGAAGAAGCTTTGACAATAGAATCGAAAATCGAATGTGTGATATTAAAAAGAGTCCCTTTTTAATGTGTGACCTTCAACCGACTCAAACTAATACCTATCTATCCATTATATTAAAAAAAGTTACTTTGTTGCTCTATTTATAAATAACACATATTACAACATATGTTATTAGTGTTGTAAATTAATTATTATACTAGATAAAATATTATTATAAAATGAAAAAAACAGAGATAGAAGTGAGGGAAGTCAGGTTTCTTCTTTGAATGGTATGACAGAACAAATGCAGTCCAAATGCAGATTTAAAAAAGAGAAATTTGGTAATATGGTACTTTTCAAGTTTATAATTAAGAGAATAGGTAAACCCATCTTTTTATTAGAAAAGAGGGTACTTCTCTCTCTTCTAAGCTGCAAATACGATCTACCCCTTACAAATTATCGAGAATAACGAAACTGCCATTAGTAATTAAAAAAAAAACAAAAACAGCAAATTGTGCCTTCACATAAATTGAGGTTTTACACATACTTTCAGACCGATGGTTATTACTTTGTTTCTACTAACCGTTCTTAAAATCCAGAAACGGCTTAAACCCCCAACTACAAACTCTAGGTTTGAGTATTAAATTCGTCAATTCAATTTCTCAGCGCAACTTTACCTTCTTCTTCGCTTGAAGATCACATAACGAGTTTTCCCAAATCCCAAACAATTTGTGCTTAAATTGCATCAATAATAAAACGTCCAGAAAGAAAAACCGTGCCGAAAACAAGCGAAATGGTGTTACGAAGTAGGTCTCGGCCGGACGCAGCCACCATAGACTCTCTCAGCACTGGGTCTACTAATTCTGAAGGTAAATTCAATTAATAATATTTAGAAAGTTTAGAGTGGCTGTAACTAATATGTTTCATATAACTTAATTACAGTCGCAAATTTTTTTATAGATTTCATCCGCCATAGGTGGGGTTCCGGAGTTAATTATGCAGTTAGTAAGATCCAATATGTAGGCAATGTCAGTTAAATTCCGCCTCGCTATATAAATTGCTTATCCGGAAATGCCTTTTGAAGTTTGTTGCATGCGACTCGGGAATCCTAAATAATTGCATGTTGTAACAGATGCGACGGACCACATAGTTTCGACGGAAGGGTGAGAAAGTAGTGGGGCTTCCAAGAAACTGCCTACCCGTCTATTCACCGCCAATTGCTACCCGGCAGAGGACCCCAGCTAAATATCTACCCCAAAGCGAACATGACTAGGGAAGTGGTGTCGGCGTTGGATGGTTCCGACGAACTGCAACAACTGCTACGGTCCCAATTCGGCAGTCTAATAAGGTTGCCTGTTGCAAGATACACCAATTCCGGCAAACTAATCCATTCCCTGTTATTCCATCAGCTAATCACGAAGAAAAATATGAAATGTGGATGGTTTTTGGGAGTAAACCTTTTCGCTTCTCTCAAACGGAGTTCAAGCGTATACATGGCCTTATGTGTGGTCCATTCCCTGGAGATTACCGCCCAGGTCAGGAAAATGCCAAGCCTGCCACCCCGGTCTCTGACCTTTCCGACTCAGATACAAGGGAAGAAGAGAAAGCAAAGGGCACCATGTCTTGTATGTGGCGAGACCTTTTGGGAGAGATGATCCTTTCGTAACCGCAGACGATGTCCTGGAGATGCTGAAAGATTCTTTTTTGGCCTAGTGGAAAAGGCTACCTCTTGCCTTGATCATCATAGTAGATGAGTTCCTCATATATCGAGATAAGAACCTAACCATCACGCCCTTGTATGTGGATATGTTTTGCGATATGGAGTACTTCATCTCGTTCATGTGTGGTAGAGAATCTTTCTTGAAAACGTTTTTTTAGAGTAGTCACCAATCCACCCAGTCCAACGGTAGAAGCTTCGGTTCTCGAATTTTGGAGCCGTCTGAAACAGAAAACCAGCGCCTGCTACAGTATTCCTATGGCCTTAGAACTTCTAGCATTTGAAGCTTTTCCACTGCTGGTGAGCAAGATTCCAGAACCTGAGAAAATGACATCGCTTTTGGAGGAACCACACACCCTAAAAAGAACCATAACCCTCCTTCACATGAATGATGTTATCGCCGTTGAAGCGGACCCTCAAGTAAACATGGTATCCTGTCAAATAGAAAGCAAAAAAGTGCCAAAATTTTGTATTATCGTAAAAGTATGTGTGTTTTATAGTGGTTGTTGATATTTGGGTAACGTGGGCGTAGACGACGGTGGTGAATGTTCTTAATCATGTACAGTTCACGGTATACGGCCGTTGTCGTATAGAATGTGTACGGTGGATGATGGTGTTTTAGGTGTGCGATGTACGACCCTTACCGTATACATGGTGTCTGTCATTATTAGTGTATGGTGTACATACTTTTCCGTGTACGTGGAGACTAACCCGCCTAACGTGGTACTTTGTGCAGTTAGAAATTGTCGCAAGTTTTGGAGACGACGTGGAGGCAGAGGTCGAGTGGGATGATGAAGTCGAAGACGAGGAAGTATCGTTCATGTTGTCACTTCATAGGAGTGGATATGTGTTCAAAGAGTCAGATTTCCCAGACGGTGACTCCTACATAACTCCTATCCGAATAGCGCCCAAAGTAGGTGAGGCTGGTAAGGGAAGACTGCCAACCAGAAGAAAAAAATTAAAGAAGGAAAAACAACCTCAAAAGAGAAGAAGAGGGACTCCTAAGAGGCCTCGCCAAGTAAGGTCCAAGGAAGAGATGAAGGGTGAAGATTTACTTGAACAGCAGGTTGCTTGCATCGTAAAAACCTTGAAGACGTGGTTGGAAGGGAAGTTCTCCGACTTGAAGCATGACATATTGGATGCGGTGATGGTGGATGGGGAGTCTAAGAAAGGAAAAAAAAACAAAAAAAAAGTATCATGGAGTTCAAGTGTCTGAGGACGAGGAAGTTAGGAAGACAACGATGCCGGATCTCACAAAAAGAACGAATTAAGGGGAACTGAAACCGACAAGTTTGGAAGGAGGCGGTCTGCTAGGCTAAGGAAAGTGGATGAGATTCTGAAAAATTCCACTGGTGGCAGTAATGGAGGAAAAAAAAAAAAAAGATGTATGTTAATGATGATGATGATAGTCACAGGGGTGATAATGATGGTTGGAAACAATACGGGCCCACATTCGGCATAGTAGAGGGTGTTAATATAGAAGGAAATCTGGAAGAAGAGGAAACTGGTCATGAAGTGGAAAGAAGGAATACTGACAAAGCTGGGGATGACGAAGATGGAAAAGATGAGCAAGAAGGGGAAGGGGATGCTCAAAAAGGTGGGAAAGCTTGTGGAGATACAGTAGTTGGGAAAGATGGTGAAGCGGTGGCAGGACGGGAAAGATGGCAAAGAGGCACGAGAGGAAGAAGGAGGTACAACATCTGAACAAAATGTAGCAGCGGAAGAGACAAAAGAGATCATGGAAGAGGACCCCGTACCAGAGGAAGAGATCGTGGTAGGGGAAGCAAGAGATGTGTTGAGGTCGAATCTACCTGCCATCTACAATGGAGAGGTAATTTGATAAAGTTGATATAAAAATTGTGAAAATAACAAAAATATAGAACGAAAAGTAATCTGCAATTATGTATTGTCGTTATAGATGGAAGAAGAATCAAATAACCTGACTGCAAATCTTTTGCAGATTGTTGTGTCTGGGTATTCACATGCCCGAAGTGAGGCTTCGCCCCCCTGTCTCCTCAATACGAGACTCCACATGAACAAACGGAATACCATGATGGTGATAGTTCTCCACAGAGGCCGCAAGAAAAGCACGTACCCCAGAGATAGAACATACTTGGTGGACTATACACTGGTGATCCCCGGGTGAGAGCCCTATTTGTACTAAGCCTGCATATTAGCTAATCCAAGCCATCTCGAAGTTGGTGTTAGGACATTTCGAACCCTTCTCAATGAAGCAAAGAAAACGTAAGCTGTTGTATTAAAGTATGGATAAGAACATTAGTTGGTATTAAAAGTTAGGCTATTAAAAGTGAAATTTTTTCCCTGTAAGAAGTTTGAGCTTGTCACAGGACACAATGTTTCAAATGGATTTTTCCTAAGCATGGATAGGAAAACGAATTGGGTGACAACGGAGGTAGGGAAAGATTTATGATTTGTCGTACACCGTTTATTCATATGTACGTATGAGATAATATTTGAATGTTGTGTATGTGGATTACATCATATGCATGTGATAATGAGTATGTTGTGGCGCTGTAGAGGCGAAATAATGTTGAAAGGCAGGGCAGCTTTTGTTGACACCGCCTTCATCTCGTTGGTAGTATCGTCGTACAGGGAATTCAAAAACGCTGAAGACAAAAGTTATTTTGATTGTGGAAAGAACGTAGTAATGGAACCTTTGGATGGATTATGCTCTTCGTTGGCGCGTTGGATAGATCGGATAGATCGGATAGATCGGATAGATGGTGGATCGAATGAGACCGTCAAGAGATGCGGAAGTCTCTTGGTATTCTCCACTCCACAGAACCGAGGAAGTAACCCTTAACCACGGATCTTAGGAGGTTTGCTGCGTTTGGAAGTAACCCTTGCCAAACTCAACGAAATGTTCAAGATGAACAAAGAGATTTCTCTCAAAAAGAAGAAGATAAAAACTTGGATGATTTTATTAGAATGAGTTTACAAAATACTTATAGAATTCGCAAAACAGAAAAAGAAAAGAGAAATTAAGTTTTGTGGATTTTCTAAGCATAGAAAATGAAAACAAAGACTAGAATTTATGTCTTGGTCAAAACCCTTGAATTCATGCGGATGACCCCTCGGCTGCTTGATGTGTTCCCATCCAGAAGTCTGCCTTGTATAATTTAGAAGTCTGCCTTGTATAATTCAGAAGTCTGCCTTGTATAATTCAAAAGTCTGCCTTGTATAATTCAGAAGTTTGCCTTGTACCGAATGGAACAAACATAAGCATTTTCGGCCATGATGCAATCATCTTGCTCAAGTCGAGTTATCTCACGTTCGATCTCTTCCTTCAATCCTTTAGCTCGAGTAGAAAGCTTTTGACCGGAAGAAAAGTCGAATGGGTCGGACATGTACTTATCGTAGGAACTTGGCTCGATGATCGGATGCTTGACTTAGACAATCCGATTTCTAGAGTGGTCACGAGTAGGTCGAGTAACTCGTTCTTCAGGACGGAGCTCCCTTCGGAGATTATTCCCGGACAATGTTGGATCAAAGCAGAACACGGCTGTGTCGGACTGAACACGTTTGCGGCCAATGCTGGTTTCTCCTTGTTGAACCTCACTTGTACCGTCCATGAGCTGCTCCGGTACATGCTGCTCGTCATCCTCCGAACCGTCCGAAGATGTTTTGCTTGGTGCTCTGCCACAGAATCTATCATTCCCCTCCTCTTGAAAAGGATTTTTCCTCAATCTGGATCATCTGCAACAAAAGGAGATAAGTCAGAATCATTAAAGCTTGTGGAAATGTCATACTTACCTTGAAGATCCAACTGATAAGCGTTGTCATGAATCTTTTTGACCACCGTGAATGGTCCATCCTTTCTTGGCATTAGCTTGGCTTTTCGTTCCTCAGGAAACCGTTCCTTCCTAAGATGAATCCACACGAGGTCTCCCGGTTGAAACACCACCTTACGCCTTCCTTTGTTAGCGTATTTCTCGTATTGTTTTGTTTTGGCCTCACTGTTGGCTCAGACCTTCTCATGAATGTGTTTGACAAGTTTGGCTTTCTTTTTGCCATCTAAACTGATTCTTTCACTCAAAGGCAAATGGATTAGATCAAGAGGAGACAACGGATTAAAGCCATAAACAATTTCAAAAGGTGAATGCTTTGTATCCGAATGCACAGAATGGTTATAAGCAAATTCTACATGCGGTAAGTTCTCTTCCCATGTTCTAAGGTTCTTTTTAACCAATGTTCTAAGCAAGGTAGTGAGCGTCCTATTAACTACTTCCGTTTGACCATCAATCTGAGGATGACAAGTAGTAGAGAACAACAACTTAGTGCCTAGTTTAGTCCACAAAGTTTTCCAGAAATAACTTAAGAACTTAGCATCACGGTCAGAAACTATCGTCCTAGGCATGCCATGAAGTCTAACGATCTCTTTAAAGAACAAATCAGCTATGTGAGATGCATCATTGGTTTTCAAACATGTAATGAAATGAGCCATTTTAGAAAACCTATCTACAACCACAAAGATGGAATCTCTTCCTGTCCTAGACTTAGGCAATCCCAAAACAAAGTCCATAGAAAGATCAGTCCACAGATGAAATGGAATCGGTAAAGGAGAATACAAACCTCGGGACGTGTTCTTGGACTTAGCCTCCTTGCATGTCACTCATCTGCCACAGATTCTTTCAACGTCCTTCTTCAGGCTAGGCCAGTAGAAGTGTTCTTCGAGTACTTTAAAAGTTTTTGCCACTCCAAAGTGACCCATTAATCCTCCTCAATGAGCTTCCCTGGTGAACAACTCTCTCAAAGAACAGTGAGGCACACACAATCGATTGTCAAAGAATAAGAAACCTTCAGAGATAAAGTACTTGCCATGTGCGTGTCTAGTACATGCCAAATAAGGTTCCTTAAAATCTGAATCAGCCTCATACAAATCTTTTATAAATTCGAACCCCAAAAGCTTGGTTCCAAGAGAAGAAAGAAGTACATACCTTCGAGAGAGAGCATCAGCAACTATGTTCTCTTTACCTTGTTTGTACTTAATGACATATGGGAAGGTTTCAATGAACTCAACCCACCTAGTGTGTCTCTTGTTAAGCTTCTGTTATCCCTTGAGATGCCTTAGGGATTGGTGATCCGTATGTATGACAAACTCTTTTGGCCACAAGTAATGCTGCCACGTCTGAAGAGCCCTCACCAAAGCGTATAATTCCTTGTCATAGGTGGGGTAGTTAACAGTTGCACCACCCAGCTTCTCGCTAAAATACGCAATGGGTTTTTCTTCCTGCATCAAAACAGCACCAATACCCACACCTGAGGCATCACATTCAATTTCAAAAGTTCTCGTAAAATCTGGGAGAACAAGTAATGGAGCTTGAGTTAACTTCCCTTTCAAGGCCTGGAAAGCATCTTCTTGTGCTTGCTCCCATTTAAACCCCACGTTTTTCTTGATTACTTCCGTGAGAGGGGCTGCAATGGTACTGAAGTTCTGGACAAAGCGCCGGTAGAAGCCTGCCAATCCATGGAAGCTTCTGACTTCACTTACGGTCTTCGAACAAGGCCATTCCTTGATTGCCTTAACCTTTTCCTCATCCACACGGATACCATCAGCACCTACAACAAAACCCAAGAAAACTAGGTGATCCACTCCAAAGATGCATTTTTTTTCATTAGCATATAAGCACTCTTTCCTAAGCACTTCTAAGACCTTTCCCAAATGCCCAATATGTTCATTCATGCTCTTACTATTGATTAGAATGTCATCAAAATATACGACAACAAATTTCCCTATGTAAGCCCTAAGAACATGATTCATCAATCGCATAAAGGTACTTGGAGCATTCGTTAAACCAAATGGCATCACAAGCCATTAATAAAGTCCATGCTTAGTTTTGAAAGCCGTTTTCCATTCATCCCCTTCCTTCATCCTTATCTGATGATATCCACTCCTAAGATCTATCTTAGAAAAGACCCTAGAAACATGCAATTCATCCAACATATCATCTAAACAAGGAATGGGATGGAGATACTTAACCATGATGTTATTGATGGCTCGGCAGTCCACGCACATCCGCCAAGTTCCGTCCTTCTTAGGCAAGAGCAGTACGAGAACGACACAAGGACTAAGGCTTTCTCTGATGTAGCCTTTTCCCATAAACTCATCCACTTGTCTTTGCAACTCCTTGATTTCAACTGGGTTGGTTCGGTAAGCGGGACGGTTTGGAAGGGACGCTCCGGGTACTAGGTCGATTTGGTGTTCTATCCCACGGATAGGTGGCAAACCACTCGAAGTTTCTTTCGGGAACACATCCTGAAATCTGCTCATCAATGGCTTAAGTTCACTCGGCAGCTCCGGTGTAGGGTTAGTGGTCATTAGTGATTCTTTAAACACAAGTAAAATGAGAGGGGGTTTAGAAAACAAAGTTTTCTTTACCTGACTTGGTTTAATGTAGAAGTTGGACCTTTTGACCGGTGCCTTAGCTGCTTCTTATTGTTTCTCGAGTTCACGGCTCTTTCTAAGTTGTAGCTGATCCTGGTGAACTTCGGATGGAGACAAAAGAATGAGAATGATCTTCTTGCCTTGATGATCAAACATATGCCGATTGGTGTAGCCATCATGCACAACCTTTTTGTCGAACTGCCAAGGCCGTCCTAAGAGTATGTGGCTGGCATCCATAGGCAAAACGTTGCATATGATTTCATCTTGGTATCGGCCAATGGTGATTGGTACCGTGACTTGTTCCTTGACGTGCTGAACATCGTCTTCATTCAGCCATTCAAGCTTGAATGGTCTCAGATTTGGTCTGGTTTCTAATCCGAGTTTCCTGACAAGCACATCACTAGCAAAATTAGTGCAACTCCCACCATCAATAATCAAAGAATAAACTTTATCATTAATGAAACAACGAGAATGAAAGAGGTTCTCCCTTTGTTCGGTATCACTGGTTTTGGGCTGCACGCTTAGTGATCTCATGGTCACTAATAGATTTTCTTGAGCCGGATAATCATAAGGCTCTTCCTCATCATAGATGAGTCCGGTATCCTCCTCTTCTTCGTTTTCAGCTTCAGATTCTATTTCTCCATTCTCAAGTAGAATCATCACCTTTTGGTTAGGGCATTTGTTTGCATAATTTCCTAAACCTTGACACTTAAAGCACCTGATATCTCTGGCTCTACTCGTGGATTCCACGGTTTTGCCTTTGTCAAAACGAAAAGGTTGATTAGTCTTAAACTCAGAAGTAAAAGATTTACCTTTATCCTGAACACTAGGCTTAGGTGGATAAGCGGCTTTTGGAACATAGGCTGGTTTTGTAAAACCCCTTCTCTTGACTTGTTGTTCTATCAAGATAGCTTTTTGGAGCATGTCTTCAACACTTTCAAACTCTTGAAGCTCCAGCCGGTCCTGAATTTCCCGATTCAATCCTGCAAGAAAACAAGCCAAGGTTGCATATATGTCTTCCTCTACATCCGCCTTAAGCATAAGCATCTCCGATTCAATCCTGCAAGAAAATAATCTTCCACGTTCTTGGTGCCTTGAGTCAAACGTCTCAGCCTTTGGTGAAGATCTCTGTTATAATGACTTGGAACAAAACGCTTTCTCATTAGTTCTGTTAGTTCTTGCCAAGTAGTTATTGGTCTTTCACCTTTTCTTCTCCTAAGAGAAACAACTTGATCATACCAACTAATGGCATAACCATGAAACTCTGAGGCAGCAAGTCTAACTTTCTTAAGTTCAGAGAAATTTTGACAATCAAAAACCAACTCAGTTTTTCTTTCCCATTCAAAATACGTATCAAGTTCATTCTTACCTGCAAAGGATGGAAATTTGAGTTTGAGACCACCAAGTCCATCATCTGACCTTCTAGAGAACGGGTTCTCTTCATCTCGGTTTCTATGGCCTCTCCTTGCCCGGAAGGTAGAACGGTTGTCATCAAATTCTTCTTCTTCATGACCGTCAAAGGAACGGCTATGTCTCCTTTCACGGTTCCTTCTTTGGGCTGGCCGCGTTTGGTCTTGTTGATCCTCCTGGATTTTATCAAGCCTTACATGAACCTCTTCAAGACCTGCGTTCATAGATCTCATCAAATGTTCGGTTAGTGCTTTCATTTGTAAACCAGACAATCCGGATCTAGGATTGTTATTTCCTTCTTCTCCACTATCACTCATTGTTTTCCTGAAAAATACTTAACAAACGATTAGGAAAAACTCTCTTTCTCTCAAGTGTTTATTACCTCACCCACACACGTGTTTTGCTCACTGATTTTATGGTGATCACACTGAGTTATTTTCTCGATGTTCTTATCAAACAATTCAAGCCAAATCCATCAACTACTCCCACACAACAAAAGAGAAGAAAATACAGAAATTTCGAAGGAAAATCCGTTTAGCCACCTCTTGACTGGATTTCTCCTCAGCCAGCAGAATTTCTCTTCCACCACCCTCACAAACTAGATTTCTCCTCAGTTTGTCTTAAACCTTTTCGGTTTTCTTTCTCTTTTTTTTTTTATATATAAACGAGGGTAGAGGATGGCCCGGATTTACAATGGAAAGAGGAAGAAGAGAACAGATAGATATATATTTTTTTTTTATAAATAAGAAGAAAAGAAGATGAACAACTTTACCAACAAAGAGTGGCTCTGATACCATGTAATGGAACCCTTGGATGGATTATGCTCTTCGTTGGCGCGTTGGATAGATCGGATAGATCAGATAGATCGGATAGATGGTGGATCGTATGAGACCGTCAAGAGATGCGGAAGTCTCTTGGTATTCTCCACTCCACGGAACCGAGGAAGTAACCCTTAACCACGGATCTTAGGAGGTTTGCTGTGTTTGGAAGTAACCCTTGCCAAACACAACGAAATGTTCAAGATGAACAAAGAGATTTCTCTAAAAAAGAAGAAGATAAAAACTTGGATAATTTTATTAGAATGAGTTTACAAAATACTTATAGAATTCGCAACACAGAAAAAGAAAAGAGAAATTAAGTTTTGTGGATTTTCTAAGCATAGAAAATGAAAACAAATACTAGAATTTATGTCTTGGTCAAAACCCTTGAATTCACGCGGATGACCCCTCGGCTGCTTGATGTGTTCCCATCCAGAAGTCTGCCTTGTATAATTCAGAAGTCTGCCTTATATAATTCAGAAGTCTGCCTTGTACCGAATGGAACAAACATAAGCATCTTCGGCCATGATGCAATCATCTTGCTCAAGTCAAGTTATCTCACGTTCGATCTCTTCCTTCAATCCTTTAGCTCGAGTAGAAAGCTTTTGACCGGAAGAAAAGTCGAATGGGTCGGACATGTACTTATCGTAGGAACTTGGCTCGATGATCGGATGCTTGACTTGGACAATCCGATTTCTAGAGTGGTCACGAGTTGGTCGAGTGACTCGTTCTTCAGGACGGAGCTCCCTTCGGAGATTATTCCCGGACAATGTTGGATCAAAGCGGAACACGGCTGTGTCGGACTGAACACGTTCGCGGCCAAT
>JAHZTW010000001.1:81259666-81279488 GCA_020283515.1 Alliaria petiolata
ATTTACATGCTTAGCCTATGGAAGTAGATGTCTAAGGTGTTTATTGGTATATTAGAACTGAATTTTAATGCTTGTTGATTATCTTTTCACTAATGATGATTAGCTCTTGATTAGGTAATTAGCAAAGGGATTAGTGACATGAGAGTGGATTAGTCTTGTTTAGAGTTTTAAGCCTAAGGATTAGCATTTATGTGATTGTTTGAACATCATAGGTTAGCTCTAGGATCACCCAAAGTCCATAACCTCATCCTTGGATTCAATTTTAGTCTTTATTTATCTTGATTAGTAGTTTTGCTTAGTTTTTTTTGTCTTGCTTTAGTTTCTTATTTTGATTTCTTAAGTTGTTAGCTTTGTTTGCTTTCAATTTCATTTAGGTTGTTAGATAAAACCTCCACTTTATCTGATTTTGCTTAGCTTAAGGAATTTTGTGCATTCCTAGTGTTTAGGTCTCTAGTTCCCCGTGGATTCGATATCTCAAATACTACAATGATATGAGTAGTTGGGATTAATTGAAAGTGTGAAAAATCCCGCTATCAGACCTCTCGTCGTTCGTAAGAGCCGGTAAACGGTCACACAAGATTGTGTACAGAGAAATGTTCTTCGCACTCGTGATTTGTTTAATATGTGTCGATATCCCAACGAACACATCAATCCTGGAAGAAGATGCCGAAATTTCTTCGTAAAGTGTCTAGAGCAAGGTAATCCTCAAGCCATTTACTACGAATCTCTAAGGCTGATTCTAACCTGTGATGACACAAACGGTGGAATGAAACTCTTGCGACGGAATGTCCCAGTTCACGCTGATGCCACACTCGCATCAACAATGTTTCGCGTTTGTCTTGGGGAATTTTGTATAGCGGCCCAATTATTTAAGCAGTTTGCTATACACCACGGACCCCTACATTCGACATTGGTTAAAGATGTTGGGGAGAATTTAATAGAGCAGATGTCATGGTTCGATCCTCCTCATTTCAATAACTATTTGTGGTCGTTTCGTGTTTTAGACAACAAAATTGTTAACTTGAGTGAATGTGTGTGGGAGAAACAGTATGACCAGATTACCTATTTTACGTATTTTATGTAATAAAACTATGTTACGTATTTTATGTAATAAACAGATTTTAAAATTGTTCATTTGGGGTTTCGACATCCGTACTTTTAATTTGTGGTTTGGTTATGTTCTCTTGTGGTTGCTCAATATAGGGAATATAATGACGTGGAAGAAATTTGAAATCGTCAACAAAGTTAGATAATTAAGAAAAGACAATGAATTTAAGACATGTCAATTCAATTGACAACCACAGTGACGTGCACTGTACACAATAAAATACTCATTCTGTGGGGAATTTTAATGGACCGAGAGAAACCACGTATCAATCCTATTTTCTCGTTTTGTGTTCTCTCTTTTGTTAGCCTTTCGTTAATGGTAAACAACGATAATCAAAGCAAATACCGCAACCTTTTTATCTTTCTTCTCTTCAACATCTAGATCGAGTTACTCATCTTTGATATGGCGACAACCTGGGAATCTTCGAGTGGAGCCCCTGGGTTACGAATCGTGGGGAGTCCAAGTAGTCCATTGTGTGAATGTCTTGAAACGCCAATGGTGATGACATCTTGGACAAACATGAACCCTGGGCGAGAGTTCTACAAGTGCGCCGTTGTGAACTACCGTTTCGATCGCGCTTGCTCGTGTTTCAAGTGGGTTGACCCAGAGCCCCCACATGGATGGCAGAAGCTAGCGCTGATCAAGGCACGAGACATAATCATTGCCCTCAAAGCCGAGCTGGACTACTACAAGCAACTACGAAACAGTAGCCACGGTGTACATGTCGGTCGTAACGAGGGAAATCCAAAAGTTGCAGCTGATGGTGGATCTGACGTTGTTGGTGGTATGATGGCTGCTTATCTTCCTAAAATGTCAACGGTAGGTGTTTATCTCTCTGCTACAGCTTGCCTCTTCTCAGTCGGTGCCCTTATTTGCGCCCTAAAATTATGAATTGAAGTTTGCCTCTTCTGGCTTGCTGACCTTTTTTGTATAAAGATAAGGTGAAGTAAGTTATGGTGGAAGTTGTTCTGCCCTTGTTTTCGGTTGTTATTTTGGTAGTAATGTGGTTATTCGTCTGGGTTTTGTGTTTCCTGCACATCTACTCGCTATGTATTCAGAAATTACTATCTATGGTATTTCGTACTCTCTATGTTATTTTGTATGTTTTATGTTCTTACATACGTACACCCACATACGTACATCCACATACGTACACTCACATACGTACACCCACACAATAAATGTGTACAAGTAGAGCACTACAAGTGGGTACGTTACTTAATTCTTTCGCAACTACCACTCTTATATCAACTACTACTAGTAAATACATCAGTTCCAGTAATCGTGTAAACGTGTACACCAACAACCTGTACACCTTCAGTCGTATACCCAATCCTGTATACCCTGAATTAATGTGTACAATTAGAGAAAATACTTTAACTACATCATTTATTTCTTTCTCATCTACTACTGCTATATCATTTACTACTAGTAAATACATTAACTGCATCAGCTCCACCAAAAAATCAACTAGTCTCATTGTCAATATATATCCCCACTTACGTTATGTAAAAACTGACCGAACAAAAAATAATATAATCATGGTGCTACCTGAGTTACCAGACCAAATACTTTCTACAATCCTTCAGAAGGTTGGTGAAGATGCTTTTTGGATGTTGGGACCGTTTCTCGCACTTGGGTACGAAAATAATGTTCTTCGCACTTGTAGCTTGTACGCCATCTGCCGAGATCCCATTGACATATGCTCAGGAGGGAGAGGTCGTCATTACTTTGAAAAGTGTCTCGAACGAGGTAATGAATACGCCATTTTTACGAATCTCTCAGGTTCGTAATACACTGTGGACATATATATGGTGGAGTTGATCTCATGGAACTTATTGTCACAAATGACACCCATGCAACCATCGCATCTAGAATTTTATGCGTTTGTCGTGGGGATTCTGAAAAAGCTAGCCGACTATTCCACTAGTTCGCAGTGAACCACGTACCACTAACATCAGAAAGGGAAAGACATATTGGGGAGGAGCTCATCTACTAGATATCTTGGTTATGTCCTCCATTCATAAATAACTACTTAACCTCATTCACTTATCCTAACAACGACCTAGTAAGTTCTCCGATTGTGCCTTTGACCATGATCCTAATTTTGACACATTTTGCAATGACTGCTACTTATATTGGTGCTCACGCCGAATATGTAACATGCTATAATGGGTAGTCCGAGCCCTCTATTTATCTTTTCCTATCGTGGGTATCTTTTCATAAAATTTTAGACTGTGTAATATATTATGTTCTTCCTGTGTGTTCTGCTATTCCATAGACTCCTAATATGATTATGTATGTTTTCGTAAGTTTTAGACTCGTAATATGATTATGTATCTTTTGATAAGTTTTAGACTTCTCGTATGATTATGTATTGTGTACACAATCAGATGGTGTACAGAACCAGTGGTTGTACACAATCAGATGGTGTACATAACTACACAACCATTCGTTGTACACAATCAGAAGGTGTACACAATCACTTGTTGTACAAAAATATGTAGTTGTAAACCATCTGATTGTATACATAATCCATTGATGTACAAAATCCGTTGGTGTACTCAAACCGTTAGGTGTACAGCGTTCATTTTAATTTCAGATGATAATTCAACCCACCCAACAGCTTGATAAAGCTTCCCTCCTCTATACACACGAAAAAGCCAAAATTTTCCCAAAAACATCACAATTCTCAAAAACATACAACTTCTATCACAAGGGAGCGGTGCAAGTTGTCCGGTTATGCCCCTTACGCAACACCTGCTACATTTGTTAAGCTTCGCTCTTTTCGTTGGCACCTGCAGAAGTTAAGTGAGACAATTATGAATATAAAATATAAATGTCGTAATCTTTTATAAGAAAACCAACTACAAGGGAAATAATTTATGTTCATGGATAGGTTACTAGCATCTACCGAGCTGAAAGTTTTCTTTTTGTTGCTGGCCTCACTGGCGAACGCTTAATCTTAGGAGGCTTAATTTCTACACCCTCTGACACCTCACTCGGAACATCAATGTTCTATGGGTCTGGAACCGGAAGAATAATGCATGCTAATGTATCTACCCACGTTTTTCCGATGCATATCACCAACTAAACTCTTTTACGGCAGGTGCCGAATGGTCGCTGCTGCTATTGCGTGTCGGCAGAGTATTAAAATCATCTGGAATTCCCGACAAGTACATATCCGTTTTTGCAGGGAAACATGGTGATGTACACCTGACCCCGCTGTTAGTTCGAAATCCCACGCGGACAGTTATAGGACGGGAAGTCCTCTGGACAAATCAAACTGCTTAAACAGCTCTTTATCAACTTCCTGTGGAATAACACCTTGCATTTTTGTTATTTTCTTTCGTCTACTCTCATGCCACCTGCTTAGCATCCGCATAAACTCAAACAATGACACGATTGACAATCCCTTGCGGGAAGTAAGGTGTTGTTTAGTGACTCAGCGATGTTACTAGACATCAAGTTATATCTCTCCCCCTCGAAGTAACATATTGTCCAATGCTTTTTATCTACCTTCTCCATATACTCCCAACAATGTACATCCACTTCTTTCAGCTTCGCATAAATATTCTTCAACTCAGAAACTCGGAATGTATCTCGTGCCGAACCAACCATCTCCTTTTGTCGTTTCTTCTTAAATTTGTTCTTCACATTTCTCTATAGGTGTACAAGACATGCAGTGTGTTTTGCTAGTGGATACCACGCATCCTTTGCAGTATAGATAGAGCTGCATCTATCCGAAATTATTGTCAAACCTTCAATGTCTCCAATGATCTCTATTAACTTTTCGAAAAACCACGACCAAGACACCTCATTCTCGTTGTCCACAAAAGCAAAACCTATAGGAAATATTTGGAATTTCGCATCTTGTCCACTTGCTGTTAGTAGACACCCTTTGTATTTTCCAAACATGTGCGTCCCATTGATGTGGTGGGGTTTTTACTTCAAGTTTTACCACTAAGATAGCTGCAAGTGCACAGCAATTACAGTAGTATATTAAGGGATCGAATCCACAGAGATTGTTGTTTCGCGAAAGTTATATGATTTCTAACTTCTTTAAACCAAAAGGGAAGATTGGGGGTTTGTGTGTCACAGGTTGCAATAGTAATATAAAGCAGCAAAGAGAACTAAACGGTTATAAATCAGTAGGTAAAATGCATTGGGTTCAGGGGTGTTCTCTGGGGTTCATGGATCGGATCTAACAAGCAATAGATTAGGTTTTAAATGACTTAATGACTAGGTTCTTTAGCTGACACGATCGACTATGATCACCCCGCGCTCGCGGATCTAACCATCTACGTTTGCTTCGCTCCGCGGATATGAGTTATCATCCCACGATGCGAATCAAACGCGCAAACATATCATTCACCTATTTGTAAACATTCTCTGTGCGGTCCGTCGATATGCCTAAGCATCCTACGGTACGTTCCGCTCGTTAACCTCTAGATCCAGATAATAGACTCACGGTCGTGTATCTAGTTGTGTTGGGATCAGTTGCTAATTGATCAAAAAAGTAAACATGCAATAAGAGCAAGACATAAACAAAGATACCTAATAAAAACTTTGTCTCTATCAACCTAGCAAAATCGATCCATGATTTAACCCCTTTGAAAAACCCTTTAAACCCAACTAGATGACTACTTGTTCATGGGAACGAAAGACATCCTTCAAGATATGAAAATGTGCGAATTGTATTGATTAAGGAACAAAGTTAGAAAACTTCTCCAAAGAAAATCCAGTTGGAAAGATCTTCTTAAAGTATTGAAAAGCAAAGAACTAAGAACAATAGATGAAAACAAAAGGGAAGAAAGGTGGCGGCTGCAGAAGAAATCTCTCTCGAGGTCTTCGACTCCGGGCGCCGTCGATCTCTCTCTCTCTCTCTCTCTCCGGCGGCGTGAAAAGTGTCTTCCTAAAACCTTTGTGAAAAGTCACCCGTTTTGTGAAGCCTTATGGTTCAGGCTGTGGCATGGCCACCGGTCGTCTGGTCAGGCCATGGCGCGGCCAGCTTGGTCTTCCGGGTGCTTGACGGATCTACTTGCTTCCTTCATAACTTGAGATCCAACCGTGAGATTGTTCTCAAACCACTTCGAGGTGAAAGACAGCTGATAAGGCTACCTTGTCTCCATATATGAGCTTGATCTTGTGGTGGGAAGGTCATCGTTTGGTGTTAAGCTTCTGTCTGTGAGCACTTGTCCTGAAAGTTTCTGTTTTGCTCCAAAATGTATGCTTTTTGTTCAATTTCCCGTAAATGACTCTTAAGACTAGGAAACGTGGAAATCACTTTAAAACCATTGAAAGCCGGGTTAAAACACTTGTAAAGGATCTTGAAATGATAGGTTTTAGGAGTAAAATATGAGTGTATCAACAACTCCCCCAGACTTAAACCTTTGTTTGTCCTCAAACAAAACGCAGATAGAAGCTCGAAAAGAGGTTTGAAAATATGGGAACTAGCGAAAACTCAGTGACCGTCCTTCCAAACCTTAATTCATCGAACTAATATATCCAAGCTCAGTCTAGAAAATTCTCACAATAGTTCCTTTAACACTAGTCCCTTAGAAGCTTTCACTATCTAAATCACAAGTTCTAGTCAACTAGCTCTCTAAGTAATATTAAAATTGGTGTGATCCTTGTCAAGGGATATAAAGCTAGATTCAACGAGGTTAAATGCATAAAGGCTTTTATTGGTGAGGTTAAGAGTGTTTCGGGTTACCGTATAGATATCTGGAAGGTGCGAGATATTATGCAAAACAACAGGAGAAGGTGGAACTGTTAGGATCCACGATTTCCAATCACTCTTCGCATGTACACATTCGTGAGTTCTCCTTGATATCGCCATACCCCCAGACTTGGTTTCTTGCTTTGGGGTTAAACTGGATGGCGTCTAAAACTTCTCACCATATTGACCAGACTCCGCCTCTTTGAATGTTCTGATTCTCTTAAGACTCTTAAGCATTTTCTTCCCGCTTCTTTTGCTCTTTTTTTTTCTTTATGGATAAGTACCATCATCATTCCAAGAAATTCAGGTCCTCTATCTGAGTTACTTTTTCTATATATATTTTTTTATGAAGCAGGAAGTGCCTTAGTGTAAGAGTCTTAAGGAGCATGAAAATATACCATTCTTTCGAGTTTTCCGAGGCACGAGTCGTATACTCTTGTAGCTAACAATTTCATTCCTTGACCATTCGATCCTTCGTCTTGAGTGACTAGAAATCGTGTCGTTCCTCCCTCTCCGACGTTTTTGCACATATCTGCATATTGCGAAAACAAAAGAGTTGCATGAGGTATGAAAAGATGGTAAAGGTTTCGGGTATGTTACCAACTGGTTATGTGTTGGCCGTTCGGGAACAACAAGGGATTGTGTTTAAAAATGGAAAAGATGTCCTGAACGCTCTGGCTTTTTCGTTGAATGCTTAAATCTGTTGACAAGGAAGTTAGATGTCAGGTTAAAGTCCAATTAAAGTAGAGCTAGTATATTTATTCCCCTGAAATCTCTATAGATAAACATTCTCCAGGATTTTGCATTGCCGGCTTTCTAGCTACCGCATAACCTAGTATTAAAGCTTGAAAGATCTGTTACTAGAAATAGCGTAGAAGCACAGTGGTCGGTCATCATCCTTGGTTTCGCGTCATAGTCCCTAAAACCATATCATATATATCGAGATACATCATTCTTAATTCTTAGGGTAAATAAAAAATATTAAAATGACTCAAAATAAAACCAAAACAAAGCAAATTCATTAGTACGAACATCCTCCCAGACCTAAATCACACTATCCCCAGTGTGAAATAACGGTGAAAGGCGGGAATGACTAAAAATATAAAA
Source organism: Alliaria petiolata (assembly GCA_020283515.1). Lineage (NCBI taxonomy): Eukaryota > Viridiplantae > Streptophyta > Magnoliopsida > Brassicales > Brassicaceae > Alliaria > Alliaria petiolata. Next base: position 81,267,604 of record JAHZTW010000001.1, read on the forward strand.
AATAAAGCATAAATAAAAGTTAAGGGTGAAATAGATGGAACCAGGCTCGCAAGTGGGAAGAGTTTCGGCCGAGACGCGAAGTCAGCTAGGCATGTGAACTCAGGGTCTAAAGGTCGCCATCTATGTGTCCTCTCTCTTGAAGCTGTCGCGCCATCTTCTCAAGCATTTCGTTCTGGCGGGCCAGCTGCTCCTGAAGGGCGGTGATCGCGGGATCAGTCAAGGTGGACGGTGTAGCGGATCGTGAGGTGATGCGCATGGAGGAAGCTGATGTGTGGTGGGTCCTCTGACGGATCGTCTCTCTCCTAACCTTAGCGGCTATGTATTCTCCAATAGTATGCGCGAGGCGTGAGAACTCGGTACGGAACTCCTCGTGTCCCGGGATCCACTGTGGTGAACCCTCTGAAAGGCGCGAGACTGTGGGAGACGGTAGATAGACCGTGCGGTTGTCTCCCTTCCCCAGTCGGTATCGGTATCCAAACTTGTCTGGATCCATGGCTGCACCTGCCAAGTTCCTGTCCGTCTGAAATTGGAACAAATCAAACCAAGGCTCATCTAGTGGTGCCTCAATGCTAGTGTCTACTCCAGCAGCCTCCATGATCGTTGTAATGATGCCTCCGTAAGTCGTAAAGGCAGCCTCGCATCTAGGTACGGTAACATCGTGCTTCACTCGCACGAGTCTCTCTGCTAGGACGCATCCAAGGCATGCTGAAAGTGGTTTGTCTCTAAAAGCAGACTGAAGTAGACGAGCTCTAAAATGAGAATGCATGACTGGTTGCGGCGAGAGAAGAGTCGGTGTGCTATGAGGCGGTGCACAAAACGCACGGCCGGAGGTGAAAGAAAAGCGGACGGATGCCTTCCCTTATCGTTAATGCCTCGGCCCATAAGTCCTCAAAGATCAGCACTCCATTCTTATTCAATGCTTGTCTCGCTCCTCAAGTCAAAACAAAATATCTCGCAAAGACGAGGGATACTCAGCTCATAATCTCTAGAGCCAATGGTGAAATAGAGAATATCGTCTTTCGGTTGTGACTTCCTTCCTCTCCGATATGATAACTGAACCGCAGATAAGAACTCTTGTGCTAGCTCCTTGTAGGTAGGTCGATCAATCTCCATGAAGGTCCTGAGCCTGAGCTCGTCCAAGTACCATGTAACATCCTCGGTGATGCCCAAAGCGTCTAAAGCGGAATAATTAATCTTGAGTGTTGTTCTTATCTCCATCTTCTTCATCTCCTTCAAATAATCGATGTTTGGGTCCATTGGCGCTCCAAAGTATCGGAGCTTGCGCTTAGGAGGAGAAGCGTTCAGCTCTCTAGTTGGCTCTTGAGGTGGAGGTGAATCATCGCGACGTGTGCGCGCTATCCGTGAATCTCAGAACCTTCTTTGTTGATCCTTCATGTATCCTCCTATAGTGGTGTCAAGACTTGGGTCTCCTAGCGCTGTCTCTTGTTCTTGCTGTCGCGAAGAACATCTCGAAGAGTTTAGTTGCTCTCTATTCTTCGAACGTATCTCGAAGTTTCGGTCATAGCTTATTGTACCTTGCAAAACAAAAACAAAAAAAACTCGACCAAACATGTGAATTTGATTTGTCATAGGGAATCTCAAGTGCAATGATATACAAGACATATATCAAGAGTTTCCAAGACTAGTAGCAATCGAGTGAATGCATAAATTTCAAGATCAACTTGGTACTCAAACTCTATTTTCAGATTTTTGGGTTTTCAAACCAAAAAAATTCCAACAAATTGATTTTGTCAACCTACTTTCATCAAACTTTGTTTCTCAAGTCATATTTAGCATGAGTTAAGTTCATACTAAGTCAATTTGTCTATAAATATCTCCAAAATCCGTTATTAGAGCAAGTTCAAATTCACTTTTCAAAGATTTCAACGTTGCCAAAATTCAAGGTTCTCTACCATTATCCAAGCATCATAGACTTAGATCTAGTCAAGCACGGGAGATCTCAAAATTGAGTTCTTTAGTGAGCATTTAAAATTAGAGATCATACCTTGTAGATGAGAATGAATGACATTTAAAAGTTGAATCTCCTTTGAAATTAGATGAGTTTAGACCAAAGAATTTTTGAAAATGGTTCACAATTGAAAAACCTAGAATCTCTCAAGAATCTCCAAGACTCTTGGAAGGGAAGAAGAAAAGGGAGTTAAATTCTAAAAATTCTCTTTTTGTTTCGAAAAGGTGTTTTTATCAACAAAGAACCTTAAGTTTTCAAAAATTTTGAAACGAGTAAACTTACCTTGCGTGGTGGTCACGAATCAATAAAATTCGTTAACTTATGTTAACGGGAATGATTTAGCGGTGTGGGATTGTACCATAACACGTGAAATTTGGTTCGGGGGGGGGGGGGAACGCGAGTTTTCCGGGTTGGTCGTTCAGACGACCGCTAATCGCGCCATGGCCCCTCGCGGCCGCAGCCAGGCGTCTTCGCGCGGCCATGACTTGTCTCGCCGCGGCACGAGCTGGTGCCCGTGCGGCCAGCCTCCTTCTAAGGCTCCTCCTCATATTTTTGTGTTTTTCTTGTTTTTTTTTCTTTTTTCTTTATATGCCTATATACATAAAACTTTCAAAAACTAGCTGTTAAAAATAACAAAAAAAATAAAAATAAAAATAAAAACACGTACCGGATGGGTTGCCTCCCACCAAGCGCTTTTGTTTAAGTCGTTTAGCTCGACTTTGTTTGAGGCTTAGGCGATTGAGGAAGTGGCTTTAAGAGTTGTCTCTCCTAAAGCTCCGCCTTGCTTTCGAATTAGCAACGTGCCTCCGTTCCCATTCCTTAGAATCTTCGCTTCCAGGGTCACATGCTTGGTTTTTTTTACTGTGTTGGCCATTTGTTCTTTACTTAGCTCTCTTAGCTCGGGAGGAATTAGAATTTCGATTCTCGAGAAAGGTCTTAAGTGGAGCTGGTCCATTCTCGTTATCATCCCCTTTTTCTCCTTTTTACACGCTTGTCTCCCTCTTTTTGACGGTGAAACGTTTAGCTTTTTCGGATAGTATCTCTTTTGGCTTATATGCAAGAAAACTACGAAGTTACTTGCGTGGTCGATCTTTGCTCCTACCGTGGCAAGGAAAGGCCTTCCAAATATTAGAAGCTTGTCTTTGTCTTCTCCCTTATCGAGTACATGGAAGTCTACAGGCACTACCTTGTTTTTGACAAGAAGTTGGTTGTTGTATACAATGTCATTCGTCTTCTTCCTGAACGAATCTCCGAACACTAACTGAATAGGTGAGGAGAAGTAGGTTGTTATTCCTAACCTTTCGGCGATTTTTGTGGACATGACATTAACATTAGCTCCTGTGTCACATAGACAATCGTCGAATCTAATCCACGTGATCGAATATGGTTAGGTTAATGCTTTGGGATCTTCTTTCTTCTTTAGCTTCCCGAATGTGCAGTGATGCAGAATCTCGAAAGGTGGCTCATCTATTTTCTTCTTTATTGTCAAGAAAAGTGTGACGAACTGCATTTATCCCCTACGACTGGTTCTGGCTCATTAGCTCTGTCGGTGATTGCAGTGATCACGTTACAGAATCCTTTCGGGTTGTCTTCTACCTTTCCGGGAAAGACTCCTGCTTGTCTCTTAATGGTTTCAGCCGTTTGGGAAACTTGCATGTCCATCTTCTTCACATGGTAAGATAGAGATTCAAACTTGCCGTTCAAGTCGTTGTACATGCAATCGACATTGATGTTGAGATCCTTGACCGATTTCTGCTGAGACAACAGCAGCTGCTGCATCAATCCTTCGAGTTTGTCCTCTCGTGATGGGTACGATGCATTTGATGCAGCTTGTGGTACTCCTTGTTGATTGTTGTAGGGCGCAGGCTGAGAGTTGTATGTTGGTTTTGGTTGATAGCCTCTGTTACTTCCGTAGTTCACGTTTTGGAACTTATTCTGAAAAGGTCTTCCTTGAGATGGATAAACTTGGTCTCGCGGGTTCTCCACGTTTGGGTTTCGGTAAGAGAGGTTGTTGTTGTTTCTGAAGTTGTTGTTGAATCCGTTGTTAAAGTTCCGGTTCGGATATGAGTTATGGCCTCCCATAAAATTAACCTTTTCTTCTCGCGAGTAGGATTCATCTCCTTCATCTCTTGGGTTAAGTTCTTCTCTATCTCCCGCGGCTTCACACGCATTGATGTTGCGTTGTTGTCCTTTGAGTAGCTGGTTCATCATGTTCTTCAGCTCGGCCATCTGCTTGGAATCAAAGTGTCCGGTTCGCGGATTTCTATCATAGTCCGGACAGTTGTTGTTGTTGCTTACAGCGACATTCTCGTTAAGTGCGTGTCCTTGTCGCTCCGTCTTTGTGGTAAAATCTCCATTGCTGGCCGTGTCGAGTGAGATTTGATACCTAGCTTGCAGTCCACGGTATAATGTGTTCAACAAGCTAGCTCCGGAGAAGCCATGGTGAGGGCAATCGCGTTCGTAGTCTTTGAATCTCTCCCATGCTTCAAAGAATGACTCGACCAGTCCTTGTTGAAAGCCTTGGATCTTGTTTCTCAGCAGATTGGATCGTGACTTCGTGACGAAGTGATTGAGGAAAGCGGATTTGCATTCCACCCAGTTAGTGATCGATCCTATTGGTAAAGTCTTCAGCCATCTATGAGCCTTGTCGCTCAAAGAGAATGGAAATAGCTTACATTTCAGATAGTCGGGAGGGATTCGGCTAGTCTTTGTAGTGCTGCAAATTTCTTCAAAAAGTTCGATGTGGTCCTTCAGATGCTCGTTTGATAGCCCGTGAAACTGGTTTGGTTTCACCAAAGAGATGATTTGCGGTTTAATCTCCAGCTCGTCCTCATGAGGGATATTTACTTGAATCGCAGCTTAATTCTGAAAGTGTTGATCATGAGTGTCCTGATCAGCTATGGTGCGGTTCCTCACTCGCCTTGGTTGGTTGGAGGGTAGAATAGGCCAGTTAGCGACTCGGTCTCCTGGTTGGACGATGGGGTCCACTTGGTTCGCACCATTTTCTATGATCGTATTTGTCCTCCTTGCTACAAGGTAGGATCGAGTTCTTCTCCATTCGAGTCAGCCTCGGGAATTTGATTAATCGGGTTTCCATTGTTGTCGAGTTGTGGCATTCCATCTTGAAAAGCGGAAGGTGCTCGACCAGCGTTGCGAATAGCGTCTTTGCGGTTTCGCTGAACTCCAAGAGCTGCCTCGTTTTCGGCCATGCTGATCTGTCTTCTTAACCTTCAGATTTCTTTTTCGTGCCTGTGGATCTCGATGTAGCGGGGCAAAACATTAGAAGCATTCCTTCTAGTGGTCATGAGAAGTAAACACAAGAGAATCGTGAGCAATGAACGGAGAAGGTTGAAATTCAACGCGGTTTAAAAGAGGAATTAGAAACTGAAAATTCGCAAAAGCAAACAATCCCCGGCAACGGCCCCAAAAACTTAATGCGGTGGGGTTTTTACTTCAAGTTTCCCCCCTTAAGATAGCTGCAAGTGCACAACAATCACACTAGCCTTTTAACGGATCGAATCCAAAGAGATTGTTGTTTTGCGAAAGTTATAGGATTTCTAACTTCTTTAAACCAAAAGGGAAGATTGGGGGGTTGTGTGTCACGGATTGCAGTAGTAATATCAAGCAACAAAGAGAATTAAACGGTTGTAAATCAAGAGGTAAAAGGCATTGGGTTCATGGGTGTTCTCCGGGGTTCATGGATCGGATCTAACAAGCAATATTTAGGTTTTAAATGACTTAATGGGCTAGGTTCTTAACTGAAACGTCTGACTATGATCACCCCGCGCTCGTGGATCTAACCACCTACGTTTGCTTTGCTCCGCGGATATGAGATATCATCCCACGATGCGAATCAAATGCGCAAACATATCATTAACCTATTTGTAAACACTCGCGGTGCGGTCTGCCGATATGTCTAAGCATCCTACGGTGCGCTCCGTTCGTTAACCTCTAGATCCAGACAGTAGACTCACGGTCGTGTATCTAGTTGTCCTGTGATCAGTTAATAATTGATCAGAAAAGCAAACATGCAATATAGCAAGACATAAACGAAGATACCTAATAAAAACTTTGTCTCTATCAACCTAGCAAAATAGATCCATGATTAAACCCCTTTGAAAAACCCTTTACACCCAACTAGATGACTACTCGTTCATGGGAACGAAAGACATCCTTCGAGATATGAAAAGATGTGAATTGTATTGATTAAGGAACAGAGTTAGAAAACTTCTCTAAAGGAAATCCAGTTGGAAAGATTTTCTTAAATTTTTGAAAAGTAAAGAATTAAGAACAATGGATGAAAAGAGAAGGGAAGAAAGGTGACGGCTGCAGAATAAATCTCTCTCGAGGTCTTCGACTTCGGGTGCCGTAGATCTCTCTCTCTCTCTCTCTCTCCGCCGGCGTGAAAAGTGTCTCCCAAAAACCTTTGTGAAAGTCACCCGTTTTGTGAAGCCCTAGGGGTCCTTTTTATAGGCCTTCATGTCTTCATAAATGGGCCTTGCGTTTTAACCTCGAGAAATATAAAATAAGTGCAAAACAGGCTCGGGAATCGTCAAGTGGCTGGCCGGCCGAGAGACTGACCGTGGTGCGGCCACTGGTCGTCTGGTCAGGCCGTGGCGCGGCCAGCTTTGTCTTCCGGGTGCTTGACGGACCTTCTTGCTTCCTTCATAACTTGAAGATCCAACCGTGGGATTGTTCTCAAACCACTTCGAGGTGAAAGACAACTGATAAGGCTACCTTATCTCCAAATACGAGCTTGATCTTGTGGTGGGAAGGTCGTCGTTTGGTGTTAAACTTCTGTCTTCAAGCACTTGTCCTCAAAGTTCCCTTTTTGCTCCAAAATGTATGTTTTTTGTCCAATTTCCCTGAAATGACTCTTAAGACTAGGAAACGTGGAAATCACTTTAAAACCATTGAAAACCGTGTTAAAACACTTGTAAAGGATCTTGAAATGATAGGTTTTAGGAGTAAAATATGAGTGTTATCACCCATCCACCACAAAAACCTTCTTCAAATGCTTCCACACGTCAATACAAGGCTTGAAAGCCTTGAATGCGAACTTAAACCGTGTATCTCCAATTTTGTCCACTTGTGTATGCAAATGTGTAATTGTTTGTAATTGTTCTCATATTAGCATACTTCAGTACGTAAAAGTACCTCAGAAGTAACTTGAATGAATTCTCCTCTGTTTCATGGGCTGTTGAAATTGCCAACTCTCTTGCTTTACAACACTTCCAATACGAAGTAGTTATCCTATGCTCCCTTAGGATTGCCGGAGGTAAATCATTTGCCCGTGGTCCAACTAACATTGAATCATACTTCAACCTCAACAAAGCGGCAATGACTTTCGATGTTGCGTGCTTCGAGAACTGCCCTCTACTATCCGATTCGCACACATGAGTCAAATTAGCTTTCCTAACCTCACAAAGATCCGAACCCCCAACTTTATGCCCCTTCACCCTCGAATCACACCTAGGATCAATACATCTCGCATCCACATACAACTTTGCATGGTTGTGGTATCTGAACCTAAAGACCAACTTTATTGCATATATTGCTAATGTTATTTTGAAATGTTCTTTGTTCTTGAACATTTTTCCTATGTATATCTCATCATCCTCATACCTCAAATCAACATTGTGGATGTTATATGGGATACATGCCATATCATTAAACATAGGAGGCGGATCTTCATATCCATATACATCTACCAACCTCATGCCTTTCTTGACCAACTCCCATCCGTTTTCACGTTTACTTAAACATTTTCCTGAAATTTGCAAAGAAAGTGGATCCTTCAAATCCTCTTCACCGATAGGTGGATCCTTTAAATCCTCTTCACCGAAAGGGAGATTCAGAGGCATCTTTGGCATAAAAGGTGTCTTCATCCCCGACTTTTGTATAGGTGGAGTTGATTCCTTTTTAGGAGGAGTTTCTAAAAAAATTCAGGTTCAGCGCCAGCTTGACCACTTATATTTATATACCTTGACGATGACTGGGGTGGTTCCTCAGCAAAATCATCATCCCCAAACATAGGGGAATGTTCGTTAAACATTTTCTTGGAAACTGGAACATTTTAATTCTCAACCCCCTCTCTCTGTGATGTCTCGGAAACTTCTCCACCTCCACCTGCCCAAGCATCTTCTTCGTCGTCTCCATCCACCTCTGACAACCCGTCATTTAAAACAAGCTAATTCCAGAAGTCTCAATCGTAATCATCATCATCTTCCTCTTCATTACCATCCTACCCTCCATCTTTAGCATCATCATCATCGTCGTCTTCCTCACCATCTTCTCTAGTCTCGGCTTTCGAATCATCCGTACCTCCATTTGGAACACTAATACACTCGCGCGTCCGTCTGATCGCACTCAAATACACACTTTCCTCTCTTTGTCTCTCTCTAAGACCGAGCATCTTTGTCTCTATCTCACTCTAAGACTCAGGGGTAAACTGCCCACAATCTCTTTCTCACTTTCTCTCTCACCCACTTTTGCAATTAAAAGTTGGATGTACCCATCTGGCGAATTAAAACTCAAGAAGTATCATAAATGCCAAGATACCTTTAAAAAAAAGGCAGATCAATCTGCAATTATTTATCATTCACAACGTTTTGTCCAGAAAAAAAAAATAATAATAATAAATGTTCTGTATGCAGATTAAAATCTATAATAAATTAATAATCTGCATATATGAAAAATAGAAAAGTTGTTATAGAGTACATGTACCGCGTTTTTCTTACTATTCTGATTTTTTTTGTATTTAATGTCTTTATTAATTGTAAATCAGTTATAAATGCTTGGTTTATCAATTTATTACTAATTTCCATATTTGATTGTCAAATATGTAGATTTGAAATTCTCATCAATATAAAATATGTTCTATAATTTTGTTTTCATTATTTTGTATAATAATTTTTTGTATTGATTTTCTTTTGAAAAATAAGCAAATATCAATAAATATAACAATCTTTATATTTTAAAAAGGATTTTATTTATTTATTTTTATGGTATTTTTATATAATTTGTTTGCAATCACTATTTATGCATATTTTATAAAAATATTTACAAACATAATAATTCAAAACAAAAAACTAATAACTGGTATATATTCTTTTATAACATATTTTATAATAACGCATCCATGCATGTTAGTTTATAACTCATATTTTAGTTGTAAATATTAAAAACCTTTCAAATACATTATCGGCAAAAAAAAATAATCTACACAATTTTTGGTTTAAAAATAGTGAAAACAGAAAAATGATATTTTATGGAAAATATGAAAAATAGTTTATATTAACTTTTATTTTTTTACTTTTCTACATATGTTGTAAACGAATTTTTTTTTATGATGTTTAAAAATTTTAAACATATGTATTATCTTTTTTATTTTTTTAAATATTTGATTTGCATCATTTTATATTGTTACACTATTTAATATAATATGATTATTTTTAGATCTGCATTTGTTCTGCATTTCAACTTGATTTGTATTTGTTCTGTTTGATCTGCATTTTTTGATAATGCAGGTCAAGCAGAACAAGTATAGATTAAGCAGAACAAGTATGTTTATGGTGACGCATATCAAAAAATGCAGATCAAGCAGATAATGCAGATCAAGAAGAACAACTACATATCATGCAATAAAATCAAATCTACAAATAATCACACTATATTAATTAGTGTAACAATATAAAATGATGCAAATAAAATATTTAAAAAGTAAAAAAAATAAAAATACATATAAACGCAATAAATAATACATTTAAATTTTAAATTTATCAAAATTTAAATTTGATTACAAAATAAAAAGAAATTTTAAAAATAAAAATTAATACAAAGTAATTTCATTTGTTTATACACAATATAAATGAAATAAATATAACTATGAGAATAAATATGTTTAAAATTTTTAATATTATAAAAAAATTGAGTATAATATATGTAGAAAATTTAAAAATAAAATTCTCATATTTTCAATTTTTCATATAAGATGGGTCAATTTTATACATATTCACAATGAAATTATTATATTTGTAACTATATTTATAATGATAATTAAATATGTAAAATAAATTAACCTGCATAACTAGTTATTGCAAAAAAATTATTTAAAAATTATGAATATGTAAAATAAATATATATAATTTTTTAGATAGAAAAATTGTTATGCTTACTAATATTTATAGAAGAAAATAAATACAATATATATATATATTAAATATCTGACTTAATAGAAAAAAAATATTCTCAAAAATAATTATTACACAATAAACGAAAAATAAAAGTAAATCATATTTTTAAACTTGAGAGGTTTTTTAATAAAAGTGAATAAAATAAATTACGAAACTAAAAACTATTTATAAGCAATTAAGGAAGATAAAAAAAAATGGAAGCCACATGATTGGTCATCTGCATGTGTCCCACCACTTTTCCTTCTAATTGTGCAGATCTACAATTTAACAAACAATTTTCAACTGCATGCAAAACAATTATTATTTTATTTTTATTTTTTGTTCTGCACTAAAAAAGGTGAATGGCACACATTTGCAGATTGGTCTGCTTTTTTACAAATTTGCATTTAGACTGCTTTTGATATTTTAGACTGCTTTTGATCCGCCTTACCATTCAAAGATTGAAGAATGAAGAAAAGAAGCGCATAATTGCGTTGTGTTATGGCTGACGTGTCACGATTTTAGAATGTGGGATACATGGCCATCTGAAAAAAGTTTTGCTTATGTGGCATCATTTTAGAGCTAATAGTTTTGCTGATGTGGAGCCCTCAGAAGCCCCAAACTGTCCCTTTTATTAGTATAGATTTGCATTTAGACTGCTTTTGATATTTTAGACTGCTTTTGATCCGCCTTACCATTCAAAGCCTATATCTCTTGTTCGTTACTAGAGTTGTCATATTTAAAGAAAAACGAATCACTTCATACATTGACACGTAAGTGAACGAAAGAAAGTCGGTGAACATATTAAACGACAATTGATGATGACTCATCATTATCATAACACTCCCTTTGATTCATCATCAATATTGTATTACATACTGCCTCATTAAAAATTTTATCATTGAAAAATCCATTTGGGATAAAAACCATGACAAGAGAAAAAGAGTGCAATAACGTTCTTCCTTGAATATCAATCATTGTGAAGTTGTGTGCTGCCTCGTTGATATATCATGGTTTTTACCCCTTTTTGGACCATGATATAAGTGTTTTTATAGAGTCTTTTGGTATTTTTAGAGTCCCATTAGAGTCTTTATAGGTTGGACTACGTTTGGAGCATAATTGGAGATTCTGGATCATTTTGGAGCATTTTGGAGAAGCAGCTGAAGTGATGAACTCAGAAGAGTGAATTTACGCACAGGGTGTCGATCGACACCATCTGTGTCGATCGACACCAGACGAGACCGACACGTTTTGCCAACTTCCATCAGAAAAAGAAAATTGCCCAAAGTTCTGAAGAATTACAAGATTGCCCTTGGACGAAAATCCTCTTCTATAAATAGTTTACAGGCATTGTTTAGCCTCATTACCATTTGATAACCTTTGAATACTTTTTCATAATTTTCTGTCTTAGAGATCTTTAGAGAGAAGAATTTGTCTCCTTCAGAGCAAATTTGGAACTCCATTATTTCTATTGATTTCTTTTATGCATTCTTCTTTATTCATGATGTTTGTTTCATTCACCATGTCTGAGTAGTCTGCTAGTTAGGTTTAGGGTTTTTCAAGGGTGATTAATGAATTGTTAGGTCAAATTAAATTGTTAGGATAAAATCATTAGAGTTCTTCATCTAGATTTGTGTTTAATGTTTATTCTAGCTTCGCGACCTAGAATCTGATCTTAGGTTAATTAATAGATGCGAGAGTATTATTGATTGCCTGAACTAATGTTAGATGAGCAAAATACC